>CM065053.1:260933964-262133964 GCA_032883995.1 Coronaproctus castanopsis
TACAAACGTAGTCTTCTTCCGCACAGACATCCATGCATCGATGTAAAGTACTGCCTTCCATTTGATCCATTAATAAATATTTTTCGGCTATTAAGGAAACCGGAAGTAAGGGTCTGATTATTTTTTGTACTATAGGTTCAATATTTAGATTATTGCCTTGTTGTAGATACAACTGATGTTGCAGCGGTTGTTGTTGATAATAGTAAGGACTCGACGGCAAATCTAAATTATCGCCAACTTCGGATAACGGGGGATTAACAGAAGATACGGAGGAAGAAGAAGAAGAAGGGATACCGCCGAGTTGTAGGTCTAGTGTGTTATAGGAAGAAATCGAGGAAGATAGAGACGTAGTAAAATCTGAATGGGAAGAAGGTGCAGGAGATACGATTGGAAGCGAAACGGATGACTGATCAGATGCGCTAGAAAGCATATTGGAAACATCTTCCGACGAAGAAGATACAGACGATGAATGATGATGATGATGATGCGGTTCGTCGTTCGAACTACCGACTGCGTCATCGACGGTAGAATCTTCATCGTTGGATGTTTTCAATTCGATCGGCGAAGACAAAGTTAAAAGCTTCGCAGATTCTACTTCCATTTCACGATACGTCGAATACACAGAGTATGCTAATACGTCACGGGAAATATAAATATTTCACGCGACCCGACGATATAATGCAGACCGCTCTAGCCACCGCGCTAATCCCTGCACCTTCTTCTGTGGACGCGAAGTATCTGAAAGTAAAAAAAAAAAAAAAAAATGTAATAATTACATCGTCATTACACAATTTTGAGAGAAAGTACTAGCGAATTTTCGGGATTTATTATTACTGTTTTAAATATGTACATCTGTTAGTAATAGAAAAAATAAAAGTGAACATACGCGAGGTTATACTCGAGCGAGTAGAATTCCTTGAATTACTTGGAAATGTACACCATGTACGAGGCTGTTTCTTTTATTAGATTATATGGAAGGGGGATATCCTCACAGGCTTCACGAGTGTTCTTTTACAACTGTCTAGATGCCCGTAATTTTCAATGAATATATTCGAGCTATCAATAGGACAGTGCGTTTGGCAACTTCACAAACGTGGAACTGAAGTTTAAGTAGGCGCCTGCCCATGGTGGCGTCCGTGAAAATGAGATAGCGGATGCGATTACTCGATCGAATCTAACTCCGGCAATTGAGAAGCGCACGTTATTAAACTACAATTAATAGCGAAACTTAAGGAAATGTTGTGCCGTTTTTTTCAATCATATTTCGAATTCCAAAACTTGTTAAACGGTAAAAAATATGCCACTATCCAAAAGAGCCTTGGTTTAAACATGGAGATCTCCTCTTGGCAGCGCATCCGCATAATGAAAGCCCGTACATCCATATGGGCTTTATAACTTGATTTTAGAGTAATAGATTTACATTGTACATCCAATAGTGAACGCTTATATTGTATTATGCGCTTAATTCGAAACACTTTCATCTTTACGTGGACTTTCCACCACATTTTGTCGTCCAAATGCATTCCGAGATATTTGGCCGAATCAGCTCGAGAAATAGGCTGATTGCCAAGATATACTCGATATCTTGTCTTAACCTATAAAGAACGTGGAGCGATTTTGCTTTATTTAGTTTTATCATCCAGCCTCAGGTATAATCGGATTTAATTGCTATTGAATTTTAGCATTTCAACTGAGATTTCACAGCTAATATTGCGATGTCGTCTACGAATGTTCTTACGTTATAAATCAGTAGATCGCGTGTGTATAGAAGGTGCAAGGGAGGGAACTCCTGAAAGCTGATCTCGCTTCATCATAGGACACACGAAACTCCCTGTCTATCAAGTATGATTTAAGCAGTCGGCATAAGTTTTCAGACAATAGTCTCCTTAATTTAAATATAAGCCCGTCGTGCCACACCCTGTCGAAAGCATGTGCCACGTCTAAAAACACCGCGGAACAATATTTTTTTTTTCTAATGCCGAATAGATTATTTTAGTAATCCGTCTCTCGCTTGATCGATCGTAGAGTGTTGCCATCGAAAGAAAACGAAAACACTCTTTTAACTAAGGCGTCTCAATTATTTATATTTACGTAAACTTAAATTTATATTATTTTCTAATCATACTTAACGGATAGATACTTTCAAGTTAATATAAACGGTGCTAGATCACAAATATATACTATACGCTCAAATATGCCTCGAGGCACTCGGTCCGTACCAGATGTATACATCTGATTTTCCGGAAAACAGATACACTACTACATCCATATTTGCGGACGATACGGCGATATTATCCACTGACTGTAATTTAACAGTTGCTACCACGCATCTCCAGAATCATCTTCTGCAGCTGGAGAAGTGGTTTAAACTATGGAAAATTACAGTTAATGAATATAAGTCTAATCACCTTCTTTTTTACATTAAATAAAAAATTTGCAAATGTGATGATCCAGTTAAATGGAAGAACAATTCCGCTAGTAAATAAAAAATATATAGGACTACATTTAGATCAACGTTTGACTTGAAAAGATCATATTCTGGCCGAACAGAAACAACTGGATCTGAAACTGAAAAGTATGAGCTGGTTGATGAATAAAAATACTCATCACCGTCTGTAGAAAATAAACTTTTACTATATAAAGTCATTATAAAACCAATACGGAATAGGCGATTCGCGAATAAAAATACTTCAGCATTTTCAGGTAAAGGTCCTGCACAGCATTGTGAGTGCACCGTGGTATATTCGTAATGACGATCTTCATAAGGACCTTCACGTGCCAACTGTAAAGGAAACTCTCAGAATCCACAGTGAGAGATATATCCAGCGATTACAGCACCATGTAAATCCACTGGCAGCCGATCTCAAGGAAAACAGCGTTCAATCTCAACGTCTGAAAAGACTTACGCAAGTGTGCACCTATGTAGCCGATCTTAACTAATGTTTATCAAATAAAGAATGGTTGTCGTTGGACAGCGTTCTATTAACATTCATCTAATAACAGTGCTACTTATTATCCACCTACGATAGATTGTATGCAAAAAAAAAAAATGCAATATGTATCGCACCGACGTGTATTTTTTTATATTATCAAAATAGTACGTTAAAATTTAAAAAATAAAAACGAATTTAAATATTCTTCAAACAGTATACTTTAACTATTGCAATTAGCCATATCCTAAATCGAATTAATTTTTTTGGGTACATCAAACTATACACACGTACAAATACTTCTCTAGACGAGTAATATTCATTATACACGTCGGCTAACAAGTTTATTTATAAAATCTCGACACCCCTCGAGATACAAGGCCAACGAAACTATTTATATATACTATTCATACGCCAGACATTTTAATTCGTTATCTCACAAAGTTAAACCTAAGTCCTTATTATATAATTTAATCAAATATATATAATATATAAACATTTTTCAACATTTTAAGATTTAAAAAATTATTTTAAACGATATTTAAAAACGACGCCATTAAGACGCGATTCTTCTCGATGTGATACAATATAAAAACAATAAAGCAACTAAAATCGCTAAACGTTTTTTACAAAGCTTTTCAGCTATTTAGCCAATAATATAAAATATAAAAATATATATAACATATAAAACATATAAAATGTGAAAATACTATTTTTTTTTTAATTTATTTATTTATTTATTTAGAACATATCCCTTTTCCCATTTCGGGTTTCCGTAGGTTTTTACTAGGTTGGGAGATACCCTTTGTATTTCAATATTATAATCTTATATATATAACAATTTGCATGTAGGTCCCATATTTAATCTAAAGTACTATGTGTATATGCGAGGTTGTGCGATTATATATTATGGTTGAATGTGATGCGTGTAATCCGTGGGTTGTGTTGTTATAATCGAATTAGTATTTTTACATTTTATATTTCTCCTGCATTGTATATCTCTCTCTATATATATACTAATATATAAAACTGTAGTGTCTGTGCTTTGCAAATATTTTCATTATAATCACTGCATTGGGCTATTTTTACCGTACAAAACCGGAAAATCAATTTTTGAAAATTCTTGTCTGTCTGTCTCTTCCGATTTAACTACAAAACTATGACAACAATAATTATGAAATTCGCACGGTTTATAACCTATATTATCGGATTCGTTATAAGCTTTGTTTCACATTGATATCATAAATAGGACAGAAATTACAATAATTTAAAATTTTAAAATATCCCCGTCTCTTTTAACAGTTTTATATATCACTATAGTATACTATATATATATATCCCCGTTATTTTGACCACGCCCCTAACACAACAAAACGTGGTTCGTATTGCGGGTGATGGTAGTGGAGGTATATTCGAACCGGAAAATATGTTAAATTTTAAACGATTTGGTAGATATATCGATGGTTACTACTTTTTAAAACTTTAAATTATTTTCATTTCCGTTATATGCTAGGCGAAACACAGAATTAAAAACAGAATCGAAACATATTCCGATTAATTTTTAAAGCCAACCACATCCGAATTTGTCACTGGTAATGTTTCGGAGATACTTGGGGCGTCCATTTTCAAACCAAACGAGTTACGTGTTCAGTTCTGTTTGAAAATGGAGATATACCTGCGACAAATTCCGACGTGGTTTTTAACGGAAAAAAAATCGACGAATTGAATATATATATATATATATATATATATATATATATATATATATATATATATACATTTTTTTAATATTTATATACGATAATAAATATTGTAAATTCTCTTTGTCATTACTTGTACATAGCAATATAGAACCCTCTTTATGAAGCTCATTTAACGACGACGATGAAATTCGGTTATAACTTCAACCCGGCAACAAAACGAACAATACCGGCGAGTAAAGAACAAAGAAAGTCGAATAGAAGTCGGGGTAAGTGAACTCTTATAAGAGGGTGTTGGGTTTACTAAGCTCTAGCGGTGTAGTGCAGAGAGAGCTTTTAAAACTTTAACGGATATCGATTGAAAGTGAAATCATTCGGTCAGAAATAGCAAGCGCCTGCGCGTAAATCTCACGAAACGACCCTTATCATATACACAATACTATACGTGTATACAGATATTATACGTGGGCGTGGTACCCCGTCATACGGAAACGAACTCACGAATTTAATGAAGATGGAGGGTGTAAACCCGATAAACCATTACCATTGTGCTATAATAAGTTTTACTCAAAACTACCACGGTGTTATAATAATTTTTATTCAAAATTTAAGCAGCTTTTTTTTTTTTTTAATATGCGATATGGCTTTATTCTAGATATAGGAAGAAGCTTAGATACGATTTATGGAAGAAAGCTTCCATTTGTTTTTAGTTAATGAAAATTGCCGAGTGATGGCTTCCTCGTTTTTAAGATTATTAAATATCCCACCACGAGAGTAGAACTGAATTTTCGATTAGAAGGCTTAATTTAGAACGCAAAGTCAATGTTCAGAAAATACAGAAATATGTTATACAAAGGGATGTCAAAAGATGCGGCAGAATTTAAAGGAAAGCATAAATTATCTAAAGGAAAATATTATGTTCAGCAACAACCAACCGCGGATAGCAGTGTAAATTATTATTACAAAAAAGATGGAGAAAAGTGAATAAAATGGATAATGGGACTATAATCACTACCCAAAGGGAAACATGGATTGAAATTTTCGAAATTATGGATAAATCGAGAACATTTTCGTTAATTTTATCCGAATAGAGCTGAACTCTTTCAGTGTCATTCATTATAAAATTCTGTTACAAAATTATAAATTTTATAAAAGTATACTGCATCCTAGGTAAACTGTAGACATATTTAACGTATTTATATGCGTATTTTTAAAATTAGAACATTTTACGTCAACCAAAAAATAATAACTGTCGTTAAAATTTCATGTGTACCACACAGTGGACATCGTGTCTGAAAGAGTTAATAAACGTACACAAAAAAAAAAATGAAAATACATAAGTAAAAGTAATGCGAGAGATGTTCCCGATTATTTTCTACGCATTTTTTTTTTTGTAAATCCATTAATTAATCTTGCAAAACCATTACGACTCTTCACCATTAACTTGTAGATTTATTAATTTAAAAAAAAAAAAATCTTATAAATAAATGTTTCGGAAAACAAAATTTATCTTTTTTCGAAGCAGCCGCATGTATATCAATAAATTTTAGAAGAAAATGACGGAACAAATACCTAATCGCTTATAGTTACTTTTCATTTATTATTATTATTATTGTTATTTATTGTTTAGCACGCTAAATGTCAGCTGTAGTTTTATATTTCAACACGTAGACTATAAAGATAGTCGAACAATTTTACTATCGAAATATAAACAATTAGCAATTATTATGCAATACAATTAGTAATTATGCAATCGAAGCATTACTAAACAAATACCTACATTGCACATCGTGGTCGCGTATGTGACAATAAAAATATTTAAATTAATGCAGTTCCCAATTCGAACTATACTTAATAAGGAAAAAAATAAATAAATATATAATTCAAAATTTATTTGCTACATTTGTCGATGGATAATAAATCTGTCCACACGATCAAAGGGAATACTGGAATATAATTTTTAAAAAATCATTAAAAAAAAACAGATTAGGAGTCATTAATTTATATAGAAAAATTAATTTTTAAATAAATTATAAATAATACATTATGCCTCGAATTTTATTCGGCTCCGCTTTCTATTTTTTATTTATTTTTCTTTAATTATTTAATTATTTAATTAATGAGGTATCTAACGAGGAAATATAAAATTATTACGGTAAACACATACTCGCTACCAATTGAATATACTTCCATTTAATAAATAAATCAATTATAAATTATCACAATATTATTAACGCAAAATAATAATAATAATAAAAAAGGAATATTGAACGGCCAAGAAAATATTAGGTTGAACAATTATGGTCAACAAAACTTACGAGACAAGGTATTATTAAAAAAAAGTCGTATAAATCAGCACATGTCATCATTTAAATTGATCGCAATAGCATTAAAAATATCGATTTAACAATTATTATTAGAACAAATTAGAAATATTATAAAGTTATAAAGAAATATTAAAAATCATTTAACTAAAAAAATATACTGTCGGTACCTTTAAGAATATATATATATATATATATATATATATATATATATATATATATATATATATATATATATGTATTAATAATTATAATATCAAATTATACATTTTCATTATTAGTCTTATTAGCTTTCTTTGACAGCCTTGATTATGTAGTGCTTGAAATATATATGATTGCTTTACCGAGTCAAAGGCATTAGTATAGTCTATAAACATTAAAAATAACGGTATATTGTACTCTATTTCTCTATTAATTTATTAATAATATATAAGTGATCTATTGTTGAATACGAGCTACGGAAACCGGCCTGCTCACGAGGCTGGTGTGGTTCTAGTTGGTTCCATAGTCTCGACCATATTACGGTAGAGAAAATTTTTTGTATTGTTGGTATAAGACTTATTGGTCTATAATTTTTTATTTTTTACCTTTTTTATGTAGAAGAATTATGTCAGATTTTTTCCATTCACTTACAATTTTTTCTGTTGCAATTATTTTGTTGATTAACTTTTCCAATTCTATAAGTAACCTTCCTCCTCCATATTTGATTTATTACTTTATCGTGTTGCCTTGTTTAACTTAGTTTTATTTATAGTTTTTTTGATTTCTGCTAACAGGATCGGTGGTATTGATGTAGTGTCGTCTTTGTCCTTTTGTGTCATGTAATTTATGTTCATCGCCTCTTGGATGTTGTTATCATCTTTATATTTAAAAAAAAAAGTATAAGTATATACATATATTATATACTAATATATGCACGAAACAATAACTTATCTCCTATTTAAATTGCTTATTTATAACTAGTCATGTGATGAGGCTATCAAATAAATGCCCCCTCCAGTAAATCTAAAAGGTGCATGCAGCTTTCTCCACCACGAAAGAAAATTATGAAGTTAAGTCTCTTATTTTACATAATTAAAGGCGATGTAAAAGTAGAACGGCTAGTCAATTTGGCCACGCAAATGTGTCAGATTCTTTGTAACAGCCTCATGATAATTTGTCCATTTTTAGATCCCGGTATATAACTATATTTGACTCGGAACACAAAATCAGATAAATTAGGCGTAACATCTTGTTCTAGAATCGCTGTATAATCGACTAATTAGATTGTATTTTCGCATCCTTACGGGCGAGTTAATTTTGTATATTCTGTATTGATCATGTAGAATGATATCACATCAGCCAGTAAAACTTTGATAAGTTCTCTTTAATAAAAATAATATAACACAATAAAAGAAAAAAAAAAAAGATAATAAATTAGCAGAAACGTATATAATAAATCATCTAATAGATTTAATAAATAAGCCACAATCTCGTATTGAAAATGATGAAATCGTTAATGTAACTAAGCTGCTCACCAAACAATCCATCCTAGTAATGAAATTTCGTCAAATCAGTATGTACACATTTCACCATCATTTAGGTTGATGGGCAAGATGAGTGTCTAGTAATCTTCTGTTCTGGGCTAATTTTTTCACTTCAGCCTAGCTTCTTTTCTTTACATACGTGTGTATATATTCACTTCCACGGATATATATATTATATATACATATACATGCACACATATATGTATATTTAAAAGATGATGTTTTCATCATTATTCGTAAAATAATGGGATTTTCATTCATTTGTAAAAATGTAACAAGTTCTTAAAAATAATTCAATTATTTTTTAATTTATTTCTATTTAAACTCGAACTTAGACAAAATTATAGACAATAATAATTTTATAAATAAATTTTACAACAGTACATTAGCCTCTAACATTTAAAATTTGAATTGTTATCGCATCATCAACTATATCGTACGAAACAGAAACAGCGAGAACAGTTTTTGCTTCAAGGAAGAAGGAGAACACGAATAATTTATAGGTAGGAGTTATATACCCGATACGTACGTAATAACCGGAACATAACTAACGTACCAACATCAACTAAAAAAGGTTAACAACGAAGGTAACGCGCGCCAATTTTTATACTTGCGAAGGTCTATAAACGGAATATTCATAGACACGCTTACGATACAGGTTATCATCAGTCAGGTTGATATCAACGGGAGATTTTTATTAACCGTCTCAATGTAAACTGTAATCATATAAATTCTCAGCTTTATAATTGTCTGCACTCTGTATATAACATCGAAATAGGAATTTCCATTTTAACATTTATCGCTCAAAAAAATTTTGTAAATAGAATATAAACTACACATTTTACAATGCCATCAGCTAAACCGAACAACATTATACACACGTATAGTCGATATTAACGAACATAACCTTTCGTTATAATCTATTAATAAAGCTGAACCCTGTTCAATGCTATATGAAAGGAATAAAACGAATTTTGTGATAAGTAGAAAGCTCGAAGAAACTTTAATAAGCACGGTTAATTTATTACCATTCTACTTCAGATATGTGTGGTTGCTACAGTATCTATAGTCGTATTGACCATGGTGACCATTATGTAGCAATTAAATTCCTCCACAGTTGTCGATCATCCGCGTGTACCAGATCCGATATTGACAAATTAACACGTCGACATATTTGTTTCTTCCGTCAGGTCATTGGCCGACCTTTCCTTATTTGTCCATTCATTATGCCTAGCGTAACTGTCCTAAATGCACGCATATGACCGAAAAAATTGTGCATTTTATCGTGTATGTCTTGTGTGACAGTCGTTTGTCTATATTAAGTCGCTTAATGATCGAAACGTTAATTTGTTTATCATACCACCTTATTCCCAGCATTATGCGTCATCATTTCATTTCAAATGAATCAATATGTTGCTGATCCGTGGAGTTTATTACCCATGTTTCGGAGTCATAAAAATGGAGAATACCAGCGAGCGAACAAGTTGTATTTTTGTATAATTATCGATATTATCATGCCGTCAGGTACATTGCAATTTATTCATAACATTTAGACTCATTACAAATCGTCTCTTTATTTCTTTCCTTTAATCTTGTTTATTGTTGATCCGGACATCTAAATATTCAAAGTCATTGACGATTTCATATCCGTCTAATTGTTGTGAAGTATTAAATATGTTTTCATTATTACGATCCGCTATCGTAATTTTTGTTTTATTTTTGCTTATACACAATCCGAATTCATGGCTTACTGTCGTCAGTTTATTTAAAGTTGTGCTTAATTCTTCCATAGATTATGCAAAAACTTCTGAGATGTATCAAATTATTAATTTTGACACCACCAATTGAAATACCTCATTCATCTGCAGTAAGAGTACGTTGCATTATATATTCAGAGTATATTTTATATAAAAGTGGCGATAGGTTACATCCTTGTTTAACACCTTTTGCTATTTTGAAAGGTTTAGAGAAATAATTATCTGCTCATACTGTATTATAATTATGTTCATAAAGTGATTTCACTACCATTATAAGATGATTTGGAACACCCATTTTGGACAAAATTATCCATAACTTGTTCCATATCACACTGTCAAAAGCCTTCTTATAGTCTATAAATATTATAAACACAGGCACATAATATTCTCTGGCTTTTTCTATAATTTGTTTCACTTTCAAAATCTGATTCTGCACGTGTTATGACAAAGCCAGTTTGTTCTTCAGGAATTTGCCAGTTGAGATAAGACTTTAAGTGGTCATTTATTAGGTGTAATAGTATCTTAGAAGCATGTGGAATGAGGGCGATCGTACGATAGTTATCGCAACTTTTTGTAGACCATTTTTTATGTATTGTATTCAAATTTACATGGTCCACTGGCGCGGCCATTCACGTGTATTCCATATTTTACAGCATAATTTGTATAGGAACTCAAAAGTGACTTGCGATAGTATTTTAATTATTTCAGCAGGAATTTTATCCTCGCCTTCAGCTTTTCCATTTTTTAGCTTTTTACTTCATCGTATATACGCATTTTGTTCAAAATTATTGTCCTTTATTTGTGCTGAATTGCTATTTGTATTTCTATTTACATGTGTCTACAATTTTTGGCAGTAATCATGCCAATGTTACATTATTTCATGTATGTCTGTTATTAATGATCAAGTGTTGTTTACAATATCCCATGGTTTGGCTTTAAATTTCCTAGTAACTATGTGTATTTTTTAAACATATTTTTAGTTTCATTCATTTCCTTGTGAGCATGCATTTGTTTACATATATATCTCAATAGTATCTATTCTTGTCCTTTCTGCATGTGCATTGGATATCTCTGAATAATTGCCTATACTCCACATCATTACCATGGATTTTGGCATTCCTATGTCTTTCAATTAATTTTATTCTGTCTTCAGTTATCCAGGTTTTCCTTTTCTGTATACTCGTCGGGTTTGATCCATCTTTTTTTGACTGTTCGATTACTGAGGTCAATTTCAACCAAATATCATTATGTGATTCACAATTTAGATTTTCTTGTTCAATATTGTTATTTACTGTGGAACAGAAAACAACTGGCTCATTTATTATCATCCTATCTTTACGAGATGTGCATATACTTCCTTTCAATCGCATTATAAATTTCCATACTAGTAAGTTATGGTCAGTTCTACATTCAGTATTAGGATATGTTGTAACATTCAATAATGATGATTTCCATCTTGATCTCACCAGTATGTAATCTATCTGGTTTCTTGACCTTTCAGATGGCGATTTCCATGTATGTAATCGCCATGGATGTTTTTTAAAGCCAGTATCTGTTATATAGACTATTTGTAATACAGAAATCTAATAGTCGGCTACCACTTTCATTTCTTTTTCCTAATCCAAATTTACCTATTCTTTCACAATGTCACTGATTTTGGAGTTAAAATCGCCTAAAATTATTGTAGATTCTCTTTTAGTGATTCTATTTATAATATTTTGTAAATTTTCACGAAACAAATCAATTTCATTGTCATGAGCTGATGCAGCTGGTGCATATATTTGTAGTAGGTATAAAGGCATCAGTTTAGTCAACAGTTTTAAGCAAATCATTCTATTATTTATTGCTTCAAATGTCCCTACATAGTTACTCAATTTTTTATTGATTAAGAAAGCCATGCCCTTTTTAACAGCCACCTGCATAATAAACTTTATTACACGAAGAGGGTAGAAAGTGGCCGTCTCCTTGCCAATTAGTTTCACTTAAACTGGTTATGTTGATTCCTAATCTTTTACATTCTTTTTCTACTATAGCTAGTTTCCCTACCTAGTTTAAGCCTCTTATATTCCACATTGCAATGTTTAAAATCTTTTTACCCTTCATGATTCATTTAGGTTCAGTCGCATATTTCACACTGCAAGTGTGAGCCATGGCTTTGCAGCACCGATCGTCACTCAGGTTACATGATTTGGTCACATATTTCACATCCAAGGTCCTGTTGTAACCTAGATGCTGATTGTCAGTTGGGTCATGTAACAAATCTGATTCTCAGTAATTTGTGAACATAATGGTTTTCTTGGAAATAATTAATGAGGTGTTGTTTTCCTCATCACAGTGTCATAGTCGATTAAACCAATATGTGATTCTCGCCATACAATTGTCCTAACTTGAACCTTACCGACATGATTTGTCCTCTGCTCCAAGAAGGTATTGGTAACATCTGCTTCTCTGTACCAAGCCTTTGGATGAAAATCCTAACTGCAAGGCAATGGTTTGTCAGTGAGGGGGGTAATGAATTAAGATTTTTACAGCGACCTAACCCCAATGAGGGAAAAACATTCATAGGATTTTTCAGACTTTTAGTAGGCAGGTCCTCAAGCTGTCCATCTGCATCCTTGTGTCTCTTACCCATATAACACATACATATACATATGACAAAAAATGGAGGGCCAGATCCACTAAATGGCATCCAATAAATAAAACAGAAAGAAGTAGACCACGCACACTGTGAGAAAACAATATTAAAAAGTATATTGCTAATAAAGAAGAAGAAAAATATGTATATACATAAGTATACTTACAAATAAATATATGTATATATAAACTGCTGTTATAATTCCATTGTTAAAGCCAACTAAAAATCCTTCAATAGTGGAGAATTATCGTCCCATCCCACTTACATCAGTCTTATCTAAAGTCCTTCATAATATATTATCGTTTATTGCTTTAAACCAAAGCTCTTATACATCCATCTTAATGTGGATTTCGATATAAACATTCTACTCTCCATCATCTATTTTCTATACAAAATTCTGTTGTAGAAGCATCATCTAACAGGTTTCATTTGCTAGCTTTATTTTTCGATGTATCAAAGGCTTCTGACAAGTTCCACATCCAAAAAGATTTGAATCAACTTTTACACGGGGGCTTCTGCGAAAACCCTACCCTCATTTATATATAATTTTCTTACTGACCGAAGTTTCTACGTTCGAATCAGAAATAAATCATCTGTACATGCTCCTTGCTAAATAGAATGCCCCAGAGTTCTGTGTTGAACCCTATACTTTTTAATATAGCTATTAATGATTTAGTTGACGCAGTTATCTCTCCACTACATAATTTATTATTTGCGGACGATCTTACAATCTGTGTAAGCTGCCAAACTTTATCTGCAACTTTAACAACATCTTATCAGAAATAAAGATTCTAAAACAGCAAGTATAAAAACATTCGAACGCTGTGTGCTACCACAGTAGTTCAATGAAGCGGGATCTCTGGATCATCAGTTCGAGGAAAGATGACCTATTAACCAAGGATATCAGTAAAAAAGTATTGTCTCTCACCACTGGTTCATCAGTATTGTATAATGACCCATCTTCATTCAATGAGTTTGTTTGCTGTTCTGTCTTCATGAACAATATCGTCATTATACGACATTCACTTACTCAGTTATTTTCCATCCTTTCAGTCGAACAATTTGCGATTTACATTTCCATGGTCTTCATAATAAGCTTTAACATCCAATCTCTTCAGCTTTCAACTCCTTATGCGACATATTAAACAACAATCAGCATCCTATAGCCAAACAAGTGGCACGACTGTTATTAGTCAAAATAATTATATATATAATTCCTCAATTTTGTTGAGACTGATGAACAGCTACTTTTAAATGTCATAATTCTCTGGATAGTGACATTTTTTTCACGTTACTATATCCTGTTGCTTGTATAGCGTGTTATATTTGTTTGATATATTTCAATTTTAGCATTCCTTTTTATCTTTTTCCTTATGTGTATATATGTAAATATGTCTATCTATTAGTATCTTTTTACTTTAATTTTCCGAATAGGCTCCTATTTTTTGTGGATTAATGTAAATTATTTATTCCTAATTTTCTGCGCCATATACAGAATTGAAGAAAATAGTATTATTCAACCAGTTTGTAATTCAAATAGTACAAGTTATAAAATATCTGAACAGCCATCAAACGTTGTACAGAAACATTTGTTAATATTTGTATTAAAAAAAAACACACATAATGAAGATCATACATCCTAATTCCAAGTTTTGTTTTGGTAACCATTCAAATTAGAATGCTAGTTTACCATATCACAAAAAACATTTTACTTTCTGTGGATTAAAATTAGTAGACTAAATAGATTAATATGTCGGTAATAAATAAACTACTCAACTCGAGGAGAGCAGCAGTTGTTATGTATCATTTTTTTCTATTTTTATTAACCTGATTATAAAAATATGAAACACGGAATACTTAATTTTAGTAAAATAAATCTTCGAAATACACGTTTCAATATAATTAGAAGCCCTCCGGTAAATAAATAATGAAAGAAAACGTATGATAAAACCACTAAAAATGTTTATTTTCGTACATTTCGAAAATTACGTCATTATTGAACAGTGATGACGTAAAGTCGTTTACATTATTTAAAAATAAATTTTTACGGCGATTTTATCGCATTTTATCTCAAATTTTCATACATAGTCTAAATAATTAATTAAATTCATTATTTAATTAAATTCATTATTTAGTAAATAATAGATTAAAGTCAACGGGTCGATGTATTTTTTGTACCTAGTCACGGAACTCTGTAAGATAAAGCACTTTTTCTTTATTCGCGCTAAATGATCAAAATAAATTCGAAACTAATGACGATAATTAATTTCTTGTAATTTGATTCATCGCATTTACCGTGTTTAATAAATAAAAATAAAAATATTTTAATTGTTTATATCACCGAATATATCTATATTGTATTTTATTACAGTTTAATACTGAGCTAGTTTTAAGATAAATCAACATTGAGAATGTAGGCGTACTATTTAAATGAACTTCTTCCTTTGTTCAAGATTTTTCATGGAAACTGCATAAATACGCTAATAATATATCTTGAACGTAAGTTTTAGTATAATAATGAAAATTATAAGAAATCGTACAAGAGGAAAATTAATTACTACAATTATAAAATGCTTTCAATCGCGCTAATTTTTCAAAATGTTAGCCTTATTTCAAAAATACTACCGGTAAAGATGTACATATATGGTGTTTTTCGAAAAATCAATTTCAGATACTATAATATAAAAAAAAATATGTAATTTGGCATAGATAAAAAAAAGTTTTTACATACACACCATAGACCACTGTATTTCACGGTCCGTAATGAAAACATTTAAACCACCTTAATCGACTATTGTAATCCCTTAATTATCAATAAAAAAAAAAAAAATGTAATTTGGCATAGATCACAAAATTTTTTACGTACACACCATAGACCGCTGTATTCAACGGTCCGTAATGAAAACATTCAAACGACCTTAATCGACTATTGTAATCTCTTAATTTACTTTAAAAAAAAAAAATCCACTCACTTTAATCAGTTCGAATAAAGAACGTATCGAAATATGCCGGTAATTGTCGCACCCCGACGACTTGTTAATAAAAATTAATTTTCCATATTTAGTTTAATCATAATTTTCATAGAAATCGGGTCGTACTTTCGCGTGTATATTTATTTAAAAATAAAACAATCCCACGATTGTAGGTCATTATTATTTAATAATAGAAAATTAACCGAATAATTTACACGCAAAATTTTTCAATTCATTAACATCGTAGATTAAATTATATTTAAAAATAATAAACGAACACTATTCAACACCGGTAACTTGTTTTTTTTCTTTATTTTATTTATTTATTAGCTAAAAATAAATAACCATCGCGCTGAACAAAACGTAAGTCGCGTACCCAAAAAACCGACGTAAAGCAACACGACTAACGAACTAACTACGGTCGAAGAAGCGTCAACTGGCGCATTCCTAATAGAAAACAGACAGAGAGCAGAAGCGTCGCCATCTCGCTGATTGAACGTGTGTAACGGCCGAAAGAGAAAAAAAAAGTTGATATTTGTTTCGGTTTAACCGGCGTTTTAGTGCGAAAAAAGGACAGACGATCCTTATAACGAACGAATGTAAACGAGATGAAAGATAAAGAAAAAAAGAAATATATAAAAAATAAAAAAAATTAAAAACATCGTTACAACCTCGTACGAGGCAAACGTCATCAACCGGTACCTAGCGGCAAAGGGTGCAACTAACTCTCTTAGTTAACAAAGAAATTATTCCACCTCCTATAGCGCATGCACTCGCGTATAGGCGCATGCGGTGCCCGGCTTGTATTCCATAAGAAACAGATGATTTCACGGTTGTGTTGGAATCGTTCTAATTACTACGTCACACAAACGTTGTTATCTTTACCGTATATATGTATACATATATATATATATATATATATATATATATATATATATATATATATATATATATATATATATATATATATATTTGGTATGAATGCTTTCACACGAATACATCAAATAATTATTATATATAGTGAATGACCTAGAACAAAGGAGGGGGTCGTATTTTATCTAGAGAGTACTTTGAAAAAAAAAAAACGATCATAAATCGTTTTAAACGCCCAGAGTCCAAGTTCATACGTAATCGATTTTGAAATTTACCTCGTTTCTAGTTTCGAAATGAGCAAATTCGAACTACACCTGCACGCGAAGTAATTCCATCAATTAATTAAAAAATTCGTTTTTTTTGGCCCAGCTTGCGCCATTTGGCCAGTTTAAACCTTTATCTAGTTAGTATATTTTAAATTTCAATGCAACTAAACTAATTGTAACAGGAGACAATGGTTCAGAAACAACTCAATACTCACAGCTAATGTATGCCACTTTTGTAAAATACTAGCTGATCCCTATGCTTTAGAAATTTCGGACAAACCCAAATTTGATGCTCAACACAATTGTCAACATTGAAAAGTAGTTAAAATCACTAAACTTAAAAAAAAAAAAAGCTTTTCAGCTGTTAAGACATAATCAAGTGAACATTAAAATTATATATATATATATATACAATATTTTAAAAATGTCAAAAATACTAATTTAGATATACAATTTGCAAAAATTAGCAAATAAAAAAATAACAACTGTATTTATAAAATACTCTGATAGTGAATACGAGGTTAAGAACGCAATCTACAATTGGCAATATAACATTTTTTATTATGTTTTATATGTATAAACTTTACATTGCTGATCGTATGTTTTGGATATGTCCTACATACTGCATACTAATGTCCGAGAGCAGTCTTTTAAGCACCTTCTCAGTGATTTTATGTTTGACAGTAAATGGACGTGTAAAACAAAGTACTAGTCTGTTTTAAAGAATAAGTTACATTGTTGTAATAGATCACGAAATTTATTGCGGCACACTCGAATTTTGAATGCTGATTTTAGTGATGATTTAAAATGTGTTATAATATCGATATAAGAACGATTTTGAACGTTAGAAATAACCACGGGTGGTATTTTTACCTTGTTAATATTATTATTATTGTTAAACAAATAGTTATATATCTGGGTTTCATCGATTTGTAAACAGGAAACAACTGCGAGTAGACAATTATCATCTACATTACCTGCCGAGAAAGATTTATGCTTATAGGCAATGCTCTTACCTTGGCGATGATTTGAGTAATTCCCAATCATTCTGAACGGCATAGATCTGTTATATCGGTAGCGTCCATACTATCTTCATTGTCTGCATATGATAACGTATTAACACCTGAAGTTGTTGGTAATGGGTAAGACGTGAAGTTGATGAAGCGTCGCTGCAAGAGAGAAGATTAGTTTACAACACTCATGACTGAAGAACTAGAAACAATGTTGCTGCCGAAGTAATCGGTACTTTTAAATTCCTACACTTTTTTTTACTGTTAGTCATTAATGGTCATAGTAACTTCATGTCGGTCGTTCAACTTCCGGCATATTTCGTTTTTCAAACATTCATCTGCAATCTGTCATTATCGCACGCGGTAGTAACTACATCTAAGAATCTTTATCAGTGGTTGCAACTTCCCCCGCTTAATGTTTCTTTTTTTTTTTATTAATATTATAAGAGAGTGTACGTTAACAGTTTCAGTCGCATATTCGGCCACGCCCCTAACGCAACAAAACGTAGTTTGTACAGCTGGTGTTGGTAGTGACGGTACTTAAACGGAGATGTCGCGGTCTCGTACTTTTTAAAGCTTTAAATTATTGTAATGTCCTGTTTATGATATATCAGTGTGAAACAAAGTTTAGAACGAATCCGATAATATAGGATATAAGCTGAGTGAATTTCATCATTATTGCTTTTATTATTTCTTAATTTTATTCGGAACAGACAGACAAACATTTAAAAAACAGATGTTCCGTATATGTGTGATGAAAATAACCCAATGCAGTGATTATAATGATCGCAAGACACTATAGTATTACATATTTGTGTAGGCATATTTAATTTAAGATATTTTAAACATTCTATTCCCACGTTTTGATTTTTGAAAATAAAAAATTGTTATTTTAATTTTCTCATTTATTCAAGATTACAGAAAAATATTGCCATCAGAGAATGAAATCGATCGAACGTGATTTATCGAAAATATTTATCGTCAAATTAACTTTAACCCTTTCAGTCACGATGTCCACTATATGGTAGGTGAAATTGTAATGCTAACAAAATTTTTTATCTTCTAGTAGACGTGAAATGTGTCAATTTAAAAAAAAAAAATTATTGAAAATTATCTACAGTTCATCTAAGAAGCAGTATCGTATAATAAACCTCTGTATAAAATTTATAATTTTTGCGTCGAAATTTTATAATGTATGACTGAAAGGTTTAAACATATCTAATAATCGGAAAATATACAAAATCGCGTTCTAATTTATTAGCGTTGACAAAATTAAATTTAATTTATTAAATCATCTGCATTATTTTATTAAAAGTCGAAATTCGCCAAATTATTATTATTATTAGCTGTTTCATGAAAATCTTCAATATTATTATTTGGTCGATCGATTGATTGCGCACAGTTAGTATATTTACACCTAAATATGATCGACGCATATCGAGTTTAAGAACACAAATTTCAATTCAATATATATTAAACCCGTTCAATCGGGTAACTCAAAAGGTAATAATTTTTTCTGATTCTAAAAGTTGTCTTTTGGCCTTAAAGTTCTCACTTTACAATCCTCATTCCTCTCCAATAATACTTAAAATTCGTAATCACATTACCCTTTTACGAGATGCCGGTGTCTCTGTTAAGTTTGCATGGATTCCTGGTCATGCTGGTATTAAAGGGAATTTACTTGCTGATCATTACGCTAAATGTACAACGTACCTTGATTTATTTATTGCTTACACGCCGTGCATTGATCTCCTGTCTATCATTAAGACAGCTCATAAAGAATACTGGAAAGCTACTTGGAATAATCCTTATAATGTTACAAAATATAAACTGCTTCAACCTGATCTTCCTTGTCTACCATGGTTCTATAATATCGAAATACAAGCGAGTCTGCTTCGTGGTTTTATTGTCACCTTATGTCGACTACGTTTTGGAAAGAATCGTCTACCGGCTACACTTTTTCAAATGGATCTTGTTGCTTCTCCGTTCTGTTCACATCCTTCAGATATCCACTGTATCGCAGACGCAAATCACACTTTCCTGGAGTGCTCATATTACCGCTCCACTCGTGACTCCTTCTATAATCACCTCATATCTCTAAATGTTCCTTTTCCTGTCAATATTCCTTTCTTACTTTCCACACGTAACATGCACATATACATATGTTTATATAGGTTTATTGTTAATTGTAACATACCCATATAGTTAAAATTAGGATAATTCTTTTTTATTTTTTATTGTCTATATAATATAGTTTAATGGGTAAACTGATATGGAAGCCCAATAAAAAAAAAAAAAAAAAAAAAAAAACACAGTGTACGATACGCACAATGAAAAGGGGTAAATTCACGATTTCCTACAAATTTCGCAAAGAAAAGAAACTGTTGGTTACGACTAATTTCAAATGTTTTCATTCTCAAATCTACGTCGCACGTACATCCTTTGTGCAGCAAAATAAGGGATAATCGTGTGCGCATGCGCAAGAGAAAATAGGAAAGCGCAGACAATTTTTACGCGTATATAATATATTATATATAGAGAGAAATATGTCGATGTATACACGCACTTACGCATGTCATAATTTCTGGTTCCGCACGTGTTTGTAGGTATGTATGTAAATGTAACGGGTGGCCTAGTTGCTAGAGTGCTCGACTGTCAACTCGACGGTGGGGTTCGAAATTTCATCATGTATTTAATTCTTAATTATCACGGAGAAGGCAGTGCAACATCATATTGCATCTGCGTCGCATATAAATAGTGCCTTGAATGCTAGCTCATTTTGTACGTAAAAATCAACTAAAAATAAACGTACAAAGCTAGAACAATACGACGATCACGATGTAAATTGAATATACACGTACGTGAGTTACTCAACGCGGGGAAGAGTGAAGGAGCTGTGAGAATAGGCCTGCCTAATAAGCGTTCGCTCGCTCGTTTTAAAACTACCAATATACAACGCGCCAATAGAAGTTTCATTTCAATATATAATCGGTCACGTGTTATTCACTGTAATAATCGTGTATAGGAAAAATGTTCATATAAAATCTAATATTCATTATCTTTCGGGGTAGGGAATCGCAACCGGATCCAGACGTGTCCGCAGGTTGCATTTAGCGGGGTGACCTACAGATATATTAGGCTATAAATAAAAAACATTAGTCTGAAATAAAACGTCTAAAAATTAAATATCGCTTTATATTTTCACCTTCCAAAATCGGTTTTGTTTTGTTTTTTTGTCAAATTTATTAATTATTCTGTAAAACGCAATGCCTGTGAAATTATGGGTAAAAAATTTTATAACGTATGAGACGGAATATTAATCGCCAGTAATATTATCGTTTTTCTCTTTTTTTTTTTTTTGTCACCTTAATTCTAACGTAACCCAGACGTAGGAAGTAAATAATTTTTTATTTAAAAGTTTTAATTAGCCCAACGGTAAAACGAAACTATATATATTATATGTGTACGCTCTATCTGTAAATTTGGCCGCGCACTTAGGAAATAAACCAGAAATAATGTGTCGTACACTCGACACGAAGACCCGTAAATAAATAATTACGGTACGTATTCCGAATTTAGCCGGTTCCTCGTAATCGAAGAAATAATCGAGAAACCGGTTCAGATTGCAGGCGTACGTATTTATGTAATAATCATATCGTTACATCGGTATAACGGTTACGTCCTTGACGTCGGGACAATTTTCGATAGCACTGACCTTGAGGTTATTTCGAAACCGCAATTTTTGTACGCAGACGTTAATGTACCACTACTAGGAATAATTTACATGTATATATATACATATATATAATGTAAAAACAAAATCAAAAATAAAAGTTTTATGGGAGAAAAACGAAAAAAAGTTGACAAGAATCAAATATATCTATCACGGAATAAATATGGTGCACAAAAAAATTCTGACTTGTTGCACAACAATACCTGTTCAACCGGACACACATATCACACACACTTATTTCTTAATTGGATTGCAATTCAAACCAGACCCCTGGAAATTATCGTGGAAAAAATTGAAAATTGAAAATTGATTGTCCTAACGTCAAGGGTGATTTTTTAGAATTTCATTATATTTCGAATGTTTAATCGAATTTTCAGGCAGTTCCGGTTGTTCTCAGTCGGGATCCCACCAATATTTTATGATCTATTGCCGGATATGATTGGTAGGTAAAAGACCGACTGTCAATTTCGAAGCAGAACGCAAAATTTTAATATGTACATATAAATAGATAAATAAAACTTGCATATTCATATATATATATTAGAGGGAGAGAACATATAAAAGCAAAAGTAAGGAAAAAGCTGGAATGAACTTGAAAGTTTGTAAACCGTGTCGCCTAGACGATCCTCGTTAATCCGATCATTGATAACGAACCGGCCATTAAACCTATTCGGTGTATTTATAACCAATACCGCACGTACTTTTGCTAATCAAGCTATTCCACAACTAGATAAACGTATGTTGTAAATTCGTGTCAAAATGAACGTTAAAATAATTAAAATCAAAACTAACAACACCGGTTAACGGGTAGACAATTCGTATAAATCATTAAACCGACTTGAACGTATGGCATTGCCTTACCGGTTAGTACTGCGCGTTCCAATCGAGAAATGACACAGCGGCGTCACGATATGATGTTACGTGCGAATGCAAATCGATAGATGATATTCATTCGGATCACCAAGTGGCTACCGTTACAGAAGTCATTAAGGAATTGGCTCAATAACACGAGAACTATTTACTTAGTCGCATAAATGTGGAATAGACCTGCTCGATATCCGATATGATATCCGAGACGTTTTAAACGTAGACATCCGTTAGATGTAGTTATCTAAATATATTTATCACTGGACTCGTAATAAGAATTACTTTTTGAATACTCCGTGTTATATACTTATTTAAACTGTTCAAATCGTACCTTTATTATATGATTAAAAAATGTATTTCTATCGAGAATTTATCGACTAAATGGACGGATAGTTGACTATTTGTTTGAAGCCTTTTATCTGCTATGCGGTATTTAGGCTCCGATTGTGTGGACACAGACATACCTAATACGAAAAACCTATTCCAATCCTAATTAAGCGTCTTTATACTTAGCGATATATCGGCTTCGTTCGTCCTATGATTTGTCGAAAGCGTGTTACGTAAAAATTTAATTTTATTTACTTCATCGAAAAATTCTGTCTCTAACATTTTGGCTACGGTTGGCTCCGTTAATCGAAAGTCAGCCGGAAAATGCGATTTATTTACACAATCGACGGTATTCGCATTAGTAATAGTAATGTTGCTAGTTAGTAGTGATATTGTAGTATTAATCGTAGTAGTAGTAGTAGTAATGTTGTCGTGTGTTTGTTAGACGAATGTTTTGTAAGAATTATAAATAATAATTTGTCGAAATAATTCTTCATGACGAAACGGAATATTTGTACAGTGTATATGCCCACACGCGTCGAATCTACGCTTTATATACATATAAATATATAAAGTATGCGCAATATATGTCTATATATATATATTATATATATATATAGGTATATATATATATAATATATATATATATATATATATATATATATATATATATATATATATATATATATATGGGTAATCTCGCGGATGGATGTTTACGCGTGTGGATTGCGTGAGTGGTTTTAGTTGTTTTCGTATAATGTTTGGGTAGAAATTCTATTGCGGCTGTTAGCGAATTTGGCGTAACTAACGTTACCGAACATTAGGAAATCCTCGTCCGGCTATAATTACTACGAGCTGCGTCTGTACACTACACGCGAACAGTCTAAATTTCATTGTTTTCGTTTTACAGGATCAGATTTTACAATAATTTAACCTTGTCCATCCATTTAATTTTTTTTTAATACGTGTATATATTAGTTTCTTTCCGTCTTTAATAGTGGCGATTAAAGGCTTTATTCGAGTTTTTCGAGGACGATCGTTTGAAGTTATTTTTTTAAATATTTTTTAGTGAAACTTCTATTGGTGCGGTATATATGGGGAGTTAACCCGCAAAACGCTCCGAATTAACACGTGGATATATATATATATATATATATATATATATATATATATATATATATAAATAACACAACGTTTTGTTACGTTAGGTTGTGTCAACGAAATAACGGACATATATATATATATATATATATATATATATATATATATATATATATATATATATATATATATATATATATATATGAATATCCTGTTCACATATATCGCACTACTAACAACCGCCTATCAAACCACGCCTTGTTGTTAGGTGTGTCAACGAAATGAGGGACGGATATATATATATATATATATATATATATATATATATATATATATATAATACCGGATTAAAACATCGCGGTAATCCGTTGACTATCAATTTGCTGGATCACAGTAGTTAGCGGAACTATGTCATCTGAATCGAACCGAACTATTCTTAACCGACCAAATATAAAACTTTCAATTATTAGCCTCCTTCAGGGAGCAAAACAACTTGTGTCCTACCCGTAACGCGCCATCTTTAGCTTTCAGTCCAATTACTACATGATAATCAGTTTTAATTACAGGGGGATTATAAAAAAAATCTCATGCGCAATCGTCGACCAATCTACTACCCGAACAAATTCCAGGACAAATAATTTTCTCCCTAACGACGTTCCTTCAGTAAAAAACAGCACAAAAAATACCGACGGAATTCTTATTCGTAGATTGAAAACGAGACCTTGAGGAGGTTGGTTATTACCACCGTTATAGCTGATTGCTGTCGAACATAAAAAACAAAATTAAAAATAGGCGATTATATAGGAATTTCAAGGTGGAAGCTCGAAATTTTTCCCAGAAAATTTAAACGGGTAATTTAGTTAAGTGTCGTTTACCTGATGAAATTATACAAATTTCTCACCGTTTCTGCGCATTATCTCTCCGGACATCTCTAACTTTAGTCTATAAGAAATTGAAATAATTACTCGGTAGAAGAATACTTATTACTTTAAAAAATTTATTACAATTTCGATATTTCTAGAAATTTTACAAAATAATACCTATTACATATATTGTAGTAGTAGCCTTAGCTAAATTAAAAATTATCATTTTTCTTTTGAAGCGACTTAAAATTTCACACATTTCGTATTCTAACCGTTCATCCGGATAGTCTAGTGGCTAGAGCATGGACTTGTGTAGGCAAATCACTGAGTTCGAATACGATCGGCGACGCAAAAATTATTACCGGGAAATAAAACTATAAATAATTCTAATATCATTATCGCGTGGAAGTCAATGGCAAACCACCGCTCATAACACCATATTATGCGCCAGTAATAATATAGTGCGCTACGAAAACACGTGGGGGGGGCTGCATTGTCCGGTGACAACAGAGCGATTACAATCACTTCTGACCGTGTCTATCTACATTAACGCTATATTACGATTGTCTTGTACACTGTACAACAAAATATGTATAGGTAAATAGTCGCCTACGATACGGAGATGACACTAAATGATGATGATAATCATGTATCCTAACCTTCATAACTGACTTGATCGTGAGATGATCTACTTATAAGTAGGTTAGTTGCGAATAAGACGTTTGTCGAACAGGCAGTTTTAAACCAAGAATGGCTACTATATAGTATTCCAGGTAATCGATTTCTTGCTTGGTGTACATGTATGTCAAATTTTTCAAGGCGTTCTCCGAACATTTATATAAACTTTTATTCGTAATACGATAAACCGCGATCAAAATATGACATAATAAAAGCCTCGGAGAAGTTGATCAAGAATTTTAAGAAACTCAGTTGGGGCTGATTTTATATAAAATTCAAGACGATTAAAACGATATGCGTCACAATATATATGTAGCTACTCTTTCTACGGCAGCACTACTTTTTGAAACGTGAAAAGGACGATAGGTTTTGTACAAATCAGTTGCGCAAAAATAATTTGCATCCTTCAATTGACGGAGGAAAACTTGCTCCATTTCCGGTATCGCGCGTACAAACAGTTCATTCTGGCTTTGAAATGAATAATGCGGATGAACATCACTGAATTAAGTCCGTAATAATACTTTAGGAGATTAACTTAACTTTTCTGCTGTACTTTTTTGTTCTTTCTAGAAGTGCAAAAGGTAAAGTTCTGTCTTTCATAAAAACAGATTTGGCACATTAGACGATGTTTGAGCTATTCGCCGTTGAAAAGTATAATTGATTTTTTTTTTTAATATTTTTATTTCAGAAGCAATTGATTTTGAATCTTTTCAGTTATTCACTTTTTTTTTTGTTATAAAGTTGCCTGGTGGTTCAGTAACGATTTCAAACCATAAATAATATTTTATACCAGTATATTTTTATTTACTGTGGGTGGCAGCGATTATTGCCCCTCCAATTGGTTTAAATGCACAATGGGCAAATAATTCATATTTTAGCAATACGCACTTCATACATTCGTTTATTAGTAAAATCTCAAAAAAATTTTACGAAAACTGTAAAACTCATCGAAATAATACGTGTAATAGGAAATTACAATATGGAACATCTGCGCATACGTTATACTTAAGCATCGTAGATTAAAATATAGATTTTTGTAATTCTATTGTTAAGTACAGATATTTTAAGCTAAATTATGTCTAAAAACGCTGCTTTTAGTTTTGTTGATTTATTGACTTTTTAATTTTTGTTACTTTCAGGGTGTGTCTTTTTTGTAGTTTTTTTTTCATTTTTTCCTGCACTATTTCTAAAGTAATAAGTGTACTATAAGTTTTGTAATTATACATATTTAGAATTGCTAAGGTTTATTTAGCTTTAAGTTATGAAAGAAAATTGTTTTCGGTTGATGTTTAAAAATATAATAAAGATTTTTTTTCATTTCATTTCAATCAAAATGTTTTCCACACTGATAATGGCAATATATCGCTTCAGCATCTACTCTAGGTAAATCGGTGCTGTGCCAAGTTTCGCAGTTGCATAGACTTTGACATTTTGTCATCGAGCAAATTATTTACTAACTCATAGTTGGCAAGAGATGAATGATTTTTCAGCAACGTAGTTTGATTATCTTTATACCTTCGTTTACTGCGAACTGGAACGTTGTCGATTATATATTGTTCACAAACTTCGGTTTCTTTCTCTTTGACAATATTTTCCTATCCAATAGTGAAGTTTAAAGTGAAAGCGCAAACTGTGAAACAGCAAAAAAATCCTTTTCACCACCTTGTAATAATCGTTTTCTCTCATGTATTCCTTTGCTACACTGCATAACTCTCGAGGTTTCAACAATAATTCTTGATATTCCGCTTTACAATCTTCATAACGTAATTGACGAGCGGAGCAATGTTTTAATTCAGCGAGGTAACATAAAATTGATTCGAATTGTTCCTGGATTGCAGGTAACAATTTATGACTTTTTCTACAATGGGATTTGGTTTAAGCATTAATTTACAGGCGATTTCTTTATATTAGATTTGACCGATTTCGGTGATGCGATTATAAACTATAATGTTTAGCATCTCCATATAGTTTAAAAGTGCTTCGATTATAATATTGACTGATATTACGTAATTTTCTAACCGTTCGATATACCGAGTAAAAGTTTAAAAGTTTCTATCGTTGCGTCAAATTGATTAGACGAGCGATAATTGTTACGATTTTACCTTCCGTTGAATTTAATTCCTTAATATAGGCTGACCCGGAGAAGACAAACGATTTTGTTGGTTTTTTGAATAACTCGAAAACTATGCGACCAAAATTTTTGAGTGGAATTTTATTTAAAAATAGTGAAATTCGCTTACAATCGCTGGTGGAACACAATATCGGTCAGATGACCGCCATTTGCAATTTCATTCAGTCTTTACAAACTTTTCGAAGACTTTTTCGAGTATAGATCGCTGAATTCCAGCAGGTCTTCCATATTTCGTGAACTTGTATCGCAAACGCGGCTCTTAAGGTCTTCTCCACAAAAACAAACAAAAAAAACGGGTAACTTTGAATTACTTTCGGAACTCTCTTTGTCGTGAACACGCGTGCTCCTTGTCGTTATAGGATGCCATTGAAACTGATAAAAAACGAATATCTCGTTTGTACACTAAACGCGAAGCACGCGGCCTGCGTTCTAGCGAGCTGCGCTATTTAAAAAATAAAACCGTCCAGCTTCTGGAGGTCACCATATATTGGATGTTAAGTCATTGGACTTATATCCCAAATAAGAATTAGTTTTTTCAATACTTGTTAAGATCGTACCTTTAAGAAGAGGATAAAAAACGCCACTGCCTCGGAACGCAGGGAAAAAGTGACTTGAAGACAACTGAATTCGATAGAGTTTTTTAAAAAAACAATTTGTGGATGTATATATATAACACACACACACACATACATATATACAAGAATAAACCTATGTATGTGTATAATTCGACGTGCCTAACACAACAAAACGTGTTTTGATAGGTGCATGTTGGTAGTGCGGTACATGCGAACAGGATATATATATATATATATATATATATATTCGTCCGTTATTTTGTTGATACACCTAAAGCAACAAAACGTGTTTATATATATATATATATATATTTTTTTTTTTAATAACAATCGTATATTTTGGTAAAATTGTATGTATAAAGGTGCAAAGGACCGGAGGAGACTTGTATCAATTAAACTACACATATATCGACTGTATATTCGTAAATAAATAAATAAGTATTTCAAACTTGTGTGTGAAGTCCTTTGCAAGTGTACTTATATTTATGGGCAACAGTTAGGATGACATAACATAGTCCCAACAATTGCCATATGTACAAACTTAAGACTAAAGAATATTATAAATTATTTTATATTAAAAAAGGGCAAAAAAATCTTTATATAAATAATTACAATTGTTGCAAACATTTATTGTTTATCTTTACAAACTTAATTTTTAAACATGTAATGAGTGCAGTATCAGAAGATTGATCAGTTGCTCCAGATATTCGGTTGAATTAGTTTTATTAATTTTTTTTTTAAAATATATATATATATATATATATATCCGTCCGTTAATTCGGCTCTCTCGCTCGCTCGTGGTTAGCTTCCCATATATATATATACCACGCCAATAGAAGTTTCACTTTAAAATACATACCTACGAGTAGTATGTATTGTAGGAAATAGGGAATTTATCAAATACACATATCCCCGCATATGTTTGCCTATATGTGTAGGCTTTTAAATAGGTTGAATTAGAATTATTATTATTCCTATCGCATTATTATAATATTTATTATTACTTTTCTCGTTAATTGATATTATTAATATGCGGTTAATTAATAACGTTATTAATCCTAGATAAGTGTACTAATAATCGCACTGCTGTAGTAATATTAATCCTTTCAAATAATTGTGTGTGTGTAGCGATGTTGAGTATATCTTATTTAAAGTAACAAACGCGTTTATGAATAAGATAAACGGGTCACTGTCCTTACCGTAGCAGCTATAAAAATAAGAACTCAGCTATCTTAGGTCTTCGTTATATACGTATATATATGTGTTTGTTGTGTGTGTATGTGTGCATATGTAGGTATAATTAGACGAACGCGGGTTGGGTTTTTTATGTTTTAGGTCAGCTCTTATTTATTACTAAAGATGACCATATTAGATTAACGTTCGAAACGGAGTTGATAATGACCGTGATTACAACATTTCATACTAGGATTACGTTACCGGCCGAGTAATTTTTGTCTTCTCTATTCGTCTCCATTTTGTTTTATCGTTAACAAATTGTAATTTCAGCAGACGTTCTTACAATTATTGTTTACGCGCCTGTGTTGTGTTGTGTTGTGTTGTGTGTATACCTGTTGTTCGTTGGTTAACTATCAGTTTTGTCGTGATTTCCTAACCAACCGAAGTGAACGCCTGAAATTACACTAGTAGTTGTTCTTTTTCTATTTTCAACAAGCCTGATTTACTTATCAAATTTCGCCTAGCCTGGCTCCTATAACGAACTTAACGGCCGAGGTTAAATTAATATTCTGCTTGCTCCGTTACGCCAGACTTTTAATTAATTATTCCGCCTTCGGTTAGATTCGCTAAAAAACATCCGCATTTGAAAATTCGTATGAATTTATTCCCCATCGATAAAACGCCGTTTTTTTATTATTACTCATATGTTATCGGTTAAAAAGGGTGTTCCATTTGTAGATCGATTTTTAAACCGTTCATTCGTCCATTATAAAATATTAACATGAAATTATAAATGTTACACAGGGGATTGAACCGTAGATAATTTTCGACGTATTCATACAAATATTTTTAAAATTGAGATATTTCAACACGTATAAAAATTAGCTACAAGCACGGAAGCAGAAGTAATCCTTATACATAAAAACAACAAATTGATTTCAATCAGCCAAAAGAACAGGCTGGCTTCAGATCATGATTTAATATACGAGCGAACTACCTGCTGACAATTACAAATACAGAAATGTGAAAAGTACAACGTAGATTTACATACGACATTTATAGACTATGAGAAGGTGTTGGACACAGTGGAGATCTGGGCAGTACTGAATTCATTAAACCTAATCACAAGTGCGTACAAATTATAAAGAACATTTATACGGGTCTGCTACAATGCGGATAAATTTATGGAATAAAATTGAAAACAAATACCAATAAAAGAAGACAGCGAGATACCATCTCACCGAAATTATTTATCTGCGCTTTGGATATCGTGTTTAAAAACTCGAATTGGACTACAACCCGCGGTATTCGCGCGGACGATATAGTTCTAGTGGGCAGAAGTGCAGAAGAGCTACAGATGATGATAACAGATTTAAATGTTCACTCGAATAAAATAAGGCTGAAAAAAATTTAAATAAAACAAAAATAATGACGAACACAGGTAAAAGTGTACAAATAGCATGAAAATCGTAGGTGAAGCAGAAGTGGCAAGGAGGATATCATTATCGCGGGTTGCGCTTGGAAAATAACGTAATTCCGCAATAAACAAATACTACCGATTAATCTGAAACGTAAACTGTATGTGTACTTCCGATTCTTATATACAGTTCGGGAAACATGGCCGTATACAAAAACCAAAATGGATAAGAAAAGCTCAGACGGCACATGAGAGAATGATGCTGAATATAAGATTATCAGATCATAAAAAGAATGCATGGATACGTGAACAAAGACGGTTGGGTGGCATTGAAGCGGATGGACAATACAAAATGGAATTGGGCTTGCCACGTGGCTTAAAGAGAAGATAATAGATGGTCAAAGCGGATCTCACATCAATGGCAAATGGATAGAAAAAAGGTAAAATGACAGGGTGGCACAATGATATAGCAAAGGTAGCTGGGAAAAATGATTGTAGAAAGGGCAGGACAGAAGTGGTTGGAAGACGTTGGAGAAAGCCTTCATCCAGGAGTGGATAGACAAAAGCTTATCGCGATCGTGATATACACATATAGATCGTTGTCATTAATAAATTGCTTATAAATCACTCGGAAAGGTGAAAACGTTAGGAAATATTTTAAGTTGAAAATTTGTTCATCGAGTGTTTTAAAGTAGAACGTACTCAAAAATGGATAATCAACTATTATTACGTAAGCATTATATACGTAAGTCCCACTATATATATATATATATATATATATATATATATATATATATGTGTGTGTGTGCGTGTATGAAATACTCGAGTCAATGACGGAACTGAAGGAAAAAAAAAGGTCGTGACAACGTCGATGAAATTTAATTGAACCGCTTAAAACGATCGTTGCGCGTATTTGGGCGCGTTATCTGAGAAATGTTTACGACACACGTTTTCCGTTACGCAAAAATTTTTTATCTACCCTAATGATTCAATCGGAAAAATTTCGACAACTTTATTACATCACATTTGTATAAGTATACTACAATTTCTGTCAATGCTTCGTCATCATCATTAAGTACCATCTCCGTATCGGAGGTAGGCGACTACTTACCTATACATATTTTATTGTACAGTGTGCAAGGCAATCGTAATATTACATAGATACACACATACACACCCGAAAGAAATTATTGCAATCGCTTCGTTGTCACGACACATTGTAGCCTGGCGTGTTTTTGTAGTGTACTATATTATTACTAGCGCATAATATGATGTTGCACGCGGTGGTTTGCCATTGCTTTCCACGCTATAATCGTATGAGGATTATTTATATTTTAATTTTCCGATGACAATTTTTGCGTCGCCGATCGTATTCGAACTCTTCCGTATAGAATAGCCACTAGGCTATAAATATGTGTGTACACTATTTCAAATATGATTAGTATTACGTTTAATACCGCGACTTTTCGAAGTTCTCAAGATCTTTGAACGAAAAAAAAGCAAAATATTTTTTCGCGAAATTTACTCTGCTCGGTAAATTTAAAATTTTATTTATATCGAAAATATAAATTTATATCTTTCTATATAATTAAAAAAGAAAAAATTTATTATTCGTTTGGCTTTAATGGGTAACTCTTTTATATATATATATATATAAAACATATGTACGTATATTTCATTGTTTTTTAAAAAATGGCAAATTGCTTTAAACTGCGATAAGACGTCCTGCATTACCGGCTTAAATTAGAGTTAATTACACCGTAGCGAGCTCCTCGAGGTAATCACAGACTAAATTTTTCCCAGCATGTTAAAATCATGCTACCGCGAGAGCTAACGAAAGCACATCTGCCATATATCCGCTAATTTACAGAAAATCATTTCTTAACGTTAATAATAAATTAAATCCATATAATAAAACACTTATTCGTCCCCCGTAGCAATCACGTACTGTTGTCCAGCTTGGAGTTTTGCTTCAAAAACCAATTTTTAAAATTATTATCAAATAGGTGTCTCTCAGATGTGTACTAAATGTCTCTAGATACTAGAAATTCGTTGACGCGCATACTAAAACAAGTCTTATAGTAAGGATCGTATACTATAAATTAAACGCGTAAGTTCTGCGATGACTAGTCCACGATATAATCATTTTCAACCATAGGTAATTACGATTCTATAGGCAACTTCAATCTATGTTTATAGTAAATATAAGTATAGAAGGTAGCTTTCGTAACGTTATATGACATTTATGGATTTATTATTTCTTCCATATTTACTCACACTGTGTAAATTCTTTTGTTTTATTATCAATTTATCATTATTATTATTATAACCTTTTTTTATAATTCATTTTTACTGTCATTTCATTATAAGTATAAATGTTTCTTTTCTATATTACGCGTCTTTACACGTTAATTCGTACAGTCAGCCATCTTCGTAGTTTATTTATTTATTTACAATTTTTATTTTTATTATTTTCTGCAAATTATGTTGAAATATACGTTATTGTTTTTTATATTTTTTTGGCAATTGAGCGTTTAGGAGAATATTTGTGTGGATTCTCCAGAACATAACGTTGAAAGAAGCCAAATCATATTTCCGTTCCATACGTGTCAGTTCCGTCGGCAGACTTTACGAAAATAACTAAGATCCGGCCAGCTAACGAACAAATAATCGCGAACCTGACGTATTACGCGAAGCCAAACATTCAAATGTGGTACACTTCGTTAAAAGAAACAATATTCTCGTGCCACCGTTGGCCGTGCGAAAGTATCCTGTTTCCATACATTAATCGAGATTAACATCGAACTTTATCCGCTCAACGCGTGAGTTATTTGACTAAGTTCAATTTCCTACCTGTCGGTCCCAGCTACGAGTCTCCGGTCTTTAAAACAACGAACGTTGAATACTCCTCAGACATCTGAGCGGTAAGTCTTGTTTATTCATATCGGATACCAATGCCGCGAGGTACGTTAATAAGATCAAAGCGGAGGTAAATTAAGAATATTTTTAAGCGAAGAATAAATAATGAACATTAAAAGTAAAGCTATAATCGTTAATTTTCTTTTCATTTTCTTTCTGAAACATTAAAAAAAGCTTTTCGTCTGTTAAGCCATTATCGATTGAATGTAAAAAATAATTTTAAAAAATCGTTTTCCCGCAATCGTATTAGTTTATGTATAAATTTCATAAATTTCGTATTGTTTGATGTTTTTATTCATTTTTATATATAAAATTTTATATGGCTGATTGTTGATTACGTTGTTTACTACATTCACACCGTCGCATTATTCAAAAATACTGTTTTATCATTTTGATAATTTTTGGAAATTGTCTATCTGGGCAATGTTTTATATTTTAATAAATTTCTGTATATTTTGATAATTTGTACTTTTTATATTCTACTCGATAATGACTTAACAGGCGAAAAGCTTTGTGATTTTTCATTTAAAAAGAAAAAAATAGCGATTTTAACTCCTTTTTTGTTTATTTATTTAATTTTTAGCGCACATTCGGATCTCTATTGATAATTTATTTTTTATTCTACTTGAAAATATATCGCGGTTAAAGAAATCAGCAGGTTGCGGTAGCTGGAGCTAATAAATAATTTTGACTCGTATTAAGTATAAGTATATTATGTATGTGTGCTTGTGCATATGTCTATATATATATAGATATATATATATATATATATGTATGTATATACATGTATTTAAAGGATAAATAATTTAAAAAAAAAAATTAAAAAACTATTAACGATTAAAAAGAAAAGAAATATATTAAATAAAAGTAATTGTTAATAAGCGGCACGTATGCGTGTTAAAATCAATCGTCTTTCATAATTTATATAGCACAAGTTAATAAGTTGTAGTTTAATGGAAAATTCGTATAAATAAAATTTTGATAAATTTATAAAGATGATACGTGTATTGTTTAAAAATTGGGAAAGCCCTCATCCAGCAGTGGATAGACGAAGGCACATCGTGATGGCTGAATTGTTTCAGCACTTTCATCGAATAATATTTGAATTCGTTGCAATTCTAGTTCATCAGCTCGCGTAACTCGTTTGAAAAAATACTGAGTAATTTATAGCAAAAAAAAAAAAACGAATAAAATTAATTATATATAAATATATATAAAAACCGAATTATTAATTAATAGCACGCGGTAAGATTAATTAACTCAAAAAAATTAAAATGGGTTGAAGAAGTAATATATCTCGGACAATTAATTTCATTCAAAGACAAAACATTCGAGGAAGTAAATAGAAGGATAGCAATAGGGTGGGGAAAATATTGGGCTTCGAAGGCGATTTTTAATACGGTCGATTGCCTACCGTTCATAAACGTGGTCATGCAATATAAAATAAAATAAAAAAAAGTGACCAATTGCACAGGGAGCGATGGAAAGAAAAATGTTACGGGTTACAAAAATTTGATAAAATAAACAACAAGGCATTAAGAGCACAGTCAAGAACAGATGACACCTGGACATGATGTGGCTATGCTATTCAGAAATAAATAGAATGTATTCCATTGGATAGCAAAAGGAAAATCTAAAGATTAAAAAGACGATGGAACGACGATATCGTCAAATATGTAGGGGCCAGTTGAATACGGATAGCAAGAGATAGATTGATTTAATTGGTCCTGGATATATACGTTTAAAGCAAAAAAAAATTGAAAAAGGCCTTTGTTCTAGTAAGGATTTAATTATTATTTAATTTTTATTATTTGTGTATGTTTGGTGTATTCAAATGAAATAAAGGCTTTATTTATTTATTGATTTATTATATTTATATATATATATATATATATATATATATATATATATATATATATATATATATATATATACTAGCTGACCCGGCGAACTTCGTATCGCTCCACAATCAATAAATGTATAAATTTATTAGCTGAAACGCGGTTTTTTCGTTTCATCCGATAGATCGCTTTATTGTTAATCATGTGAACCATAATTATTAACAAAAATCAGTTTTATTTTCATTGTAGTGCTTTGTGATATACGATGTTTTTCGTTTGATTACCTGGCGCATAGACAAACAAATCTGATGGTTTTCCAACACGGGAACAGGCAACATACAATTGACCATGTGAGAAACATGGGTTTTCCAAATTAATACCACAACTGGGACTTGTTTATGGTCATAGCAAAAGCAAGCCGCACTGGAAACTGTAGCCGTTTAAACTCAAATGGCACATCAGTCGGAATCATTGGGATGCGCGGTATGAGAACATCTTCTCCTTTATACTTTCCCTTTAGTATAGTTGTTTCTATCACGTTGTTTAGTAATTTTTTTATCGCTAAACGTGTGCCGTTGCAAAGACGCGGTTGGTTGATATTTCGCAACATTATAACTACCGATCCAACCTTTAATTGAAGATTGTGAGGTGGCAATCCTGGTAAATCCAGCGAGTTTAAAAATTCCGGTGGATAGTTGATTACATCATCTTGGTTAATAGCTGAATCAACTGATTTATATATCCTCAATTCGCTTGTAATTTGTTCTTGAATTTTTAAATTTAATTCATTTACATCTATGTTTTTTGCAGCCAATATAGCTCGTTCGCTCAACCAATCATGGTTTCTGTAATTTTCAGCAACATCTGGAAACACCTTCTGAATAAGTTCATCTTTTGATCGAGTTAATTGACAAAAACTTTCAGGAAAGTTAATGCAGCCAGTCAACATGTCTCTAGGAAATTTGCCATTACCAATGTCAATGAGTTTGAATGTTAGACAATTAAAAGTTTTAAAAACCTTATAAACACAAACACGATTCAGTAATAGCCAATTATTTCTTCTAAAATTAAAAAGAATATCATATATAAAAGTAAATGTAAAATAACTGGCTATAAATATATATATTTACCCCCTTCGACCACCCAAACAACCTAAAATTTTTTACGAATTTTTCTCGCCGTAAAAACCTTCCTTGAACTTCAACGACATTTTAAAAAAAAAATTGGCCAAATTGATCCAGACGTGTTTTTCGTTACGATCGATAGGTGTCGAGCTACCCTGAATCTTTTTTTATATATAATTAACATTGGCCCGTACTAAATGCATTATAGTATCGGCCGGCCAAAAATCGCCGGCAGAATTTTTAAAAATCGAAAATGAAATTTTCAACTCGCGATTTCTCGATACCGGTTAATTTTTAAGACATTTATCTAATAACATAGATTATAGATCTCTACGTCTACTTTCCTTTAAGACCAACCCAAACCCTTTAGCTACGATAGAGGCTTCAAAAAAGGGCACAAAACCCCAAAACCCTTTAAGCCCGATTTTCTCGGCGATTATTCGATATAAAAATACGGCAATACCATCGTTAGACGCGTCTTTTAATGACGAATAACTTTCATTAGAACACTATTTCCAAAATTTCGAATCGTTCGCTAATTATTGCGAAAAAATCGAAATTTCGAAACCCCTTTGAAATTTTCGGATCTGGTTTGAAATTTTTTTTCGCGGTTTTTTCGTTTCATCCGATAGATCTTATATAGTAACGACTATTTGTAAAGTCGGAATCGTTTAAAAATGTTTACTTCGCTCGCTATGCCTTGCCAAAGGTGGCAGGTCATCGATTTTCAAAAATTCGTAGCTCGACACCTATCGATCGTAACGAAAAACGATTTTCTGTTTCGTATCGGTCATTTTAATATCTACCAAATCGATTCTATCGAAATTTTTCCAAAATCGAAATTTAAATAATTTACCCCCCTTTAACCGCCTAACATCCCTGAATTTTTTTTTTCAAATTTTTCTCGCCGTAAAAACCATCCTTGAACTTCAACGAACATTTAAAAAAAAATTGGCCAAATTTGTCCAGGCGTTGTTGAGTTATGCGGTTACAACGTTTAGCGATTCATTTTTATATTATAGATTATATATATATATTATATATATAACTCGTTCTAACATTGTTTTATTTAAGACGGTCGATGGCATTATGTTTTACGTTTAGTAAACGTCAGTATTCAGAAAGATTACTTATATGCTGGCGTGAAGTTTTGTTATCACGAATTGATACTTTAGGTAAAAAGATTAGTAGCTTTTCGAAATAGAAAGGAAAAACGAAATATAATTATAAAAAGTTAATAAAACATCACAAACACGCTTCGATACACACATTCATACATACACGATATATGTATATACATGTATGTATAATTGACTCTTGTTATAATCGTCCGACAATACAAAAATATGAAGTCCTCGAAATTGATAAAAATGTGATAATACTACGGATATAATAACAGTTCTAAGTGAAATTTCGTAACACGCTGCCAGTCTAGGAAATCAGTCGGTTTTAAAAAAAGAACATTATCTACGATTTGTAAGGCGGATAGTGTGTGTGTGTGTATGTATGTATTACTCGTAAATTTCGTCCCAGTTTTTAATTATATTATTTTCATTATTACCATTTTATTATAATTATCATCCTTTCCATTATTTAATTTTTGTTATCGTTAACGCCCTATTATCATTGTAAAGTGCTCTATGTAATCTATGTCTAATTCTAACGGATAAGATAACCGTAATTGCAATTGAGAAATCAATATCCGGACTACGTGTGATAATTTTTTTTTTAAATCTTCCCTGTCATGTACTGAAACTAAAAGCGCGGAGTCTATTATTGCAGATGTAAAGATAATTTAGTGCGAGCGAGGAATAAGAGTGTTTTAATTTTTAGGTAATAGTATTTTATTAAGTGTGTTAGAAAGCGAATATAGTTATATAGAAAACAGCGGAGTAATGAGTTCGAACATTACAGGTTAGCAAGTAGATTGGTTTTATATAGGATATGAGTTAAACAATCTGTGCGGACACGGAACAACATCGCTTCGTCCTGTCTTGTACGATGAGAATAGGCCAAACACCACTTTGTTGAGATAAACCAGAAAATCCGACTATTGCTTGTTCCTCGAATTTACGGAACACGCAGTGACACATATCGGAACATGTTGCTGGAAGTAATTATTAACGGGGCACGAAGGCACTTTTTTTTCGATCTGCTTCTTCATCCTTTCCATATATGTCCGGGAATCCAAAGTACATGAGTTCGCAGACTATTGTCGAAATAATTTTCGCAAGTCTGTAGCAATTTCCTGCTCATTTTTAGAATGTGCAATTAGTATAATTATGTGAATTGCAAAGAATTCACACGATAGGGCACGACGAAAGTGATACGATGACTTTGTTTCTTCGTAATTTTACTTTTAATAGGGCATTTTTAAATTAATTTCTGAGCTTCGGGTAAGGGGTCTATAAAAATAGAATTTAAAGAAGGTGCTAGGTAATTTAAAAGTTTTGCCGTCCTTAAGCGAGGTGGTCGACGAGTTTTAATTTTTGAAATTTTCCTGCTTTCCTAAATTATTTAATTGTCCCTTCGCGACGTCATTTATCTCGAATTATTGACGCATATTTGTAAAAGGAAATTTTGTAAAAATTCACAATTAAAGTTTAATTCCCTTATCATCTCTTATCCGTATTAATGGTATTTAACAATTGTTCGGTCTTTTAGTTGTCAAGTGGACTAACTTAATACATATAACGAACCATTGTACGTATTCAACATAATTGTTCAAAATCTCTTCAATATAAAATATCATTTAAACATATTTCGAAACAATAGACACGCTTAAAATTACTATACATCATTATTGTTGCTCCCGAAAGTACAAAACCATTCACACGGCGATCTGTTTCGTCAGACACTGTAAAACAATCGGTGTATACCTCGCTATATATATTTATTTAACATATATACGAACTGTTACAAATTATCTTAATCGTTAGGTAAATACAGATTAGATAACTTAATGAATAAAACAAGTAAATCTACTGCCCTACTCCGAGCTTAGCAAAAACTTTTCAAAGACAAATAAAATCCTCGTGGTTTATTATGCTTTTTTTTTCTCGAGTAATTCAGTGACAACTTTAGTGAGCTTTTAGGGTTGCTCTTGTTCCATACAAGGTCTTTAAAAAATTATATTTCACTCTGATGTTATTGAAATTTTTTCATATTTTTAACGTACGAGTCAAGACTGCTTGTTTACATTCTCTGCAGAGGTCGTCGTTAGTGATTTTTCAATAGCTAGTATAATATTAGCAGTAGTGCGTTAGGAAAAAGTTAGTACCGAAGTTTTTAGTCTTTAATCTTTAATCTTGCGTCAATATCAGGTAATATAGAGCTTCTGTTGTATCTTTCTATACCGCCGTATAAGTTAGTACGTATGTAAAATATCTAACATACTTTTCGTTACTTTTTTACTATTAAAATTTTTCCAATTTTTTCTTAATTATAAAATTCCTACACTATTTCATTCTAGAATCCTTAATTTTTGATCAACTTCGACGTATGAACAATTAAAGAAAATGACTGAAAGCGATGAAAATATGAATATTTTTAGAATTGAAACATTCTACATTAACCAAATGTGTCCTTTATTTTAAAGTAGATAATAATTTTGTTATTATTCAAAAAATTCCACGTACTATGTAGGGAACATTGTGACTATAAATTCGCGGATAAACTGAAAAGAATTTACATTCAACCGTTAACTCTTAAATAAGAACGATTACGTGTTCTAAAATAAGATATATAAAAAAATAAACTGATATCTAATTGACGCCATTCGTAGAAGTCATTTTTAGGAAACATTATTTATACACGTATAATTCTGCGAGGCAAATTCAAAATGAATCATATTAAATTTATGCAGTACGAAATTTACAGACTTTTTACGTTTTGTATTAAAATAAAGAGAGACTCTGGTATCTATTTTTATCGGTGTTTAAGCTGCTCTGTTTGTATCGGATATACGAGGTCTGACTCGCCACAAAAATATGATTGGGGCTCCACTGAAACGGGAAAAAATTAAATTAAAAAATATTACATATTTTTCAAAATCCACTAACCCGGTAGTTTTATACATAATTAAATAATAATAATTATAAAAATTAACTAAAATTGTTACGTTTGTCATTCAAATATGATAAGTAGTATGTACAGTCTGGTTTGAGTAGAGTTATCTGTTTCTCTTTTCTTTGTTTTATTTTTAGCGTGTTTTCTTCTTTCTTTTTTGCTATTTTTTTATTTATTTCTTTTTTGAATTTTTGTGGAACGTGTAAAAGATTTTTAGTTTATAATATGCACCGAGTTTATATGTACGTTATTGTTGGCTGTAATATTCACGATAACTATACGTACGGTTAGTCGTGTAGTAGTAGATGTGTGTTAATTTGTAGGACCCTGCTAAAAAGCTGAATATTAACGCACATGCATATATATGTATATATATATATGTACGTATGTATAAAAAAAAGAAAGATTAGTAGATAAAAACAATGTATTTAGATTAGTGATTTTTGAAGTTTTTGTTCCCCTTTCATCTGGGGCACATGGCAATTTATATCAATTACCCCTTATGGCGGGTCTCTCTGAGGTGAAGAGAAAAAAAAGATATATTTGAATGTAATTACCTTGCTTTGCGGAGAAACGCTCTAATATTCCCATAGCTGCAAGTGATACAATTTTTGTATGTTCAAAAACTTTTCATGCAATATCGAGGCATAAGGCTTACTCGAACAATGAGTTTTCCTATACATGCAAAAGTGCAAAATGTTGCTTAATAGCGCCTCTCCAATGCGTTATTCTATAAGTTAATTGCAATTTGAAATAGTCTTCTGGTCACTACGCATAATAGTGATAGTGTCGATTTCAATGAAAATATCTTGATTGAAAACAATAAAAGAAGTATAATTAGCAATGAGTTCTCCAAGTTGACAGCATTGCATGTTGCTACGGGACGAAATATAATATTTTATATCATTATTATTACAATTATTATTAGGTAAGGTGACTCGATACGTACTTGTGACCGTAGGCGCCGCCTGGGAGTCGCTCCTCAAAGGATTATATTAAGGACTTTGCCCCTTCAATGTGTATTATTCAAGACTTATAATCCTTTCAGTAGCAAAAGTTACACATAAAAATATATAAAACGTCGTTATATAAATATTTCCGGTAATTTATATGTAAAATTTATTATGTATACTTGATAACGACGTAACTGTCGAAAAGTTTTGCAATAGAAAACTTTTATAGTGATTCAAATAAATGATTTTGTTTTGTTTATAATTCATAAAGTCACTTCTCTCCGATATATCAACATTTTATATATAATATGATTTTTCTATGTAAGAAAACAATTTTATTAATGAGTTATGTCTATGGAACATAACAAAAAATATTATTTTGCCCACCCACCGCCATAAATGTTTTTTTCATGTCGGCGCACCTGCTTATGATTGGATAGTCAACCCGGCAAAAGAGAAGTAAAATTTTTGTTAAATTTAAAAAAAAAGGTTTTTAAGTAATGTTTTTGCATAGCAGCATTTTTTCAAAAGCTCTTATATTTAAGAGTCTAATGTTTACATATAACCGGAGGTAATAAATTTAACAAATTTCGTATATAACAAAAACACGGACAATAATTAATGTTACACTGATATATGTAAATCCATCGATGTACACACCGATGTAACATAAGTAAACATAATTATTTAAATATATACAACAAAAAATAAATATAATTTTGAAAAATTAATCATCTACTAAAGTAAAATATGGCAACACTGAGCAAATTATCTATTGCTGACCGGCACTTCCATGTTTATTGTTTATAATGTGTAATTTTAAATATGATGTAAAATGTTTGTGTTAAAAACATTAACATACAGTGTCACAATTGCACCCAGTGAATTTAAATTTAATTTACACACTGTAGTAAAGAATAAATTGAATGAATTGTTCAATGATAGGGTGAGAATCATTTACTTTTATAATAAAATGTTTTTTACACGTTTGTATATATACACCACTAGAAATGCGAATAATTAATAATTTTACGTTTTTAAAATTTACTGACCATTTGAAAAATATATTAAGTAATTAAAAAGTAACATCCAAAATAAAAATCTTATTCAATATGTCAATATGCGTTGCTTGTAATTCAATTTATTTTTTTCAATTCTTACATTAATATTCCATTTTAAATAAAAAAGGTAGTAATCGAAAAAGGCTTGGGTATTACTGTGTTCGATGTATTAGATATCGGAACTATAGAAATTTTACCGGGCAGTGGAAACGCTTATGCAAAAGTAAAATTCCGACACGTATTTTTTGCTCCGTTCATTAATGAGATTCTTACTGGCACCGTTAAAAGCTGTACAACCGATGGAATTGTCGGTAACTTTCTTAATTTTTCGGTAATAAGTGTAATTAAATAATATAAATTAAAATACAAAATGCTAATAATTTAATTTTTTTTTCCGAGACAGTTACGATGAAGTTTTTCGATAATATACTTATTCCTGCTTGTAATTTACAAACACCGTCAACGTTCAAGGAAGATTCCTGTTCGTGGGTTTGGGCATACTGCACGAATGGGAAACAACACGATTTACGGATTCAAACTGGTAAATAAATTATAATGGTACGGCGAATTATCGGTTTAAAAATTGATATATAGGTAGATACATTTATGTATTTATACGTAATTAAAGGTAAATTTATTCTATCGTACTTTCAAATTTTATTCTATTTTCGTTGTTATGTTTCGAAATGTTTATTTACATATTTAAAATAATCGGACTAAATTTATCACGATTGATCAAATTAATATTTCCGTAGGACTGTGTGTTTACTTTTCGATATCAGTTTATTCAAGTCTCCAATGAAAGTTTAACTTAATTGTTAGGTAATTTATGCTTGATCGTAATTTTACTTAATTTACCTAACATATTTTTAAAAGGTGTGTACAATATGAATGAAATCAGCATCAACAATATGTGTCATACTCGGGATAATTAGGGATTTATAAATAAATCGATCGAATATCAAATATAAAATAAATAGTCAAATTTTGTAAACTAATACCTGACTTGTTTTTGTAATAGCGTAATTGAAAAAATTGGTTAGTGAAAACAAAGTTATTATGAAAATCAACTTTTAATATTCCTACTACGACGTTCAATATTTAATTAAGGAACGTGCACGAACGAGAACGTAAAAAAAAAACGAAATACGGAAATAATCAAGTTTTTTTTTATATTATTTTTTTATGGGCTTCCACAAGGTTTACCCATTACAAATTGTAATATAATAAAACATTAGATAAAAATAAGTAGTTATATCGCTAACATTCACGAATGAACTTATATAAATTATGTTTAATGCTAGTTTATTTACGATTGTTTGTTACATGAAACGTATATGAAAAAAAAAAAAAGTATATATTTAGTTATTTATTTATGCTCGCTCAAAAATTAATTTGAATTGCAATTTCTAGGCGACGAAGTAAAATTCCGGGTTACTCATACAAAATTCGTTTCTTATTCACCATTAGATTCAGACGAAGTCGAAAAAAATATTGACAGTAACGCAGAAGATCAAACAAGTAGGGATGAAAATGTATTTGAGCCGCATTACTTTATCGAAGTAAGTTAACCACCATTTTGCTCTCAAAAATTATATTTCGAACTATTACTAGTAATAAATTAGAATCGAATATAAATCAACATCTAACGAATATTAGGTGTGATATTTGTTAGAAAAATTAATGTTCATCGTAATGGAAATTGTTCAGTTATTAATGTATAAATATTAAACATAAATACAAACTGATTAATAGTTGAATAATCTCAAATTTTTAATGGTCTTATATATATTTGGTGGGTATAAGCGGCTTTCGATTGTTTCAAATCGATTTCTGTATTTTTATTAATTATAAACATCGTGTAAAATTATTACCGTTTCAATATATGCCAATGTTATAATTTTTTTTTAAAACTTATAATGATTCTTATTTTTGTAAGTATAATATTCAGAATAAATATCTAATTAAACTAATTGTTCCTTAAAACAGTATAGAATTTCTAATATATGCTCCGTGTATTTACTAATACGTTAGTATAATTTATATAATATACATTTTTCTTATATGACGAAGTGTACTCGATAAATATCTGTCAAATCATGTTTGTTTAGAATTGAATTAAATATTTTTCGCGTACGTATTATTTTTTTAAAATTAAACAAATTTTAATATTCATCCCTTCTAATTTTGCGTATTTTTGTTTCTTTAATTAGATTTTTGTGCGCCTTACTGGAGGCTTTGAAAACGTTTAATTACTTCCTTTGGTACATTAAATAATATTTTAAAAGATGTACCGATTTTTTAGATTTTTCTTAAAAGAATGTCTTTTATGATAAACATCTTATTTCATATGTACTTATTGATTGTATTTTGATTTATTTCGAATGTTATGTATGTAAGAAATACGATAAATAAATATTCTTCTTTTAGGGTAGTATAGATGAACCAGGATTGGGTGTTCCAAGATGGTGGTTAGGCGTTTAACACCTTTCTTTTACATAATATTACTATTTATATAACTTCAGATCCTAAATAATAATTTTTTTTACAAAACTTCTTGTTATTATTTTTAAATTTTATATTCGTATATCGTTAAAAAATACCATAATTATTCGTATTTCATTTTATAATACGAAAAATTACCAGCTAATAATTTTTTAGGTTCGTTTATTAAAACATGTGTATTTTAAAATTACAAATTCCTTTTAAAAGTTTCGAAAATAAATTTATTCTCAATTTTTAGATATAATTCTTTTTTTTGGAAATATGAAATATTGTTAACTTATTAGTAAGAAGAAAATGTTTTTTCAGTTATTTTGAACTTCATTCTTTTCTTTAAAGTAAGATTCTATTTCACACTGAAAAATGCATTCGTATATCTCCTTCTTGTAGTAAATTTTAAAAATAAAATGAACAAAAATAATCATTTCAAGGAATTCATTGGATTATTAACATTTGAAATTTAAAAATAAAAAATACCGAAATGGTTTGTTTCGTTTAATAAAATTGTAAAAATAATTAATTATTTCGATTGTAATTATTTAGCAATAGTTCCAAAATTACGTTTTGGGTTGATTTCTAATTCGGAATTAATTTAATGAAACGTTGATGGATTTCTTAAAAATATTAAAACGTTTCGATCTTTCGAACTTGTTATAATCGCGCACTGTAATCGTTATTCTTATTTGGCAATGATGTCTATTTATTGAAGTATCTATTAATTATTTCCAAAAATTGAATTCAACATTCTGATAATAAAAACTATATTTTTGCAAAAACAATCGTTAAAGGTTTAAATTATATTCCATCAAAATAATCGTATGTCCATTCTATTTACGATATATAGTATTCTACTTAATTTTGTACTAAAAAAAATTATGCTGTAAATTGGTATTTATAAATAACGTCGTTCATAAAAATGAAAATTCAGTTAGAAGACGTGTGAACAAAAATAAAAATTTTTATGCATTTTTTTATTATTATTATTTGATAGCAAGGGCGGATGGGCAATACGGGTTCATTTGGCGCCGCTTCTTCGTCGTGAATCAAGAAAAAACATTCCAAGTTCTGCTGACAATGTGATACTAGCAATACCTCATTATTACATTATGTAGTATTGAGTATAACAAATTAGAAGAAAACCCGGAATTAACGGTACTAGATGAAACAGTAAATATACAATAATAGGAAAAGTTTTTGGTGAATTTGGAAACCCTGAAAATGCTTTGTATATTCCGTTAGTTGAAGCACTCTTCCAATTTGTCAATGACAAAGACGATACTTCCATAGCTCGTGATAAAGCGAATAGTTACCTTAAAAAATTGTTAAAATTTTAAACAATCGTGACTGCTCATATTTATCTTTGAATTTTTGAAATTTCAACTCCATTATCTATGTACCTCCAGTGACTCGATTTCATTAAATGCAATGATTTTGTTCGGCATTTTAAAGAGAAAATTTCTGCATTCAGTCAAGATTACAAGAAAGTTCAGAACATTTCGAAAAAATTTTCTGAAAGCATGAATGTAACGTTTGAGGGAAAAAACTTCTATGCGCACATTTCTGTGGAGACAGAATTTCCGGTAAAAAGAATTCCAAAAGAAAAAAAAAGATCCGACGAATCGCCTTCAACACACAAGGATGAAGTTACTTATGAAGATTTAGTACGATATGCAAATCAAAAATATGAAATGGAGACTCACAACTCGATATTGGATACTGCGGTGGCAAAAGTAAATGAACATTTTCATAAGGAAATAAGCTTCACTTTATTTGTATCCGAGGAACTTCCAAGAAATTAGTCAAGAAACATTACCTCTTAACGGTTTTAAAAAATCGAGTGAATTATTCACAAATTTGACAGCGAAGCGACTCCTCAAAAATTTGAAAAAAGAATTAATCCATTTTGCTTAAAACTGGAAAAATAAAAAAAAGTCTCACAGATTTACGTTACGAAACAAATTTAAATGATCCTGATTTTCCGGACGAAGATTTGGACTTGACTAATCGAGAAGAAGGCGAATCGAAATCGAACACCGAACATTTTAAACCTGAAGTATTCTCGTTCTTCCAAATCTTACTGCAAACGTTGCATATTGTGCTGTTTGAGTATTTTAGAAAAATATAGCCTGATTTCTACATCCTATGGAGTAATAGGTTTGGCGTATAAATATTTCGCTACACAATCCGCTACCCAAATTGGTTGTGAAAGGAGCTTTTCATTACTTCGGTTTATCAAGAACCGATTACGTAGCACAATGTCGCAGGAGTTACTTTCTAGCTTTATGCCTATCGAGAAAGATATTCTTGAAAAAATAAGTAACGATCAAATTTCGATTTAACCGCAGCAAAATCGAAACTTTCGACGGAAAAAGTCATTTTTTTAAAATAAGTATTTTTATTCTTTGATTGCTCTTTAATATTAAACTAAACAGTTGACGTTCTTTTTTTAAGTACCGTTTGTATTTTTTAAGTAATTTGTTGGTATCTAACTCATTCAATCATACATTGGAAAAAAAAATGGGTACATGCCAAGGTTTTTTTTTATTGTTTTCATTTGTTAATTTTGACCTAAAATCCGAACTTATCCTTAATTTTTTTGATTGTAAAGTAATATCCAAAGTATTTTTTCAATTTTTTTTTTTTAAAGTTTTTTTTTCCAAATTATAGTTAATAGATAATTATTAATTTATCTTTCATGTGTTTTTTATAGGAAAGCATTATGGATATGGTCGGTATATTCAGATAAGCGTTGAGGTAAGGAAGGAGGAAGGCTGTGCTGGATTCTAAGTGTTGTGAGAACATGACAAGATGTTAGTATGTGGGATATGAGCAGTTGCAATATTTGGCAAAAGGGACAGATACGAGGATCTGTGCATTGAAGACGATAGGAATGGGTAAGATTTGAGTAGAATATGAAATAGTGGATCAGGTCTGATAGATAAGAAGTGGTTTTGTTGATTAGACTTCCATACACGACTCCGGGATTTGGTTATGACTTCAAGAAAACTTTTACGCCGCTATAGAGAGAGAGAGAGAGCGATAAGCGGAAATTTATGAAAGCAAGGGCGCCCTTCCTGGCAGCTGGGTCAACAGCCTTATTTCCTGGAGACTGATATGGCTGGGAATCTAAATAAAAATTATGGAAACTTGAGATCTAGTAAAGAGATCATGGAGAAGCAGTGTGCGTTGTAAAAGTTGTGCAGAGACTTTAAAACATTAAGTGAATCAGAGAGGATATGGAGTTTAGAAGATTAAGCCGTGAAAAGGAATTCTAGACACTTGAAAATATCAAAGAATTCAACTGAGAATATGGAGCAGCACTTATGAAGCCGAAAGTGATGAGCGACAGGGGGTACAGGCAGGCCCCACACGTCCTCCAGATTTAGTGTCATAGGTAAAACAGCGTCCTTATATTATTGAGCCATATAGTTTTCGAGTACGTGAGATGGGAATGAAAACTTGGAAAGATGGGTTAGTTTCAAGTTGATATGAGGTGGTTACAAAAGCCATGGTGGTTTGGTATATACTGGAAGAAACGGGGGATTAAAAATAAATTTGTTAAATTGATGAAATAATGATAAGAACCTATTTTTTTTAAAAATACAAATATGCGAGATTTAATTTAAATAGTTGTTATTCGAAAATTGTAAAATTATTGCGTATCGAAATTAACGTACATATTTTCTATTGTTTCATATCGAAATAATGTTATTCGTAATTTTATTTTAAGGGAAGCTCGTTTAATTTGAGCATGTTTTTTAAAAATTGAAACTTAAAATTCGTAATCATCTTCGAATATTTTGGTTCAAATAAAGATTGTCGTCAAAATTTTTAAATACGTCTAGTCAGTTTTCGTTAATTTCGTGAAATACGACGAAAAAGATAAATTTGCGGCATTTCCACCGCGAATAAAATTAAAACTTAATAGCGAATATTTTGCTAAACATACCTAAAAGAATTTAGCCGAAGTTACGAGTTTTTTCAGTCTGAACCGCGTCAATATTTTCATCACGTAACGTTTCGAAAACACAGTTTTTATTTTCAAACTCCTCGAGATTAACACCGATTTTCGCGAATATATTCATGGAATATTTGGAAAATTAAATAATAAAAAAATAGTCTCCGGCTTCGGTATGTGGATAATGATGCGTTCGTGATTTGACAGCATGATGATGAAAAACTGTGTGAAATTCTGATGTAAGCGAGAACATTTCTGCTTATCTATCATCTTGTTGATTCCACTTCGGGAGTATTTCCATATTCATTATTTTCGCCGTCCATGGTATTCGCCCCCCAAATGTCCACATTTCGAACGCGTTTCATTTAATGTTTTCTGCATTCAGTGTCCAGATCGCCGATGCGTACTTTACAATCGACAATACGTAGCGCTGATTTACTTAGATCTCGGTGGCCACTCTTAACTTTCGATCTGTTAGCAGTTATTGCCGATAAATTATGGACCGATAATACGTGACACCTGATTTGTTTTATGTTTCGGCCATCTGTCATGACGTAACTTCCTTCGATCTCCTACACCGTATTTGTTAACTGGTAGTGATAGCACGGAGTGTCGCCAGGGAGCGATCGTTCCACACGCGTCTTGGTCCATTAGCTGTTTCAGCTAGATTACAATTTATCTGAAAGTGAAAAAAAAAATCTAATTTTTCGTTAGATGTTCTCGTGAATTTCATTATTTTTATTTTTCCGACGTTTATTTCCATACTCAATTTCATTTCTAACCTAACCTAACCGTAATCTGCATTTCGCCATTAAAACGCGAAACCGAAATACATTCTATCGAGTGCCAGTTAATCTTTAAATCGGAATTATTTATACTCGTATTTTTCGCCATCTCCTTCTGTATGAATGTTGAACAATATCTTTATCCGGTTTGTTTTAACGGAGTTATTTTTATTATTATTATTATTCTTAGCATAAATGAATAAAACATTATTACCTACCCCGATACGAAATAGTATGGCTATGTCAATTTATAAGAAAATAATATAAAATATGTACGTACGAATACATTCGATACGTAATAATGTATTAATTACTGAATCTATTCCAATCTCTTGTAACCCGTTAATTTTTTATATTAAATTACCGGAGCTAGACTATTTATTTGTAGAGTGATTTGTACAAATAGTTAGTCCTCGTCGCCCCCCCCCCCAAAAAAAAAAAAAAAACAGAAAAAAGAAAAAAGCTAATGATCGATTTAACCTAATTCTCGACGAATTAACACACAACAGCCTTTATAATTCCACCTCCTTACTGGTGTCCTTGAACGAATCGGTTTTCGCTCTCGCTAGCGTATTATCGAGATTAATGGGCTAGAATTAAGATATTTAAAACAAAGAGAAAATGATAAGCAAATTAACGATGTTCGGATAATAAAAGGTCGTTAACTGTTTCCGTAGCACCGCGATGATGATCAGTATCAGAGATGTAGAACACCGGTTGCATGTGAGTAAGGGGGGAGATGAATTGACGAAGCGTAACAAAAGCCTCGTCATTTGTCAGTTTACCTTGATTCCATTTTATGTATACAAACTGTCATTGCATCTAACCGCGATGATCATCATATATATATATATCAATATATATATATATATATATATATATATATATCAATATATATATCAGTCGTTAAACTGTTGTTGTGGGCATATTTTACAATCTGACGGTATATAATGTACAGTTGATCTCTAAAAATTAACGATTTTTTTCATAATCATTATTATTCAATATTAAGACGTATTACTGATAATAAGTGAAACAATTCTTCGCATACATACCTATATATATATATATATGTGTGTGTGTGTGTATTTGTGATAATTTAAGTTTATTATGTTAGAAAGGATGTCTTCGCCTTCAGCCCAAAAGATACGATACGATCGCGCATTATCTTTGTATCATTTATTTCATGGCCGCTTTGCACCGACTTACTATTGTGTAGATGTGTTTCATATATAATAATAATTTTATATATATATATATATATATATATATATCGCTGGTACTGTGCTAATCGTCTCGTCTGATTGACTGGATGTATAAAGAACATCGATGGAATAAAAAGTGCATTTCGAAATATCTACACCATACGCCATGATTTTTCGGTAACTATTACATCACACTTGGTTATAATGAATCGAGCGCCTACGGCAACAACTTTTAGAAGGTCGAAATGATAATAATCTTCCACAATGATAATAATAATAATAATAATAATTTTAATATTAATACGAATAATAATAAATAATAACTTTACAGATGTCGATTGCAAATTAAGCTGTAAATATTTCACGATCTCTATTCATCAAGAAAAAAGGTCATCCACCTATCACACACACATTGCTATCGTTTACTGATATATATATATATATATATATATATATATATATATATATGTACAGCTGGATTAACGAAAAGTAAAAAAAAAATTAAAATCTAGTACGCATTGAGATCGAATCAGTTACAAAACCAACAGTAAAAACGTTTGTAAACATTATTAACAGTAGATTCCATCTCGGAATAAAGCACGTCATTAATTACTGCAATAAACGGCGAATTAATATAAATCCGATGAAAACTGAGGTCAACTCGTAGAAGACCATCGTTGTCAGACTTGCTCGAGATGCTTTAGATTGAAGTGACCAGGTGCCGCTATCTGGCTGTTACTTTAGACTGCAAATTGACGTGTAAACAATACTAATCTTAAGACGAATGAAGCCTTCTATATATACCCACTTTTTAATCGTAATTCTTACCTTAATATTAACAACAAGATAATAATCATTTACAATTTAGTCATCCGACCGATAACCTACGCCTGTCCAGCGTGGAGTTCAGTATCTAAAGTTACTCTTAATAAATTGCAAATCTTTCAAAATAGCCGTTTAAGATGTAATTTAAACGTTTCCCGTTGCACCAAAGTCGATGATAAAATACACGATTACTTAAAATTACCCTGTATTAAGAATTTTATTTGAAAATTATCGAGTGATTTTTTCAATAAATATTTGTATCGTGATAATCCGTTTTCTCGATCGGTAATTACGATTGCAGGTAACTAAAATTTATGTATACTCCGTATAAGACGCATGAAGCCTAATTTATTATAAGCTCGCTTAACCTTAATAAATTTTTAAAACAAATTTTTAACTTGCAGTTTTTTCGTATCATTTTTTTCCCTGCGATTCTACGTATATTAATTAACTTTCAGTTATAAGAAGATAATTTTGTTTATCGCGGTAGAGATGTATAAGGTATACAATTAACTATTTAAAATAATTTAAAATCGCTAATTTTTTCATTCTATATTTTTATCTTTCTAAATATTCACTCGATAATGGCATAGCGAAAGCTATGAGATTTTTCATCGGAAATTTTTTTTTAGCGATTTTAACTTATTTTTTTTCGTTTATTCCACATTTTTCAAATTAACTGCTTGTTAGCAACAAAAGTCGTATGTATAACTTTTTCTAATAAAATATTTGTTCTCATTGAATTAATAACAATTGTTTAAAATATGTCGCGTAGGTTTATTTATTAAAATTTGTTCGAATATAAGCTCGTAATAATAAAGAAAGAAAGAAAGAAATAAAAATAATTATATATTTGTTTCGTTAATAATTTTTTTTTATATACACCTATATTACATTACAACTAATCAACCTGGAGAGACCGTGAAACGGTTGATATATGATAGATGTGACACGTGAAGGGAAATAATACTCGGTAGTTCCACCCTTTATTTAACGCCCGTGCTACAGAACTTGATAAAACCACGTTAGATTATTTTCGGACGATATTGAATGATGAAGTTCTAGACTAATTAGTCACCTTTACAAATTTTACACAACCCAAATTCGGATTAATCGAAAATAATGTTAGATAATAATTATTGTTTGACCTTGTGACGAGTAATAGTTTAATTTTATAACATATAGTCCGATCTTTAATTAATGGTACAAACTTCTGAACGGAAATTGTAGAATTTTAATCGACAATATACTAATCAATTTAAAATGCTGCGTTTTCTATATATACAAGTTAACAATTGTTAGTTTCAGCCGATTGATTGGTTTCAACTAGTACACTAACCTTAAATTTTATAATAATACTGCGCGAATATTGTACAAACTAAATAACATAATAATCGCAGTTTTCGCAATGCCTTTTACATCTTGAAATTGATGTCTTATTATCCTATAATCTATCCGGGGTAATTTTTGTATTTCTTCATTTTTTGAAAAAAAAAAAAATAATAAAAGTGATAAATACATGTTATTTCGGTTGTATGAAATTAAGGAACGAAGGAATTTTAAAGATTCCCTCCCAAAAAATCGGCATTTTCTGAGTTAAAATGATAATAGTGAGCACGCATCTAAAATCTACATGGTCATTAGGCGCTAAAATTGAATTTCGATCGAATTAAATATATTTTCAATTGCATAAAGTTTTGAACGTTGTAATATAGATGACATAGCGTTCTGTGCGGTATATATTTTCTAATTGAAAACAAAAAAATAAATCAAAAACGCCCTATAAGATTATATAAAAAAATCTTTGTTTGCTTTAAAGTGGCACAGATTATAATGTTAAAAAAAAAAAAAAAACAGACAAAAAAGCTGAAGAGGTCAAGTCATACAGATCAATTTCTTTATTACCATAAACCTCTAAACTCATGGAGAAACTCCTGTTAAAACGATGATTAATACTAGTTGAAGATAAGCTTCCTCTACATCAATTTGGATTTAGAAGTGCACCGAGTAGTGGAAATCAACAATGCACTGGGGGGGGAGAAGAAATTCTGCTCTGCTGTATTCTTAGATATTTCCCAGGTATTTGATAAAGTGTGGCATCAAGGCCTGGTCACAAGTTGAGTACTCTAATACTAGGAAATTTTTGTCGCATATTGAAATCTTATCAAATCGACAGTTCCAGGTTGCGCATGAAGAGGCAAGATCGTCATTCTAATATGTACAAGCAGGTGTGCACAGGGTAGCGTCCTCGGACCTCTCCTGTACCTGTTATATACAAGAGATTTGCCTATTGATAACAAAACAACAACAGCCACATTTGCAGTATGATGATACTACAATCTTAGCTGTAAGTGATAGCCAATGTGATGCTACAATTGCAACATAGGCTCGATCGGATTAAAAAATGGACTATAGATTGGAAGATTAAACTAAATGAGCAGAAGTCTGTCTATGTCTTATTTACGTTACGACATGCTGATAATATGTACCAATTGTACTTAGGAAACCAAGTCATTCCACAGGCTAACTCAGTAAAATACCTAGGCATGTACTTGGATTCATGATTGACCTCTAGAAATTTTTTGTTGTCTCCCAATTTTATAAAGAATCCAATAAATACTGATTATTATTTAAAAATTAAAGTTTCAAAAAGTTTAGATTGTGGAATGTAGTGATTTTTTATTACTTTAATTACAAAAATCGATTAAAATCACTAAAACTTTATTTTATCTGGACTGTCAGATTGTTGTAAGTATTTATTCTTCATTTTATATGTATAGATTTGCGAACTTATATTTAAATTTATATTTTATGTTTTTATTTTTAAATCTTTATTTTTATCTAAACTTAAATATCGTTTGATAATGGCGTAGTTGCCGAAAAGCTTTGTGAAATTCAAGAAAATAAAGTTTTAGCGATTTTAACTGATTTTTGTAATTAAAGTATTAAAGTTATAAGAAATAAATTATAAAAATTCGGGTCAAATTTGTGATTTTGGTTATAGAGCGATAATTTGATCGGTGTCAAAATAAAATCTTTAATCACTGATTATTATTTAAAAATTAAAATTTTATTTGTAAAAAATGGGGTCAACATTGTGATTTTGGTTATAGAGCGATTTTGATCGGGGTGTGTCATAAGAGAACCACCGATCACAATAGTGATGTTAAATTTGTTGTCGCTGCTGTTATGTTGCTGATGATGCTTATTACTACTACTACTTTTACTACTACTGCTAGCTCACCCACTACCAATAATAAAAACGAGACCACATTTTTGATAACGCGTACGTGCACAACACCATCAAAGCAGTTGTCCCGCCACTCTATTAAAAGGGGCGAACACAGATAATCAACAATGCAACCGCGCGACTAACGATGGTCGTCGCGGTATATCATTGGATATATTGTACTACAACCAAGTCACAGGACCCACAGGTATTGCATATAATAGTTAAGCTTTGTACGACGGTTTATTATATACTACTCAGTATTATATAATTACAAACTACTCTGTGTGAAAATAACTTTATATTTTATTTTAAAACATTACGTATAAAAATTTCCAAAAATAACGATTATAAGTCTATAAATCTATAGATAGTATTATTTTTTATACTCCAGTTAAAAAGTTAACTAAAAATGAAATAATGGATAAAAAAAAAATTACTAATTAGTATTGAATGTCTGTTATTTTTTTCTGATTTTGAAATTGTTGATACGTTGAATAAAGAATGATTTTTAATTTATGTCATGTGAAAGCTTGTATCGTAACTATGACTTTTAATATAAAATAATATGAATAACGAAAATTATTTGTTATGGTCAAAAGAATCAACTAATAAAAATTGTGAATATCAAACAATTATACACATAAAAATTCAATGAAGCTGTTTCTAACGGGTAGCTAATGCAAGCATGTAACTAAACGTTGAACTTGAGAAGGTACACGACACGAATTAGGTTAACCGTTTTATTTAACACGTTTAGAAAATACACAGTACACGAGACATGGGTACTAATAATTAATGGCATGGAACAGTTTTTTTATTAATATATATATTTATTTATTTATAAATTATACATTTAACATATGAACATGAAGCACGTTACCATGTAATGCAAAAAATATAACAGATAGAAAGTTTAGTTTGTATCATTTTAAGTATCGATACATAATCGATCTATCAACATAAGGCGTCATCGAACGAAAATTATTACATCTTGCCAAAGTTCACGTATCCTTCCTGATACACATATGACACCTAAAAATCATACGTCACTACCCTTAGCTATGGCGTCATTGTTATTAAAACTTTTTTATATTTTCGTTGTTATCAACGAAACTATAAATTTAATTTTGCAATACTATAATTCAATTTTTCTTGCCTATTCAATTTCATTTTAACATAACATCATATTTATTATAGTATAATTTTAGTTTTCCTTTCAGTTTTATACGGTTATAAGCAGTTAAATAAAATTACTTTTAAATATTGTGAAATAAAAAACTGTAAATATAAAAATGTAGGAATGTGTGTGATACAAAATTTGGATTGTATATTTTTCACATGTTATAAAACATTAAATTTTTAAACTTACAATTTAGCTAAATATTCAGTTTCCCTTAATAATTTTAAACGTTGTACTACTTGCAATAATCTCGGGTGTGCTCAATAATTGTTCTATTCCATTAGGTAACAATTAATTACTGATATAAATAGAATTAAATATCAAAAAATTAGATGTATTTTTAAATGTTGCCATTTTTCTCCTTTATACTTATATTAAAAACATTATTTTAGTTACCAATTCATCAAAGATAACTAAATTACATTTTGTAATACAAATAAATCTTATTATTTTCAATAATTATGTTTATACTAATATAAAAATGAATTATGTTTTTGTATGTTGAATAATTACTGTAACTAAAATAAATGTAACATTTTTTCAACTAATTCCCTATAATTAGTAAAAAAAAAAAAAAAAAAAGGTTGAGATGATTATAAAATGAATCTAATGAACATTTTTATGTAACCATTATATTTTGTGCTGAATACTTCCATGTTCCATGTTTATCTTTCGTAACATTAACTCCATCATAAGTTTTAGGTATTAATACGTTTGTATCTTTTTTTTTAGCTCACAGTTCTATTAATTATATATCAGAATAAGCTATTTGCATATTTCTAAACTGAAAAATACCCAAAATTGTTTGTAGTCTGTTTTGCAACATTCATAACAGCAGACAATTAATGTTTGTACATGTTCTGAAATATCTATAGATCATCATATCAGACAATATAACTAAATAAGATGTTTTATTGATTTCTCTGATATTATTTGATCATGAATCCATTGCAGTAATTTGTTTTAAATTATTTTAGATATTTTGTGAAGTCCAAAATTGTTATCCATTCTTTTTTTTTTTTTTTTGCATACACGATTCATAAAATTTGTTAATCTTTTAAATTCTGGGATTTTCAGATTTATTACTTTCATTATGCTTTTCTAGATGTTCAAATTTGCCACAGAATTTCATGCACTTGATTATTTTTGATAATATTTCTCAATTATATTTCACTTATTAATTATACTGCAGTTTTGACATCCTTTGTACTTTAAAAGTGAAAAAGAAACTATTTTCCATATGTTTACATGATTTTTCTTGTTTTTCACATCCTTTTTTGTTATGTTTTGGAAACCATTTTAAGTCCATGTAATTTATCGCCTATTTTTATTTTCCCAAATTTTAGTAAATAAAATTCTTTGTTTTTCTAGTTTAAAGGCTGTAGCGATATAATGAAATCAATTAGTCCAAAGTAGTAAAGAACAGTGGCGGCTCGTTTTGAAAATTCTACAGTGTTTAAAGCTAACTCAAAAACAATTCAAAATGAATTGTTGGATTGTATGTTAGATATTTGTCGAACTGAAATTTCTAATGAAATTGAACAAGCTCAATTTTTGACTGTTATGTCTGATGATACGACTGATATCTCTGAGAAAACACAGGAGATAATTGTTTTTCGTTACGAATTCAATGGAACCATATACGAAAGATTCTGGGGATTTTATAACCCTGAGTAACAAGATGCAGAAGGATTATTGAAACAGATGTTGGAGCAGTAGAAAATTGTTTTAAAAGATAATACTGGGAAACTAATTGCTCAAACTTATGATGGCGCCGCAGTTATGATCGGAGCGCGTGGCGGTGTTCAAAAAATAGTAAAAGAAACTTACACAAATGCCCATTTCATTCATTGCTATTCTCATCAATTAAATTTAGTAATGAGTAAATCAGTTTCAACTAATAGAGAAGTACGCATCTTTTTTTAGTAGCTTGTCAGGAATTCCAGCATTTTTTTCGCGTTCTTCTCAGAGATTAGCTGAGCTTGAAAATTGTATGTCAAGAAGAATTCCACGTTGTTCCGATACAAGATGGAATTTCAATTCAAGAGTCGTAAATACAGTTTTTGAAAACATTGAACAACTGAAAGAATGTTTCGAAAAATTGCAGAATTCAAATAATACCCAAACGGTTAATGAAGCATCCGGTCTTCTTCGTCATCTCAATGACAACAACTTTATATTTTGGCTTGGCGTCTTCCATCCTATTATGCCACACGTTGATTATACGATGCATTTCAAAATCGCAACATTAATTCTTCGAGCGCTTTTTCATCACTGGAAAATTTTTATCGCGCAATTTCTTTAATCAGAGAAACGAATTTTGAAAACTTGGTGTCCACAAATACTGATTCTATGCCCGTATCTCGTAAGAGGAAATGTGATGAAAATCGAAACGCCGCTATCAAAGAAGTTTGTGACACAATATGTATGCAAGCTAGGGTTAGATTCGAATTTACTGGTCATCTATCTGCAGGAAAGTTGCTGTTAGAAGAGAAATTTGAAACGTACTGCAGGCAAGAATTTAACGAAACTTGCCAGGCATATCCCATGCTAAATAAAAATCGTTTGCAAACTGAACTTTCTGTTCTATACGAAAGAAATTCACAATTTTCCCTTGCATCGGAAGTTGCGCAACTCCACCAATTGTTTCGAAACACCGGTATTTACAAAACACTCGGCGAAGTATATGTTTTGATGAAAATTTCGTTAACGTCTCCTATGACAACTGCTGAAGCGGAAAGGTGTTTTTGTTCCTTGAAAAGAATTAAAACATATTTACGGAGTACAATGCTGGAAGACAGAGTTTCTGCGTTTGTCATGATAAGTATTGAGAAAACTCTTATCGATATAATTCCTAACTTCCACAGCAAGGTAACTGACCGGTTCGCGAAAGTGAAAAACCGTCGTATGGACTTCATATACAAATAAATTTTGAAGTAAGTGCTTTCAAATTACACATTTTTTAAAATTTTCTTAGAATGGCCGATTCTAAATTTTATTTTTGTTTAGAAAATTTAGAATTTTAAGTTTTTATGAAATGGTAGCCCTAGCTGTATGTTTTTTATAAAAAAAAAATTCAACTAGGTAAAACTTTCAGCCCCTCCGCTTCGAAAACCCACGAGCCGCCACTGGTAAAGAACAAATATATTTTTTGTATTTTGTATTAAAATATATCTCATTTAAAAGCTGTTCTCAAAAAGTTAATATTATACATAGTTATTCCAGCTTTATAATAAACAATCAGAAATAAGCAAACTATATATAACAATTACTTACATTACATAAAATACTATAAAAAATAATATACCCACAAAAATTCGTATAAATCATGTGCATAATTAAATAATAACAAAGTAAAACTTAAATCATACAAAAACGCGTATTGATAAATAAATCCAAACATACATATATTAATATAATACGAATGGTAGTAGATGGACACAAATTAACATAACATTTTCAATTTAATTTATTAATAAATAACCTTTAATTATAATAAAACAGTTAAAGTTTAAGATCACCCACCCAAACCCACCAAAATACACCTGCTGGCTATATATATATTAAAAAAGATCGATGGGCTACCCAACACGATAAACGCATATTTATATAAAATTATCGCAGGCTACTAAACGGTAACATACCGAGCGCGCTGGTAGTCATTTGGAATGGTAAAGTCTACAATACGCGCGGTAATGTAATGTGCATAATGCGCAAGCGTTCAATTAACACGGTAAGAACATTTTAAATGGGTTGTATGCCTGCCGTGTATTGGACGAAGCCAGTAGTACATCTATATATCATCTATATATATATATATCACGATCACGATTCGCTTATTTCTATCCACTGCTGGATGTAAGCGTTCCCCTTCTTTTTCCATTGTACTCGGTCTCAAGCATAGTTCATCCATTTAACTCCAACTGACTTTTGAATGTCGTCTTGCCATCGCGTATACGGGCGACTACGGATTCTGTGACCTTTTCTCAGTGTCCATTACGTTATTCTTTTGGTCCACCTATCGTCCGTCCTTCTAGCGACATGACCAGCCCAGTTCCATTTTAATTTAGCTACGCGTTGTATTACATCCACCAGCTTGGTTATATATATATATATATATTTATACAGATATATAATGGCTAATGCATAGTAGGTATTGAATGATATACATGTATATAACGATATATAGATATATAATTAACACTGCCCCATGCTAAAAGCATTGTGAATCGGCCGACCAAAATTGCCTCCCAGAATTCTTAAAAATCGAAAACGGAATTGTAAATTCGTGATTTCTCGTTACCCGTTAATTTTGGTAAAATTTTCAATACCACCTAAATGGTAGATCTTCACGTCTACTTTCGTTTAAAGTCAACTTAAACCCTCCATCTATCACAGGGGCCTTAAAAAGGAACCAAAACCCCTAAAACCTTTAAAGCTATTTTTCTCGATGGGTATTTGGTGTAAAAATACGATTATAACATCGTTACACGCATATTTTAATACCACTCAACTTTTGCGGGAACCATTTTTTAAAATTTTGAATTGTTCGTGAATTATCGCGAAAAAATCGGAATTAAAAAAAAAATAATTTTTAGGTTCGATTTGAAATTTTTTTCCGCGGTTTTTTCACATTATATAAAGAAACCTCTTAGTCTTATTCAAGAGGCAGAATCGTTTAAAATTTTTTTAAAAATTCATATCTCCAGACCTATAGATCGTAATTAAAAACGGTTTCTTGTTTCGTACTTATCATTTTAATATCCATTAAATATGTTCTATAAAATTTTTCAAAAATCGAAATTCAAAATGCCCCCCCAAATTTTTTCCTAATTTTTTCTTTCATAAGGACTTTCTCCTGACAATAACAAATACAAAATTTTTTTAGCAAAATTGGTCCAACCGTTCACGTGTGATGCCGTGAACAAGGGAGGGATTAATCTTTATGTATATAGATTAATAAATATGATCAAGCAAAGGCACTGAGTTTATTACTAAATCCTCCTTACCTGAGATCATATCTGGCTGAATTGACTTAATATTTGATTTAACACGACCCACTTTATGCTGTTTTCTATGTTTGGTAGAGAAGAATCTTTTTTGGGGTGACAGTTTTCTTTTTTGTGAAAGTCTTTTGTTATTACATTAAATATTCTGTTTTGGAGAACAATTCAGTTATTTTATTAATTTTGTGTATAAATATATCTGTGTTTGTTGTATTAATTTCGGACATTGAAACAGTAGGACATTTATTCTCTATGGGTTCTTTAATAGATGATACATGATTCTTATTTAAATTATAAGCAATTCGATGGATATGTTTACAAATATTAAAACTAATGGTACTATCCACACACGTACATGTATAAGTATGTAAACATATTTTACATTCAGAGCAACATAAATATTTACAATTCATACACACTGAACTCAACATAGAACTTCTTTCAACTACACAAAATGAAATTTCATCAGTAGATGGAACTAACCAACCTTCAGTTATAGTATTAATTTTAATAAAATAAATAGCTACTCCTTTATCATGACTTTAAAATTCGTCCCATTTTACTGCTGCACTTATTTTTATATTTTTAAATTACAAATTCATACTCTATCACGTGTCATATTTAGCAATGCCTCAATTGCTTTATCTACTCGTTTACATCTTTCAGCTTTCAAATATTTATATTTTAATGTCTTGAAAAGAGATTCAACATACATATTTGTGTTGATTCCAATATTGGTTCTATAACGATAAGCCCACTCCTAAATTAATATTGTTAGGCGCAAAATGTCAAAATACAAGTACGGAGATGTGTTATTCTATATTAACGTTATTCTGAAAATAAAAATGTAATAATCAAGTGCAAGTTAGACTATTGGAATCAATTAGTTTCTAACAGCACAGCATGGGTAAAACCATACAAAATAGTTGTTAAGAATAAATGTGATACAGTAATCCCAAGCATTAAATATCGGAACATCTATAGCTTTGATGCTGAAAAGTGTAAAGTTTTTGTCAATCATTTTCCCCCGAAAAAATAATCTTTTATTAAGATATATGACTGTAACTGGTTTCAATGAACCAACTGTCAGTTTGGACGAGCTTAGAGCCATTGTTAAATCTCTTAATAATCATAAAGCTACTGGTTATAATAAAATTAGTAACAAAGTAATAAAACAAATCAACTTAAAATATGACAAACTTCTTTTGACTATTTTTAACCAATCATTGAAACTACAAATTTTCCCTGCATGATGGAAGATTGCAAATATTAAACTTATACACAAGCCCGGTAAACAACCCGATGATATTACTTCTTACAGATATCTCTGTTAAATTCTATCGGTAAAGTGTAGAATAACAACCTACTTCTTAAAAACATTAAAAATTAAGAATAAGAATCAGTATGGTTTTAGGAGTGGATTCTCGTCATCAGATAGATCACTATATAAATTAGTTTCAATTATAAAGCGATCACTTAATGATCGATACTTCATTGTTGACATATCGTGTGATATAAAAGGTGCTTTTGATAGTTGTATGTAGTTAAAAATAATAGAAATTTTTAAAGCTAAACAAATTTTATTTGATAAATATTATTATAAATTATTTCCGGGAAAGATCGGTCACTTAGTGTACTTAGATCTACCTTGTGGAATGTACTCTACTCTTGTGGAATTCTGTTCCGCTATCAATAATAGAGGCAAGTTAATGTGTGATATATTTCAAATAAATACTATAATTATAAACAATTACAAATAATATGTATTTGGAAAGAATTGTTAATCAAATGGGCTTGACTTTTTCTCTGTAAAAGAGTAATTTGATTGTTTCTGGTAAACAGACAATTGTCACTGAAATTAGTAGCTTAAAGTTACTGTCTAACCATCAAATCACTCATGCGAGAACCTTTAAATATTTAGATTTACTAATTGACTATAAAATGTCTTTTATTTCTCATATTGAATAGATACACAATAGGTGCGTGTATAACATTTTGAAAAATTAATGTTACAGGTTTACAAAGAAGTATTTTATATAAAGGCCTTATTCAGTCACTGTATAGTTACGGTGCCTGCGTTTATATTAATTTTGCGGTTCTAAAAGGCCATGGTAAGTTGGGTGAATACCTACATAGGTTTCATCTAGCTGATGACCCCCCTTAATGTATTGATAATTGTGATGCCGACAATATTCGTCATTTTATGTTTTATTGACCGAATTTCAATGAACTTCGAATTAGGTTTGATATAAAAATTAATGACAGCTTAAAAATCAAACATGAACTATATCTTAGCTTATACGGAAACTGTTATGCTCCGACAATATAGAGAATGAGTGATAATTAAATTAAGCTAATTCAGCTGTGATATCGCTACTGAAAAATTGTATTTTCTCTATTGCGTAGTATGATTTTCCTTCCTCCCGAATATTTAAAAATTACATATGTAATAATTTATCGTTAATTTTTATGTAATACTTGTTTTTTTCTCTTTAAGATCATTGTAATTCCGTGCATTTACTTAAGCACAATAAGTAGATGCTGGAACTATGTCGTCAACAACTTAGTATCTACCTCCTATCTTTAAATACACTCTGCAGTATCTATTACACACTTGATATGGAGGTGGCATATGTGTATTTATGTTTTACTGCATTATTTATGTATAATTATTATAATTTTTTTTTCATCATTTTGTTTTTTAACACACATAGATATTGCACTTTTGTAACACAATTTAATAAATATACTTGCTCCACCAGTGTTATTCTGGATTTGGGTCCACTTTTTTTTTTTTTTTTTTTTTAAAAAAAAGTAAATTTTGTCTGGAACTGAACTTTAAAACAAAATACACGAGCAAGCATAATATACCCCGCAGTCAGCTGATCATAAAAAACAAAAAGATAGAGTTAATCACCGTATATATTTGGGAACTATAATAAATGAGAATTGGGATCAATCTCAAGAATTAAAATGCAGAATAGAAAAAGCAAGGCATGCATTTAATAAAATGAAAGTATTATTCACATGTAAGGGGGATCTAAATCCTTTTTTTCAATACTCATATGGTATGGAATCATGGACTTTGACGGAAAGCATGTCGAAAAAGCTGAGTGCTATTGAGATGCGGTTAGATCGTCGTATTCTGAAAATTCCCTGGACGCCAAAACGTTCCAACAAATATGTTTTATTGAAGATGAACAGAAAACTGGAAATCCCGAACACATAAAATCCAGAAAATTAGAATATCTGGGCCGCACAATGAGAAATGAAAGAAAATATGAATTACCGCAGAGAATTCTTCAAGATACTGCTTTGTTTCTTTTTCTTATTTATCTTGCAAAATATATACGTACGTTAAATCGAACGCCTTATTCGCATATTAATTGACATGTATTTCGTTTTCTGTCCAGTACACTTATCTGATTTACTTTGTATCAATATTTATCAATGAAGATTTGTTCATTTTGTCTTGCTTACTCACAACTCATAATATTCTCGTTTAAATTTATCTACGTAAATTTACACATTTACTCATGACTGTAAAAGTTAGCGATATATGTCGAATATTCTAATATTCGTCAAATACATAACTTGTGATGGGTAATATATATATCACATGATTAAAATCCTAAGTAAATACAATGTAGACGATAAAGATATAAATTAAGAAGTTGTACTGGAATCAGTGCGCAAAATATAAAAATCGGAATGGAATATTCGAAAAACACACGTAGCATTGAAAGAGGAGTAAGCCAAGGATTTCTCCTGTCTCCGAAATTATATAACGTACGAGCGAATTAATAAAATAGGCATGAAGATAAAAATGGAATAAATAAACGCGATATGCGAATGATAACGTGGAAACAGAAACACGGATGCAAAACATTACCTACATTAAATAAATAGCGCCGGTTTGGAAATCAATTCTACAGAAACTAAACTGACGAAATTCACGAAAAACGACGGCAAAAAAGTAAATATAAATATTGAAATACAGAAACTGGAATAAGTAAACGAATGTAGATATTTAGGAGTCTCTCCGCGAGTAATGACGTCAAAAAAATAAATATGAACAAGAATTAACACGATGCAAAGAAAGCGTTTAAAAAACGAGTTTTAAACTAGTGAGGATTATGCGGTGCATGTACTGAAAGCGTTAAAATACTCATACTAAATAAAAACGGATCACGAGCGCTGAATGTGAAAGGAAGATTATCGAATTTTGGTGTTATCGAAAAGTGTTGAAGATATCACGGGGACCGATTATGTACGGAATGCGACACAGTACTCGCAAAAATAAGACACTTGAAATAGTTTTAGTGGAAGATATCGAAAAAACAAAGCTGCGACATAGTCGCGCACAAAATACGAGAAAAACCGAATATTCATGCTGACAGCGATAGTACATGGTAAAATTCGAAGATTGGAATTAATAACGACTAATACACCGGGCAACATAACGTGTAACAACCTAAATAAGATTTTAAAGCAAGCCATAGATCAGAAAATATAGATGTGCGTAATCTCTTGACTCAAGAGTAGCGACTATTAGATTATTACGTTAACCCACTGCTGGGTGTAGGCTTTCTTCAAACGTTTCCAAAGTTGTCTATCTTACGAGAATCCAATCGATTCCGGTTACTTTCACAAGCTCGTCTCTCCATCTATTCACCGGTCTCTTCCTCGTCTCCGACGATGATTAATCGGCCGCCACTGCAATATACGCTTGGTCCATCTGTTGTCGTCATCTTGTCTGGCAATATGACCTCGCCAATTCCATTTTAGTTTAGCTACGCGTTCTATATTGCGTCTACTAATTTTGTTTGTCTAATCCACGTAGTGTTCTTGTGATTTCGGAGTCCGATATTCAGCATGACTCTTTCGTGCGTCGTTTGAGTTTTTCTAATTCGTTTGTTTTGTAAAACTGCACGTTTCAGCTCCGTATGTTAGAATTGGCAGTACACATTGGTTGTACACTTTACTTTTTAAACTATTCGGTATTTCTTTATTTTTAAATACACCGCTTAGTTTTCCGAATGCAAACCAGGCTAATATACAAAAAAAGCTTTCACTTAGTCTTTATCTCGATAATAAGTTAAATCAAACTAGAAACATTATCGATTAAAAAAAAAGAGTCCTGTTTCGATTTCTATATTTAATGGAATATTAGTTTAAAAAAAAAATGGATGTAAAATAGTGACGAAGCCGATTATAAACTAATTTTGATTAATTTTACTAATTTTAATTGTATTCGACGTTGATTTAACGACGCAATTCAAATTTAACTGCGAACACAGTTTACGAATTACGGAAGTTTCTTCACGGCAATCGCACGGTATCGAAACGAATAATTCATCGGAATCGATAAAGAGTTTTAAATCCTGTTTCCAAGCTTCTTTTTTCTTTGAAAGAAATTCATCTTCCTCAATAGACTAAAAACAAAACAAAAAAAATTATTCGATATTTCTCACGTACGGCACACAATGATTTTGTTACAAATGGAATATTTTGCGCATATAATACATTATCGTTGATATGCGTGCATTTCGTTTTTGATAGAATGCGCGTATATAAAATTTATGTAACGATTTCAATTTTAAAAATATGAACGAAACTCAAACCTAATGTGCGCGTAAGTGCGTAAAATTAATTTCGAAAAAATTACGAATTTAAAAAATATACATCGCACAAATAATTCTATACATCGATATTTATACCGGTACATTTTAATAAGTCGAAATAACGCGGTTTTTACCGAGATATTTTCATCCTTCTTAATTCCGAACATTTTACTATAAATCTGTTTCTCGTGATTTTTATACGTCTCCGCTTTTTCATTTAGCTGTAAATAAAATCGCACGATTAGATATTACACAAATATTTGAGGGAAGGGTGTAAATCGGGGCAAACCATTTTGCGTTTGAATAAAAGTAGTTGGCATCACAGATAGGTTATCCGAATTTAAGAACTAATCGATTATAGAATAAAAATGAACAATTTTAGTCGAAAATTTTAAACTAGCAAATATACGCGTAAAGTTAAAATTTATATATGAAGGCGGGATACATATATATATATATATATATATATATATCAGAAATTAAATCGTAGTTTTTAAACGTTATCACTAACAATACTATAGATACCTACACCGCTATCATTATTTTAATTGTAGAATCGTTAGTTTTAAAATACTCTCTAGGATAATTTGCAATACTTTCATTTATAATTCTATATTTCATCATTCCACGTTGCGCCCTTATTAATATAACTTCCAAGGTATAAAAATTGACCGCATTACCTATCGCCGATATTTTAAAATCACATTAGTTGTGGAGAAGGTGTTTTATCGCATTTTTTTTTTTTTTGTATGCAGTTAAAGAACGCGAATTTCGTTATTTAATATGGTTGTGTCTTAATCTCCTATTTAGTTATGATTTCTTAATAATCTACTTGAAGCATTTTGTAATGTGATACCAGTGGCGGCTCATGGTTAAAAAAAATCTAGCGGTTGCAATTACACCTTATCCCCTCTCCAACATACACATAAATATTTTTTTTGTTTCACACAACATCACGAGGTAACATTAATAAGATCGAAGTCATCAAAGTGTCCGCAATCGGAAAAATTACGAAGTTCCCGAGATAAAAAATTGTAATCTTTAACCGAAATATATTAAAAATTTATTTCCGCATGGATAAGTACAAAATTTATACAATTACAAAAGTACAAAATTTTTAAAATACTAAAATGAAACAATTCGATAAACACTACTTATTAATAGTTAAGTATTTTCATTTTTTCACAATTTACACAAAAAATCCACCGAAAATGGAACGATCAATTGCGGTATAAATACCAAAGCTTCAGTAGGGGAAAAATTCTACGTACATTAACATCGATCAGTAATAATACGAACAACATAAACCGGAAAGAGACAATGAAGTAGTTCACACGCGGGAATATAAAAAAAAAATAAAAAAACCGGAAAAATATGAAATTATACTCGTTCATTATTTGACCGGTAGTATGCGCACGCAACCGCACCCACATGTTACGAGTAATACAATGAGAAAAACCTATTCCACCGCGTCAAGTGTATTTTAACGATTCTGGTTGTAAATAGCTTCACAGTAACATTAAGCGCATTATCCTCATATAACGCTGTATACATGGCTTTCTAATGTCTACATCGGTTGCATGGAGTATGCAACCACACCAACCGTTGTAACAGGCGTTTAAAGCACGTTTTTATTTACTTTTTCTAATTGAACAAAGAAACATACTAAAGAAGATTAAACAGATGAGGCTTAAATGGATCGGTCATATATTACGGCAGGATCAAAATATCCTAAAAGAAGTAATTGAAAGGAAGATAATCGGGAAAAAACCACGTGGGCGACCAAGAATTGGTGAATACCATACTGGAAGATGCCAAAACATAGACATGCTGAGATGAAAAGAAAAGCAGCTGACCGTCTTACATGGAGGCTGTTGATGCATGGAACGAATCAACCTACGGACTGATGATGATGAATATATTCTATAAAAAAATACAATTAAAATTTATTTATATTGTTTAATCTCCATAAAATATTTTATTACATCATCAATTTTTATGCTGTTCTGGATATTTCTGGCGGTCGTGCAACCATAAATTTATGTATGAGCCGTCACTGATGCGATATAGGGATATATATATATATATATATATATATATATATATATATATATATATATATATATTTTGTTACGTAAATTTAATGTTTTATTATTATTAGCACGCCGGGTATTACGGATCTGCTTTCAAATTGTTATATTACGTTTATGAATTAAAATTTAATTATATTTATTTTAACGGCGTTACTACCACACTTTAAAAAATTATTAGTTTTATTAATTTATAAAATGTCTATTATTATGTTCGTATACATCGGTGCTTTTTTTTCATTAGTTATCGACTAAATTCACACAAATATAAGATTGAATACTAATTTTAAACAAAATACTATATTAGCTAATAAGTTGTACGATCGTTTTCAGTACATTTAACTCAATTACTTTAATTCGGAATGAAAATTTCGACGTTTTCAAATGAATATTAATACGATAAAGTAGTAGTAATGTTCGCATTTAGAACATCAGGAACTCGAAATTTTACAAATTACTATTAATTGTAAACTAATAATATAACGTACTTGTTTCATTTCATTTAATATATTCTTATTTGTAGGATTCAAAATAGCAGCCTCCTTTAAGCGTTTAATTGCCATCTGATATTCTCCAAGCATGCGCAATGCGTAAGCGTTGCTAAAATAGAAACATACAACACCTGTATCGCAATATTTTTACTTCATGCCGTCACGAAATATAATTTAAAAAAAAAATTAAAACTGAATTTATTAATATAAATACACACACACACACACATATATATATATATAAATAAATAAAAGGAGTAAAAAAAAACTTCTTTGAAGTGTTTCGCCAGCGTGTACTGCGTACAATTCTACATCACGTTCGTTGGCAAGATCACGTAACAAATCCGCGAAATTTCACAGTGGGTAAACTGCTAATCTATATTACGGTAGCCGTTTTACAAGAACCGTACTGAACGTCCGCTATGGCGGTATAAAGATTTCTCGGAGCAATTAAAAGATCGTGAAATAGATCCAAAGAACTGGGAAAACTGGTCGGAAAGGTTATAAATGTGCAGTAGTTAAAAATAGCCTATCATGATACTAAAAGGTGGTTTGAGCCATGACAGAAAGGAAAAAATGTAACCACTTACCGAGGACAAGGGCAAACTTCAGCAACACAGGTGCATTTAAAATACCGCGTATGTAGCAAGGAATGCGCTTTGAGAATCGAGCTTCTTAGGACGCATCGGTAGTGGACGGTACTAGATATTCGAATAACGAGTTGACAAAAAATTTATATATTTCTTATACGATGAAGATCGCGGGGAAGAAACTGCCGGGAAGACGAAGAACATGGTTGAAAAACTCAGCGCAGTGGTACAACGCAAATACAGTTGAACTGTTCCGGAATGCATCAAATAGATAAAAAATTGGATAAAAATGTTATTCGGTAAATGGCACCGTGATGATGATGATGATGATACACATAAAATTTATATAATACATATATAATTTAAATTATTTTACTAATTCTTTTATACATCACAGTTTATGTAGTACTTAACCTTTTTTCAATAACTTTACAAATTTTATTTTAAATTGCACGATAATTTTATTTAATCACGTTTTTCAAAATGTACAATAAAATTCGACGATATTTTTCCGAAAACAAATTTTAAAAAAATGGTAGATAATAAATAAGTTATTACTACGGATGATTTTTTTTTATTTTTTAGTCGCACTTTTAAAATTTACATACGAGTACCAACTGACAATTAAGAAATTAAAAAAAAGAAAAAGTGCTGCAGATTAATAAACGTAAAATCGTTATACAGATAATGAATCAACACTTAGTGTAACTGTTTCATAATAAATATATTGTTTTAAATGATTTATTTTTTATATATCGAAAGCTATTCATACAACTATGTTGCCTAAAGTTTACGAAAATCTCGTTTTGAGACTTGGAAATGTTATTTAACACTACCAGTATCAAATGAAGGTTGTCATTTAACACTACCCTAACTTGATTAGAGAGGGTGACATAATTTACGTTGTATTAACTACGAATAGAATATTAAACAAATTTATCGATTCTTCTACTTTTTGATCTGTCTTCGTTATCGAAGGTTGGCGTCCACATCCTTCATCGTTATTTCAAACCGTGCTTTTCAGTCCCTTGCTAAATAAAAGATATTTCCAATTCCGGCAACCGCCATCCATTTTTGGATATTTGAACTCCACGACGTCCTTCTACGGTCGACATCATCGAACAACTTTATCCCATCAGTATTATTTGAAGCAGCTTGTATTTTGGTCTCCGCATCAAATGACCCACGTAATTAATTTTACTAATCCGATTAATACCATTTCTTTTCATTCATTTCATAATTTATTCGTTATTGTTGCTGTCCGCGCTATTCCTAGTAATCGTCTGTAAAGCCAAGTCTTAAATCGTCATATTTGTTCAGCTTTTAATATCCAAATTTCTGTCGCGTATAATAGCGTAGAAAAATACACAGCACTTAACTATTCTCCAATGTAAATGCAGGTTAATGGCTACGTAGAAAGTTACCTAGTTTTTAAAAATTCTAGATTCTATTTCCGAGTCTGATGAGCATGTAATCAAGCAACCGAGATGCTTAAATCTATTCGCCCGCTGTAATAATTTATTTTCAATTCGATTGTCAAATATAACTTTTTTTTTTCTTCCAAATATAATTTACTAATTTTCCGGCATCCTAATCTGCAGGTATTTCTCCTATAAAGTATGGTAGGTATTTTTGACAAAACCTATTTTTTTTTTCTTCTAAAAATATTAAAAACCACTATTTTTAACGCGGTTTGAATTTCAATATTAGTAAAAAAATTATTTGTTAATGACTGTATACTATGGAAACAGTACAGATTTGATCATAACGATTAAATCATTTATTTTAGAAACATAAAAAGGAGAGAAAAAGGAAATATTCAAAGAAGTGCATTTATTATATCGCGGTTTACGACAGATGTAATTAAATTGCAAATCGCGTTAGTAACAGTCATAAATAGAAAGAAAATTGATATCATTTAGTTAAATAAAACTAGTCTCATTATCCTTCGTATGAATTAATTAATATAATCAATGCCGAAAATTAATTTCTACAGACGATATCCAGGTAGGCGAATACAAAAAACTTATTTATAGCCGATATCTATATACGTAAACTTAGTACATACACAGGTGTACTTAAAAATAATTCAGTAACTTACTGATATAGTAGCTTAATATTTTTACTAGCCAATTCGTGACAGTCTCGGAAAGCATCATTCGCGGTAACGCATACCTTTTTGTAGCTTTTAAGTTTATTATGACAGACCGCCAAATTGCTATATAATTTACAAAGTAATTCATTTACGGATTCGTCTTCCTGATCATTTATTAAACGTGCATCTAATAATTTTTGAACCGCTTTATTGTACCTACAACAAAAAGTTAAATGAAAATAATTTTAAATTTGAAAAAATTAAATTTTGAAAATATCGTTAGTAAATTCGAAGTAAATACAGGCGACTTAGTCGAATGCGTAGTTTTAAAGTTTATTGTTCGCAAAGATTTAAGTGATTAGGTTTTTTTAATAATTAAAAGGTTCAACACCGGCCGTATATAGATTTTAATAACTATAATTACGCGAAATCGTATCACACAGGTAAATTTAAGTTGATCGATAAAGTATGAATTTACATTACGTACTCGACAATAGCCGCTTTAATATTATTATATTTGAAAAAAAGTTTCGCTTCATTATTAAATTTTGTTGCTATGTTTAAAGCTTTATGGATCGTAAGACGTCCATCACTATCATCGTCGTCTGTTTTAATTTCATCGGAATGAATAACATCAAAGATCTCCATGCGAGCTAAAATAGTAGCATCTAGAAACAAATGTATACACAAGTGTATTAAATAATATGTAAAAAATCGTGAAAATTAACGATAAATCCGTCGTACTGTGCGATAAATGGAAAATGCTATTTCGTATTTAAATTAAACCGAATCTGCTAACCGGGAATAGTGTAGGGTGACCAAGACGGACTGTTTCGTTATTTTTGAATAACTCAAAAGCTACTAGATCAAAATTTTCGAATGAAATTTATTTAAAAACAGGAAAATGAGAAATTAGCTTACAATCATTTGTGGAATACGATTTCAGATGATCGCCATTTGCAATAATAGATTTATTCGTCTTTATAAAATTTTCGAAGACTTTTTCGTGTAGGTCGCCGAATTTTTAAATTACTTCAGAAATCCGATTTTTTTGGGTCTTCCAGATCTCGTGGGCGTTTTTCGTAAACGTGGCTATTAAGGTATCTAAATACAAAAAAAAAAAAAAATCGCAAAACTTTGAATTCTTTTCGAAACTCTTTTTGCACTGTCGTGATTCAAACGAAAATAACGTTCCACACAAAACGCGTGTTCTTTCTGGTTATGAAAAGTCGCGATAACTAAAACTGGACAACGAATCTCTCATGTGTACACTAAAAGTGGAGCACGCGATTTGCGTTGTAGCAATGTTACCAACTGCGCTATTCAAAAAATAAAACAGTCCGTTTAATAGATTTGAATTTTCCAGAAAAAATCTAAAATACCATGCTTCATAATTTAAAGTCGATTCGATTGAACGAATTTAATTTCAAGATACATACACATACATACATATAAAATGGACCTTGTGGTGTAGCGGTAAAGTTCGGGCGTTCTGCTCGCACGACTTAAAACCATCAACGAAGAAAATTTTTCATGGTAAAAATACATAAACTATCCGTCTAGTGGTAGTTTTTCGGTAAATATGTAGGGAAAGTAGTGAAGCTGAAAACAACTGACTAACGAAGGACGCGTCATTTGTTTGGTCCTATATCAATCTTAAGGTTAATGAAAATTATCAGGTGACACATCCTGTTAATTTAGGATTTGTTGATACCGATTAATGCTCTGCGGGTATCAGTTATTGCGCGTTCCCGAGACTCCTCGTTAATCGTCAGATTTATCTCGTAAACTTGTATCTACCAACTTACACTTCAACAACTTGATCAACTACGTAATTATACTGCAGTCGCCAGTCAATAGCGGAACTTAGATAAAAATAAAATCGCTAGAATTTATTTTTAAAATAATTTTAATTATTTAAATTTTGTTTATATATCATTTCTCGGTTACATCGCTATCTATTAACATTAATCATCGAAAAATCGTTTAAATCTTTTAATAATTATTACTTTATACAAAATAAACATTTATGAAATGACTAGATAGAAACGTATACTTAAGAAACGTATAAAATTAATACAAATTTAGGAAATATGACTCGGATAAATAATTATATAAGAATATAAAATAAACGTATAATATAAAAATAAATTTTTACGGTGAGTTATAGAAACTGTTGCCGATGACCGATCGATGCGATATAGTATCTACATCTGCTCCACATAGAGTGACATATTCATTAGCGATACGCCGTTGTAATCTGGGTTTGTTTCTTTTTACACTACAGTTTATTATTCCGAACGAAATATAATTATTTTATTTTACGAGAGAAATATTTCTTTAATGTTAATACGCGTTTCCGACTATAAATTTGTTTATGAAATCCTGACTAGAAAAGTTCAAAAACCATTTTAATTTATTTATATTTAATTTATTAGTATGCGTTTTTATTTATTATTAACATTATTTTTTATATCGCTACATAACGTGATGACGAATGTTGTTTTAAGTAGCCGTCCGAGCTTCTTATCTTGTACATGCATTTATAAACTACGCTGGAGCGAACTACAAGAACACATCGAGGGAAAACGTGGTAGTGTACATCTAAGATGGCCGGATAGAATTCGAGAATTTACTGTGAAATGATTAAGTAAATGTAAGCGTACAATAGAGATCAGAGGCGTAAATTGCTTAGTAAATGACTATGTTTCTGTGTCACGATGTCTCTCCTACGGATACAAGATTCAAAAAAAGAGATTATAATATGCAAAATTTAAAATTGTAAATACAAAACAATTATGATAGGTTGTAATATTTTCTTAAATACAGGTATAAAATGATTTCAAAGTAATTTAATTTTAAATAGCCAACATTTAACAACGTATCGACCTAAGAAAAGCGAAAATATCTGAAAAAAAAATTTTGCGTGTTACGTATACGTACTTTCCGGTATTCTTGGAGGACAGCCGTTTTTTCCAAATGCTAAACTTGAGTCTATGACAAATTTAGACATTTCTCCATTTTTCATCGTTCGTAGTGCAGCATCAACTCCGACTATCATTCCAGATTTTCCAATTTCAACACGTAGAGGTTTTTCACGTCTTAAGTACGACACGTCGAATGGATATTCGCTGTATTCAATATAAAATGCATAATGGAAGTATACGATATCATTAATAGAAACAATATTTCCAGTACCGTTACGTATAACCTGAAATAGAATACGTAGATAATTTTTAAATAAACAAATTATTAAACATACATATATGTACATTTAAAGAATTTTTCGTATTATCAACAAAATGTAATGAAAAACTAAAGAGTTCCGAAGTAACATATTTTTCGGACACTTATAGAACACGTTTACATTTAAAAATTTAACGACAATTTTAAAATTACACGGTTTAACATCATAAAGTTTCGATACATTTGATTATCGTTTTAAAATTACAAACACATTCATTAAAAGTAAATTTTATACTTCTTTAAAAATCATATTCTGCGGGTGAACACTAGTCATTTTTTCTTTCAACGGTTCGAAAGGACCAGATGTAAAATCATCGCCAACCTCTAATGCATCTAACAAACAATAAGGTTTCAATTTTTCGTAACCAAACGTTTTTTCACTATCTGTCATCGTTACTTCTGGTTCTTCATCATTTTCAACGGTAAAATCACATCCAGTTGTGATATCTCTGCAATAATTATAATAGCTTATTACACGCATGCAAGGATGAAACATTAATGTATTCACATTTATTTTATAGTCTACAGAATATTAACTATCGCATAAACATATATTTGGTATTTTTCATACGGATGCGGCGTATATTAATGTAATTACGAAATACAAATAACGTGTTCCTCTATGTGTGAAAAATTATAAAAATATTATACGTATTTCCTCTTACAATTTTAAAAGTTAATAACGTCACGTATGCTTAATTACTGCTTTTAATAAATATTGTCCAAATTACGATGTTATATATTACAACTTCTTGTACTTCATAGATAGATGATCATATTTTGTTGAAGAAATATTATTTGTAATTATTCATATCACCTTCATTTAAAAAGATTTAAAAAGTATATTTTAATAACCAAACTGATTTCGAAATCACTGTTTGACTGGGTTGTTGTTTTCTTCTCTAGTGGAACTACGTACATATTACAACCAATTTACATCAGCATCCTCTGAAGTTTTCTTTCAAATTTTTAACGCATTTATAACTTAAATCGAAAATATGAATTGAAAAGGCTACGTTGAAACATATTAATGGATTTTTAAAGTCAAAGATGTATTATATTAAAATCATACATGTGTAAACATTCCAAATTTACCTTAACTTAATTCCTTTATTTAGTCGGTGTGGAATATCGGTATCGCTGGCGTCTTTCAAATTCATATTTAACTCTTAAAAGAAAAAAAATTAAATAATTACACGGCCTCCTCACTTTCGTCGATTGAAAAAGAAAAGGTTGAAAATTGTTTAAAACATATATTACAATTTTCCAAATTTACTCATTAATAACAATGAATGAGAGTGTTGCCAGATGAGATGTATTTCCCCCCCCAAAAAAGTAAAAAACCCTAAATTAATCACATTTTTAAAAAAATACCCCCATAAATTTTCAAATACTTTTTATCACACATAAAAATTATTACCTAAAAATAAAAAATAATTACAATCTGTTTATTGAAGAAAAAATATTTACCAAAAATATTATAGTACATTGACTGAAAAATATTATTTTTTATTACACAATAATTGTTATATAAAAACAAAAAACAATTACAATCACATCATTAAATAAATAATATTTAATATCATGTATCTACTGATTGTAAACTATCATCAACATCATTATCATTAGTTATTATATCACTATTATACATTTCACTAGTAAATTTTTTACACATATAGGACTAAAAATCTTATTACTTAATAAAAATCTAGTTCTTAATATTTTATCTACATTTTGTATTAATAACTTATTTCTTAATTTATCCTTTACAATATTTACAATAGAAAAGCATCGTTCTACATAAGCATTAGAAAATGGTAAACAAAGAAGAGCTAATGCCAAACGTGATATTACACCATAACGCTGTGAATTGTCAGCTTTTTCTTAAAATATGCAGACACCCAAAATGACTCACAGTCATTAAATTCATGACATTCCCATTCTGATTTGTGGATCATCTTCCACTCATCTAATGCCTCATCAACAGAACCACAAACATCTTTAAATGCAGTTACCAGATCTGTAATATCAGGCTTCATGACTGATAGGGCTTTTTCTGGGGACAACATTTCCATTTTTACCAGGACATTCAAATTATCTGGAATTCGAAGTTGTAGTTGGTTACACATTTCTGTAATGAATGCCATGCAACGCAATTTGATGTTCTTCAGTTCTTCAATCGACACTTTACATGATATTTCGTTAAAATAATAACCTAAGTATATCGATTCAATATGCATTATATGTTCTTTGAAATTATATGAAACCAAATCTTTTAAAAGTACCTTTTCTAACTGGTGTGGGACTACAATTAAACTTAAAAAATACCTTAATAATGTTTCAAGCTCTTTTAATAATACGAGGGGATCTACATTTTCTGCTTGAAACATTTTATTGGTACATGTAACTTTTTTTAAAACATTATTCAAAAAGTGAAAGTACATCTTATTAGAATCTGATTTTAACATTGAAAATAACTGATCAGCAGTATAAGATCTTTCTTTATCTTTAACAATATTATAATAAGCTAAGAGTATGTCCCATTGTTCGATAATTGTATTTATGGAACCATATCGCGCTAGCCATCTGGTACCAGATAATTTATTTAGTTTCCGTGGATACGTATCAGAAAATTTTTCAAACAAAGTTTTAAATTCATTTCGACGATAATTGTTTCGACTGAACCAATTATAAATTTCACTTATCATGAAATCTATATGCCGAGGAAGCATCTTAAAACTATACTCCGCAGCCAAATGCAAAGAATGACATATACACTTCACCACAACTGCGTGATTTATACAAGTTTTTAACTGCGTTTTTATAGAATTTTTATTTCCAATCATCGTATTTGCACCGTCCACTCCGATTCCAATAAGCTTTTTAAAATTCAAACCATCATTATTCAAAATTTTCTGGAGTGTTTCAAACAGATATGACGAAGTTGTTACCTCTACTTCTGTAAGCCGGTAGAATTGAGTAATAATAGATTTATTTTATTCACTGAAATATCGTATAGCTAAAGCCATAATTTTTGTACTATCAATAGCAGTGTTGGTGTCAATAATTATGGAGTAATAACTATTTCCTACATCTTTAATTAGGTCTTCTAGAAGACATGGGGATATCACATTTTTAATTAATGCCATACACTTTGTTCTATGGATCTGAATCTCATTCAAGATTTTTGAATTAACATCTAGTTGTTTTATAATATTACTCAAATTATCCACTATTCTAATAGAACAATTCTGTGCAATAAACACAGCAATTTTTAATTCTGCTATTTTTCTTTCTTTTGTGATGTCGGGTACAGCAAATTTAGTAATTGATACACATTTTGACATTTTAGATGCTGATATGTGTCGTTTAGTTTTCGAGTGTGAAAGTAAATCTTTTTTATGAGCTTGAAGCGAAACACGGCATACACTACAAACAGCTTTGGTATCATTCTGGGGATCTGATTCCAAACACTCTAAAATTAAAATATATGCATTTATTATTAAGTAATTTTAAATGTAAAAGTAATATTTGGAATGAGTTTCATACATGTATGAACATATGATGTAGGTAAGAAATTTTAATAAATCTGAATTGTATTCTTGTTCAATGAGTCTCAATAATTGGCACTTGTGTTCTTTTGGTTACAAAGATAATTATGTAATTTGATATAATATAGGTACTAAATATTTTATGCGCGAGTATTAAAAACGATTAAGCACATGAAACATTTTCACAAAATTACTCCGCACGCAAAAATTAATTTTTGAACTAATTTTCTTAATAGGTATGAATGGGTTATAAAATAAAAATACTTGACTCGTGAATCTATGTTTGTTTTGAATAAGCTATAAAAAAAAGTTCAGTTATACAGTGAATGTTTGTGTTAGAATGTCATCATCGTGAAAAGTGTTGTTAAATTATAAAAGTAATAAAGGTATATGTGTACGCAAATACTCACACACACATTTTTATATACATATATATAATATTTAGTTAAACTAAATGATGCAAAATATTATATATTTACCAGAAAACTCAGGAATCAATTTCCAAGATACTCTAAATTTTTGTTTTGACTGAGACATCTTAAAACTATAAAAATAACACCGCAAATAAAATTTAAGAAAATCTGAAGTAAAGACTGAAAGTGCACCGTAAAATAACAACACTCCAGAATATCAACAATCACATTATTATTACAATAGAAACATAATTTGTTAAAATTCAACTTTGTACATGGGTAGAACAGTTTTTTCATTTTTTTTTACATCAATTTTTTTACTTTTTTTTTTGCATTTATTTAATGTGAGTAATTCGAAAAACCCCCAAAACCCCTGTATTATTAATTGTAAAAACTACAACCCCATTTTTAACCCGAAAGAGCTTAAACCCCAAAACGGGGGGGGGAAACAACGATGAGAGATACGAATTACGAATTTTATCGGGTTTTATAACGGTAAACAGGGTAATATTGATTAGAATTGTTATAGCGATAATGTCGATTACTGGTATAGTTTAAAAATTATTTAAGTATAATAACAAACTATATCGTGTATTTTAAAAATTATTTTTCAATAAACTTTCTATAATAATTAATTAAGATATTATAGCCGTTTAAAAAATGATTTGAATTTTTGTTATTTTGTTTTAAAAACTGATCGTCACGTTTGTTATCCTCATAATAATGTTTCCTGCTTTTTGTTCTTTTATTTTTTTAGCGTAAGTGAATTTATTATTTCAGTTGTTTTAAACCTTATTTATTAATTTAGTTGTTCAAAATATGCGTATCTTTAATATATCGTTTTTAACTAATTTGTGCAAAGATAAACCTTTTTTGTTGTTTAAGTTAGGTTAGGTTTAAAAAAATACGTGAAAAACCAACATTAGATTAGAATCATTGTTAACGGAAAAGGGGAGAAATGCATCTCCAGACCGTGTTAAAAATAGGCAAAAATCATATTTAAGAAATGACAGCTAATCTGCTATTCTCCCGATAGGATAATTCATCAGTTACATCAGGTGGAAACCATTTTCTTATGTGTAATTTTATAATTGTTTTACTTTTTCGTTGATATTAACTTTTGATTACATTATATTTTCCAAATTTTTACGTAATTTTGTTATATTCCCTTTATTCTTGTCATATCCATAATTCATGTTTTTCTTACTATAGAACCTTAAAACAATGGTTTCTGCTAGTTTTTAATTTCACAACTTGTTAAAAATAGATATTTTGGTATTTATGAATTTTTTTTTGTAGCATCGTACCAGCACTTAGTGCTACTAACAACGTAGATCACGGATAAGAGAGGGGTTTAATCAAGTGCCACCATTAAGGCACAAGACTGCGATGAGGAGGAATGTACAATATGGGAATGAGATTGGGACGAAATAATGATAATAGAAATAAACAGGTACAATAATAGGAGAGAAAGACATACGCTATCGTCTGGAAGGAGAAGGGAGACTGAAATCAATTAGGTGATAGGAATAGCATCGCGACACCACTTTCTTCTCAAACGTCTTGACGGATTATCTGGAAGACACGATGTGTACATTCTGCGGATGATTAGATTGCTGCTAACCTCGAACTTGTCGAATAATTTTTATTGCTGTATATGTATGTCACCGTCATAAGGAATCCTAAGATCGTTATGTAAAGTCCGATTGGAGACGTAGACAGGAGCGGACATGATGGTATGAAGTATCTTCGATTGCTGCTGTTGTATTCTTCGAAGATTGCTTTTGCAGGTACTTCCATACAGCTCTATCCCGTAACGCCAAATAGGAGCGATCACTGAAAGATAGATGATCCGTTTAGTCGTTAAGTTTAAAATTGACTTCCGACCTAATAATGGATACAGCAATTTTGCACGAGTAATGATTGTTCTTTTTGTCTGTGCCACGTGTAGCCTCCATGTAAGCGCCCCTTATCCATAATTAAGGCAAGATAACGTACCGAGTTTGCTTGAGTAATTTCTTCATTATTGATTTTCAGTGCTGGACAGCTGACTTTTCTATTTGTAAATACAACGTGTTTGCACTTATTCGAGTTAAATAGCAGACGCCAGCTCTGTGCCCATAGAACTAACCGATCTAAATGGTTTTGAACTGCTGTATTTGCATACATGACGTCTGAGTTGGACGCAAGGATAGCTATATCATCGGCAAATGATGCTAAGATAGTCTGATTACTGGTTGGTATGTCTGCTGTATAGATTGTGTATAACAACGGTCCTAGTAAGCTACCTTGTGGAACAGACGATAGAATTTTATGCTCTTCAGAGAAACAATCATTGATTTTAACAACAAATGTTCTATCGGATAAGTACGATTGAAGTAAAGCAAATAAATCGGAAGGGAGAATTTGTCTCAGCTTGTAAAGTAGCCCCAAAAAAAATTGTGGGTATTTTTTTACTAGCAAACAATTAATTTTAAAATTTTCGTTAATTTTCGCAAACAAGTCATTGATAGTCCAAAATATTGCCGATTAGGACTTTTATTAGACACCATCCATATGTTCTTCGATTATTATTATTTTTTAATTCGCCAATAAGTAATGTGGATCATTAGTATAACAAATTTATTTATTCGTATACGTTTAAAATTGTGGGTTGTAAAAGATGTACTTATTGCTGTTATTCTTATTCTAGAGACAAATATTTACCTAAGGTACGTTATCGAGTAACGCAACAGCATTTTTCATAAATGCAGATTGGTGGTACGTACATGGAGACGCGATATATCAGTGATGCTCCGTGTTAATATCTCTGAATTCGTTACATTTGTCATCCACGGTATCCGCCATATTCTTCTGAACGTCCACATTTCAAACATGTGTGATTTTTTTACACTTTCTGCGTTCAGTATCCACGTTTCAGTAGCGTATTTCAGGACTGGCATGACATAACACTGGTTGATTTTCATCTTTATATTCATTATTAGTTTCCCGTCTTTCAGCACAATTTCTAAATTTCTGAACACTTGTTTGACTATTCCGGTACTGGTTTTAATTTTTTTTATATCTCCACCATCACTTAATAGACCTAAATATCGCAATTCTTGCACAGTTTTCACCATTTCTTTTCTGGTTTTTAACTTGAGATATATGTTGTCAATGGTCTTCGTGAATTTTATGACCTTTGTTTTCCTCAAGTTTATTTTCATGTTATATTTCTTCCCTGTTTTGTTTACTCTATTTTGCACTATCTAAAAATATTCAATCATCAGCATAGTTTACACATCCTATTGAACATCTGTTTATTTGAAGTCCACGGTTATAAATTTTTGATTCTTTAATGATTTCTTCTGAATATATATTACATAGTCTATATAAAAATTTAAATTTTTACATTTCACAAATGGAATGCTTAAACAATGTAAAATAAGTACGTACCTGTACACTTAGTACAAAAAAAAAACACTGCACATTTACTTTTTTATTTCTTAGATTCTTCATAACTTAGCAATAAAATAACAAAAGAAATATCTACTTATGGCTTTAATAAATTTTGATCATTACATGAAATAAACTTTATTCCATATATATATATATATATATATATATATATATATTATATATATATATATATATATATATATATATATATATATATATATATATATATATATATATATATTAATACTTATTTTTCGATATGAAAAAAAAAACAAAGAAGGTTCATGGTTTAACATGATTTTTACTTATGAGTTTAGTTATGTTGAAAATCAGCGATTTTTTTCAAAAATCAAATTCCGATAAAAATGATCGATTTTTTGGCGCTCGCTGCGTATGAAAAAAAATGCGAAACTCACTTTTGTTAGATAGCGGTAAGTCGATTTCGTCATTTAGAAATAAAAAGATTTATCTACAAAAAAATGTTTCATTACTAAATAAAACTATAAAAAATTGGTTTTTGAAAAATAACTTATTGAATAAATTATTTAATAACATATGTGAACGCCTTGATTCTTGTCTAAACTGTCCTTAACCTTAACATAATACGAATCCAAGTCATCATGACCCAAGCGAAAATCGAGCTAGAGAGAGGATTATAAATTTTCGCAAAACAACTGTAAAACTTTTTTGTTAGATTTAACTTGAGCAGATTTTCATTAATATTAATTTCTATTTAATTAGGTCGGATATTTTACCTTTTATCAATTAATGATGCTTCTAATGTTTTTTTTAGACTTTTTCAAAGTACTAGTTATATCATGTTACAACATGAGTATAATAATAATATAATAGAAGTCGTAAAAGTCCGACATTTGTTGCATGGTTGAACGAATAATTGTTCTGTATGTTAATCACGTGGTAATTTTGAAAAATTTTACTCTTATAATGAAGGTAACAGAAATAAAAGTAAGAGTATTATAAATATAACTATTTCATTTTTAATTAATTAAAAAATGATGAAATTATTCTACGACCATAACTAATTAAGCGTTTTGAATGCGATGCTTATAGATTTACAGTAAATGTGAAAATACAAAATTCAATAGTGTATCTACCGCAAATATGTTATTCTAAATAGCGGAACTAGTAATTCTGTAGATATTATTTTCCTGGGTTAAACAAAAGAAACGGTTAATAAAAAACAGATTATATTTAACGGAATTAAGGTATACATTTGATCTGTTTATCAGAAGTCATCTTCAGAAATAAGAAAATTTCGTAAAGTTTTGTGAAATACAACAAAAGACTCTATATAATTATGCCTGAACTATATGTGTGATATAACCGAAAGTTTTATATTCACGGTTTATAAATAAACGTGTGAGATAGTTTTCACGATAAAAAGGAAGACAGTTTTTACAAGATGTTATTTTTCTGACGTTAGTTACTCGTTCAATAAAAAATCATTGATGATGATTGCAATTATATTAACAAGAGTAAACTACTTTTTTAAACAATTCCAGCACGTATGTTAATCTACTTTTACAAAGCTCAAATGCCCACAAATAAATTTATTATTACGACTGGTAAACATATACATTTCACAAGCCAAAACTCTTATATGTAATTGAGCATGATGACGACAATAAGGTATTAAAAAATGATACTTTCTCATTGATTTTGACCTATTAACTGTTCTCTGTGCTTTGACTTTATCTATACATAAGTTGTAAACCAGTCTGTGAAATATTTAAATTATATAATAATTGGTCGGGCTGCCATGTTTTAATTTCATTTTCGAATAAGAAAATATGAGTTCCCATTTGTCCTAAACATTTATATTATAAATTTCAGATTATTATACAAATCAACAATTAAAGTATCTTTAATTATAAGTAAAAATCTAACAACATTGTTTTCGGATCAGTCAACTGTTCTCCTTCAATTTTTAACGCCGAAAGAAATTTTAACTTTCGAATTGTATAAAATCTTACGTGAATTTTAAAACTTGCAGGTTTCAATCAGTTATTGATTGCTTTATCATCGTTACTTCAATTATCTGTTTAAAAATTTGGATGTCACCGACGTGAATCCATTTAATGGGAGTAGTTACATGTGGAAATAACAATTTTCAAAAAATTCATCTACATGATTATATCAACAATGACGATTTTTGTTTTTCATTTAAATATTTTTTTTTTAAACATACTAATATATTAAGCATATTAATGCTTGATTTAGCCTTTTTAACATAATCTACATTTTTTAAGTCAATCCAACTAGCACACCATTGTCATCTGCACAGATTATGCATCCTATTTGATACCCATTTATTTTTTAGCCTAGTATTATATCTTTTTAAATTTAGCATCTGTTGTCTTGAAGTTCTTTTCCGAATTTCATGTTCGCTGTGCTATATCTTTTTGTGAATTTGAAGAAGTGTTAAAATTTTAAAATTCTTTAGTAACTAATCCTTCATCATATATTCGATTTATTCGTCAGTAAGCTTTATTTACACCTTTGGTGTTTCTCTTCTGTTTTATTGTCTATTTGTAATGATTTTATTTTATTGTACAATTTTTTAATGTTTACAAACTATACTTTTTCATGGTATTCCTTGCTGATAACGATGTTTTCTTTTTTGTTTCTGGATTTTACAATTTTTACTAAATTTTGTATCTAATCGAATCTGTAACAATATAGCGCGAACATTAGAAGCATTTAAATGATTTTTAATCAATATTTATGATTAATTAGAAAAATTTTTGTTTAAATGTTTAAGTCCTAACAAAGCTTTGTTCATTAAAAGTGTATAAGATCGAAGAGCAAAGAACACGAGTGATGAATATGTATAAATATTAAGAGATAAATTTATCATATTCAGAAAGTAATTTTAAGTATGTATTAAGCGTCACTTCGTGATTTAATTGAATTTAGCTATTATATTAGTTTTAAGTGACAATCGAAAACTGATTTTGTTGGACATAAATTTAAGTTTAACATGAATTTAAAATACTTATCTATATGGTTTGATAGGTAACTTAGTTCAGTTAAGTACCTGAAAAGAAAAATTAATTAGGCGTAACGATGAAATGTAGAAGAAACTTGAGTAGCATGTAATGAAGATGGAAATTGATGAAAAATCATTGAAAAAGAGAAGTGTAGATTAAAGAATTCAATACTAATCGTAATGTAGAATAATGAACCATATTGAACAGTTAATAGATCGATTATCCACATAATTTTTGGTTCTAATTAGAATGCGATGGATACATTGAGGCAATTGATTCTTCTACTATGTATGATGGATAAAAGTTTATTATGACAGTCTGACGTTCTAATATGATTTGTGTATAATTGTGTTTAAATTGTTGTTGTAGTTTATATTACAAAATTAACAGAAAAAACATTTACATCTACGTATTCGTTGACGAATCTTTCATTAATATCTGTAAATGTTTATTACGGATGTACATTAACACATAGATCAATGGCATAGATAAATTGCAATTTTCATTAATTACACTAATTTTATAACACAGTATATTCACTAAAATTATCATTTATAAAGGTTCTTAATGTCACGCTATGAAACACTGATTTTAAATTTTTATATGTTACAAAAGAAATGTGATAGGATGTTGAAATTCAAAATAGTAAAAAAAAAGTATAATCAAAAATTATATTTTTGAATTAAATAAAAAAAAAGTCCTGTTAATATACATGTTTATATAAAAATAAAAAAGTAAACCTAGTAACTAACGTTTTATTACTAAATGAAGATTATTATTATTCATCTTTAATAAGTTTTTACATTTAATTTATAACATATTTCTATATTTTTTATTTTAAAAATTAGAAGAGGGAGAATAATTTATCGGAATTTGAAATTATTATTACCTATTTCAGATTGACTGCTATCTTTTTCGGACAACTCGGAATATATTTTAATTCGATTTAAAATAAAGTTAAACATACATTATTAGTGTACGTTATATATTCGCAAATTTTCAAAAGGATCGAAATGTTTGTTATATCGAATAGTTTTATGTTACCGTTATATCAAATCTGGTGGCACTGAAAAAGCGTCTTATAACTTGGAACTAGTTCCCGCGCTAGCCGTTGAATTTATATTCAATATAAGTTTAGTTCGCGTTTTTGATATTGGTATCCGGGTGTTCGTTACGTTTCTGATTTTGATTTATTTTACTTCGTTTTGAAAATTGATGTGTAAAATGGTTTGTTTTTGAACGGTTTGATTTTTATTTTTGTTTAAATAAATTTTCGTATATTACTTTGTGTTTTTTAATTGTTCCGTTCTGTATGCCATCTATAAACCGAATTTTTACTGCGTTTAACCTGTATCAGGTAAATTTTGATATTATATCTTTTTTTAATTTATTATTTTTGTAATATAAAATTTATAAAACGAATGATATTCTCATCATTTTCGATAAAGAATTTCCAGCCTTCTCTTTCTACATGAATACTATTAACTTTTGCAGATTTAGTTTTTTCACTAAAGTCACTTTTTTAGCGGCATTATTATTACATACGTAAATAAATACGCGAATTAATTTTTAGTAAATACGAGATGTTAGTCTTTTTACTGAATTTTAGTTATCTTTACCTTTTGTACGTTATTAAGGTTGTCGTAATTGCGGACCATACATTATTCTCTTTATAGCTCGCTACGTCATCGATGGTGAATTTAAAACTGAGAAAATGTCTTATTTTTATTTAATTTAGAACGTTATCGCATTTGAGTGTAAGGTCTCTACGAAATACTCGAACGTAATAAGAATTCTGGCCGCTGAATTCTAAAAGTAAATGGTGTCAGATCATTGAAAAACTGTATATTTTTACCAGAAATTAAATTTATTATTATTTATTCTGTAACTAAAAGAGCCTGTTAATCAAATGTGCGCCGTAACACACGGTTCCGATAAGGAATAGTAGTGTACTTTTTGGTTACTTGCTATTGAAGTGTTTAATTTTTTCGTCGATAAATACTATAATTTCTAACGTTAACTACATTACTTTGTCTCTTTTTTTCCCGAGGTTAGTTATATTATCAAAGTGACATAATTTTTCGTTTATTTTGTATATACTTTTGTTTAAAATTGTTATATTTATTTTTAACGTTCAATTAACCAAAGCTGCTTTATCTATTATAGTATAACGTACCTATATTATAATACAGCTAGCGAATTTATCCGGGATATAATATTTTTTTAACCATATATTCCAATACCCCGTAAAAATTTATAATGTGTTAAATTTATTTATTGCCTTTTTAGTTTATATTAATTCGCCTAAACTGAATAATTAAACTAGTCGTTAATAAATGATTTTTATCGAAAGTTCCGATCCGTGTAATATCAAATCGTATATAATAGCCGGTTATATAAAATTAAAAAAACGATTTTACAGTCTCTACAGTTTAATTATGGCTTTAACAAAACCGGTCTGTTAAGTAACTTGAATATGTGAATATTTTATACCGTTTTCGTTGTGTATCGAACAGATCTCAGCTGTGTGTATACTAAACTGGTCTGCTAGGAACTGAAGCTTATATTTTTGTAAGTAGGAGTCGGAATCTACTTTGGCATTGAAAAGGGAATATACTCGTTTATTTAGGTTTGCGTGTAAATAACGGGGGCGTATAGGTGCGATATATTTACCGGTTTCCGGATTCTTAAGTCGGCTCTTACCGGTAATTCAGTTTTTCTCCAAGTCTAGTAGTAAATATTTGTTTATTTTTAACAATGCCAATCTGCTTTGATTTAATATAATTTAGCGATGAAGTTTTTTATCCGACGATGTTATTCGTTCGACAATACCGGGAGTTTAAATTTATTTATTTTGATCGTTAGCGATATATTTATTTACTGATGTTAATACAAAAGTTGGACAGAGTGAGATACAGAGAGTGATAATGTAACGCTTTGTGTTAATATTACGAACATAACCGGAGTCATAAAATGGGCGTGAATTGTTACATATACAGGTGCGTCGACTTGAAAAAACTTTTTTGGGGGAGGCAAAACAATATTTTTTTGTTTCATAAACATAACTCATTATTAAAATTGTTTCTTACATAAAAATCATATATATTTATCGGAGAAGGAAGTGGCACCTCACCCCTTATAAAATCATATGCATGGTTATCTGCGTTTCATATAAATAGTGCCTTGAATGCTGGCTAATTTTGTACGTAAAAATAAACATACAATAGCTAGTCACGACAGTCGGGAACAAACAACGATGATATATATATGTATATAAAATATTGATATATCAGAGAGTAGTGATTTTACGAATTATAAACAAAACAAAATCGTAACATAGTTGAATCATTATAAAAGTTTTCTATTGCAAAGCTTTTCGACAATTACGTTATTATCAAGCATACACACTAAATCTCTTACATTTAAATTACCTGAAATATTATATAACGACAACATTTTATATATTTTTATGTCTAACTTATGGTACTGAAAGGGTGAATAATAAAGATTGAAGCTCCCGTATAATCGACTGCCCCCGACCCCAAAGACGGCGCCTATGTTATATATATATATATATATATATATATATATATATATATATATACGATTTTTGTATGTTGTAAATTATATATTTTTTTAATATTTGCGAAATTGGAAGTTATTCAAGTCTTAAAGTAAACGGACACAGATATGGGCGCGTATTCACGTAAATATATGTCTGGATTGAAATTTTTTATTATATCATCTAACGTAAAAAGTGTTTATATTTTCTAATATTTTATATAATTCAAAGTGTATATGTGTATATGAATGAATCCAAACAAGTGGTTATCGATTGCAAGTTAAAATATTTTTAAAATAATGTTATATATAAATTGCGCAGTATAACGGCTGATGAACTGCCTAAATTCATCCGGCATTCTAAAATAATACTAATATGAAATCTGTATCGTTGATTTAACTCTTAATACGTAATAAACCAGATATCGTTAGCCTCTTATAATAACCTTCATTTCATATCTCCCTATTCGTCTCTTATAAGCAGACTCGACTATAAATATTATATATAATAGTTTGAATTCTGTTTCTCTTTGTGTCGAAATAATAAATAAACAGCATAAGATTTTTGTTAGAAAAATTTACGTTTGTTAGTGTGTAACGCCAATTTAGTGTACGCGCCGAAATCTAATTATATTAAATAAGTTTTCATTTACTTGCGACGATCAGTTAGCGAAAGTTTTCAAAGTTTAACGTGAACTTTATAATAATAATAACAATTCGCTTAAATCCCTTTTGCTTTGATCAGTGCGGACGGGTTTTACCCCAATTCGCTTTTAAACGTTCGAGTATTTCTCTTTGTTTCAGAGAAACACCCGAAAACGACGAATGACTACCGCTTTTATAAAATCGAATGCGTTTGTAGAAATAAATAATTAGCTTGGCCACTTATTCAGGACTATATACTATAGCGAAACGCGCGTTTTTCTCCTAATAAAAGAAAGATCGTTTAGGTGATATTAACCGACAATAATCGAAAATTCGAACTTTTGAACTTTCACAAAATTTTATAATTGTAAAAACAAATGTACATCAGATGTCAGTATGACCTGATTTTATAATAAATAATACGATTTGGAAATAAATAATTATCTTGCGATTAATTTACGTGTTATTTTACGAAGAGGAAGAATAGTTTTTGGTTTCTTTCATCTTTTTCCTTATGGTCGCTAGGGTGCGTGATGGTGATATTATGAAGTTGACGTCTTAACTATTGTTCTCAAACGGTCCGTTTTATTTAGGGCAGCCAATATCGCCTCGTGTAACTTCAATCGAGTTTCCTTAACTGATCGACTTATCGTCCGTGGTCTTTCTTTTTTTTCTATTAATTTTTCGCAGTATCGTTTTGCGTTCTGTTTACATTACGAATTATACGGCCGAAAAAGCTGAGAAACCTTTCTTTTGTTTCCTCTGAAAAATGTATCTTAATGCCTAATTTATTAAGTGTATACTTATTTGTGTTACACCATCGATCCGTCCAATATACCGTCAACATTCTTTATATGGGCACATTTCAAACGTGTTTATTCTGTCCAGTTAGCTTTTTTTTATCGCTGGTCGCGTTTAATTTCGTATTCGTTGTTAAATTTGTACATTTCCAAATTCTGGTTAATCTGTTAACTGCACTACTCGTATGTCTAATCCGTGATTAGCACGCATTATCGATAAACACTGATCATGAAACGAAATTATAAACTATTTCAAAGCCACCGATTTCTTTGCATCGTTCTTGTAATTTTTAGCGTATGTTTCGATTTTTCGAATATTTAAACAGTAAATGTGACGGAATACATCCGTGTTTTACATAATTTTTCCAATTTTCAATTCGGAAGATGTTATATAATTTGTTCAAATTCAGGTCGATCTGCCTTTGTATAAATTACAAGAAGATATAATTTATTTAAACTATAAACGTAAAATACAACACATACCGAGTACACAAAATTATCCCTTAGTAGTTAATATAATAATAAGAACAAAGTACAACCTAGAAAAGCTACGATGCTATTAATAAGATATAAAAAGATGTTTAAGTGTTCCTATACTTTCTAAAATTTTTTTTATCGTTTTCTCCATTTAATGGAATCGAACGTTTTGTTGACATCTACAAAGCATACATATAGTAGTTATATTAAATTTCATTTTTTCTTCCCAGTTAGTCGTTTTTATTGATTTCTTTATGAATATTTAATTTTTTGAAATAATATTTACCTTTAAATGAAGGATTTATGCAATTGTAAAAAAAAATAATTTAAGAAAATTTATCGAGAAATCCGTAGACGAAATTTGTGATGCAACGTGAAATGTTATGATTGACAATATTGTCGTTGGATAACCATCGGGAAAGGTTTAAGCTGGCGGTGCAGTGTTTTGCTTCTATATGTAAATGAAACGAAGTGTAAAATATTAATTTGCAACAAAAAAAATATAGACGACGGAATTAAACCTTAGGCGTAATCACTGTAATACCCCCACAACAACTTGTACAATTTCACCCCCAACCATCGAAAGCGTTACGTGCACTTATATTTAGGTCTACCGGATGCGCAAATGTGACAATTTTATCTATATATATAGTACATGTATACACAAATATATTCTATCTACAAGATACACGTGTGAACAATATTAAAAAGTACACACAAACACACATTCATGCATCTATGAATGCACGCACTTATAAATAGTATAATTTTAGTTGGTGCTGAAAAGTTTTGTTCCGTAGTAAAAAAACTTTTAACCGTGGAATTTCTCGCGTAATAAATCAAAAGTAAATAAATAAAATTATTGCCCAGTACGTTCGTCTTCTAAGTTAAATTTATTTTTATTGTATATTTTTTTGCGGTCTAAGGTAGGACATATAAAAAGTAGGTTTCTACTGGGCTACATTCACACTTGTCATCAAATGAAAGCGAAATAGATAAGACCGAAATTTTCCACGCCCCTTTAATAATTTATCAATGTAAAACAGTGGGGATTAAGCTATATCCCCCAGCATTATATTTCGCATCTTTTTTGCCATAAATAGTGTTTTTTTTTTTTTTTAAATAGCTTTCAGAACAAAAATAAATTGAGTTCTAATTTCGTTTAAAAGAATTTTCGATTGTGTTTAATTTTAATTAAAAAAAAAATCAAACTAGTTGTCTATTATATTTAATACGATATAGTTTCGATTATTTTACAACTGGTTAAGGTCTATAGATAAGTTATAAATTTGATTTAAATCAATATTATATCACGTTCACTCTTGTAGTACACAAAAGTATAACTTGCGATACAATTAAGCAAAGTATACAGACAACCTATTATTCAGGCAGGGTTATGTAAACATTTGTAAAATTGCCATATTTTGTGTCGACCAAACGTTCTTTATTATATTATCGTAGAAATAAGCAATTTTGTTAGCGTTAAAAGTTCATACGTACCGTATAGGGAACAGCGTGATCGAAATATGTATTTTTATATTAAGAAAATAAATATATCATTTCTACGCATCGATCGATATCGTCTGGTAACAATTTTTAAATTAAATCAAGAGAGAATTCTCTTTTGACATTTAACTTAAACGAGTTCGTTTTTACGTTAATTAATCCGCAGCTATATATTCATTGTTTCATCTTTTCTAACTAATTATCAAGAAAAATTGTAATATTTTCAGGCTCGTCCCTCTGTCTTAAAATTTTCACGCTACAACCTTCATTCCTCTCCTATAATACCGAAAATTCGCAATCATGTCGTTTTTCTTCAGGATCTCGATGTCTCCGTAAAAAAACCTTCAATCGTGCCAGAGTAGGTTAATCGTTAGAGTAATTGCTCTTCTTTATCCACATTAATACATTTCACGAACTTGTTTGAAAATAAAAAAGAACTTTATATAGATTCCCAGCTACTCTGGAATCAGTTGTAATTTTTTCGCTGACTACTATGCCCACTCTCCCTTCTTACGTTATGGCTTATTTGATTTTCTTCTCCGTTTGTTAAAACTACCCACAAAGAATACTGGAAAACGGTCTGGAATAATTCTTATAACGTCTCGCATTATAAATTGCCTCAGACTGTCCATGTTTATCATGGTTTCACAATATACAGATGCCAGTTAACCAAATTCGTCCATAATTGCTATATGCAGACTATACGATTCGGAAAAAAGCGTTTCTCTTCTTCACTATCACTCCCTGTTGCTCACACCCTGCAGATACCGACCTTATTGCCGACGCAGATCATATATTCTTTGGATGTTCTTATTATCTCTCTTCCCGTAACGCATTATACGATCAAATCAAATCCTTATCTATTCCTTTACCCATAAACGTGTCTTTCTTACTTGCTATTCGTAGCCTTTTTATATAGAGGGTAATCTAGAGAAGACGGATGGTTTCGTTATTTTTCTTTAATAACTCAAAAACTACTCGACCAAAATTTTTGAATGAAATTTTATTTAAAAATAGGAAAACGAGAGATAAAATCATTTGCGGAACATAATATTGTTCAGATGGCCGTCATTTGCAACAATACACTTTTTATTAAAAAAAAAATTCGAACACTTTTTTCGAGCAGAGGTCGCGCTGAATTTTTGAAATTTCGTCAGAAATCCTAGTTTTCAGGTCTTCCAAATCTCGTGGACATGTTTCGTAAACGCGGTTCTTGAGGTATAAAAAATCACGTTGAATTCTTTTCGAAACTCTCTTTGCACCGTCGTGATCGATTTACGCCGTAAATAACGTTCCACGCAAACGCTCACTCCTTTTCGTGATAGGCTTGAAAAACTGGACAAAAACGAATCTACCGTGTGTACATTAAACGTGGAACACGCGGTTTATGTTCGAGCAGTGTTACCAACTGTGCTATTAAAAAAAAAAAAAAAACGTCCCTCTTCTATGGGTCACCTTATATTTGTCTATATAGGTTCATTTGCGAATGTAACTTAGCGACATAACTACTACATTATTATCTAATGTTTTATATTACATTTGTAATGGGTAAACCTGGCGGAAGCCCATAAAATAAAGGAATATATATATATATATATATATTAGAATGACGAGTTTTTAGGTTTAGCGTTAAAATTATCGTTTAGTTATAATAATTGACCGTCTTACATACCTCTATTTAATGACGTATCCATGGTTTTTAAAATCTGTGGGTCGCGACTGAGTGATCGGCAAATTCAACGAGAGAGATAAAAAACAAATATACCAGTAAATCGAATCAAACGGAAAAAAGAAAGTGAGTAATTACGTTTTTAATTTACTAAAATTTTCGCGGTTCGTATTTCGGTGAGAACCATACCGCTTAAATGTTTAATATCGGCATCGTACAATTAACGCGGATGACTTGTGACTGATGTAGCCAATTATCGTGTTCACGGCGAATAATAAATGCCATGTTCGGTAGTATTAAAGAGTTCCACACTTTCTTCGGTGTTAAATGTGGGACGAATATTCTTAAAGAAAATAATGTTATACTTTTCAAGTTAACATCCTTTCTTAAATGATTTCATTATTACTCGGATCGTAAGATTTTTTTTTTATGTCTCCACGGTAATCGACAGATTTTTCGTTTACGTTCATTTTTACTAATTACAACGTGTGTTCGTCTTATTTTATTAATCAACGTTTATATTATGAAGCGTACATTATTTTAAGATTTATTTTTTTCGTGCATTATCGATAAATTATTATTCTCCATCACATTCCCTGGAAGTCGTAGACGATTCGTTCGCAATAATCTTCACGCTCTTAATAAAATGAGAAAATTGCTCTTTATTAAGAGGATTTTAGCTTTTTGACCAGTTTAAGCGAACTGTTCGAATTATAATGAAATTATATAATTTACGCGCATCCAAGGAGGTAGGATCCACAACAAGAGTCCTTTAAGCTTCCTCGTCGATAGAAAATCCGACAAAAGTCTATCTCAATTTTTGTATTTGGGAGAGGATGAAATAACTGACGTTCGATATTATCTTCAGTATTACGTATTTCACAAACTGCTCCGTTGGCAAGATGACCAGGTGTACAGGCCTGAAGAGCTTTTGTCTTTTGAATATATCGGTGACCGTATTTTAGGAAGGACGCACGTATTGTAAATCGATCCCTTTATACGTAAGATTAATATTTCGTCGGAATATTTCCGTTAATATGTAGATTTGTTTTCCATCCTGTTGCTACTGTGTTACTTCGTTTCCTGTTCTACTGTAATGAAGACTGCTCGGCTTATTCGATGTAACTTTCGTTAATTTGTATTTTTTCCTGTAAATTCGTTTGCCAAACAATCAGCAAACATACTTCTTCGTCCAAATCTCGCGTGTAGATGCTTTAAAATTAATATGCTTTAAAATAAGTATCAGTCCGTCTGAACGCATATGTCGATTACTAATAAATTAAGATAAGTAAATTTGTACACTATGCTTTTCATTACTCATTTTGTCTTATCGCGGAAAGTTGAAGTAATTTTACGTCATCTTGAGTTATACAGCTATCACTTTACCTGCTTCAGCGTCAACTTCCTCGGCGTTCTTTCTGCGGCAACAATATCATCACAGTGCATCACCTCAAAATTAATTGTGCTAATCACAGCTTCTTTCGCACTAAATTAGCTCTGCCAACGAGACTTTGAACGAATTACTGAATTCCGGACGAGATAATATGCATCGTGTTCTTAAATTTATCCAATCATTCATGCGGCCTTTCACTTCTAATCTGAATATTCTCATCCGGGTCTCTTGCAGCAGTATATGACACGTTAATGGGAAGGAGAAGTATTTTTTTTTCAAAACTTTATTTTAACTTTTTTTTTTTTTTGGTGGTTCAATTAATAACACAGTTTTTAATTGTTTCGTAGAGGCTGTAATTAATGTTACACCATCTGCAAATTTTATGTTTGATATATAGAAGTTCTGATTAGTTTGTTACACCATTTTGTTTCCATAAATATTTCTTTCGATACAGCATCGTTGAATGATTTCCGAAAAACTATAAATGCGAAATATATTTTTATATTGTATTCATCGTTTTTTTTTTTTTTTTTCTATTAGCTTATTGTACGTAGATTATATATGGATGAAATTCCAGGTCTACATCAAAAAGATTTATTTCTTTTATATATATATATATATATAATATTTAACTAGCTTGGTGGCCATTCAGCAGTTGGTGTGGAGCTTGAAATAACTTGTTAGGGATTAGCATCCAGCGATGAACCTCGCTGTTATTTAACTAAATCAGATCAAACGGCTAATTAAGCCTTTTGTCAAGGCGATTGATAATACATTTGAGCGAGTATCTTCTAAGCGGCCTATGTATTGCCCAATAGCATGTTTGATTCCATTCCTCTCAGATGGGATATTTAAATATCGATGTAAAGTATAAAGTTTTATTACGGTGACAATTATTATTTAATAATTAACCGTGGGATACGTATGTGTATATTCTGTTGGATATTTGTTTTAACGCTTTCGTTGGAAATATTTTTTGTTACTCGTTTCGTTAGAGTTTCCTGTAGTCGTTGAAATTTTGTTTTCTGGTGAGAACATTTTTATCGCCGTATGAAAACGTAATAAAAAAATGAAAATTCCGCAATTAAATTTTTATCGCATTTTTTACTTACTGGCTGTTAAAAAATACTTATTTAAAATTTTAAATGCGTACTGCCTCATCGAGCTAGTATCGTCGTACAGGTGAAAATGTTATTATATTCATGCCATATAAAAAGTCAATTTTTTCCCCCGCAGATATTTTCGGTACTATGATTTTTTAAATTTATTTTTAGATGTAAAAAGAAAAAAAAATATAGATTAAACTTTTATCGAGGAAATTACTCACGATTTATCTAAATTGTATGCGTGAATTTCACGTTATAGTTTTATTACAAAACGTAAACATTTTATTGACGATGCAATCGACGAGTAAAAACACGTTACCCCTTTTAACCGCGATAATAGCGGTATACGTTGAGAAACGCGGTAATTAGAGACTATTCAATTGCCCATCCGAAGGGACTTCAACATGTCAACGTTGAAGTTCTTAAACTTTTTCTAATCCTCAGACCCTTGCATACATCGCACGTGTTTTACTTTAATTTATTAAAATGAGCAATTATTGAACATTTAGTTGAAATCCTGCTACAAGATTTTTATTAAAAAAAAAAAATCCGACGACACTTCTAAATTCATCCGTTAACTCGAAAACCAAATTGCTTTCAGCCGAATGGAAGGTTTATCGCGGTCTAGAAGGTGGAACATTATTCTAAATGAGTAGAAATCCATCCACCTTCTTTTCACGCTGCGTACTGCTAGTAATCAATACCGTATATGCAAATCGATATTCACTCGTAACGATGATATTCATTTGGATCTCCAGACCGTGAACGAAGTCATTAAGGAGGTTGCTCAAAAACACGAGAAGCATTTACATAATCACATAAACGTGAAAACAATGCAGCTGCTAGATATCCGATATGACGCTAAACGTCTTAAACGTAGACGGCCATTAGATTTAGTTATCTAAATATATTTATCGGGTTAAGTCATCTATATAAAAAATAAGGATTAGTTTTTAAATACTTTGTTTTATAATTGGAACTTATTTAAACAGTCAAGATCGTACCTTTATTATATGATTAAAAAAAATCTTCACTTATCATTATAAAAAAATAACTTATGCTTTTTCATTTATTTATATTTATACACGCATCACCACGTGTTATATATATACACGCGTGTGTGTGTGTTTGATTCGTTTATTTCGGCATTCCTTCACTTTAAAGGTGATTTCTCTTCACCATTATTGTGTTCATCTTACGAATGAATGATCAAATGGTGGTAAGGAGCTTAGTAAATGTTAACGTAAGAAGGGAATGTAGTTTAGTTTGGCCGGTTGAGTTTTAATTAAAATGGAGCGAAACAATTTGAATGTTCTAAATAATGAGGATGCATCAGTTTCAAAATTATATATATATATATATATATATATATATATATATATATATATATATATATGTATGTACATATTTATGTATAATATATATTTGTAAGTTCAGTGTTTGATAAATTTTTAGTGTGTACAGCGGTATCCAAGGCAACTGTGTAACCAAACCTAATGAATAATTAACGATGATAAAAACGACGCTACATAATATTTTATTCGCGGTCGACAGAATAAATTAAATTTATATATATATATATATATATATATATATATATATATATATATATATATATTCGGTTTTACGTATATATATTTACAATAAAAATACACATCGTTACGATATACATGTTATGGATATCCCTTTACTTCTTTAGTATTTTAAAACCAATTATATATAATCTATAGTCTGGGTCACTTTTTCTGACTAGTATATTTTTATTTATTGAAAAACCCCACAATATTATAGCATTCCATATATAAATATGACAGCTCTCCTTATCATTTTCGTGACATTATATGTACACAAATATAACGATCTGATAACGTTATCGTCGCGGATTGTTGTAAACGCAGAGTTTAGAATCTTTTTAAATATAGACGTGCAGTGTTAGGATGTTACGAACGTCTTAGAAGATAGAATTGAAAAATGTAACAATTTAAAATTCATTTAATAAGAAAATAAAATTCATACATACATAAATAAAGCATATATATAATTACATATCTTTGTAAATTTACATTTTTTAGATTACTCATGAGTAGAAGAGCTACCGAAATTACGATTGTTACCAGAAACACAATAATAAAAAATAACCTTGTACAGCATCAATGTAGCAAAACTGCACGAATTATAGAGAAAATTTAAATAACAGTATACTAAATCTAATTATATATATATATATATATATATATATATATATATATATATATATATGTATATATATATATATGTATATATATATATGTATATATATATGTATATATATATATATATATATATGTATATATATATATATATAAATGTGTGTACAAACATAACTGGGAAAAATTGGGAGAGACCTTCGCTCGAAAGGGCCTAGTATGACTACATTCGAAATTAATTTTAGAAATTAATTTTAGCTGTAACAGATATTTATAAATTGTTAATTTAGTTATGCTAAATAAACGTTATTATTATATATATATGTCTGTGTGTGTGATGTTTCCCCGTCATCACAGCCGTCGGATTAACTACACTGTTTGATTCATTTCTCCCTGTTTTAAGAATAATCGGAAAATTTGAATGTTACGAAGTACTTCGTTGGTGTGATCAGTTTTGGGATTAATCTAGACGGAACAAAATATCCTGTCCTAAGAAACAGTGCGAAAATATTTAAAATTATAAAAAAAAAAAAATTGATATTCGCCTTAATCGATCATCCTTATTCATCGTCGTTCCAAAAATTTTTAAATGAGTAATCGATATATTTCGTTCGATAATAATATATTATTTACTAGTAGACATTTATTCTCTGCACTCATTGCGAGAAGGACTTTTTTTAAAAATTTTATTCTCGTTATCCGTATCCAGTGTGACCTTATATACAATGCCAATATACCATCAATACTGCCCTAGAGTCATAATTGATTATAAATCCAATCGATCTATGCTATTGAAACTGCATTTTTAATTAAATAAACCAAAACTTATTTAAGAAATATGTAAGTACTCATTAATTATTTTTTTCGTAATAATCATAATAATATTGATGATAATAATAATAATAATGATCAATATTTAAACGGATATTTAATGAATTAATCGGCAGCATTTTTCCATTTGTCACTTTCTAAATTCTGCAGATAAGTGTATATGAACATACGTGCTGTATGCGATTTCGTATAAACGGAATAAATATGTATTTTAGGAATATATATATATATACACATATATACAAGAAAATGTTTTGCAGCGTATGGAAAGATTCTCGCTGTTAGAAGATTTTTATTACCTAAAGTATGAGGACGACCATATTGCGTTCGAATGGTTTATCGCGCATGGTATGTTCCTCGTTTCCTGGTAATAGTTTTTATAAACTATGTTGTACATCAAAGAATGACGTTGTATATTTTAACGAAAATAGTTTCATTATAAGAGGTTCTCGTCCCATCGTCTTTGTTTTTCACATTTTTACTAGCTGCCAAACGACCGCAAGGATGATTATGTACATGTTATATGTGTATATATATATATATATATATATATATATATATATATATATATATATATATATATACTATTAAAATAAAAGAACTGGTGTTTTTTGTCCTGCCGGTATAGATTGTTTATCGGACATGACGATATCTCCTCAGTTCAGTAAACGTAGTGGTCGCTAGTGTATGTCGAAAGCTTTGTCCGAAGGGAATACACATATATATATATAACGAGATGGACTTTCACGTGCTACGCAAGCATAAAAAAGTTGGCAGAGAATTTTATGACTTCCCGTTGAGGAAAGCTCGAAAATTGTTTTTAGATTTACCGATAGCTATCCCGAAAGGGAAAAAAAGGCAATCCCTTCTGGTCCCTTTGGCGTATTTGTTCGACGTCTCGCATTGCTCGTTCATTTTATGAGAGAATTTTATAATTCTTATCTTAACCGTGATAGTATAATAAAAAAATATATATATAAATGAAAACGTTATTTAAATTTGGTACTTTCAACTTTCTTATTTCGAGCACCGGGGCCAACTTTAACGTATCAGTTTTAAGTCTTGTATTTTGAGGTTTTTTTTTGTTTAGCGAAGATCGATTTCTTTTTTATTTTTATTTTATTTTTATTTTTTTTTATTAATCAGCCGCTGTTGTCATTCGCAAATAGAAATTCGTTCGTAATAAGTGAATAACGAATTTATATAGCGTGTTCATAATTTATTAGTATCGTACGTCATTTTCTCGCCGAATTATATATATATATATATATATATATATATATATATATATATATATATATATATATATATATATATAATTCTATGTAATATATAATGTATATAATATATAATTATATATTATTATTTTATATATATATATATATATATATAATGTTGCGATGGCATTGTGGTCCCATTTCGACGATCAGTGTTTTGAAAGTAATATATAAAATATTGACTAAACATAGCAAATCAATAGCTGTTAAAAATGAAAATTCTCCCCTTCTGTCACGATGTCCACTATGCGGTAAACGAAATTTCTTATTTGTTGTTTGACGCGAAATATCTCAATTTAAAAAATATTTCTATAAATATATGAAAAATTATCTATAGTTCATCTAAGAAGTACTATATTGTATAATAAATACCCGTATAGAATTTATAATTTTTCTTTCAACATTTTATAATACGTGCCTAAAAAAAGGTTAAATTAAGCAGCAATATGGGAATGGAACAAACCTATAAAGTACATGAGAAGTGAAACACGGATACTTAAAAAGGCCAATCTTAATAAACTGAAACATTTGAAATGTGTTTGTTGGAGACGCGTGATGAAGATCGAATGAACGAGAAAAATATAAAACCAGAATGTCGCGGAAAAAGTAAAAGAAGCGGATTTCATAACTACCTTCGGGCAAAGAAAAGAAATGAATGGATATGTCACGCGTTAAAACACGACGGTTTAGTAATGTGAATGTTGGAGGACACTGCGCGGAGGCGCAGAACAAAAAGTGGCCGTCCGAAGTATATCAAACGAATTAGAGGATAGAAGTTGACGCTAGTCGCAATTTTAAAACGACGGTAGCCGATAGAGACAACTGCAACGCGAGATCAGTCAAATTGATCGATGTGACCGATGATATTGATGATCCAGTTAGATATCGTGTAAAGTTAATTGAATTATTTTTATTTAAAAAAAAAAAAAAAAGTATTCTTATAGAAATTAGAATCACTAATTAGTTTAACGTAGTGCGAAACTTCCGTAGACGATTAAGTTATTATCGCGAGAACACATTTAATCCTATTAGAAATAATCTATTCCTAGTAATTTTACGTCTTCAATTTTTTTCCTGTCTACTTTAATTCTAATTATTCTTTCGAAAATAATAAATTCCGACATTTCCTTTCCGTTGCAGCTGTTCGTTGATTTTGACGAATTAGTTGACGAACGAATTAGGGGAATTGACGCGCTATTCTTGATTCCTCCGTGATTTGTGTCTACACATAATTTATCTGAAAAGTCACCGTCGATTAATAGCGATTTAAATATCCGATTATTCCGGTTAACGAGCAAGTCATGACAGCCATATTTGCAGATCATACTGCAATGGTGGCAACTGGAAATAGTATAGCAGAATTAAATAAGAATGTACAGTCCAATATCGAAAGTATTTGAAAGTTGGCAAAAAAGAAAATGGAAAATAAGACTTAATGAGGAGAAATCTGTGCGTATCAATTTTACTTACAGAAAAGTTCAGTACTATCTAATTATAATTAATTCGAAGACTATCGCTTAAAAATAATATAAAATATCTAGGTATGTGTGTGGATACAAAATTAAATTGGTCCATTCGTATTAATAATAATAATAAAAAAAAAATAGAATAACTAAAGTTGAAAATCCTGCAGATGAAATGGCTTCTCGGAAGAGAGAGTATTCTTTTGCTGCGTAATAAGCTATTAGTATATAATCAAATGCAGAAACTAATATGGAATTTGGTTATCAGCTGTAGGGTTGTGCTAAATTAACTAACATAAAAAAAGTTCAGACGTTCCAAAACAACAGAATTATTACTAATGCCGGACAATACGAAAGAAGCGACGATCTCCATCGAAATATCCATGTATTAGAAGTATTATTGGCTATAAAGGAACACTAGCAAGTAAGACTGCAGAATTATACAAATTCAGACGGTTGAAAAAAACCTTATGAATTGAGCAAATAATAGCACGTATAGAAGAAATATTGGAAAGCCTGGATTATATATATAATTAATGTAATTAATTTAGAGTATTACTGAATGTTCAAATATTGAAAATAACCACTTAGGCGGGTTTATAGTTAAAAAATCCGATCATTCAGATGATTAAACTAAAATATGATAGTAATATATCGGACCGCAGGAGGAAGAGAGGAGACTACTGACGACAACGGGAAGATTATGTAAAATAATCTAAAGTCAACTAGTTCGGGGATGTGGAGAATAGAAGTGAATGGAAAATTGGAGGTAGCTTCGTTCATCAGTAGACTGACATAGACGTATCACGGAATATATCTGTCTCCATTCATTGTGTCATAGAACGATTCCGGACGTCGAGACCTGAGTTTATGACGACTGAACGCAACTGTCTTCGATCCTCTTTTTTCCGCATCAATTCAATAGTCTGCAGTCTAGTTATTTTTTTTATCTGGTTTAAGTATCGGTTAACTGGTCTACCTCGTTTTCTTCGGTCGTCCACTTTGTCTTGTATAATCAGTTTTTCTAATTTATTGGCCCGAATTATATGACCGAAGAAGGATAAAATTATTTTTCTGATTGCTACGAATTAACCGCTCCGGCCTTCAGCTTCCGTTCCGATATCAAATTTACGGTCCATGTTTCGGATACATATAACAGAATCGAGAACACTAGAGTTTTTAGCAGCTTAGTTTTGTATGTGTTGTCCTCCATATCCCTGTTAATTCGTCTGTTGCCCCACTTCCCAAAGGTATTCTTCTTTCTATTTCCTCTTCATAGATATTGAACAATATCGGGAATAGACAAAATTTTCTATTTTAATTATTTATGTAAAACTTTTGTAATAAGAAAATCGGGTGTTTCCGTGTACCTACAAAATACAATGCCTGCCATAATTTAGACCATTTGACATTGTCAAAAGTCTTGTTCTAGGAAATAGAATAGTATTTTTTACGATTTGCCTCATATTAAAAAGGCTTGTTACTCTGCAATGTTGGGCAGCAGGTAGTGTTTTAATCGATCCTGGAGAATATATATTAAAACTATGCTGGCATAACTTATCAACGCAATTGTGCGATAATTCTAACATTGTTAACGCGAGCCGTTTTTGTGTACATGTGCATAAATTGTTTTGATCCAATCATGTGGCCATTCGCCTGTTTTCTCCATACTTTTTGGCATATCTCGTGCAGGACCTACTGCTTCTTCAGATTTTCGAACCATTTCCGTAATTATACCATCTGATCCTGGAGATTTTTTTCTGCTTATTGATCGCATTTACTATTTCGGCTATTATAATATGAGGTTCTAATTTAGTGTATGGTTCGTTGTTCATTTTCCACTTCATCAGATATTAGTTCCTGACAATACTGGTCATCTATTTATTATTTGCGATTTTGCGGTTAGTTCAAAGTTTTTTCCTTTTTCTGTATAAATCCCTTGATTTATTTTTGTTCCTAGAGTGTTCAATTTATTTACATATTTTTGTTATATATATATATATCATCATCATCATCATCATCATCATATTGTACTCAATCCTAAGATTTATTTGTCATTGATTTCCATTTCTGTCGATTCTGTGCCATTCATTTCAGTTCTTCATACGATGACGTCGACACATCTTCGAGTATCCGTGAAATGTAATCTGTTCGCGGTGTTCCAATCACAATCTTTCCCGGATGCATCCCTTCTATTAGATTAGTCCTTCGTGTTGCAGTGCCTATCATTTGGGTTCTTCTTTTTACTATTATTTTTAACAACGTCGGTTTTTCATCAATTCTTCTCAATACTTCCTGGTTGGTTACCTTATCTGTCCATTTTATTTTTAGTAATATTCTGTAACACCCGAGTTCTAATGCGATCGTCTTTCGTCATTATTCAAGTTTCGCAAGCTATACAGGGCAATGCTGAATAAATATACTTGCAGCACCCTTTTCCTAATGGCTAGATATATCTTTCTCGATGTTAATAAGCTTTTCTTATTATTATATATAATAAGCTTTTCTTATTATTATATATAAAAACTTTTCTTATTATCATATACAGTAGAATCCGCTTAATGTGAAGCCGGATATTGTTATCATTCGGTTAATGTTATCAAAATGCTTCGGTCCCGATTTCTTGTCCTTTTTACACACAAATTTCCCCCTTTTATGTGATCAAGACGTTTATTGTTATCGCAATCAGAGCAGGTTTTTCAATAAATCTCGTTTCTTATCTTCTTTCATTGAATGTGTACCTACAATTATGCATATAACGAAGTTGATAACAAATCGTCTTCGTATACAGTTGTTTCATCGCTTTCCTTATGATAATGTCGTCGAAACCAAAACGTCGCGATTGCAGTGTTTCGGAAAAAGTAAACATTTTACGAAAGTATGACGCGCTTGTACCCATATCTCAACGTGAAGCAGCATCAAAATTAGGAATTTCGCAACCGCTATTATGTAAAATTTTGAAGTCGAGAGAAGAATTGGAAACTGCGACGATATGCAACGGGAACACTTCGCGTAAAAGAAAACGATTCGGTAAAGATGAACAAGTTGAAACAGCTTTGGTTGGATGGTTCGATCAGGTACGTGACAAGAACGCGTCAGTTAACGGTCCGATTTTACGTGCAAAAGCGGAAAGTTTAGCGAAACAGTTAGGCAAAGAAGATTTCGTTGCTACAGAAGGCTGGTTTCGTAGATTTACGAATCGGCACAACTTAGTTTATAGAAAGCCGTGCGGCGAACAAGCTGACGCTGATGTTTCTGCGGCTGAGTCGTGGATCAAAGATGTTTGGCCTACCTTAATTGATCAGTATTCTCCTGATGACATATTTAACGCTGATGAAACCGGGATTTACTACCGAGCACTGCCTGAAACCACGTACGTGTTCAAAAGTGAAGCGTTGAAGGGGTTTAAAGTAGCCAAAGATAGAATTACAGTGCTATGCTGCTGCAGTATGTCCGGTGAAAAAGAAGAACTGCTGGTTATCGGTAAGAGTAAAAATCCAAGATGCTTCAAGAACGTAAAAAACCTACCAGTTTCATATTCGGCTAATAAGAATGCCTGGATGACGTTGGAAATTTTTAAAGAATGGTTGGTGCAATGGGACCGACGCTTAAATCGAAACATTCTTTTGCTGGTGGACAACTGTACAGCTCATAATGTCGACCTAACTTTACGCCACATTAAAATTGTTTTTATGCCGCCGAATACCACCTCATTAATTCAGCCGTTAGATCAAGGCGTAATTAGGACCCTAAAGGCGTACTATCGCAACGAAATGAGACAACGAGTTTTGGAACAGATCGAAGGCAACATGCAAGGCTTATCGGCGGCCGAATTAAGTACGAAAACTGATCTTCTATCAGCTCTCCATCTCTTGAAGCATGGCTGGGATTCAGTTACTAAATTAACAATTTCTAACTGCTTCAAAAAAGGAGGATTCGTTCCAAAATCAGAACAGGTCGAAGTGCTTTGTGAACTCCCTTTTCCCGATGACTTGTTGCAAGTCGAATTTGAAGAATGGCTCGATATTGATTCCAATTTGACTACTGCTGCTCCTGTGACTGAAAAAGATGTATGCGACAACATTTTAAATCACGACGACGAAGAGCTTTCATCATCAGAGGAGGAAATGGAAAATGAAAATAGTGTACCCTCTCACAAAGAAGTTATAGATGCCCTCGCAACCATTCGACGATTTGTGCAGTGCAGAGGCACTGTTGATAATTTCAATGATACTTATGCGTCAGAAAAACTTGTTAAAAATTTACTCGTTCAGAATTTGAAACAAAGTTCTTTGACACGTTACCTTCCGAAGGGTAAGTAATGCCTAATCATATTAACCTACGTATCTATTTTATCAAACGCACTTTGTGGTATGTACTTCAAAGCTAGAATCAAGTATGTGATATATGTACGTGCAATAAAAAAAATTTTTTCAACTCGATTTTTTTTTCGCTTAATGTTATCAGCCGCTTAATGTTATCGATATCCCCTCGGACATTTGCGATCACATTAAGCGGATTTTACTGTATATAAAGGCGCGGAGCGCATTGCCTCCTTCGTAATAGTTAATGTATTTTGATGATCACGTTCGCAGATGAACGTTTTAGCAACTATGCCACCTTTTCATAATATGTTATAATTTTATAATTTACAATTGTTTATTCGAACAATAGGATAATGATGATAACATTTATGTATATATAAGGTATACATTACAATATTACAGTTATTTTAAATAGGTCATTATAGTAAGTATTTTATGTAGAAATTACATGAAAAATAAAAAGTGACTTCATGTAGATACACAATTATAGTCGTGTGACTTTAGATTGTTAATCCTGCATTTTAATTGCTCCGCTTCTAAATTGGAGCTGTAGACCGTTCATGCAAAAGTTCGCAAATGACGTGGAACATTGTTTTCAGCTGCGTTTAACTCTATTTTACTATATATAATATCGTCTTTTGCGCATGTACGTAAGAAATTTGGCGACCACATTGGATAATTCTGGTTTTCATTGTGGTCTGTTGTTTTTTCTTTGTGAAAGAACTATACAATTCTTTTAAATCTACTATCATAGATTTTTTTTGGTTTCTGATTTCGTAATTTAACGCAGTCTAAATCGAACGGTATTTTTATTGCTGTCTCCACACTTATCTGAGGCATCTAATATATACGTACATACCTATATAAATGTATGTATATAAATTATATTACACAATTCTGATATTTCTCTACGAATAAAAATGAACTACCTAGGATAAAAGTTTGTTACGTTCATTTATACTATTCATGAATTAAGAGTTCAAATGAAATTTGTCAAATTTCACGAAATTATTCAATTTGCAATACAAGTTAATTTAAATTTCATTTCTTGTAGCTTATCCTTTTCTAAATTGTAGAATTTATTTGAAAAATACATATCGTGGGTGTGTCAACGAATGGATAACAATTAGCAGGTAATGCAGTTAGTCTTTGAAGCGGACTAAATTCAACAAGGGTGGAAATCAACGTCGTGGTGTATTTTAAAGACGATCACACACACATATATACGTCGATTTTTATTTAACCAAGGCATTTCGTAATTATTGTATCGTGTCCTATTAATTAATAATTCTATCCACGACCGAGAATTGCGTCGCGTGATGCTACAAATATTAATCGTTTTCTGTTCTACTTGTAAATCGTCCTTTAATTACGTTCGTCACAGTTGTAAATAATATTTTAGTGGCGGTCGTTAACCCTTAGACCGTCGCGTTACTAGCACGGGCGAGAATGTAGGAAGGAGGTGTATTTTAGAGAGATTCGGATATCCGTTTTGCCTTAATGACTTATCGCGACAGAATTAATAACATTCAATGGTTTTGCGGATTTTCGTTTGTTACGATTATAAATTTTATATATATATATATATGGGTGATTAGGGTTATAAATGATAATCATCTGAGCAAATTATTGTTTCATTATACCGATTAAAGTGTACTACAGCGGCATTAATCTCGCCGCGTATTTTTTTGTCGCGGTGCGGGCTACGTCATTTAATATTCATTTTTTTTCCCAATCCATATTGCATCGTTTAAATTCTCGAAAACATTATTATAACGCCGCAAAGATTTATGTAAGTAGAGCGGATAAATTTTGTAACAGAATTAAATAATAATTTAATAATTTTCGAGAATATTTAAACGAATCTGGGGTAAATTATTCTTGATCTATCTACTATTCTATTCCTTTATACATAGCAGTTCGGTATTTTGTATAGAAGTATAACATAGACACACACACACACACACACGTAAACACATATATGTATATGAAACGTGTTATAATTAGTGTTAAGGAGGAAAAACAAGAGGTAGAAACGAAATAATACAGATCAATTCATGGTTTTCGTATAGTATTCATTTTCAAACGAGTTATAATTTTCGGTGTTCAAATTAAATGGAGGTGAGGGAGTGTAGCGAGCGTGGCATCGAGGGGCATATATATTCGTATATACCTATATAGTGGCTTAGCGGTAATTCGAACGACCTGAGTTTGAATCTTATCGGTAATATGAACTTTTCATTGTAAAAAGAAGTCTAGCCGAATCAGCTATCTTTCCAATTTGTCGGTAACAAATTAATATAAAATATCCTTGGAAGGAATTTATAAGTAAATTAAAAGCGCATAGCTTAATAAACTGGAATGATAAATACAGAAACCTTAGTACTTATTGTGGAAAATATTATTACAGTATCCAAAAGGAAATACGTAAAGATACCTGGTTTACGAATAACATGAATAGAGATTATATTAAAACAATGACAAGGTTACGGACGGAACATAATTTAACTCCGAAAAAGCTGAAACAACTAAATATAATACATTCAGATTTATGTGAATGTACAAAAGCAGAAGGATCCATTGAACATATAATTTGGAACTGCAGCATAAGAAATAGAGGAAGAAAAGACCTTGAAAAAGAAATTGTCCGAGGGTATAGTACATTGCCTGTACATATTATACAGATAATTAGCGAACCAACTACAAAAGTAGCAGAGGAGTTATATCGATTTATAAAAATTAATGATATTAGGTTATAAATTAAAACTCAACTTCGATAAATAATAAATAATGGAAATAATTAGTACAAAGTAAACTGGCTAAATGGGTAACACCGGGCCAAAAAAAAAAAAAAAAAAAAAAAAAAAAAAAAAAAAAAAAAAATGGGTAATATATTTTTTCTGAAAACCTAATTTTTTAATAATTACACAAATAGACTGTACATCCAACTAGATATTGGATGTATCTTCATAATGGAAGCGGTATGTTGTTCAATAACCTTTCGCTTTGATTTTGATTTTCTGTTCTCGATGGGATTTTCCCTTACTGTTTCGAATTCTTACTGCCCGTCATCGGTTTCGTGAAGTCGATTGTATTAAAACCGAGATTTCGTTGAAATTAAATATATGGAAAGCGGAAAAGTATACATTTTGTAAAATAAATAATTATACGAGAAATAGTGTGTTAATTAATCGATAATTTTACAAATAATTGATAAATATGTGCAATTAGTAAGAAAAATTTCACAAAACCTCTTATCGTAGATATTAAAAAATAGGTTAATTAATTAATATTTTTAAACAGAAGATAAAAATATTTTAAAAAAGCTTGTGAATCAATCAAAAATGTCTCGGGATTAACATTTCTTCAGAGTTTTATTAGTTGTTGCGTTTACATTTTTTATACATGTGGAGTATGGATTGGCAATCGTAAATCCATTTCCTTAATGTTTATGTCGATTGATCTACCGCATAAAATAAAGAATTTTAATGTTCTATTCGTGTTGATAGGTGATGATTTCCTATGAAATACAGGGAGCAGCGCACTAAATTTTTTCCGAATATAAACATATGTTTCGTGAGCTTATCGTCAAGTTATCTAATAATTGATTTACAGTTCGGGTACAGGTTTTTTTAACTTACGAACGTTTTTCGTCTCTTAGATATTATTGTCTCCGTTTTACTATTATTTATTTAGATTTTCCGTTTATTAAGAAATTTAAATATTTTGATAACGGCATTATTTAGTTCGATTACCTTAATACCGTAAACCCGGTATAAAGTCTTAACGGATATCGACCAGAAACAATTGGGAAAATGATATTCGCCGAATCTGAAATGGCTAGAAAACAATTTTACACCTAAATAATTCCTATCGTGAAGATTTTAAAAATATTTTGCGAATTTTCCCTTTAATGGACAGTATAATTCGACCGAGGGAAATTGAAATAATATTTGATGTAAAAGAATCTGAATGAAATTATGTATACATGTAACAATCTATTAAAAAAAAAATGTTTCAATCTGTTATCCTACGAGACGGTTTAACTAAAATATGCGTCAGATACAATTACACTGTATTTTTTTACACGTTGTAATGTTACACGCGTATTTAAAACGGAACGAATTACGACATTTTGCGCCAGTTTAAGATGTTTACAAGCTGAATTGTAGATGTACGATAGCAACTCTAATGTTGTCACATTTTATTTGAAATGCCTGTATAAAGCCAACTAAATTAATTGTTTTCTACACGTTTAATGTCTACATATATATAATGTGCTGTGGTGGCATAATTGCTAGAGCACTTGACTGTTTCGATCTCAGTTCGCGGTATGAAATTTTTCGTCATCATGTAACTGTTAATTATCACGAAAAATGCAGTGTCTTTCCACTCCGTATAACGTCACACGCCTGCGTTGCATATAATTAGTGCGCCCGAACGCTATCCCATTTTGTATGAAAAATAAAAACAACAACAACAAAGTATATTTGCGTAAATAATAAACATAAAATAAAATATAACATGGGTTACAAACATTGTGTACCGGGAACACCTTACCACAATAACACAGTAAGAATATAAAGAATAAAGCAAAACAAAACATTAAATGCTGCAGAAAAAAAGCAAATAAAAACCTGCGGCTAGAAAATAAACACGTTTTCTAATTACAAGTAATACATGACAATATAGAAACTTAAGTCTGAACTACAAAAATATATTGTTTAAGTTGTAAGTTCTTAAATAATTACTATATATGTACACACACATGCAAATATATATATATATATACATACATACATATAAAAAGTGGATGACACGGGTGTCGAAGGAGCTTACTAAGTAAAAGGGGTTAAATTGTAATTAAAAAATTAAAATTAATTACTACATAATGTTATGTTTGAGTCGCCTGTGTTTATATTTGAAATACATGAAACGAAGTTGCTTAGAATCGTAATTGGCAATCGAGGAGACGAGTACACATTGTTTTGGTATGAGCATTTAATGAAAAAGTCAGTCGATAGCTAAAGATAATATTGGATCAGGAAGGCGAAAGCTTTCCATTGAAAAAAGGAGTTAAACAAGAGGACCCCTTATCACCAGTCTTATTTAACGCGGTTTTGGAAAACTATTTAGAAATCCACCATGGAAACAATATGCACTAAACATCAATGGTACACATTTAACAAATTTACGTTTCGCAGATGATGTGACACTTATAGCTTCCACGGCTAAACAATTGCAGACGATGCTTAACGAATTAGAAGAAATTGCAAAAAAAGCAGGACTGAGTATAAATAACAGAACAAAAGGAATTATTAACTAATAGCACATGACAAAATGCGACCATTATCTCAAACAAATTAAAATGGGTTGAAGAAGTTATATATCTTGGAAAACTAATTTCATTTAAAAATAAAACGGACAAGGAAATAAATAGAAGAATAGCAATCGGTTGGAAAAATTATTGGGCTTTGAAGGAAATTTTTAATAAGAAAACGAGTCCATCATTAAAAGCACAAGTATTTAATACATGTATCATACCGGCGATTTCCTACGGTTCATAAACATGGTCATGTAATATAAAACAAAAAAGTTGCAATTACATAGCGGGCGATGAAAAGAAAAATGTTAGAGGCTACAAAATTTAATAGAATAAACAACAAGGTATTAAGAGCACAGTCAAGGACAGAAGACCTAATGGAGATAGCAAGAAAACTGAAATGGACATGGTGTGGTCATGTCAGGCGGAAACAAGCAGATAGCTGGACCAAAAAATGTATAGAATGAATTCCGTTGGATAGGAAAAGGAAAATTCGAAGACCAAAAAGACGATGGAAAGACGATATTGTTAAATATGTTAAGGTTCAATCTGATGCGGGAAGCAAGAGATAGAACGATTTGGAAGAAAATGGGTGTTGGATATGTTTCTTCAAAGTTAAAAAAAAAAACAAAAAAAAAACGAATTTTGGACTTTCATTATTATCATTAATTTTAATTTTTGTATGCATGTATTTTTTGCTGTATTTAAATGAAATAAAGGCTTTATTATTATTATTATTATATATATATATATATATATATATATATATATATATATATATATATGTATATAAACAGCTTTTTAAAAGATATTGAATAGTACAAGATTTACATTCCTCGTAAACTAGCTCTTAAATAATGGCGAGTATGTGGTCAAAATTTATTTACGTAGACTAAGTAAAACTAATTAACAGCGTACAAGATTACGAAATTTTTTCTTATTTTTAACGTAATTACAATTGGGGGAATTAATCTATGCTGCGATAAGATATTAAATTCATATTTTTTCTGTTTTACTATAGGTACTTTATTTTTCTAGTTTAATTATTAACAATTCAAGTAATCATCCGATAACGATATTTCTTAATGAACGCTTTCAATTGAACGCATTAAAACTGTTATTTACTTGTTACGTTAGCGGACGTATAATTAAAATACTGGCCTGATAACGTAATACATAGGGAGTAATGATAAAAATTATAATATTGATAACGAATAGGATTTAAACTATTAATAACATGTTTTTTCTTACACAGCTGATTATTCATCAATTTTTGGTTTCTTACCGGCAATGAATGGCTCCTCGATTTATTTACTAATCTACCTCCTTTCTCTCGCTATATATAAACTTAAATTAAAGCTACGAACATTTCTCTTGATAAATCTAACAACAGTATTATCATCTATTCTGTTTACTATCGCCCAAGGTAAGATATAAAAATCTTTATTACGATATTTTCAACTTACTATTATTATTATTTAAATTAATGCGCCATGTACAGCAACTAATGGCTAGAGGCGCAGAGGAAAATAAGTATTAAATTAGATCACACGATCCAGTATCATGTAGGAAGACGATGAGGCTGGATACCGTACGAACGTTGTTATTGAGCAGTAGCTGTAATGAAGATGAAAGATCGTAGTATGATCTCTGTAGGCTGTATTGAGGACACTCTGTCAGTATATGTTGGACAGACAGTGCAATGTTGTAGGCAATACACAATGAAGCTTCCTATATATTAAGAAGATAAGCATGTGTCAGTTTAGTTGTGCCCAATCGGAGTCTGCTGACAACTACATTATCTTTCCGATGTTGTAAGTGTGTCTTCCAAGATGTCACTTTTGGTTTGATAGATCGTAGCTTGTTTGATGTTGATACGGATTTTCAACTTATTATCAACACATCACCGCGTTTTAATTGTAGTTGACTTCAATGCACGGCATAGAGCTTGGAACTGCTATTCCAAAAATATGGCTGGTAATTGTATTTTAAATATATCTTATAAATTTAATCTTCAAATTCTAGCTCCTAGTGAAACTACCTTCCACCCGGACAATCGAAATTTACATCCTAGTATTATTGACTTTGTATTAGCAAAAAATGTTCAAATGATAACTAAGCCTATTTCTCTACCATTTTTAAGTTCTAATCATAATCCTATTTTCTTCAAGTTATGTAAATCGGGGCTTTACTATTACATTGCCGTCTGTTTTCCGCTTTAAAAATGCTAATTGGAACACATCGAAATTTATATTAACAACGTAACATTAGGGGGTCCTTGCAAAACTAATATGGAAGTAGAGACCGAAGTGTAGTTTTACTGATTTGAGTCGTTCCTAAATCTGTCGCAATTCGAAGTTATTACAAAATTTTTTCCAATATTCTGACACTGATCCAGTTCAAAAATTATATTAGACGTAGGTATCAAAAAAATGCCTCTACAAAGGCACTATTAAACTGTTTAACGTGTTTGGTAAGAGTAAAGATAAATGAAGATTGAAATTCCAATTTCAATTATAAACTTCGTAATCTTATTAAAGATAAAAGTTTACGAAAGGAAATTACACTACTTAGAAATACACACAATTCATCAGCAATCAGCTATAATGGTAGCACAACCTATTCAGATAAGGATAAAAGTAATTTATTAGTAAAGATGTGTATTACGATAGTCATATACAAAATTCGCATTTGACATCGAACTATCGCAATAATAAAATTTTATTTTCCATTAAAAAATGCGTAAAAGATTCCCCTTATGAGAATTTTGCTGGCTGATTTAAGAACGGTCAGCGAGGTACATCGCATCATAAAGAAACTTAAAAATAAAAGATCAGTGGGTCTAGATAATATATCAACAATACTGATTAAAAACTCACCACACAAAAAACGATTGTCCAGTTAACTGTCATAATGAATTTAATTTTATTACTTTATTATTTTCCCAACTGCTAGAAAGTGTCGAAAGTTATTCTTATACCTAAATCAGGTAAGGACATTTCTGATCTCAGAAATCTGAGGCCCGTGTCGTTACTTAGTAATTTTAGTAAAATAGCGGGAAAAAATTATTTTGGCTAGATTGAAAAAATTTACAGATGATAATGATATTTTTATAGAACAACAATTTGGATTTAGGAGCAATTTATCTACTGTCATGCAATTAGCCAGAATTAGTGAAACCATAACTGATATAATAAAAATAAGCATACAGGATTACTGTTATTAGACATAAAGCCTTTGACACCACTTGGTAACTTGGTTTAATATACAAAATTAGTCAAATTCCCTAATTACTTAATTCGGCTTATTAAAAATTATTCGAGTAACCGAAATTTCATAGTTAAAGTTAACAACGATAATTCCTACATGAAAAATGCAACTATATAGGTTCCGTGCCCGTGCCTCTGGCATGTAAATGGATGATCATCATCCTTATAATACGTTAAAATTTTGAGGACGAATTTGTTATTTTAAATTTAATGTTAGAAAAATCTACACTAACGGCAAAATGAAGTTATGAGTTTTTCAAAAATATTTTTATAAAAAACATAATCGGATTTTAAAAGAATATATCGTAATTTACGAATCAAACGGTTTAATACGCCGAAATATTAAGAGATATTAATTTGAAAATTTTAATTAAAATTAATTAAAAAGTTGTCCTGATAAAGACAGAAAGTATTTAGTCTTCAATGGAGTATGTTAGAAACCATTCCAGGTGGTTGTTGTTTGAGTGTTCTTTCTAAATGATATATTATTAACACAGTACAGCAAACATAAAATTATATATATATATATTAGGTATCTGCGGATAACGTTACTACTATTATATCTACATATATGGTTAGAATAAACTTGGCAACACGGTCGTCTGTATTTCGTAATACTATGTTTTGTCTGTACCAAGTTGTTATAAAAAAAAAAAAACAAATTCTTTATATAAGTCTGCTCGTGATATTTGTACACATGTGCGTTGCCGTCATCTTTTTGAGATAGAAGGAAGGTGTTCTCGTAATTTTCCTCGATGATAATTCCCATTCGTAATTTTAAAAAGTTATTATTACGTCGTTTTTCCGGATCTTTTTTTTCTTAACAAAAAAACAATGGCAACGATTGCTTACGATTAGAAACATTAAAATGTTAAATTAACTAATTAAAAAATTCTTAAATATCGGTTGCTCGATTGCAATTTTAATAACATTTTAATTACGTTTATGTTAATTTAAATAAAATTACGCGATCTACTATAAATATTTATTTATTTCTGCGGAGCGCGTGTTTTATAAAAAAATAATTACGAAATTTTTAATAAATATTTTTTTTTTTTTTTTTTTTTCCTTCCGCGCTATGTACAGCAGCGAGGCTAGGAGCGCGGCCAGCAAATTTAAATTTTGTTAAACAGGTTTACCGATCTAAGCTTAACAAGAAAGGATGAAACGGATGGGGAATCTTGGGCCAGAATTGATGAAATATTTAAGGAAGAATGTTTTGGGATTTTTGGACATTCTGATAGGAGGTGGTGGATTGTAATCGGAACGTCGCATCTATCACAGGTTGGTGGGACTTAATTTTTGGAATATGTGTCCATGTGTAAGTTGCGTATGACCGATCCGGAGTCGACACAGCACCACCTGATCCCTTCGGTCTTCAGGTTGAAACTTCCATTCGCGAACTGACGGTTTTATTAATAAATATTTGGTATTACGACGGTCAAAATATTTAAATGAACTTGACGTATTCCGTAAAAATCAGGAAATATATAACACGAGATTTGAGTTGATTGGGAATTATAATCAATTTTTGATGAACGATATTATTAAAATAGTCTCTATATCGAAACGGATTATTAAATTTTTTACAATTTGCGAAATTATTTTTAGCGTTTATTTATTTTCGTGTTTCAATTTTTTCGGAGGAAATGATTTTAATATTTAAATTTTATCATTCGCGAATAAAACGAAATTAGAAATAAAAAAACGGTCAGTTTTTATAATGTAAATTGATTTATTATTACAGTAAATCTTTATTTTTTTTTAGCCCGGTTTTCACGTTTTGGCCGGTTTAATCTAGTTTTAAGTATTTAGACATCTATATTAGCGTTCTTTATAAAATGATACAAGTACATACATTCTAGAGATAATGGATTTATGACTATTTGTATAAATACTCAACAGTAGAGATCTTAATGTCGGCGATATTTTTTCCAAAAATAATCTTATTCCCGGTTTGAATTTGACACATACCTTCTAGGTCACAATAATCGCGAATCGACCTATCGATAATTCCTAAACGTCATAGGTGAAATGGTGTTCGATGATGTCCAAAACGTAATCTGCATATCGTTTTTATGTCGTCCGTCTCTATATTCTTGTCCACATACCATGGATTTCTGTCGACAGTATATTTTACCAATATGTAGGTATTCCCTTTCTGTTGCATTTTTGTTGTATATATTTGTTCCCATTGTTTATACAACCGATCCTTGACAACTGCAATATAATCTTCCCGGTTTAGTTTTATCTGCCTACTATTATTCTGTTCACTTCTAGTAAGGGCATCAATTGGCTCGTTTCTGTAAAGCCAAATGTGACCCGGAATCTATTTAAAAACCACCCTGGTGTTTAGCTTTTATTAACTATCTTTTTGGTGTTTTTGGGGATTTTTCTTTATTCTGTAGACTTTTTACCATTACTGAACACGTAACTAATTTTTCTAGTTCTATCCTATAACAACAAAAAGTATATTCGCATAAGTAATAAACATAAATGAAAATATAACATGGGTTACAAACATTGTGTACCGGGAACATCTTATCACAATAACACAGTAAGAATATAAAGAATAAAGCAAAACAAAAAATGCTGCAGGAAAAAAAAGCAAATAAAAACCTGCGGCTAGAAAATAAACACGTTTTCTAATTACAAGTAATAGATGATAATATAGAAACTTAAGTCTAAACTACAAAAATATATTGCTTAGGTTGTAAGTTCTTAAATAAATACTATGTATAAAAAAAAAGTGGATGACACGGTGTCGAAGGTGCTTATTAAGTAAAGGGGTTAATTAACTAAATTATAATTAAAAAAATTAAAATTGATTACTACATAATGTTATGATTAAGTCTCCTGTGTTTATATTTGGAATACATGAAACGAAGTTGCTTAGAATCGTAATTGGCAATCGAGGAGACGAGTACATTGTTTTGGTATGAGCGTTTAATGAAAAAGTCAGTCGATAACTTTAGAACAAAATCTCTAATATAGGGCAGGTCAGTAGTTTCGTGCATACTGTCGATTGTGGCATAGCGAGGTGCATTGAGAATACATCTGAGGCATAAGGAGGTTTTTGATATAGAGCTCCAGGAAGGACGACAAGCGTAGAAAAGTATTGGGCGGATTAGTGCTTTGTAGAGGATTATCTTGTTGTTAATGTTGAGGAAGGACTTGTGATTAAGAATGGGGTACAAGGAACGGAAGGCATTGTTTGTCTTGATTGTGATATTATTTATGTGTTTGGCGAAAGCAAGTCTATTGTCGATGATTACACTAAGATAACGAACCGTATCACACCACTCTAAAGTGTTTCCCTGTACCATCAGATTGTCAGTTAGAGCTGGTCTCCTACGTGAGAAGAAAATAGCTTCGGTTTTGTTCGGGTTTAATGTGTCCTCAGAGAAGGTCGCCATGCGTCCCTGTACAATTTGCTACAACTTTTGATTCACGTTTACCTTTTTTCACCTGATTCCATCGAACCCTTAGCATACTCCTTCAACGATGTATTTCAAAAGCGTTGAATATTGATCTGCTTTAGCTCGTATGAGCAAACAGATCTATTAATGAGATGGACTTTGTGTTTATTGTTATTCCGCGTCTTTCTTGTTTATTTTTCTCACCGCCATCTTTTGTAATCAACGTTCTCACAGATATATATATATATATATATATATATATATATATATATAGATAGATCGAAATTGTTTATATTTATTTAGTTTGTTGTTGTTCTTTGATCTAGTTATTTCTTAATGTTTTTTGTTTATATATACGTAAAAACTAATTATTATTTCGCGTTGTTTAAAAAGCGATGAGAGAATTTCCACGTCTGGTCGTGTTTTACTACGGAGCCTGATTTTATGTATTTTTTCTCGGTGACCGTAGACTTTTAATGCGAAGGGGCGTTGACGCATAAATTAAGATACCTTTTCGAATAGTGAACAGAACAGGTTTTTCATTTTTTTTCTATTATATAGGTAAATATATTAGAAATTCCGACGAAATAAAACGATAGCTTCTTCTTCGTTTCCCGTTTTCGAAATTTTTTCTCTCGTTTTAAAAGTTGATTTTACATTGTTATTCTCGGTTAAAACGAAATGAAATTATGCGAGCGAGACAATTTAACATTTAACGTATTCTCCAAAATTACCTTAACATTAAAAGATAAAAAGGCTATACAGGTTATGCCGACGATTTAGTTTATAATATAATCTCGTAAAAGCACTTTATAGTTTCATATAAATAGATAGTAAAACTCAGTACGATAATTTAAATATATAATGGTTCGCAGCTAAGAAGATCTGCCCAGAGAAATGCAAATTTAAAAAATGCACGTCAATAAAGAATATTACTTCAGAGGCGATTTTTACGAAAGCAATTAACGAAGACGACGGAATTGAAATCAATTCAGAAATAGTATCCAACATCCGGTATGTCAACGATACCGTTTTAATCTTTGGATAATATCGATGAACTACTCCAACCGGATCTCCCTTGTTTTCCCTGGTTTTACAATGTCCTATTACATGTTAGTCTACTTCGCAATTTTATTATTACCATGTGTAGGCTGCGATTCGGAAAAAATCGGTTACCTGCTTTACTGTTTCGTATGCACCTTATCTCATCTCCTTTCTGTTCTCATCCTGCAGACATTCACTGCACCGCTGATGCAAATCACATATTTTTCTAGAATGTTCTCACTACCTCTCTTCTCGTTCTACTTTATGCAATCAACTTATCTCAGTACACGTTCCTTTCCCAGTCAATATTACTTTCCTTCTCTCCATCCGCAACTTGGACATTTACATTTATTTATATGAGTTTATTATAGACTTACGACATAAAAAAAAAAATCGATAAAACAATATAGATATGGTAGTTCACAGAAAATCTGAAAATCTGAAGGAAGAAACTATTAAGGAGAAGAAATTACTGATAAACTGTTGCGGCCTAGAACAGGTTCCAAAATCCAATTATCTGGGTAGTTGGTTCAACGAAGGTACTTGATCAGTCATCAGATGCCAGTGCGTCCACATGCGAAGGTAATATTGACCGAAGTAGAAGAGATGACTGAAATTATATCTTTTGCGATTTGATTTTGTGATTTCTTGTGGATTTGTGAGGGGGAAACGAACAAGTCGATGTTGCAACAAAATCCACGACCAGATACCTGCCGATTCCACACATACCATTTCCCCCTCATGAGACTTTTCAAAATTATTAAAGAAGAAATGGTCGAGAATATGGAATGAAGTTCTTAATACCAATAAATTGCGTTCAATACGCTCAAAGTTTCGACTACTTCATCAAGATCTAGCCGGCAAGAAGTTATATATGCAGTTTATTGATCACGCTAAAATTTCTCATTCTTAGTTACCCTTATCTGTAATGTATGTTCTGTTCATTTTACCATTAACCATCTCCTGGTAGAATGCAAGAAGTTCAAGCTATTCCGGTTTCAAATACACTTTTCCAGATATCTTTTTTTGAAAAAAAAAAAAAAAAAACAATGCGTTCAGAAGAATACAATAAGGGAATTAAGCGGAAAGAAAATAAATATGTTCGCGTTTGCAGACGATTTTGCTGTGCTATAAGCTAGAGCTAAATCAAACGAATCAAGTTTTTAAAAACCTACAATATAAAGATAAACAAAAAGAAGACATATAAAAAAGAAATCAATAAGAAAATAAAATACAAATAAATTACCTTTTTTTTTTAAAAAAAAAAAAAAAACAAATAACAAGACAAAGATATTTGGAAGGATAATGACGAATGATGGAAGGGGTGTATATGAGATATAAAATAAGATAGGTGAAATTTGAATTTATGATGAAGAAACTATTATCGAATATGGAAATTAAGAAGAAATTGATCAATATATGCTGTGAAAAAATACAAAATAAATAATAAAACTTAATTACCTTACTCTAGATTTTCTTTTACAATTAACAGATTTTGTCTAATTAATAGTATTTTCCGCGAAATTTGTTTTTACGATCTTAATAAATAATTAGGAATTTTCCTCTGAAAATAAAAGAAGCGGGCACGGTTTATTATGTTTTATATATACATATGTTTTATATATATATATATATATATATATATATATATATATATATATATATATGTATATATATACATATTGATTATGCGTAGGTAGTTAAAGTTATTGTTGCCTTGAAGTATCTCCATCTTTCTCTTAATGCACGGTTCTTGTTTTGTTGTAAAATCTGTTTGGTCTTAATTGACGTAGGTGTATCTTATAACCTGCGTCGAATTTACTGCGTGAAATTAAATCAGCACGCGCGTAGGTTCAATTTTTATCTGGCGAACTTTCTTCGACTTTGTTCGTTAGTCACGTCTTATATAGAAATTTATACGCGTTTCTCACAACTTACACGTGTATGGTTTGTCATTATTTATATTTTTCATATTTTTCAATTGTAGAATTTTTATCTTAATTTAACCAGTTCCAGTTTCGAGTCGATTGTTAATAATTTCACACCCACCTGACGGTTTAATTTTCGTAGGTGATCAGTGTCTGAATGTACGAATGTCCCGTTTTTAATAGAAATAATAAATTGATGTACTTTTATAGATACGTTATGCTTTTTTTAAATAAATAAATAGATGATTAAAAAGCAAAAAGTACAAGAATTTAGATGGCAAAAAATATCTTCAATAATTTAAAGTGTTTGGAAGTCAAAAGATAAACATGAACTACGAAAAAGAACAATCAGACGTGACGTGTAGTCATTGAATACGCATACTAAACGTAAACCATAAGCGCGGAATGTGAAAAAAATTATACGATTTTGAGATATGATGCTACAGAAGATCATGGAAAGATTACATAACCAATAGGAGGTCTTAAGGAAAATAGGAGAAGAAAATCAAGAAAAACGTAGTAGGCGATAAGAAAACGAAATATATAACGTAAAACCCGAGAAAGGAAAACCAACAAGACGAAGAATGCGGCTGGAAATCATAATAACAGATCTACCGAACAATTCACTTTGTACGAACCTCAAAGAACTCATTGCGGACGCTAGAAACCGACAGATATGAACGGAAATGAATGTACGCAATCATCTATAAGGAGAAGCGATCATGATAATATATACAAGATCTAGTAAAGAAATATTCCGGCAGGTTGATTGACCCGATGGAAAGAAGTCGAATTAGTTTTTTTTTTTTTATGGTCAGATAAAGCGGTCAAACCCAACAAGACTAATTAAGTGAACATTTACTTGCACGACAGATTCCGAAGAACTGATGAAATTGGTTCGAGGAGATAGAAAGCGATTTGAACAACATTGAACCAAGTGACATTGACTGAGAGAGAAACTGGAGGAATATGACAAATTTCAGGATAAGCTGAAATTGCGTACAGGCAAAAATTGGACTGAAGAAAGAAACCAACATCGACAGCGAATGCGGCAATTTTGGATACAGAAAAAAAATCAAAAATTAACAAAATTATATATATATATATATATACATACAATATTCTAGTTTATAATGTAACCTTTGTTCGGCATTTGGGGGTTTATATTGACAACGAGCTGAAATTTGCAACTCATATTGCTAATGTTACCAAAAATGCTTACAGAGCTATGGGTTTCATCACTAGAAATTCATGCGTATGATCCTAAGACTCCGCTGTTACTATTCAACACTCTTGTAAGATCGCAATTAGAATACGCATCTGTGATTTGGGATCCTTTCTACACTAAATATATTCATATGGTGGAAAAAGTTCAATCTCAATTTTTGACGTATATCTATTACCGTCAAACTGGTGTCTATCCTGCACTTCTGAGTTATACTATTTTATGTGATTTCCTAAATATTAAACCCTCGAATGCTAGAAGAAAGATAAGTAAGCTGAGGTTTTTGCATGATCTTTGTAACGCTCGCATAGATGACAATTATTTATTATCTAAAATCCTATTTATGGTCCCCAGTGTTAGTAGTAGGTCACATCGTATTTTCTATGAATCTCATGCTCGTACAAATTTAGGCTATAATTCATCACTTCTATCCACCTTGCGTCTATACAATAACGTACTAAACATTCATCCCCACAGTTAGATATTCATTTTGATAGTAAATTTGTATATAATAAAATTTTTTAAGCTCTTTATTTCAGTTATTACTTTTCAGTATATTTGTTTTATTTCGGTCATATGTACGTGTCCCGATGGATAATTTGTTTACATGAGAGTATGGGTGTATGATTGGTATATCATTTCTGTTTTTTATTATGTTCGAATGTGTAATAGGTATTGTATTTCATTAGAAACATGTATCATTTTTCGGTTGGTATTAGTAATTTATTTTTTCATTCTTAGTATTATTTATATTAATTAGCGTGTAGTGTGAGTGTGGTTTAGTTTTATTTTTATTCATAATTTTACTTTATAATTATTCTGTAAGTGCATACACTGTAATTGGCGCTTTGCTGTTGTGTACGCCGTAATGATTTTGTAAATAAATAAATATATAAAGTCTTTATTTTATTTGAATACACCGAAAATACATACACGAAATAAATTAAATAATAATGAAAGCCCAACTTGGACAAAGGCCTCTTTGTTTTTTTTATTGATTTTTTTACTTTAAATATATATATATATCAAACACAAATTTTCTTCCAAATTGTTCTGTCTCTTGTTTTCCGCATTCCGCACATATTTGACGATACCATATTTCTATCGCCTTTTTGGTCTTTTGATTTTTCAACGGAATCCATTCTGTACATTTTCTGACCCAGCTATCTGCTTGTTTCCGCATGACATGGCCACACCATGACATTTTAGTTTTCCTATCTCCATTAGGTCATCTATAATGTGCTCTTAATGACTTGTTTATTTTATCAAATTTTGTAGCCCCTAATATTTTTATTTTCATCGCCCGCTTTGCAATTGCAACTATTTTATTTGCTTTATATGGCCATGTTTATGAATCGCAATCGCCGGTATGATACATGTATTAAGTACTTGCGCTTTTAATGATGGGTATTAAAAATTTCCTTCAAAGTCCAATATTTTTTTCACCCTATTGCTATCTTTCTATTTACTTCCTTGGCTGTTTTGTCTTTGAACGAAATTAATTATCCGAGTTATATTACTTCTTCGACCCATTTTTATTTTTTTGAGTTAACGGTCATATTTTTCCGTGTGTTATTAGTTAATAATTCGTTTTTTTGTTTTTTTTTTTGTCACTTGGTTCTGCTTTCTTTGCACTTTCTTCTAATTCGTTAATTATCATATGTAATTATTCAGTCGTAGAAGGTATAAGTGTTTCATCATCTGCGAAACTTAAATTTGTTAAATGTGTGACATTGATTTTTATATATATATCGTTGTTGGACGGGAAAAGGTGGTCACATTTGATAAATATATTTATATTTTTGTGTACGAAGTTGATCAAAGCGTAATAATCAAAACGAGAGTTAAAAAAACGACAACGATCTTTTGGAAGTATGAGAAAAAGTTTGGAGATACGTACGCGTCTTGTTACGTTTTCTCGGTTCTTTAGTACGAAGTTGAAAATTGGAGTCGCGAATGAATTACCGCACGTTCGGAGCGTCTAATTTACCGCCGTTTGTTCAAGATATCGTGGACAGATAAAGTTAGAAATAAATATGGTCTTAAAACAGAAGAAAAACAGTTATTTCTTTTAACGGTACAGAAACGTAATCTGTGACGTTACGAGCGTATCTTTAGAAATATAAAATATGATCGGCTTCAGATTGTTCTTCTAGAGAAAAATTGGACATTAAGGGAAACGCGAAATGAAGAAAACTAACTCGGACAGATTACTCGGTAGCGTTAATTATCAGAAACGGAAATTACTCATTAATAAAGATAAACTAACCTTTGTTGATGGTCGAAATTGGTTCGGGAATGGCGTAGAGAGATAATATTGTATTAATATCGATATTTAAAGAATCGGTAGTATTCCATTTTCTCGAGGATATGAAAATGTTCAACGTAAATATTTTTTTTTTTTACCAATCTATTTGAAGATGATAAACACAACTGCGAGAAAAAAAAAAGAGAAAAATATCAGATAAACAACATATCCCAATGGATAATGTTGTTTTGTTTCAGCGATTTATATTTATTCTTCCTCCATTTTTTTTGGAGGAAGAATAAATATAAAGCGCTAAAAATCAAAATCCGTATATTTTGAGGTTTAATTCGAGTCATAAAATCAAATCAAATATATTTATTTCAATACAAAATTCTATAAATCATGAAGAATTTGTATGTACATAAACATATGAAAATTTAATGTTACTTGTATTAAGAAAAAAAAAATCGTAACACAGATCTCATCGTACACATCAGAAATCGGTGCTTAATATACGACGATGCTCTTGTATGTAGTGTAACGCATACTGAGATGAAGCATATTGTAATCCCCGATTATTTGATTTAAGTTATTGTCATGATACATTTATCATAAATTTCCTTTGATAATTTATAAATATGAGGAATATTTAGCGTGGACTGTATTTTAGTAGTTCAACGAGGAGCATTTAATGATATATGCAAGCGCGCGCACGTTTATATTTATCGCTATAATCGTTGGACCTTCATCGGTATATTAAGCCGTCTATCCAGCCAAATAAACAATCTGTACGTCCGAACAGAAGCCAAGATAAAACTTAATTGTACCGCTTCAGAAGAATTTCATCCACGGGAAACCGTAAGGCAAGGCTGTATATTGTTCCCATGTCTTTTCAGCATTCTTAAATTATTACGAACACATTACCTTGAAAAATGAAAACAGCCTAATAAGAATTATTGTAATCCGATAGTAAGAAGAACAAAAAGTACAGAAAGACCTCCGACTTGGCGGATATATCACGACGATTCTTACTAGTTTAAATAAAACTCAAGCTATAATGGAAAGCTTTCAAATAGGATCGGGTGGAGAATAATTATGTTAAATACGTTAAAATGGAAATGGCATTAGTGTTACTTAAGAAGAACTTTATCAAGAACTATTTAATGTAACAAAAATATTGTTAATTGATCTCTGTACCCTACTTATTGTAAACAGTTTATAGATATATACATACATACACACACACACACACACACACACATATATATATATATATATATATATGCATAATTGATCAACGGTGTATTACTAGTCTTAGCCACTAGATTATAGTCGATAGACCTCGTTCGTATAGCTTTAAAGTAACAAGATGATATTTTTGTAATATTATATATATTTTAGAGTACAAATTTTTTTCATGAAAAAAGACAGTATATAGTTTCCGGGTAAACAAATTGTGTTCGTACGTAAATCTATTTCCGTGTTCGTTGTGGAACGAATGGGTCGTTACTTATTACACATTTTTACTACTATGATCATTCAAGTATGTTAGTCGGTAAGATCACTTTTCTTCTTACGCTGTATACAACCTCTCTATGTTACCTGTTGTCAGTGAAAGACATAGCAGTGCGCGTCTAACTTTTTAAACTGTACCGGATTTATTTTAAGATTTGTTCACTCCCCGAGCAAGATAGTTTTTCGACGCGACTGTTCTGACAGACACGGTTTATTTTGAGCGTGTCGATAACCCCACGCATTGGTTGCGATTGAAATAGTAACTCAGTTCGTTCATACTTTGAGTATTGCTCATTTAAAAAAAAAAATTAAAAGGGGGCATATATGCATGTACAATGTGTTATTGTACGTTTATTGTTCCGGGTTCCAATAATATTCTTTTAGATTTTAACTCTTCTCTGTGTCAACACACACGCACACATACATACATATATATATGTATAAAATCTATGTGTTTAAATTATTATATTATTTTTCATGGCATTAAATCGATTGGTTATGACTGCTCCTTTTATTGCTGGGAATTGCGTTTTGTTCTTTTTACGTTGTTGTACTTGAACTAATCAGTTCGAAGTAACAAGTTTTTAATGAAAACGTGGTGTTATATATATATATATATATATATGCGTGTGTGTGTGTGTGTGTGTACATGTGTATGCATGCACGTATGTATTTTAGACTCAATAAGATTGATAGTAAACGTCATATGCAGTTTTGTGTTACTGTGTGTGTTCTGCTGCTTTTTAATCTTTTTTTTTTACTTTAAGATTATTTACTATATTCCGAACGCGGACTAATAAAGCATTTTCATTCCTTAAGGACTATTCATGAAAAGTTCATGTTTCGTGGAAATTTCTTAAATTTTTCTAACAAATCCACGTTTTTTGCTTTTCGTTGAAATCATCGTTTATAGTGTTCATCTCTTTCGCAAGATAACGTTGTAAAATAACTAACCTACTCACGATACGCCTCAGCGTCGTCGTTATTGCCCGACGAGATATATTTAAATCCCCGCGGTGCTATGGTAATCGTAATGCATAATTTGAAAGTTTGGAAAATCGAATTTTTTCATTTCAAAATTATAATGTCCTAAAATTCGTAACGATTATTATCGGAAAACGTCGAAATGAGAGTTTGAATGATGCTAAAAGTTTCGTGTTGAAATGATTTATTTTTTTCTTTGTAAAGCTTTTCGATTATTCACATCGATCGTATTTTTCTTATAATCAGATTTCCACTACCTCCGCATTTTCCAATCCTCTCGTCTGAACTTTAAATTTATATACAAGATTCTGCTGGCAGAAATACTAAGCAGTCTGTCATTGCCACCGACTCTCATTCAGCAATCAGCAGCATCAGTAATTATAAGCGCCAAAATCAGCATCCGGTGGTCAAGGAAATAATCGGCATCCTATCTATCGGTTTTTCCCCTCAACGATTATTTATTTGGATTCCAAATCACACTGGTATTGCTGGGAACGATCTAGCAGACACAGCAGCTAAAGAGGCGGCTTATATGCGGCCTGCTCCTGATCTTCCAACAGATCGAAAAGATATTCGCAGCATAATAAATGAACAACTCCGCGCGAAATGGAATATGTTGTGGTTATTAACACCAATTACAAACAACTTACGCTCATTCAAACCGGATACTAATTTATGGCGATCTCTTCCTTTGTTGAAACGCCACGAAGAAATAGTCATTCGTCGTATATTACTAGGACATACGACTCTCACTCATGATCACTTGATCAGAAGAGAATCACCAGCAATTTGTTCCATGTTAAATTAACAATAGAACACCGTCTACTACACTGTCTAAAGTACAAGTCTGAACGTATCCGATATGGCCTTCCATCAGCATTACAACGATTTTTGCAGTCAAATGCAGCCGGTCCAACAGTAGCGTTCCTACGTGCAACCGGTCTGTTTCAACAACTATAGCTTCCGTGTCCGTGCCTCTGGCCTCGTAGCAGTATACGGCACGTAAATGGATCATCATCATTATATTTATAAAAATCTGTTTATCTTTTATTATAACGTACGACGAAAATATTTTAACCCTCTTTAAAATAAAAATATCGATGATATTCTCGAAAATAACGTTACACCGCTTACCGCACTGCTGAGCGGTCGGCTTATCATTTGCAATTTCGCGTATTCTACGATTTTAATACTTGTTTTAAAAAGTTTTATTATTATTTAATCGTATTGTAATATTAAGCTATAATTGAGCATCATCATATATCTACTAGGCAGTGTACGCCGTAAAGACATTTACTATAAAATCCATCAGGATACGAGATTGTCGGTATTATCTGCGATTTACTACACGACATCCTCGATTACTTCGAATGCGATTAAGATTGTACCATGCACGTTTATCAAAATCAAATGCCGGCATTTCTGATTGTTGGACCCTTCACCAAATAGTTGTTATACGACTGCCCATCTAACGTCGGTCAAGTAGGATCTTTCCAATTTCTTGATCCAAACAGGCTTGCTTGCTATGTTTCTTTTTACACGTACACGCGTTTACTTTCAATTTTGCGATATTTCCTTTAGATATTTTCAACTAGAATGTTAACCCACGTATTATACTAGTTTATCGTCCGTATTCGCCACCTTAATTCGTTGTTTAATAGTTTCTAATATTTAATGTTGTCTATGAAAGAAAGAAAGGTAGACCAATGACCGGTTATATCGATCAAATCATGAGGTTCCGATTTACAACAAATTATGAATATAGTCCAGGATCGAGAAAAAGTGAAAACGTTTGGTAGCTTGCGTTACATAAGGTCACGGCATCCGGATACGGTTAGTGAAAGAACAAGATATGACATCCATACTTTTTATGTTTATCGATATTTCTCTATGTACAGCCGATGCACCAATGGTATCATTTAGGTATAGACCGATACGTTATTTAGTAGATGGCGTTGGCACGATGCTGATAAGTTGTGTTTTAGATATGTGCAACCTATTAATAATATTGTATAAAGCGCTATGAACACTGCATATGCGACCTGAAATGTATATTTTTTTTATTCATCAATGTTTTTTTTTCATTTATTAGTTTGCTTAATTTGCTGTAGTATAAATCGTTGATGTTTAGGATTTTTTTTTTCATTAAAATATATCCCGATACCAATAAACCTGCAATAATCCATGATTATAATTGCACAAAAGGATGGGTCGATTCTGTTGATCAGATGTGCACTACTTACTCAACGGCACGCATTACAAGACGGTGGCTGATAGCAATATTTTTCCGGGAAATCCAATCAACCCGATAAAACTGTAGAAGACGAATTTTATAAAGCAACTTATGGAAGATTATTTGAAAAATCGAACGGAACCTGCTACGTTGCCTACGGATGTTGCACTATTGTTGTGAACTAATTATGGCAAAAACGAAACCAACATAGTTGAAGAAACGCGTTATGTTTTTAGACGTGTATTGAAAAAGTATAAGTAATAATACTAAATATATAACACTAGAAAAAATGAATATTTACTTTGTGCAAGAATATTAAACAAAACAGGGTGTACTAATAATGGTGTAAACATCGATAAATATAGATTTAAATTGGGTATACTAATAGCGAAACCGCCGATGCGCCGGTCAGTGTGAGTGTTAAAAGCGGGACCACCGTAGGGTTAATAAAGATAATTATCGAAAATTCAAAAAGACGCTGAAAATATAACGTGTAAGAAACTATTTTACAGGTAATAAAGATGGTGTCACACTTCTTATTCCGACATAAGGCAAATCATTTTTATTTTAATTATCTTATTTGTCATATTTTATATGTACATATAAAAGTATATTAACGCATACGAAAATATTCCAATTCATGATATGTTTTATATGTTTTAAATTATATATGATTTGGAATTTATTTAAATTAAATAATTAACGTAAACTATATACTGTATATAGTTATAAAACAAATTATTTAATTTATAGTCTAACAAATGCAAAACGAAAGGTATATTCGAAATATGTAATTTTATATACCTCGTAATATATAATTATTTCAGCGTTTCCTCGGATTTTTTAAACTCGATAAGTATATCATTGGTGGAATCCCCGCTTGACGAACCAAATCCTTATAAACTTTATCCGGTAAAGTTTTCTACACGAGTACTACTATTTATTGAAAATTGTTCTAGCGGTTAGGCATTTTTAAAAATTGCTATTACGAAATGTATCGGTTTTGACGGGGCGAGACAGTTTTTTACTTTAGCGTTGGAGATCCTCGTCTTTTTTTTTTTTTTTTGCTAGAGAACCTAGAGATGGTTTAACAATTGAAAGCCGATAAATATACGGCGGCATTCGAGAGGAAATTTCTATTCCGGAAGTATCGTTCGACTCATTAATGGAAGCGTCGAATTTAAAAAATCGTGAGCATCGGTCCGTGAAATATGTGTATAAAACTTTTTGTTCGTAAAACGAAGATGTCTGCTATTGTTTATTAATTATTATTATCATCGTTTGTGTGATTATTATTAATATTTCAAAATATACGATTGGCTGATGGATGTAAAAGGAAATACTCTTTTTTCCGTCCGTGTGTATGCTGGTGAAGGTGTTAACTGAACCGATGAAGAAAATATCTACATTTAACATCGCCGTAACATCCAACTTTTAGCCCAAGTCTTTACGTATGAGCCTTCTTGCGAGAGTTATTTATATGAAGGTATGTTTCTTTGCCGATGATCAACAAAATCCAATTTTAGTAAAATTTCAATCATTTTATAATCCTTTCAGTCGTACATGATAAAATTTTGACACCAAATTATAAATCAAGCATATAGCACCAATATCTACATTTAACATCGCCGTAACATCCAACTTTTAGCCCAAGTCTTTACGTATGAGCCCTCTTGCGAGAGTTATTTATATGAAGGTATGTTTCTTTGCCGATGATCAACAAAATCCAATTTTAGTAAAATTTCAATCATTTTATAATCCTTTCAGTCGTACATGATAAAATTTTGACACCAAATTATAAATCAAGCATATAGCACAGATAAACACTAGATAATTTCCTATCTATTTATATAAAACTTTTTAAAATGGAGACATTTCGTGTTAACCAGAAAATGAAAATTTTTCTTAAATTTTAAAATTTCATTTATCATATAGTGGACCTAGTGACTGAGAGGGTTAAGATTATTTATTTAATTTGTTAGACTTTCCATTCTTGTGGAACTTATTAAAAAAAAAATTAACAATTACAACTTTTTTCAGTCCGCTTCGAACGCGTTTTGAATTTCCGTTTATGTATGATAGAAATGTCTTAATCGAAATAACAGCGATTTTAAAAAATTGTTAAAAGGCGAATTCTTCAGTTTTCGTAAAATTTGGTAGATTTTGTCTATTTTAAGCGTAGTTTTCGTATATTGTTGAGAAAATTTTGAAAAATGACCGCTTTTAAATATTGGAACAACTTAGGATGTAATTCGTTCTATAACATACCACACACTTATATTTACACCCAGCGTAGAATGTTTAACCTTGAAATTTTTTTTAACCGTGTATATATATATATATTCTTTTTCATGCATCATCTCCTACACGGAGGTTCATGATTCACAGACTATGCCTTGAAACGGCTGACCGGAATAATTTTCTGACGCCATCCACGAATTTTGTGGCCGGCCAAAAGATCCATTTCCCGTGATATTCCTTTGAATAATTAATCTTAACATTTTGTATTTAGATCCGCTCATTAAATATCCTAAATATTTCCGTTTTCTTTTCTTCACGTTGATCGATACTTCCGGTTGCTTGTTCAGTCTATTGAACACCTCCTTATTAGTGATTTTTTCCATCCATGAGATACTTAACACGCGACAGTATATATAAAGTTCAAACGCCGGTATACGGTTCTCCAAGGTCGCGTCTACTGTCCATGCTTCGTATATGGATAATACAAAACCGAAAATATGTAGCAGCGAAGCATTCTTAATTTCAGTTCGACATTTAGACCTCGTCTAATAAAAAGATTCTTCATGTTCATAAACACCCTCCTTGTCTGTTCTATTCTTGCTTTGATCTCTTTTCTTGAGTTACAATTATCCTCCAGTATTGTGCCAAGATATTTGATTGATGGTACTTGCTGGATGTCCTCCTCATTAATTTTCAAGACACATTTCGTCTGTTTCTTTGCAAAAACCAGGTTTGACTTAGGGACGTTAATTAGAATATGGGGTATATATATATATATATATATATATATATATATATATATATATATATATATATATATATATATATATATATAATATATATTACAAAAATAAAATTTTAAGTTGATAAAATTAAATCGGAATTTAAATTAACAAAGTGTAAATGAATCTAAATTGAAAGTCATGTTATTAGTTAAACATACGATAATGTAACACATAGTCAACGTAATATAATACAACCCTATAAATCGATGTATCGACGATATATACCACTGCAGATAAGGCTATCGGATATACTTGGACTATTAGAAGCAACTGGTACAAATTAAACGATCTGTACTATTATTATATAATGTAGTTTATGCTAAATTATTTAATTTAAGTAAATTTGTTATTTAAAACATATTTTATTTCTTGCACTTATGCTGACTCAAATTATAACTAAACTAGTAAAATGAAACCAACATTCTTGATAATAGCGCAGTGGAATGCAAATGAGTTGCTAAACCACATTCAAGAAATTATTTATTTTCTCAAAAAAGAAAAAATTGACATACTGCTGATTTCAGAATCGCACCTTACTAATAAAAATTATACTAATATTCCTGGATACAAATGCTATCACACAATACATCCAACGGGCGCACCGCGAAGTGGGTCCTCTGTAATTATAAAACAAACCATTAAACACTATCAAAATTTTGGCTTCCAATCAATGGAAATCCAAGCAACAATGGTAGTATTAGAGCAGTCAATAAATCCACTGACCATTGCTGCAGTGTATTGTCTAACTCGATCAACATTAGATCATGATCAACTTAAAGATCTCTTCTCCCAACTAGGATCAAAATACATCATAGGTGGAGATTCAATGTAAAGCATGTTTACTACGGATCACGACTAACAACAATCAGAGGAAGGAACCTATACAAAGCTGTGCAATACGCAAAGCACTTTTCTTTCTACCGGTGAACCTACTTACTGGCCAACAGACCCCAATCGTATGCCAGATCTGCTAGATTTGTTTGTAGTCAAAGGAATATCGCCAAATCATATGAGTATTTCAGACCTTGGTAATATATTCAGTGATCACACACCGATAGTAGCAACTATAAGCACTGAAATACTCACAAAACAACGATGTAAGCTGCTACACAGTAGAAACACAGATTGGACCTGGTATAGATCATTTCTTCAAGATACAATTAACATATCAACACCATTAAAAACTCAGGAACAGATTGAAAATGCTGTACACAAATTTACGGAACAAATGCAAGTAGCGGTATGGAACTCAACTCCATTACAAACACCTGCACCTGATATGTATTACCCAAAGTACATACGTGATCTAATTGCCGAGAAAAGGAAGTTACGAAGACAGTGGCAAACTGTCAGATCTCCTATCATTAAAACACAATTAAATGCAGCAACCAAAAAAGTACATAATGTGCTGAATGAACTAAAAAACAATAAATTTACAAAGTATGTGGAAAACTTATCCCCCACACAAAATACAGGCTATAATTTGTGGAAAGCTGTCAAAAGTATAAAAAGACCGGTGACGCACAATTCGCCAATATTACAAAACGATGGATCCTGGGCTAGAAGTGGCAAGGAGAAAGTACGTGCATTTGCGACCTACTTACAGGATATATTTCAACCCAATGCAGCGACTGCAACTAAAAACTTACAAGACGAAAAAATCTGAATCAATACGGAATAAAAGTGATTTCTCCGGCGGAAGTCGCAAAACATATAAAACTTTTAAATATCAAAAAATCTCCTGGCTTCGACTTGATCACTCCAAGAATGTTAAAGGAGCTACCCAGGAAGGCAATAATGCTAATTACCCACATATTCAACGCTATATTACGAACATCATATTTCCATAAACAATGGAAATTTTCCCAGATCTTAATGGTCTTAAAACCAGGCAAAGATGGAAGTAAATTAGGATCCTACAGACCTATCTCCTTATTATCGTCTCGGAACCATCATCGAGACTGAAGCAAACTAAAATGAAAAATTTGATCATATAATCGTTTTGAGGGGATGTATAATTGGATACTCCTCCTACACGTGATTATATGTGTATATATGTGTATATGTATATATGATGATATCATTTATTAGATAGCCTCACTCATTGGCTAGTTATAAATAGCAAATATATATGAAAAAAATATATATTTTCGTATGTGTTAAAATATTTTTTTATATATATAGTCTCTACGCTAGTGCCATATTATAATCGTCTTGTACGCTACTTACACTGTACAACAAAATATATACAGGTAAGTAGTCGCCTATCTCCGATACGGAGACGGCACTTAATGATGATGATGATGATTGAATACGGTAGCAATTTCTAATATCGGCAATCGACGATTAATAAAAGTAGAAGGAATATTGGCGTCCTAGTTATAGTCTTCAAAATAAAAAAAATAAAAAAAAATCAGATAGACAATATTTAAACAGACGACTGCTTTTTCTCGTGTTTGAATTTCAGTGTGTTTCAATTTATATTGTTTTTTATTGTTTTTTTTTTTTTTGTAACTACTCTGGCCTAATAACTTCGATCTTCCTGTTCAAGATACAAACATCATTTCGGTTAGCTGGAAGCGGTTAGTTGACCATCCTTGTTGTCTCGGCCTGTTATTCTTTATAGTCTGTTTTTGATCAAATTCAGTTAATCTAGTTTCTGGTCTGTTTATGACATTACTTTTCTTTATCATATTGTACATCTAAATTTATTATTTTCTTACGCTTTATCTTTATTTCTTTGTTGTTTATTTATTTATTTATTTATTTATTTATTTATTTATTTATTTATTTATTACTATTATTATTATTATTTTTATTTTTATTTATGTACACTCGAAAATTGCTAAATAGTCGAAAAGCTTTTATTTAATGATTTCAACTAATTTTTTATTGTTTATATTTCTTCTCAGTTTACATTTCTCTACACTACTTATTCGATCGAAGTAGAAGGAATGTGAAAAAAGCGCAATAACGTATTATTCGATTGTTTTATATTTGCACGTAATTATTAAAATACATATCATCGTCATATCATTTTCAATCTCCTATTCAGGAGGTTGAATCGACACTTCGGTTTTTTTCTACATTTGTCTTTGTCTAGCCTCTTTTATCATTTCCGCAACTGATTTTATTTCTGCTATTCTACGTCTATATTCTATGCGTCTGCTTCCTCGTTGTTTTTTCCCACAAATTTTTCATTGTATCTCATCTTGGATTTTATGACTAAAGTACTTACTTTTTGATTCTTCAATCATATTTAGCACGATTGCTTGGCTTAATTTGCATTTGTTTAGTACTTCTAAATTCGTTATTTTTTCCTCCGACGAAATTCGGTGCATCAGGTAGCACCACATTTCGAAGGCAGTGATGTTCTTTTTATCGACTTCCGGTAATGTCGAGGTTTCCCAGGCATATTTCATTTTAATCGCAACAAACGACGAAGAATTTTCAACTTTAGTTGCAAGTTTAATTTTCCACCTTTAAGTACTCGTTCCGTGTTAATAAATAATTAATTTTTTTATTTTCAGATTATTTTTCATCCTGTGTTGTTCTTTATTGTCTATTTTTGCTAGAACTGAGCTCTTTAAATTTTTGGATGATTCTTTTCAGTTCATGTTATTTTTTTTTTCCAATATATATTACACTTACTAGATGTTAAGTTTACTAACCCTTAGTTTAGTGTATATATATGATACAGATGTGAGGTAATTGCGTTAAATTTTTCCTCGTTTCCTCTCACTCTGGGATTTTCCGCCTAATAAAATTGTTAGTGAAGAATTAAATTGCGTGGTTTGTTCCGTAGTGGAATTGAATAAAAATTGTGTCGAGCGCATCTGGGAAGTAAAAAAAGGAAAATGCTAATCTAATTTTTGCGCTATTTTGTTCGCGTCGATGGTAATTCATTTTTTAAGCGTTTACCTTTTAAGTTGTTATATCCGTTGGGATATTAAAGAGACACGTTAGATGACAAACGACTTTAACCGTGTTCTATTCTTAGCCCGCTTTTGTGTTGAACGGCTTTTGTATTACGCTACTACTAGCTCGGTAGCTATTTCACTCTTTTACGTCGACTTACTTTTGTTCGATATTCCTCCTTTTTTTATTATTTTTTTTTTTTCATTGTCAAGCGACGCAGACTTCCGTTGGGAAAGTTGCACGATTAAACTGGAACGTTTAAGTTAGAATTTGAATAAAAAAGACATTTTTCACATCCGAATACTATCCTATTTCTAACCTGGCTGGTTTTCCAAAAATGTTTTAAAACTATCTCGAATAGTTGCGAATGAAGGTTTTTTTTTAATGTGCTATCGACACATCTTTTCTACTTTGTATATTTTCAATCGCGGTGAATTGTTTATTTTAAATGTATATAGGCGTGATTGTAATAATAAGAGGTTGAAAAAATGTTTGATATTCTCTGTAAAGAAAAAAAATCGAAATATTTGCGATGTTTCTTACGACCGTGTGCGATTATCATTTTATATATATATATTTTTTTTTATTGTATATAGTATACTTATATTTATTTCAATATACAAAATTTTATGAATCATAAAGAATTTATATGAATTTACATTCTACGAACTGCTACAAAAGCCAAAAGCACGGAAGTTGTAGTTTTATTATTTAGATAATTGATAGATTCGTCGGCGAACATTGTGAATAAAAGTGTGGCTTACGATTAAACTAATGTGTAATGTGATATTTATTTTAAACCCTGACTATATATTTAGATATTTTAAGCGGCAGGCCTGGAGGAATTTATGCAGCTCGTCCAGGGCCTGGGGTAAACCCTATAAAATATTAACGAACATTGAAACTTTTAAATTTCCTGATTTAAATATTAATAATGGTAATGATTCCTATTCATGTATCAATAGGAATAAAGATAAAATGAGTTTTTTAATGAATACATTTTTTAATTTCAAAGATGGTATCCCAATTTCACTTGATAATATTACAATTAAAAATAAACATTTAAAATTGGAAGTGACGTATTTTGAATTAAAGGAAATAATACAGAATCTGAACAATAAAAAAGCCCCATCCTCTGATGGTATAACAAATAAGGTAATTAAAATCATATATTTTTACTTTCCGAGTTTATTATTAACGCTTTATAATAAGCTTTTACAGCTTAATATGTTCCCAATTATGTGGAAAAGTGCTAGTATAATAATGTTAAATAAACCGAATAAAGATCCAAGTAATATAAATGGTTATAGACCAATATGTTTGTTAAATTCGTTAAGTAAAGTTTATGAAAAAATTATTTTAAAATTTTTAAATCACGAAATTAACGGTATATCTGTGCTCAATCCTTATCAATACGGTTTCAGAAAGTATTATTCTACAGAATTAGCTATATCAGATGTAATAGATAATCTATCACAAAATAAACAACGTAATAATAGATCTATTATTATCTCATTTGATATTGAAGGTGCTTTCAATAACTGTGATCGTCAAGTTATAATTGACACGTTAATTGTAAATGAATTTAGTTTTAATGTAATAAGTTTAGTACATAATTTTTTAACCAATAGGAGAGTTACTTTGAAATATCAGAACGATATCATAGATGTCAGTAATAATTTTGGAGTTCCATAAGGGTCTTTTCTTGGACCGGTCCTGTGGAATATTTTATATTCCAATATACATTCTTATTTTAATAACGCTTTAGTTGGTTTACGGTTGTATAGTTATGCAGATGATCTGCTTGTAGTATATAATGTTAATTTATGTAGTAAATTGGCGTTATCTTCTCATATTTCTAATTGCAATGAAATTATTAATAAGCTTAAAACAATAATAAATGCCTAAATCTCAAATTATGGTTGTTTCTGGTCGAGATAAAAGTGTTGATCAGATAATTTATGATAACATTAAAATTGACAATCATGTGTTTAGTTCTACTGATCACATAAAATATCTGGGTTTCATTATAGATAATACGTTAAATTATAATAAGCATATACAATATATAAATAATAAAACCAACAAATATTATTATATATTTAAAGCTCTTGGTGGTAAACTATGGGGACTTAACTATAAATCTAAGGTAATTCTTTATAAAGGTTTAGTTCAGTCCTTATATACATATTGTGCTGGTGTCTACTTCAAACATTTAACTAAGCAGCAAATACATAATGTAATTTGTAACTGCCGTAAATTTCTTATTGATTTAACCTCTTCTTATATTACTGTATCAAATATAACATTATATACTATTGCTCGTATCTTACCTATTGATCTTTATATTAAAAAATGATCTTTAATTTTTAATGCAAAAAAAAATAATTATGGTGTCATAAATAAAATAGTTCTTAAACAGTTAAATACACAAATTTTAAATGAATTTAGTGTAAGATACAAAATTTTAACAAAAGATAAATTAATTAGTAAATTTTTTCCGAATGTAATAGATCGTTTTAAAAATAAAAAGATTATAGTAAATTTTTACATGACTCAGATACTTTCTGGTCATAGTTCCATAGGATATTATTTGAATAAATTAAATATAATCGGTGATAATAAATGTCACAACTGCAAGTGTAATGTAGTTGAAAATGTGCAACATATAATATACAAATGTAACAAATATGATCACCTGAGGCAGTTGTATAGTATTGATTGTACGCTTAAACCGAATGAAATTATTTTATTAAAGCAATTTCCGGTTTTTATCTTGGAAATATTTAAAATTAAGTACATTTATAGATAATCGCTACTAGTAGCAATAAGCAAAAATTTGCATGCTACTTCAGTTTTTTTTGTTTCAATTGTAATGTATATGTTAAATATATAATAAATAAATAAATATATATATATATATATATATATATATATATATATATATATATATATATATTTAAAAATATCTATAGTGTGTTCCTAATAACGGAAAAATTATAAAACTCACATTTCAGCGTTAAAAAAATCATAACCAATCAAAAGACGTTTAATATATTCGAGTTAAATAAAAAACGCGCGTGCGTGTGTGGTATATGCATCTTTATGCGAAGAAATTTAGTCTTTATCTCGCTTTATCTATGATGTAACATCATCACCGGGCAATATTCATAACACTTTGAGCCTCAAATCACATTTTGAACCTTGGTGCGGTCAAACACATGTCGGTTAATTATGACCGACGAGTATGGTTGTGATAAAAGATTCAGTGTCAATCATTTCTGACTGACTCTTCTAAGTTTGTAACTCTTTTAATTAAAAGTTAAATTTTTGTTTTGAAACTAATAACAAGGATGTTTTATAGTTTATTTGCGATGTAAAAAAAGGTATTAGTATATGATACTTTTATGTAAGATTTTTTTGATTTTTAATTAATGTAAATTAAATGGTTAATATAATGGTATTGAATAATGAAGGTTTCGGTTGAAAACTTTATATTTTCAAGTACGTATGCGTGATAACGGACAATGTGCCAGTCACGAATGACTGACGGTTTCTTTGAGGTTTTATTCCGTTTCTGAAAGAAATAGAAACATTTTAAGTTAACCACAACGGTTCGAAAGTAATATTTATTAATACGGAGTAAAAATTAAAAATTACCACGTTCGAACATAAAAATCATATGGGCTGGCGGTAATAGACATGACTGACACCGGTCTCAAAAATATGTCGCTGGTGATTATCGATACATTTATTGTATTATTTAAAGCATGCTGAAGTGTTGCACGCGTTACTTCATATATTTGCGGTAATAAATTTCATGTAAAATTGTCTGAAAATTTGTTCTAATTTACGTAATAATTTTTTAAAACGCGTAAATGAATCAGTTCGTTGTTTTCGATAGCATCTGGCGATATAGTTAAACATGGATTTAATGTTAACTGCCAAAGTGCTTATGCGAAGAACGGTATTTTCATTACTAGTGAAACGTTTCATTAATTTATTATCGGCGTCCGAGATGAATTCTTCGGATATTAAATAATCCGGATATTTATTTTTCAATTGTATCGGTTTTATGACGACATTTAATCGTGTATGAACAGAAATGAACATAAATATTTCCTTATCCTTATAGCGCTTAAATCAAATTATAATTACCTACTATTAAACTTTTATTGTTAAATCTGAAGCAAACTGTAACAAACAAAACATGATAAAAAAAAAAAAAAACATATTTTAGCGGTTTCGATCGAATTAAATAATCGGAGAACAGATATAACATATGTCGGTCGAAATGCCGCTGAATCCAATTCTGGCTTAAATTCCAAAGCGCATCACATATTTTTCGAGATATGATGTACAGATTAAATAAAGCATAAAATTTAATTTAACATCTTTACTGTATTTATAAAAATATGTGAATATCCTATATAAGGATTTTTTTTTTAATAAAGATTTTATTGGGATTGTAAAATTAATTATATTTACCATAACTAATTATAGGAAGATTTTGTTAGTAGTTGAATTATTTTAATAAATTATTAATAAGATCCAGCTGATGTTTTATTTTCAACCGACGGGTGTTATTAGAATCATCTAATAATAAACCTGCTTCAACTTTCGGAAGGGGGTGAAGACGATTTATCTAGCTGTGTTTGCCTTCTGGTGAATGATAACAGGAATTGGATCGATTTTGAGGTCGGTGCGAAGTTGGAAGTTCGAGACAAACCAATGTGCTAATCATGCGCATACGTTTGTTTTGAAATTTTTCGAGAATTTCGAGATTGGATTTGGCTGCAGTTCCCCAGATCTCTGCACTATAGCTTCATGCCGGTCGGAAAATTATAGTATAGATGAGTATCTTGCTTTCGAGAAGGAGCTCAGAATGAGGCTGAAGGAGCCATCGAAAGTTGGAGAGCAGAAGGTCCAACATTTTGTGTTTACTTCTAATATGCTCATGCCAATTGAGCTTACAGTCTAGATGAAAAGTATGTAATTAATTGCTTAAATTAGTAGAAAAATTAAAAAAAATTTTTAAAAAGGATTGACTCGAACGATTATTTTGGAAAACGAATTAATCGTTTATTTAAAAAAAAAAACAGGATTTCTTGTTATATATATGTGCATGTTTATAAATTTTCTATAATATAAACAATTTTCGTATAACTATAATAATAATTATTATTATTATTTCTTTTTAATCCAAACAGAAATATTCCCGTTTACCTTTTGACGTTTTATTAGCACTTCATATATATTGTAAATCTTTTACAATGTTTGTTATATTATCTTCGTGCTAGTTAATGTTGTTGTCCCACTTGTGATTTTTCTTTTTGTTTATTTCTCTCCGGTGATTGTATCTTTTTGTTCTGTTGCGCCATTCATTACGAAAATGATCATTATCATCATTTTCGTCACAGATATTCGTATTTGGATAAATAAAACTGAACTTGTTTGACAAGGTTGTCATTTTTTGTTATAAATCGAGTTCGCTAACCCCCGTTCACTCATTGGGTTACAGTTCATCGATTTAGATTTTTCACGCTAACGTGAGTCATTTTCTATTTCCTTGAATTGATTGCCTGTTCCGCAGATAATTTGGAAAGTATTCCGAAGAATATTATTATTATTATTATTAATACTATTCGAAATTTATTTTAAATATTTATATTATTCATTAGATCGATGAAATTAATTAAATGTTGTTTATAAATTATGTTAGATCCGAGAATGAATAGTTGTATTATTAATCAAATTTACAGAAATATTAAGAAGTGGTGTGTATGTGTGTATGTACGTATAATATATATATATATATATATATATATATATATATATATATATATATATATATATATAATTACAAAACTTGTTTCTCTAGCATTTTGTATTATAATTATGCATGAGAATATTAATTTTTAAAAGTAATTGTAGAATATCTTGTTAACTGTTTAAAATTCATAAAACTAGAACACAGCAACGTGCATATAATCGTCTTTCATCTTTCGAAAGTTGAAATCATGAAATCAGTTTTATTAAATTTCGTTCTTATACCGTAATTTCAGATAATTCTTGCGCGACACATATTGTCATGTACGTAATTGCTTAGTGAAAAATCTGACATATGTTTAAAATTTTGAATAAATTGTTTCTCTTTCTTACCAGTTAGAAATATGCTCGTATATTTTTAACATTTAAAAATTCTTAAAGGACAAATGAAATTTGTATACTTTTTTCGAAATATTATTTTTATATATAGATAGATACAGAATTAAATAAATAAAAAGTGAACTATATGATAAAAAAAATCGTTACTGTTCTTTTTTGGTTTCGATACAATTCTGATAAAAACTAAAAAAAAATTGACGATTTATTTCGAATCAAAAAATTTAGAAACCAAAAAGTAATTTTCAACCGGTGAAGAAATTTTACGACGAATAAAATACCGTTTAATTTACATACTGTAATGTGCTTCATATTCTATATCTCCTATGGGGTGGTATTCTCTGCGAATCGTGCATGGTAAACGTACACGCTCGCATTGTTAATTTTGTATCCTTCTTTTCCACCCTTATTTTTTTGTACCTATATATATGTACATTATAGAAAAGAAGCAAAGGATACAACATACAAGTTGACCCTCCCGGGGGAAAAAGACTTTAACCTATACAGTGGTGTCAGACAAGGAGATTAGATGTCACCATTTTAACTGTTCATTGCGACCTTACAATCAGTATTTGAGAATTAAACTAGCATAGTAAGGTTTTAAAAGTTGGACAAACATATCTCAACTATCGTAGAGTGAAGATATAGAACTAAATGAAATAACACAATAACTTAAAAGCGTGGAAATAGAACTTATAAATCTACCTAGCCAATAGAATTCACGCGGATCAGTAATATTAGGATAGATCAGGTAAAAATACGGGAAGTAACATCGCTCAATTACCTGTGACAGATTGTAAAAGGTGACGATAGAATGGAGGAGGTGATTAATAGAATAATCCAAATGACCGCCTCAGTATGTGGGAAACTAAAAAATATATTATAAAATAAGATTCCAGTCAGTTTGAAAAGAAAAATGTTTAATCAGTGCGTGTTCCCGGTAATAGCCTATGACAGTGAAACGTGGAATATATCAGCAGCACTTAAGAGTAGCTCAAAGGAGAATCGAAAGGAAAATGATTGGAATAACACTGAAAGACAAGAAAGAAAATAAATGGATTCGAGAAACAACAAGAATAAAGGATATAATACTAAGCATAAAAGAATCAAAATGGAGACGGGCTGTTCATCTGGCAAGACGTCCGGAACTTCCTGCAGATAAAGCGACAATGTGGACACCGAACGGGACCCATGGTTAGTTACATAATCTTACGAAAATTTAAGGACGTTTTAGTTTTCTATATTTTATAATAATAATAATAATAATGCGTCACCACGTACCCCACGGTGGAGTCATGTGCTAATTATTTATTATTCTCGTATTTTGATTATTATACTATCGTCATCATTAAGTGCGCTTTTAAAATTGCGTTAAAAATTGAACGTTTTAATTATTATCGCGGTTTTTAGATAAAAATTCCCGGGCGTTCCATTATAATGCACGCAGAAGTTTTCCTCCGCGTATTAACGCGGTGCTTTTAAAGCACGAATGGTTTTCCATTATCATACCCGACTTTTTGATATTCCACCTGTTCGTTCCTTTCTGTTGTGTGTATATATATATATATATATATATATATATATATATATAATTGTATTATTTTTATTTTGTTATCCTTTTACTCTCTGTCTTCCAATTTTTTTACTTGTGTTCTGTCTGATCTTTTAGAATTACTTTTTTCTAAGTTACGACCAGGACTTAACATGAGACGGTAGAGGAGGTTGTAAATAAAGTTCGAAAGACGAGTTGAAAGTTTTATTAAATTTTTTGCACTAAGAAACGCGCGAGGACGAGGCAGGTGCAGGGGTGTACACTGGTCGTTATATATTAAAATCGGTCCCTTATTCCCTTTCATTTTTTTTTTTTTTTTTTACTTTTACAGTGAAATTATTTTACACTCACGCTGATTCGGTAATGGTTTTATTATTATTATTATTTTTTATTTAACTTTTCATTAAACAAAATTTATATTTCATCGCTATCTGTTTTATGTAAACAAATGTATACAATTTCGAGGTTAAGAAAATTTGTTCTAGGTAAGATGAAAATATATGGGGCGCCGTTATTTTGTTCTAGTATACGCTTAAAAATGAAACAATGTTTAAAGATTCTCGTACATTCGACGATAATATTCTGTTTATTTTTTTCTTCTATTATAATATGCGGATGAGTTTTTATTTTTCCTAACGATGTTTCGATTCTAATTACGAGAATTTTCGAAAATAATTCTAAAATAATCCCGTTTTTATTTAATCCGGCTCGTTTAGTACTGTCCACCATAAATTTAAATTTACCGGATAAATAGACATTATTACCGGATGGAAATAATATTGTTATTGTCGAAATGTATGTAAATTATGCGAACAAAATACGATTTCGTACGTGGAACAAGGTTTATCAATGACTCGTCAGCTTTATAGTTAATAGGCGATGATATCGTCTAAGAAATCTGGTAAATGATATTCGTTTTCACTCTGTAATTAATGATGGAGATAATTTTTCGCATTTGAAAAATTTGAAAATGTTTAACTACACCGAAACAATATGCGTAATTCCTTTATATAATAACGAAGGTTCAGTTTATATCCACTTCGAATGATAATATTTTACCATATATTATTAAATATATTGTAATCATTTTAAAAAGTTTTACACATGTATAGGGTGACCGAGGGAAGGTAGTTTTGTTGTTTTTTTGAATAACTCAAAAACTATTCGACTAAAAGTTTTTGAATGAAATTTTATTTAAAAATAGAAAAACGAGAGATTAGTTTACCATCATTTGTGAAACACGATATCGTTTAGATGACCGCTATTTACAACAATACGTTCATTCAGTCTTTACAAATTTCGAGCATACGTTGCTGAATTCTTGAAATTTCTTCCGAGTTTTCAGGTCTTCCAGATCTCGTACGCGGCTCTTAAGGTATCTCCACAAAAAATTCGCGTAACTTTGAATTCTTTAGTCTCTTTTCACTGTCGCGATCGATTCACGCCGAAAATAACATTCCACGCAAAACGCGCGCTCTTTCTCTTTACACAGTACCATGATAATTGAAACTGGTGAAAAACAAATCTCTTGTGTGTAAACTAAACGTTGAGCACAACTGTTCGCGTTGTAGCAGTGTTGCCAACTGCGCTAGTCAAAAAATAAAACCGTCCGCCTTCTCTGGGTCACCCTATATAGTATATTGCTATTCTTTTTATTATAAATGATTCGTTTAGTAACGGAGGATATCTTGTTTTCAGACATGTATCGTATAAATAATTATGATTTACATTATTATGTTTTGAGGAACTTAGAGTGTAAATTTATAATAAGTTTAGTTTAAAGAACAACAATTTAGGACGAAGCGAGATGTTTAGTGCAACGTTTGAGATACTCAGAGACATTTATCTTCAGACGGAAGATATTTGAAAAGTAAACGGTAAATGAATGATTAATATTTGACAAAACTGACGTTACAAAATTAACTTTCAAAATAATTTCAATTTAAAAATGATGTAAGTAGTAAACTGATACAATTTAGTTAGTTTATTTGATTAAATGCAGGAATTAATAATATGACCATTACGTTATTAAATTTTTTTTTTGTTCCCCATTCCGCAGCGGTGGGGCAAGTGTATTTGTTAATTTGTAGGTATAAAAGTGCAGGGAACTAGTATACTTATAACTGTGAGTATTGTGTGACTGAAACAAAAGAAGTATACATGTAATGAAAAAAAAATGAAAATTGATGTGTGTTGCAGTGTGTAATTTAATAGACATGATGGCTAAGGGATTGGGAACATAGTCCCTTACACCATCAAGATTGTGTGTTGAAAGAGTTTGTGATTTATAATTAATAAACGGTAAGAAAGGAAAATATACATATACATTATATAGTACAAACACAAAAACGAGTGATATCAAATATAATGGAAGTGAAAGTAAATAAGTTATTAGTTAAAGTAGTTAATAAGCAAGGAAACAATTAAAAAGAGTGAACGGCTTAGCGTGCAAGGTAGCTGGGACCACAATGTTGATGTTTCACGGTTGGATTGACGTTTGAGGGTTATGTGGAGTGTAGATTAGTTGCTGGTATTAAATTTTCTAAGCATTGCCCGTTCTATAAACAACAAGTATTGATATTGAAATGTAGGTGGGGTGATCTGAGAATTGTGGACATTGAAACAAGAAGTATTCAGTGCGTTGTCTTCAACACAAGGGCCGCACAGCTTGCGATAGATAGTCAAACTTGCCATGCTCTGAGAGCACGTTTGTATTATAAAAGTTGTTATTAGGTTACATCAGTTAAATAAATAAGGTTTAATAATAATTTAAAATTGTCGATAAAAGGATATTATCCTTAATGTCATTATAACATAAGTCAAAAGTGACTGCGGAACGAATAAATAAAATAACGAACTCTATTAATGAAGGAGTTTGTTTGAATATATTTTAGGCGTATATACCTTAGAAATGACAAACACGAAAATAATACGTGTACTTTTAATCATTCAATTTTTTCCCCTTCCCATGTTAAATAATATTAACAGTTGATGCGATTAGTTACAGAATTATGTAAATATTACGTCATCGCCATATACGTGTGTGTGTGTACGTTGTTTGCATGACCAAATATAGCGTTGTATTTGGGAATGTAAACTATTATTATTATGACGAATACAGTATTTGCGCTGAATTGAAATCTTAACTGTCTATTTTTATACATGTGGTTACCCTCGAAAAATATTCGTATTATAATTTCTACAGCAATACTATCACACACACACACACACAGACAGAGGGAGATTATACATTTATGCGTGTATCATAATAAAAACAGACGTATTTTATTATTTTATTAGTATGAATATAGGACATTATTTACAGCGCTATTTTTGATAGTATGTATTTAATTTTAATTAAATTACTTTTTAAAATTTAATATCATCGCGAATAATATCGTAATTGATATTCAATTTTGATTATAATTTTTATTAGTAATACTAATAACGATAGTGTACTTTCCATTATAAAGGTGAACACAACTACACTTAACGACATTTATTTATTTATTTATTTAATGAAGCCACACAATAGCTGAAAGCCAATTATAGTGTAGGCTTATAAATAAAATAATACAATGAATAATTTTTTCTGAATTATAAAATTAAAAGTAAAAAAATAAAATATAATAGTAGTTATAAAATAAAAATACCACTACTACTATCGCTGATACACTATTATTATATTATAATCATGAACTTTATTATAACTGTGGGTGAATGATATAATGAACGTTTCGTATTTATATAGACATACGTATCTGGCGTGAATAATATGCTTATACATTATGAGTCGTTATACTAGTACATTCAGTCGTTTAAGTTTAATACATAGTGAAAGTCAATTTTATAATTAAAAACTTTAATAAATAGTTTCGTCAAATTAACGTAATTAAACTGTTGTTAATTTTATATAGAGATATTTATTCAAAATATAATAACGTAAAATATAAAAACATAAAGGAACATAATTGACACAGCGGCTTCTTTCTTTCGTTCGAAAGATTATAAATGAATGAAGAAAACATATAGACAGGTGTAAATATCAAAATAAATTTTCCAATATAAAATGCTTTGAACGGTATCGGCGGATTTAATTATTTTTTTGAACTTATTTACATATATACGTGTTTAATTTTTAAACGTGTATATATTCCAACTGACTCGTTATCGAGTGTGAGTGTCCTTTTTAATGATATCCGTTTAATTAGTGTCCGAATTTTATAAAAGACGGAAAGAACAGAACATTGGATAACCGAAGAAAAGGCTAAAGTTGCGTATATTTTAGGAACATGGAAGTCGGTGCGATAGCGACAACCGTCTCACCCATCCAACTACACTAGTTGACCCATTGGCAAGGACGAAAATAGGGCAATTGATCTGGCGTAAGTCAGTGCAGTAAATTGCAGGCGGAAATAGGAAATATCTCGAGAGAGAAAGGATATGGGAGATAATTAGTAAAGGAAGGAGGTTGAAAGGAGGAACTCTCCCAGAGTTGCTCAAGGTGCAAATTGGAGAGTGGTATATACTCTTTTGTATCGTAAAATTATGTATTCAGCGTGCGATAACGTTCATTTCGGTGTATAGAATTCAATTGATATTGTATGTCCCTAATGAAAAATCAATTTAATTAGAAAACGGTCGATTCTTCAGAACCATAATTTTCATGTTTAATTTGATAATGTTTATTGTTGTTATTGTGTAATTTTGTTACATATTTAAGTTTTACAACTAATGAATTTAATTCTAGGTTCTATAAAAAAAACTTTCCTTTACACTTTATACAAATTGGATTCTACATTAACTTTTACATAATTGTAAGCTCTTGTAATTGTTTATCTTCATCGTCGCGTTTGCACACACTACACACACGTATATATATTCTTCTTCTTTTAGTCTTAACTCCACGTAGGAGTGTCGTGATCAAGGTAACAGCTTCCTTATTTTCTGCATCCATCCTTGACGGTCTTCGGCATCATGAGCACATTTTGAAAATGTCATTCGAGCTGCAGCAGTCACTGCACCTGTCCATCTAATTGGTACTCTTCCTTTTGGTCGCACACCATTGATTCTTCCATATCTATTGCTCTTTCGATTCCAACGTTTTTTCGTACGATGTGACCAAAAAATTTCATAAACTTCCGTTGTTAATCTACGGGTTGTAAGTGATCACCAATCTCTGTGTTCGCTGCTGCGTCCTAGGAGCTTCCAGTTTTCCCTGCATTTTCATGATTATTAATCTGTGGTCAGAACCGCACTCAGCTCTAGGTCGAACAATATCATTCTTGCAAAATGACTTCCATCGGTTTGAGATCATGAAATAATCAATCTGATTCCTGTGCCAACCTCCACGATAGATCTATGTGTTCAATCTCCTATGATAATGTTGGAAAATCGTATTCGCTTTCATCAGTTTATTTTCAATTTCAAATTCTCTGAGGCGCTCACCCCTTTCATTACATGTTCCCACTCCAAATTTTCCAACAATATGTTTTAAATGTTTGTCTGCACATGTTCCTCCAACCTTTACGTTTAGATCGTCCATTACAATTACCATTTCATTTCTCTGTATTCTTCGGTATAGAGCTCTTCTACCTTCTTATCTTCCGAAAAATTTGTTCATGCATATACCTGTACTTAGTGCGATTACCCGATCGCTTTTAGCCATATAGCCTGTAACTAGACTACACAGTCGTTTATTTACTAGTATATCGCTACCCCGTTTTTACTTCCGCTAACATTACTCAAACAAAATACCATATTATGAGTTTTTTCAAAATGGCCGGTTTGATGATAATATGTTTTGGGCAATTTCACATATATCTATTCAAAATCTTCTTAATTCCATCTCCACCACAAGAAGTTTGACAGGTTGTTGAAGACCTCGACATTCCAGGTATCTAAACTGAACTGTGTGTTTGTAAATCTCCCAGTCGCACATTTTCCATACGGTAGCTAGGAGTCTCTGTCTATATGGCCGGTTGCATACTTCACATCCGGACCCCGGTATTTAGGATGTCGATTGCCATTCGGATCGCATGGCGTGATATTTTTTCTTGAATTGTCTATCATCTTGATGTTCTTGGGAAAATTACTCGGCTGGTTTCCCGTTCCGTTGCCTGCCTGCGGTTTTCTTAGCATTTAGGTAAAGACCCTAACCACAAGGCAGCGGTTTGTTACTGAGGAGGTAACAGTGTAAGGTTTTTACGGCGACCTAAACCCGGCGAGGGAGAGATAGTATTTATGCAAACTTTTATTGATCAATTCCTCAAGCTGGCTATCTGCATCCTCGTGTTTCTTACTTTGTCATTACTGTAATCACCTGCCTGAAGCTTTCCACCAATAACTGCTCTTGGTCCACGACTGCTTATTTGGTTAATGTCTTATTCGCAGCTAACCTACATATCTGTAGGCCGTTTCACTATCAGCCACCTGTGGGGGGCCCCCCGTTCCGTTTAAGGCTCCGGCCCGGAAGGTATAAGATAGCCCCGGCAGGGATATACCTATTTATACTATCATCTCGTAGCTGTTTTTATCATGCCAAACACACTTAAAATAAGAATGCTGAGTTGATTTCGAATTTTTAAGATGATGGTGGTATCCAAACTATGAGAACTTATAAATTGAACGGGGAAAGTCAGTGTTCATACTTATCAAAACTGAAATCAGGTAGAGTTTTTATTCGATATCTACATCGTTCTTTTCTCTGTGAGATTACAGAGGCATTGATTACAAAAAGATTTCACGCGTGATCAGGACACAATGGGAAATAAAAAAATTAAAAAAAATCAGATCTTCTGCTCGTTCATTTTATTCAATTTGTACTAATTGATAACACTACACAGAATATACAAACTTGCATTTTTGTTGTATGCGGAAATTAAAATAGAGCCGCTTCGTATTAAGAAAGAAATAACTCTGTGTCATTAGTTCCGAGAAAATGGGCACGTTAAAATATTTTGTAATCATCCGTATAAATGCGTTCATTTTCATTATCCTGTGGAAAACAAAAATATTCCTTTAAATTGCGCATCACACGATTTGACTGATTTAGCCATATCAAAATTTTACACTATGAAGTTTAAGATCATCAAAATTCCGACTAGGGCATATACGTGTGCTAATGATGAACCATTACACATGTTCAAATTAAGTTTTAGTGTTATTATCCTAGTTTTTCTCTAATAATGCAGTAAATCAAAGTGTGCACCTTTTAATCAAGAAACGTCGATAAATACTTTGTAAAACAACGATCAAATAACTAATGTAAGGAAATTCTGTAATAATTAATTTCTTAACCGCAGTCGTGTCTAAAATAGTTAAACAATGTCCAACTCATTAAGAAGAACTTAATGAAATGCAAATAGGACTTTAAATTATAAATTGAATTGAACATATCGATATATTATTATTGTCTGAGATACATTTCATTAGAAATACGTAATATATCAAATTACTGCGGTTATTATACAACGAAACTGAACTACAAAACTCACGGTGGTAGTACTGTACTGATTACAAAATATTACACACAATTTGGGTAAATTATTAACTAAGGTGAAATTGCTGTTTCTGTCTTATAATGATAGCGTATCAGAAATTTTGCTCAATATTTGTTTAACCTATTCCAGCCGCGACTCGAATAGTTCAAATTTCGATCATATAAAGGAATTCTTAAATGCATTTTTAGAATTGAGTTTACCTATTGCACTCACGACAATGTGGGAAATTAAACACAATATAGATAAGCTTGTTATTTAAAAAAAAAAAAAGGATATTTGATTATTAGTAAGGAAGAAACATCTAAGAAGGACATATTATCTCTTACACATATTACTGCATTCTTCCTGTACTATTCTCCATGTGAAAATTGACACATATTAAAGTAATTCGTAAGCCTCGTAAAAAATCTCGAAGATGGTGAATTATAACGATTCTTATTACCTATTGCTTCTCAGGTTTAAAGTTATCCTAAAAAAAATACTCAATCGCTCCACTTTCAATTATATCTCCGATGACTAGTTTTGCTTTCATTAGATTTATTCGACCATAGAACAGACACATCGAATCATGTACGTTATCTACGGTGGTTTAGAAATTATGGATACATGTGTCGATGTATTTTTGCATGTCAAACAGACGTTCAATAAGGTTTGGTATCTAGGTCATTTATATCTTACTTTCACTTTACGAAATTTCAATTACTCTATTTTAAAAGTTAACAATACCCCCCCACGGGACACTGTTAATTATATGGGCATTTATACCTTATTAAAAAATTAACATGGACTAAACGTGTTGGTATGAAGAGAAAAACAACTCGATATGAAATTGTGACACTTGTATTGTATGTTCGGCGGAAACTACTCAGGCTTATTCGTTGAAAGTAAGCTACTAATTAAGGCTTCATGTTGCTAGGGTGTAGTACTAAAGACAAGAGGATACAAAGTTTTAAGATTAATTAAGCGAGGAATCGTAAAATTGATAATTTTTGTTATTTCTTTTTAATTTATTTATGTGGTGTATTTTTTTTTCAGATTTTGAAAAAGTTTTTGGTCCAGGCGAATAAATTTTATAGATGAGAAGTTGGTGCTGTATCATCAGCGTAATAGGTAAGATCTTGCTTATATTGTAACGTAATTGTTTCATATGGAATATTAAATGCTCCTACCAATACCCGATGAACATTTAGTTGTTTTTCACACACACACACATATATGCGCACACATACATACATACACACGTACACACACACATATATATGTATGTGCGTATATATGTATATAAACGAAAGCTGTATTAAAAAAATATGGAAAATAAAGTTTAGTTAGATTGTATATGTTATTCTAAAAGAAATAAGCAGATGGCTAAAGAAATATAGTGAATGGTTACTACTTGACAGAAGAAGAAGATCGAGAAAAAAGATATAAAGAATTGTCTGTAATGGAGTAGCTGGAAGAAAGTATGTAGATTGGGTCAATACACGATAACGGGTTTAATTTATTACCATATATATATATATATATATATATATATATATATATATATATATATATATATATATATATATATATATATATATATATAATATACTTTAACGTATTTAGTAGTAACAAACTGCCATTAGGTAATTATTATTTATAATCAAAACAAAATCATAACACAGTTTAATCACTATAAAAGTTTTTTATTGCAAAGCCTTTCGATAGTTACGTCATTATCAAGCGTACACAATAAATATTTTGACGTGTAATATTTATTGTGTATGCTTGATAATGACGTAACTGTTGAAAAACTTTGCAATATAAAATCTTTATAGTGATTAAACTGTGTTATGGTTTTGTTTTGCTTATAATTCATAAAATCACTACTCTCCGATATATTCAGGTAATGTTTGAATATATGTTTCAAAATTAATGCTATCTTAATTATATATATATATATATATATATATATATTAGATTTGGGACTATTCAATTTGTCTCTGCTAGGTAGTATCACGATTTCAAAACAAAATAAGAAATATTTTAGGATCTAGTATTTGAACATCGCGACCTTGAGAAGTTTTTGATACGATAAAAAGTGGTTAGGAAACAACTACAAAGCAACGTAAACGTCCGTACTGGAATGTAATCAACTGACTAAACAACTTAATCATCATCAAACTGGAATATATATATATATATATATATATATATATATATAATATTTATCATGTTAGACACACCATGTAAACGTTCTCTTCGCACCAGCTGAATTTGAATCCCATAAATGACAAGCATTTTTTACAGTAAACAAGCCTCTAATTAGTCGATAAATGAATACAAAGTTACTTTGAGTATGAAGAAGCCTGCCAAGGTAATCGGAAATTGATCCATGTTTGTTTGTTTTGGGTGCGTCGTATGTCCGGTTCTTTATCAATCTTCAATATGACGGGACCACTTTTACAATAAATCCGCTAATAACTTTTGTGTTGATAGGATTCTATTCTTTTTTACGTGTTATAAAAATTCGGTGTAAGATATTAATAGTTAATTAATACGTTCGATTATCTAATCTATGCTTGGAACGATAATGTGGAGTGTCCTGATAAATTTATAATCTGGAACTATCGGTAGTCATTCATATTGGATTATTTTTTCCATATTTATATAGAATATATCACATCCGAATTGGTAGGAATATATCACTTCCGAGATATTACCAGACTTCAACCGGGTTATACATGTTTCAACCATGGACACACGTATTAAATGGAACTAAAATCCTCAATATTTCATCTGCGACGTCATCGTCGCTATTCGCCATATCCTCATTCCCTTTATACTCTCCGGGAAAACACTCTATACGCTTACATGAGTCTATTGCTGAACGCAGGATTTCTCAAATTTTATTCATCGGATCCTATTCGACGCTTTCCTGAAACAGTTAAGTCATACGTTTTTACAGTACCATCTTTCTATCGCGTTAATGGTATTCTTCTCTTCATCTTGGAGTTCATTGGCGACTTTCTTTGACCACTTGTTATCTTCTCTTCTGGCGACACGTCTAGTCCAATTTTATTTACGTTTAACGGTATTTTCTCTAGTGTGGTATTACTTTCGTTTCTTGCCTGATTCAAGTAAGATTTCGTATGTGTTTAGCTTAATATTCAACATTAATCTCTCTTGTGATGCTTAATGTACCTCCACTACCAACACCCGTCTATCTAATCAGGTTTTGTTGCGTTAGGTGTGTCAACGAAATAACGGATATATATATCCCGTTCGCATGTACCTGCACTGCCAACACCCGTCTATCTAATCATCTTTTGTTGCGTTAGGTGTGTCAACTTATACAAGCTTATTCATATATATATATATATATATAATGTGTGTGTGCACACTAGTAAAAATTAAAAAAAAACTGTATCGAATTTAGTTAAAACGTCTTTAAGTTTCACTTCTTCCTTGGGCTGCGAAGCACAGATGTTTTTCCTAATATATGTCGAAAGTTAATCGGAAGTACTTAACGTATCAGCAGCGAGCAGTGAGGAAAAGTAAGATGTATATTTTATTTTATTACACTTTGACGTGTTTCGCGGATCGTATATTTTAAAATATTCTTTCGGAATTAAAATGGCTTATTTTTATACAATGAAAGCGCCTTTGATCTGGCGAATTATTACCGTAAAAACGCCAGAATCATTTTCTTGTTGTATGCACGCTATTTTGTTAATCTACCGTTCTGTATAATAATAATCGGATTACGTGAGTAGGGTGAGTTAGTTATTCACCCTTACACTCGGACTTTCGAGATTCGTTTGTTCTTTTAATTTAAACTTTTTTTCGCATTCCATTGTTAAAGATAGGGTTGCCATTTATTGCGAAATGATCATCACGGTCGTCATCGCAACGACCTTGTGAGAGATGTAATAACAGCGACGAGAACTACGGTTTTTTTCTAACCATAAACGAAACTGTTTGTCGTCCGTTTAGGGGAAGTTTCAAAGGCGAGTGTTTTTTTTTCTAGGAAGAACATACAACCCTCCGAATAATAATAATAATAATAATAATAATAACGGGTAGTAATAATAATCGAATTTTCAGAAACTTGTAATTTATAGTTCGTCGACCTTTTTCTGGCTTGCCTACGTATTTATTTTTTTTCCTCTGAAATTTTATTTATACTACGCGATTAAATTCAGTTTTGCGCCTTTTCGGAGATGGCCGTTTAAAAATAATTATATTTTCGCCATTTCGAAATATTTTATTATTATCATTATTATTAGTAGTATTATTATTATTTCTATTAAAATTAAATTATCTCTTTCACTATTTCAAGCAATACTTTTCCGCACAACAATTAAATAGATATTGTACCATCATCCGGTATTGTTCTATGGGATTGTTCACTGGTGAGGAGCTGCGACATGTTATACGAACCCGATTATATTGTTACAAAGATCATCGTTGAAAAACTTATTCGGAAATGAATTCGCTCGTAAAAACAAGTTACTTAGTGTATTGCGATTATACGAATTGCAGTTATCGAATTTCGTTACGAAACATAAGGATATAGATTTCAAATTATTCGTGGACATGGTAGAACTAGAAAATGAGGTTGTTGCATTTGTGGCACGTTTCAACAAAATTCGTTTAAGAAATCGAACAATTTACGCTGTGGCTTTTCAATAAGTTACCCAACGAAACAAGAATTGATTTACTTAATTATAAACCAAGACGTAAATTACTTACACACATCTTTAGGACAAAAAGTTATGATAACGTTAAAAATATTCCGTATGGATAAATGTAATTAAACGAGTTCAGGACGCGTAGTATCTTTATAAACTTTTGTAACAGACTATTAATTGTATACTTGAAACTAACCTTTAATATATTTAACTTTTTTTTTTAATGTGGGGCGAGAAAAGGGGAAATATATCTGAATTAGAGTCTGTGTGTGTAGTTTTTTCATAGACTTGATCGCGTGTTCTTTATATGTGACTGTTTTACCTCTAATCCGTTGATGGAGAGGTCGCTTTTGTATGTTTTGTGTGTATGGTGTATTGGTAGGGTGTGATTTATCGATGAAGTATATTTATATAGGAGATACACTTGTTCATTGTTGTACGATTTTCACGTATATAGAATTATCGATGAAGTATATTTATATAGGAGATACACTTGTTCATTGTTGTACGATTTTCATGTATATAGAATTTTTTGTATCGGTATAGTACTTTTATTTGATTTTTTTTTCTTAAACTGTAAAACATTGATTATATTTATGCTGAGATGGTCTAAATTTGTAGTCATTTAAATTTCTTTATTAATAACTTATGAGGAAGTACAATTAAATCGCGTTAACATTTAGAAATACACTTACATATATGGTGAACCAGGTGCTCGCGCAGTTTTTAGCCGAGTTTGGGAAGTAGTGCATATTTCTATTATACCGTATTATGTATTATCTTTTTAATTACTCGATATTCAACATGTGCTATTTTCCAAATAAAGTTTTCGATTTTATTATTATTATTATTATTACTATTATTGCTGTTGTTAGTATTATTATTTTTATTATCGCAGTTTATCAAACACGTTGTCGCGTAGAATACTTCATTGGGGTGGTACGGCTAACTACCGTATTGAACCCGTGAAAGTTGTTCAACAACGTGCGATATCGAGAATGTTTGTTTAAAATCAAACCATATTTACTGTTCTTCAGTTGTACAGATTACAGTTACGTATTGAACGATGTTAATCAATTTTTTCATTCGATAGCAATAGGACAAGATCTGACGGTAAGACTCTCCCGATCGAATATAATTCCCCATTTAGAGAAATTTAAAAATCTAATTGAATAAACGACCTAGTATTTATTCAGCTTTCACGATATTGTGACTTATTTTACATTAGGGAAATTTTCATTATTAACTGTAAAAAAGGTATATATATATATATATTTCTTCTTCTTTAAGCTTTCTGACGCCAATATTTGACGTAGGCATCTCCCAATCTTTTCCAACGTTGTCTGTTCCGAGCTTCACGTACCCATGCGTACCCGACTTGTTTTATTAGGTCATCTGACCATCTTCTTGGGAGTCTTCCTTGTTTCCTTTTCCCAGTGTATGGTCGCCAGTTCAATATTTCCTTTGTCCATCTTCCATCTGTTAAACGTGCTATATGTCCTGCCCAGTTCCATTTGTTTGTTGCTGGCGAATATCCAGTATATATATATATATATATTTATATATCGAACCTTAAACATTTCTCTTTTCATATAATCAGCTTATTGTATACTTCGAGAGCATTAATCGCAATTGTAATTCATTTATCTCATACGATAATGTATCCGCGTATATCTTTGTGTTATGTGTCGGTAATATGAATTTTCTCGTATCGTATATTGTTGCGTTTATTTGAATTTATTCCGCCGTCTTTATATAATAAGCCTAGTTTTTACATGTTATTGTTCGATAATGAACGACCATTTTCATCGTATTTATATGTTCATTGTATATATTCCGATGTTTGTATCATTTGTACACTGTACGCGTTCACGATTTTTATAAAGGAGAAAATATTGTTCCGTTATGTGTAGTAAATATTGTGTGGCGAGTGAGTATGTATATAAATGTGTGTGATGTGATCAAAAGATGTACACCATTCGCGTAGGGTAGACGTTTTATTTTATGCATTTAAATTAATCTGAATTAAACTGGAACTCGAAATAAATTTGAATTGAAATTATTCCGTGAATCATATTTCTTATTTTTATTTAGTTTTGTAGAAAATGCTTTGTTTTTTTCTTCGTTACGTACTCTGATAATTATGAAAACGAAATGAATTTTGTTCGTCTTTTGACTTTTTTATGCTAAATAATTTACATTATTTAAATAATAAACACCGGTATTCTTATATTTGTTTATTTTTAAATTACACTAAATCTGATATTGAAAACTTACTACACCATTAATTATTAATGTATTTCTGTACAATAAATAGATAAATATACTATAATGATTTTAAATTACACCGATATATATATACAATTTCATATATTCATACTCTAATTCTGTCTTCCTCATTTTTATGCGTGAAATAAATAAATTTCCCATTATTTTCTAAATTGCATACAATGTGTGATCTGTTTTTTCTTTTTTTTTTTAATTTCACACACATACTTGTATATAATTTTTCATTACTTGTTGACTAGTATCTATATTTTTCGCTATACATTCTGAATTAATGGATAACCGTGTACTGCCTATTACAAAGTTTATCTATAAAAGCAGCTGACGATCTTATCGGCACTCCTGAGTTCGATATCCGGTCCGCCCATTTTATCTCAACAATTCATCGAAGAAACCGCTATTTTATTTATCACTTTCCATTGCTACATTCAAGATGAAATTACTCAATATTTTCTTAATTTTAAACAAGTTTGCCATAAGGCTCTTCCGGATTCTGATGATTTACAGATATGTTTAAATTAACTTTTAATAGGACGAAAAGGAATATGTAATCAGTATAAAATTTGTTACATTGGATTATATGAAAATAAACTTCCTCATCACAATAAACAAAGTAAAGTCCGTATCGTCCACTCTGCTCCTTCTAAACCTTCCGAAATTAAATCGCAACCTACATCAACTCGTATCAAACAACTCAAAAATTAAAGTATACACCCTTAATGCTAACTCACCCCCACAAATTCATTATATCACCTACAACTCTTGCGAACGCCTTTTAACCTTCCAATCTCTTCCTCTCTCTATTTATCCATTTGAAGATTTATGTTCATATGTATATATGTATGCGTGTTGTGTATGTGCGCGTGTGTATATATGTGTGGGTGTGCATAAGAGCTCCACTATTCATATGGGTGTGTGCGTCCACATGTACATATGTATATGTGCGTGTAGTATGTGCGTGCATGTATGTTATATATCTCATTTTCCTCTTACTCTACCATTCTACCTATCTTACCCTTCGATCACTTCTATTCTCACCTTTAAGCATTGCTCGACACCATATTTTTGGTTTGATCCATGCTATTCCACGTATCTACATGAGCTCCTTTTTTCCCTATATATCACTGCTCCTTACTTCTCTCATTGTTGATGATTAAGATTCTGCAATGGAATGCTCGTAACCTACCTTGCAACAAACCAAACCTAGAAATATTTTTACGAGACAAGAACTTTGACATTTTACTTATCTCTGAAACGTGGTTATCTCCATCCCCGGATTTTCAATCTACAGACAGGATAGGGTCGACGGTTATGGCGGTACCGCCGTGCTGGTTAAGCAACGCATCCCACATCATCTTCTTCCCGACCATTTCGTTAACTACTCAAATCAGTTGCATAACATCAACTCAATAGGAATCGCCGTTACTATCAATAATACTACAGTCAATATACTATCCATCTACGTGCCTCCCCTACACAGAATCAATGTGCGAGCTTTCGGAACAGCCATTGAGTCTTTAGCCTCGACACATCTCATTATTGGGGGCGATTTTAACGCTCACCACCCCAGCTGGGGCTGTAGTTCATTTAATCTTAATGGTACAGCCGTTTTACAAATTGCCGATCAATATTCACTGAATATTCTAAACAACGGGGCTCACACCACACTTCCTACTCCTCAATTTTCATCCAGTGCCATTGATCTCACCCTCTGTTCTCCCATCTTATCTTTTTCATGCAACTGGTCGGTCATCCCCTTCTATCTGGGTAGCGATCATCTGCCGGTTTGTATTTACCTCCAACTCCCCGGCGGGGATACTACTTCATCTTCTACCCTTCCTCTATCCCGCACACCAAAAAAATCGATTATGATTTATTCTCTTCCGTTGCTAACAATCTTTTCTTCAGCTTTCCGTCAAATCTGTCCTCCTCCGAAGTATATGATCTCTTTCTATCCATCATCCATGATTCAGTTTCCGCCTCCACTTGTAATAATTCCATTTACCTAGGTAAGAAACTTCCCGTCAGATGGTGGACGAAGCAATGTTCCTTCCAGATAAACAAAAGGAATCAGGCATTCCGCATCTTTCGGAAAAATAAAACAGTATCCAATTTTATCGAATTTAGGAAGATCAATGCCCAAACCCGCCGGTTATTAAATCAGACTAAACGGGATTCCTGGAGACGATTCTGCTCATCTTTTAACAGATCCACACCGTTATCCAAAATCTGGAAACAATGTAAAGCATTTAAACATCGATCTCTTTCTGCTTCTACTCCCTCTACTGATCACGAACATTGGTTTGAAGAATTTGTCAACCGCGTTTCTCCTCCGTACATACCTTCCCTTCATCAAACCAACCCTTTCCATTTTACATCTGCTTCCCCTCCAAACATATTGGATATGCCTATCACGATTAGAGAGCTCACACATATATTAGAAAATAAAAGGGATACTGCCCCAGGCCCTGATTTAATATCATATAAAATGCTTCAAGCTTTGTCAACCCGTTCTTTGAATTTCCTTTCCCAAATGTTCTCCAAATTTCTACAAGAAAACTTTATTCCTCAGGACTGGCTAACCTTTAATATTACCCATGTTCACAAATCTTCAAAACCCAAACATTTGGCTACTTCGTACCGCCCCATTGCTCTAGCTTCCTGTGTTCGAAAACTTCTTGAATCTGTCATCCGCTATCGTTTAGAGTGGTGGTTGGAAAATAATAATATTCTCCCTAATTTTATTTATGGCTTCCGCCCCCCAATATTCAACTGCTGATTGTCTCTCCTTTCTGACATCTAACATATACAAAACATATATAGATAAAGGTTTCTTGTTAGCCACATTTCTGGATCTCACCGCAGCATTCGATAACGTCAACATCAGCCTACTGCACCAACGCCTCTTATCACTTAGTATTCCACATAATCTCGCAGCTTATATTTGTAACCTATTTAAAATCAAACATTTACACTTCCGGCACCCTACACTCCAACATCCGCTGCACCGCACTACTTACACCGGTCTCGCACAAGGTTCTGTCCTTAGTCTCATTTTATTTAATATCTATATTATGCACGATTTAAAACGTCCGCTTTCCCATTCTTCCCATCTCATCTCCTATGCGCACGATCTGGTCCTCTTTCAATATAGCAATAATCTTAACCTTATTACGCAATATTTAACACATGATATCATAACTTTAAGTAACCGTTTCCAATTTTCCGATCTTTCCATTAATCCCAGCAAATCTGCAGCTATCGTGTTTTCCCTCAATCGGCCTACTCATCCTCCTCAATATATTCCATTTTATAATGACCGCATTGCTATAGTAACGCCATTCACCTACTTAGGACTAACTTTAGATCAAAAACTTACTTGGAAACCGCATATAGACTTCCTTATTTCGGTCACCCTACAATCTTCTAATATCCTAAGATCCCTCTCCTCAACTGTCTGGGGTGGAGATCCCGTTTCTCTCCGCATTCTATATATTTCCTTAATTCGTTCCAAAATTGACTACTGCTCCTTCCTGTATGGTAATGCCTCCCGACACCTCTTAACCAAATTGGATAAAATACAAAACCTCTGTATGCGCTTAATTTTAGGCTCTCTTTGTTCTACTCCTATTTCCCTTTCCTCCGAGTCTCATATTGTTCCTCTCTCCCTCCGACGTAAAAATTTAGCCTTCCGAATTATCTCGAAATCTCTCAATAAACAAGTTAATTCCTTCACTTCCAATTTTTTTAAAATTTTCAGAAAATGGCGTTTCACCCGCTCCCGTATTCCACTACTCTCCACTGCAGCTTATAAATACCGGACGTACAAGTATATTATCCTTCCATCTCGTCCCACAATTTACTTTACTAATTCATATCATGTCAATCTTTTTAACACCTCCATTGACACCTCCTTCTCCTCCATCATGTCTTCCCCATCCTGATCTTAATGCTTTCATACAAAATTACTGGCCTAATCATGTACATGTATTTTCAGATGGATCCAAATTTCCCGGTCGGTCCGTTACGGGAGCATTCTATATACCGCAATATAATATCTCCAAATCATTCATTTTTCCTCAGTTCAATTCAATTTTCACTGCCGAGGGCCTAAGCATCCTTAAAACTCTGCAATTCTTATCACGTTTAGATCACCGTTCCTCCTCCCTATACTTAATCTTATCCGACTCCCTAAGTTTTCTCCTCGCATTGATGCATTCCTCGTTTCAACCTAATTCCAATTATCTTCCCTTGGCAGTGCGACAATTGACTTATTTACTATTCAGCCGCGGCATCTTAATATCATACGTCTGGATTCCCGGTCATTCCGGACTTCATGGCAATGAGGTTGCCGACACTCTGGCCAAGGAAGCCGTTTCCTTCGGCTCTCTGGTGCCGGCAATTTCCACCACAGACCTGATATCTCTTGCCAACATGGATATATCCTAAGTGGTCATCGTGGCTAGTTAGTTCTTCCACCCCTAGATATTATCTGGCCACATCACCTACTCCCTGGTACTTTAATTTGTCCAACATACATCTCAACTTCCGAAAATTTATTACAACCATCACCCGTTTACGTTCTGGACACAATCGTCTTCCGGCTCACATGTTTCGTATTGGGATTTCCAATTCCCCATATTGTTCCCATCCAGCCGATTCACAAATTATCGCCGATGAAAACCACATCCTTTTCAATTGCAGTTTTCACACACCTGACCAACTCGCACTCCTGAATTCCTTAATACCCATCGGTTATCGTCCTCCTTTCTCTATCACTTCCTTAATTTTTTCTAATGACTCCCCGTGTTTTCCTCCTTCTTTACAAATTCTTAACCAATTGTAACATCAATATATAACAACTATTTATCAACACGTTAGTGGGTTGTGATTGCTCCTCAGCAGTGCCCCCAAAAAAAAAAAAACAAAAAAATGAAAATTTAATATTTTAAATATTACTGCATAATTCACCCGTTAGTCTAGTCTTCCAATGTACTTTTCACATTATCGGCCATGTTTTTCAACATACAAAATAGAACCGTAACAGCCATTAATTTATATACAGACATTTGATCTCTTATTGAACATTTTTTTTTTATTTTTTCGAACGAGATGAGATCTCATCATCAAGAGTTGCAGCCTTATTTATGATGTTGATTAAGTGATCGAATGAATTTTTACACCTTCTATCGTTGTCAATTTGCTAGGTTTCCATTTTGTCTAAATTTATAATCAAAGTCTTTATAAACAGTTCGTAAACATTTCGAAACATCTTGTAGGTCGTTTGAATTTATATTTACTAGTACGTAATCATCTGCATATTTCAGGCTTGTAAACCGGTAGATGACTGCATTTTTTTTTATCATTCTGAATTTAGTGAGATTATAGTATCCTAATTTGATTCGCGTTTTTAAAAGTCCGACGTATCGTACTCGTGTAAAAATTAAACAGTGCGGATGCAAGAACTTCGGTATATAGAATTTTGGATGAATATTCTAATGGTTTTAAGGCAAATGCGCAATCCTCTATTTGCATAGTCAATATATAAATTGTATTCGCGGTTTGTAAAATTTTACATTATTATTTTTTTAATTATTATTATACACTTCGGTTAGGTAAGATCGGTCTTAGCGTTTTATTTAAAGTAGCCTAGCGGCTGCTTGGTTTTTCTCTAAGACCTAATTTACGCTAAGCCTTCTATCACTATTTGGTGGAGAGTTTAGGATAGTTATTAAATCGTCCAGGTGATTACTTCTAATAATGCGGATATAAAAATTAGATCATGCGACGTAATTCAAATAAATGCGTGGGTGTAATTTTTCATGCACGGTGACCCAGAGAAGACGGATGGTTTTGTTTTTTGAATAGCGCAGTTGGTAACACTGCTACAACGCAAACCGCATGCTCCGTGTTTAGTATACACGCCAGAGATTCGTTTTTGTTCAAACGACCTATGCTCGAAAAAGTGTTCTTGTAAAGGGACTGAATGAATGTTTTGTTGCAAATCGCGATCATCTGAACAAAATTGTATTCCACAAATGACTGCTAATCTCTCGTTTTTTGTTTTTGTTTTTTTTAATAAAATTTCGTTCAAAAATTTTAGTTGAATAGTTTTTGAATTATTCAAAAAACAAGAACCGTCCGTATTCTCTGAGTCCCTCTATATAAATACATTACGTTTCTCTGAAGTGTTAAATAACTGTATTTGATTTGATTGAAATATGTAAAGAAGATATAATCATTAACCGGTTTTGCAGTTAGTGCCGGTTTAAGTTTGCAGTAAAAATAAAAAGTTGTAAATAACTTATTGATTAGTTCTTTTTATAGAGCCGCGCACAAATGTATGTTAAAAATTCTATACGCGACGCGTGAAATATTTCTAACTCTTTCGACGAACGACATTATCTGAAAATTCGAATTTTGAAAAATCGTTTAAGCGCTCATTGGATGAAATTAAGAACTGTTCTGAATATTTTAGATTTAGAGCGATTATAATTATTCTTAGCGCCCGGCTAATAACATTATCATCAGTGGTCAGAAATACGCAGCAAAAAATGGCGGACAATATTTTTTGTAACGTTAAAAATAAAAACAAGTCTAATTAATGAATTTCTTTATGTTAATAATGACGAAAAGAATTAAATGTACATTTTGAAAAACATTTATATTATAAATATTTCAAATAGAATTCAATCGAACAGTGTTCGATAAATGTGTTGTGTTTTTTTATTTCAATTCAATTTTCATCAATATATTTATTGTTACGCGAGTAACAAATATTTATTAAAGTATTCAATATCTACAGATAAATGAATGATTACGTAAATAATTAAAAAGCAAATGACTTGAAAAGCGTTTAACAATATTTGATTTATGCCGTAAACTTCATCCTAGAAATTTGCGATATCTGCGAAATTCGCTTATTTAATTGACATATCCGTTGATAAATATAGCTTGTAATGTTCTGCTGTATATTCGTAGACCCTGCGTTTGGATATAATTTTGATAATTATGTAAATGTCGCATTATTTTGGTACATGATGGTGAAAGATGGATAATGTGTCGACGACATGTCGATACATACATATATATATATATATATATATATATATATATATATATATATATATATATATTGCAAAAGGCGTTAGATAGATGTGAATTTATAGCGGTCTGATAGTCGCCTTATAAATTTGCCGTTGACAAGGCTATTCCCCCTTGTTAGTAGTAGTGTATATCTTACTCGTGAATGTACTAATGATAGCCGTTTTATTTCCTTCTACTTTGCTAACGGAGACGATCTTACATTACTATATGCGTACGTATATATATATATATATATATATATATATATATATATATATATATATATGCATGCACGTGCCTGAATGAAGTGATATTTGCCAAGAGGGGCTGTTCTTTAGGCCTTTCTTAGTAAAAATCTGCAACTTTTACAGTTCGTGGAAGGCGTAAAATTTACAATAATATATGTTTCAACCTATTGGCAACTGTTACTGCCCAAATCTTCTTGCAGTATTTTTTCTTTCTACTTTTAAACTGCATTCCAAATATCCGGAAGACTTTTATAAAATTACTTCTCCTAATAAAATGTAATATGCTTTCGTTTTTAGTAGGAAATATACGTGAACGATTAGACACGCACCAATTACGTTTTATAAAATTCAAGAAAATTATCGTCGATATTCTAGATTAAATTTTGAATTTGTCTTCTTATAAAATTTTATAATTATTCAATTATATTCGTTGATTCTATGAGCTCGAATGGCAAACGGTAGCGATTTTTTTTTTTATTAATACTTTATTATGCAAATTAATAACGTACAACTTGTTGCATTTACAGAGGAGCAATACACTGCACCACCGCTTAAGCTTAATCAGTGTATTGCTCCCCTTTACAATACTCTATAGTTAACAATAATATAGTAACCACTTTTACACTCGCATTTGCGCGGGCTGTGCGTCAGTTTCACTCGCAGTCATAGTATACATGTATTCCCTTATAACTTCTTATACTAGTTAATAATTAAAATTATAACTTAGGTATACTAGATGCATAAATGTACGAATTATCCATAATGACACATATACAAAACTTAAACATTATATGCAATAAATTCCACACAAACACCCCCGTACATACATGTGCGCGTGCAGAAATACACTCGTTATACATATTACTGTAAACGTTTTATCACGGATTCACAACGCAAAAACTGCAGTGACCATAGAATTTCTTATGCATTACATTAAATGCGAATAATTGGAATTGTCGAGCAGTGTATTTGTCTTGTAGGTTAAAATTATTTTTATTGTAAAATCTTAAACGGTCTATAGTGGGGCATACAAATAGTACATGGTTCGCAGTTTCTACTGCGCCGCATTCACACTTGTCATCATTACTTAACTTAAGAAGAAATAAATAAGACCCAAATTTTCCATGCCCCGTTAATAATTGGGTAGTGTAGAAATCAGGAGTAATTTTAATATTGTGTCTATTTAATATATTGGGGATTAGGCTGTGGGTGTGTCGGCCAGTATAACATATACATATACAAATAATTACATAAATAATAATAATTGATATAGATATTAATTATTATAAAAGAAACCTTGAATTTATTTTGATGCGGTAAATGTTACCGTATTAGATCGCCGTCTGGATATTGACATATGTTTTAGATGTGGGTAATTACTTGTAATAATTTTTGATGTTCCGATTTATGTTATAATATTGATCAATGTCTCTCTGTGTGAAACATAATTCGTTCTCTACGTAAATAATAACGGCTTATGTTCAGTACAATTCAGTAATAAGGTTTTTTTTCTGTTTATTTATATTTATTTTATCACAGCGTAGTATTTAATTAAATTTATTTTACCGCCGAGTAATAATGGTTCCCCTATTTAGAAAGAAATAAAAGTATTTTTTGTATCAATGTCCCCCCCACTTTTTAAACTGTTTTGCTTGCTCAGTATATTCTTTCCTATTTGTGTATGATGGAATGCGAAAATCTAATAATTTATCATTCTCGTCTTACTGGCGGTTTGTTGAATATTTCCCGTTTATCGTTGAGTGTAGTGTTACACGGTGGTTATTACGTTTGTTGCTGAATTAGCTATATTCCTCACCCCTTTTTTTCCCTTCAAATCGTCATTCGCGTCCTATGTCCCCGTCACAGATAATTAACTTTTGCACTATTTTAAATAAGAAAGAAGTAGTTTGTAATAACTGAGTGAACAGTTGCAGACTCTTAAAAAGAACTATTTATTCGAAAATTGACATTTATTTATTTAAAAGTAATAATAAAGATTACTTTAATAATTTTAATAACAATATTCGTAAATATTTATTCGGTTTTTTTTTTAGAGTAAAAAGGCATCGAACAATAACACAAAAAAGAAAAGTTGATTTCGAGAACAAATTTTTTCAAAATAAATGGAAGCTGCAATATTTGTTTTCGGAACATGTTGGAAAACCGTTATGTTTAATTCGCAATGAAACTATCGCTGTAGTAAAAAAGAATTTAACATAAAAAGACACTACCAAATGAAGTTATGACAAATATAACAGCATCGAAAGAATAAATAAATTTGAGAACTTGGAAAAATCTTTGAAATGTCAACAAAATCTCATTGTGTGTGTGTGTTAACGGAGAAAACGAAAATGATACTAAAGCTAGTTATATTGTTGCTTTACAAATAGAAAAAAAAAATTAAAAACTTACTCAGATAGACAGTTTTTTAAACGATGTATGTCTGAAGTTGTAGGTTTACTCGTGTCAGAAAAGAAGATTATCGAATCAATTTCTTTATCGCGGTGAACTATAACGAGACGTATCGATGAATGTGGAGAAGACATTGAAATTCCGAGTATCGCAACTTTAATATTATTCAATAGCTTTAGAGCACCGATATTACCGACTTGTCTCAGTTGTTAATATTTATTCGAAGAGTTGATTCAGATATGAATGTTTGTGAATAACTGTGTCAATAAATACAATAAAAAGCACTACTACCGGAGCAGACATTTTTGAACAGGTAGAAATTGCAATGCAAAAGTTTAATCTACTACTTAGACTGGATAAGTAAAACTCGACTGGGATGGTTTGGACATGTACTAAGATAGAATCAAAGCATATTATAAGCAATTATTGAAGGGAACATTCTTGGAAATCGAACGCGTGGAAGGTCCAGAATGACGATTAACTAAAAGACACTGGAATTCAAAATTATGTGGACTTGAAGAGGACGACAAGTGATCTTGTTGCGTGGCACAGGATCGTATTGGGGTGAATCAGCCAGATGGCTGTTACATAATCATCAATCATCATAATATATATATATATATGTCGAGTTTATAAAGAATTTCTAGTACTATTTATATTCTAATTTAAATTTGTATATACATAAAATATAAAATAGTTAGTTATAATGTAGCATCACCGGCATATAAAGCTCATCTCGTATTTCATAATATGGAGAGAATATCATACAAATAGAAGTTGAAAGGGAAGGTCCTATTACACTTCGTCGTGGGACTGCGACACGTTTTTAAGAACTTTGTGTTATTTATACAGATGTAGAATGTTCCGCTGTACAGATAACTTAATATAAGCTAAATTAAGTATCTAGGGAATTTGTGCAAAATGATTTTGTAAATTATGTCTTGATAACGTCAAGTAAACTTGGTGTGTCTGTAAAAATTAAAATAATGCCTAATGTACTCAGGCGACAGGTTCATAACGGTACTCCTAAGTTTTGTATATATATATATTATACATATATACATATATACATGTATACATATATACTTAAGGAAAATAAGTTAATATGAATGATTGAAGGGGTGGGTGAATTGTGATTCCAAATAGTATAATAGTATATATGTTAGTATATTTATATTTATTTCAATACAAAATTTAACAAATCATGAAAAATTTACATATAAACATATGTCAAGTATCCTTAAAGTTACCGTAGCAGTTAAATACAACCAAATGACTTTTAAAAACTAAAGAAATAATAAAGAAAATAACAGTAAAACAACAATGGGAAAGATTTAAAAGAAAAATTATTAGCTGGTATACTAAATTTAGTTTAACTTGTATATAAATCAATAAAAATAAAAAATCGTAACGCAGATCGGATCGTATACATTAGAAATCGTTGCTTCATACGACGATGCTTATATCTAGTGTAACGCATGCTGAGATCAAGCATACTATAATCCTCGATTACCTGAATTACCTTAAACATGATACATTTATAATAAAATTTCTTCGATAATTTATAAATATGAGGAATATTTAGCGTGCAATGCTAGTACTATATTTTAGTCCATCGAGGAGCATTTAATGATATTCTGCAAAACTGGTTTAGCATTACCTGGAGTTTCACTGCACACCAGACCGATCAAGCATAAACTAACCTAGGTCCTATAATGATAGTGTAAATTTACTGAAGTAACTCCTAGATAGTTAACCTGCCTCTGCCAACTGATGCATTTACCATTAATAGTAATATCAGGCAGAGAAAGAGTACACCTTTTAGTAAACAGTATAGCGTGCGATTTCTCGGTATTTTTTTATACTACTTGTAAATAGTATTTGCGGCTTTTTGTAACCTATTGTAGATTGTATCAGTTCTGAACGATGTGCAAAATAACGCCAGATCGTCAGCATAAAAGCTCGCGTGGACGAAGGGTATATTAGGAAAATCGTTTAGTAATATTAAAAATGGCTAAGAACCTAAAATACTTTCTCGCGGAATAAAAAGAGTTTTAAGTGTTGATTGTAAATGTAGGTGATGAGTGTAAACTATCGCTTAAATAGGACCTAATTAATTTAACGAGATGATATGGATAACCGAATTTAATTAATTCGTACAAAATCCCATTGTGCCAACAATTAACGATAAACCAGTATGCTTATTAAGCTTAAAATTGTCGGTAATGAAATCAGTTACACCGGCAACTTGATGCACCGTTGAATGACCAGCCCTAAAACCGAATTGTTCATTATTTTTGAGAATGTTGTGAATTAGCATGAACTATGTAGATTCAGCATAAACATAGACGATTAATATATGATATATTAAAATGGTGTTTTAAATTAAATGAATTAGTATTCCATTTTTATATTTATTTTGATTAAATTAAATTTTTATTCTCTTCCAAGCTGGCAGGTTTTTATAAGAATTCTTTTTCTCCGTTTATTCATTAGTAGGGAATATTAAATCTTTAAGTTACGTTTACTAATTATCATTTCGGTGATGTACACAATTATTTTTATAGTCCATTACATTTTACGTTAAAATTGTTTTAAAACAGATTTGTTTTTTAAATTTTTGTAATAATATACACTTTTTATAAGGTCGATTGTATAATTTCCGCACAACAAAACAGGTCTCTATGTTTGATATAAATTCGAAACTATTTTGTACTTAATTTTACACTGGTTATATATATATATATATATATATATATATATATATATATCCTTATTATGGAGTAATTTATACCGTTACTTTAGGGTATCACGCGTGTTAGGAATATTAATTATATGTATATGGTTTCTTCAGTTTTTGTCACATTATATATATATAGATAGATAGATAGGTAGATAGGTACACGGTGTGATGACGACTACTGTTTCCTACTAGTCTTGAGATAAATGCCCTTGAAAACAAAAAGGTAGAAAATCCGGAACAATGGCGATATTAAAAGTCCTTTGTTACTTTTGGGGGATGTTGTTGTACTACGACACGTTTTTGTGAGAAAACGAATTATAAGATTTCGCAAGCACCCCACTAACGGATGTATGATATAACGTTAGCTGATGGTGTGGTGTGGAACCAATATATATAGAAGGTCTGCCCTTGATAGTTTTTGGCGACAGATGGTCCCGTCCCGTATATTAATTATGCCAAATCACCCTCTTTTTGTCGGACAGATCGATAAGACAGAAGACGACGACGACGACAACAACAATATGAGTTTGGTCCTTTTTTTCTGATTTATTTTTCCTTATCTATACGATTGGCTATTCGGTTAATATTAATTTTTGAATGGGATTTGCCCGTTAAAAAGTATAAATAGATTTTTAGGAGGTTAATTTTATCATTTCTTTGGGCATATACATAATATATAATATATAATTTCTTTCTGTTATTTCTTCAGAATCTGTTAGAGTTTTTTTTTAATTTTAAATATTCTAATTTAGTATTAGTTTAAAGAAAGAACCGTTTATTCGCATTGCGGTAGGAGTAAACATACTTTATAATTTGCGTATCGACTAATAAACGTCCTGCGCAAAACAGCGAATAAATGCTACAAACATAAATGGATATCAACGAATTCGAATAAAGTATAAAAGTGCTGTTTCTTCTTCTTCGGCGGTGTGATACCTAGTTTTTATTTTCCGTTTTATGATTTATTAAAAACTTATTTTCCCCCATCGTCTATTACTTCTAGAATTTCGTTTTCACTTCTAAGTCGTTTTCTTTGGTCTGTATATAATCCGCGTGTCCACCGCATTTAGTTTAACTTTTTTGTAAATGGTGCTTATTGTACACATTCGTGTAATCCAATCAGAATACCTCAGGACGGTTATTTTCGTTCCACTTGCTTCTCTCTTGCGACAGCTACTATGTCTGCCGGTCATCTCGGTCTTTGCTTTGTCATCATACTGCGAAGACAGTACGGATGGCGTTTAGACGTCTTCTTCATCTTTTGATTTTCACGCAACTACGAACGATTTTAAATATGCGATAAGAATTAAGCTGAGACGAAAAATGAATGTTTCTTTTTTTTTACTATTATTAATGTCATACCTCGTACATAACGGCTATTCTGTGTTCAGATGAGTTCGCAATAAAGGCAAATACGTGCCTACAACTAGCGATTAACAAATTATTGGACTGGTTTATGACATGGCGTATCGAAGTAAATGAAAACAAATCGATACATACAATTGTTACTAATCGGAGGTTAAAATGATAGTAAATGCTGAACGGCGATATTATTCCATTGAATGGCGAAGTCGTGTATTTGGGAATACACTTAGATAGACGGTTAACGTGCAAGAAGCGTATCATAATATACTGAAACACGCATTGAAATTAAACAGATGTATTAGTTATTAGTATTAGTTGTTAGTATTAACTGTTAGGGAGAAAGTCAGGACTAGCAATTGAAAATAAGCTATTACTCTACAACCAGGTCATCAAACCTGTCTGGAAATACGGGTTTCAGCCTTGGAACTGCTTGAAAAAGAGTAAGATATCGATTGTACAAAGATTAACAAAATAATGTTCTAAGAACTTTGCAAATGCGCCGTGGTATGTGACGAATCAAAACTCTCCACGTAGACCTGAAGATAAATTACGTTAAGGATGAAATTGTGCAAACAGTTAAAAATCATACTGCAAGACTGGAGTCACATCAAAATAATATGGTAGTTGCATCGTTAGATAACTTTTCGATAAATAGAAATTGACGTATCTAGTATAAAGTGTACACATTCTGTATACATATTGAATGAAATCCTGTCACTGAACAGAATTCTTCAGCAAGTCATAAGATATTAAATTTGCTTAATAGCCTACAGAGTTAGTCGTGAATTGGCAAATGAAGTGGCAGAAAAATAATTACTATTTAGAAATAAAGGAATTAATTACAACGAAACGTTTGAATACTTTGTGCTGATGTGTATATTACATAAAAGCTGTATATACAAATTTGTGTGTTTTTGTACGATTTTTTACAAAATATCTGTGAGAATTTATTCATTACTATTAAAAAAAGAAAAAACCCACGACGATGATGATGATGATAGAATGCAATTTTTCAATTGAAAAAAATATATTTTTCGACTCACGGGAACAGAATTGTCATTTTAATTTATCTCCATGACGACGTTTTCATTACGAAATGTGACCAACAATTTTTTATTGTTAATTTCTTCCAGTTGAAATTTTTTCAATTACGTCAGCGTTTATTCATTATTGCCGTTACATGGTTCGCTTCTTTATTTCCACTTTATTGTCTTAAATTATTCAGGATCGTTTATAAAGCCTCACCGTTCTAGTGAAAGCTCGCTGGAAAACCTTATTTTCATAGATAATACTTGCTCCTCGGTTATTTGTTCACGTATATAATATATATATATATATATATATACGTGCCTACATAATTTGAGAATGTGTGTCTATGTACACGTTGCAATATGCCTGTTAAGACGTATGTTGATATATATATATATATATATATATATATATATATATATAATTAGCTATAACACATTGTCTGTTCTAGCAGACGTAAATTCAAAAAAGTTTTTTTCATACGGTCTTCGCTCGGATTTATACATGCGAGTAACAATCGGAAACTTTGAAATGTTTCTAGTAAATGAGTTTCATCAACATTACGTTTTCTGAAACTTGAATTGCGACATCTGCTTCTAACTGTAGAAAGTTAGAAGCGTGTAATAGTTATAACAATGATATTGTTAGTAATCACTGGGTAACGTTAGTAATATACAGCGGTAACAAATGTGAAATATTTTTAGCGATAAAGAAGAACTTCAAAGGGCGTTCGAAATGATGTGTAGATACAAACGATGATGATAATCATAATAGCTCATTAATTTGTTGCATTATGATCAATAAATTTTCCTAGTTGCTTGTCGTAGAATATGTTATTATGGCAAGTGTTCAAGCCTGCAATAATAATGTTCGTGCATATCCGCAGTCGAAAGTAAACAATAGCTATCTAAATGTATGTGTAACTTATAATAGATTATCCGTCTTCCGAGTTATTGTAAATATTATTCATAACGGCCTTTTATACACGGTAATCGTACATTTAACAGAAATAGTAACTGCTGTAAAAACAATGATTTCATCGAATACATTGTTCCACGATATATATATATATACATATACATATATATATATAACCGACAAGAAAAAGATGATGCAGGCAGAAATACATCGAAGAATATCATTAGCACGGGTAGCTGTCGGGAAATTAAGTTACGTATTTAGACACGACGTAAAGAGGAAACTATATAACCAGTATATGTTGTGCGGGTTTTTACATATGACTCGCAAACGTGGACTTTCACAAAAACAAATATTAGAAGGATAGTATGGATATAAACAGCGTAGGAAAGATTAATATTAAATAAAAGACGGCCCGACCCGGAAGCGAAATACTTGGATACGGAAGAAGACCGGACTTTGTAACGTGGTGGAACAAATGGCATGGCACATAGTCAGAAGGAAGAAGATAGTAAATGGACAAATGTTGCTGCTTTATAACGAAAGAGATTGGGAGAAACCTACACGTCTATCAGTGGATCGATATAGTATATAATATATACCAGATACATTCCACCTTGAAGGAGATCGAAGTAAATAGAAAAGAATTATCAAAGTCATATGTGATATCACTACGTCCTTGAGAATACAATGGATTGTATTGACTGATATACATATATTTTTATATATATATCCCTTTCATTGGAACTTTCTCAATTTTCATTCTAAAATTTTTGAAATTTGGTATATGATCTAATATAAACCTACCGATTAAAAAAGAACTTGACCCCAGCATCACAGGACCACCGGAAGTGAAGATATAGGAGCGACATTTCCAACTCGTGGATCGAAAACATAACACTTTACAACTTTACTGGGCTAAAATAAGATAAATAGACGTAACAGTTAGATAAAATTTAATTTAAAAAGCAAAATATATGAAATGAAATAACAGAAAATTGAATTAAAATTAACAGAAAATAGAAGAAATATACAAATAAGAAACGACAAAGAATGTTCGTTTTAAAGTTAATATAGTATACTTAAATATCAGTCATTAAACTAGTGTCGCTCTACAGCGACGTATCCGATGAAAGGGATATATATATATATATATATATATATATATATATATATAATTTGGATTCTTAGTGTAATTTATTAGTGTAAAATTATTTATTTTTACAGAAAGTAAAGACGTCCTTTAACTTGGACGTCCGAAGAAAAAACGGTTGTATTTATTTATTTGAATCGTTCGTTCGTGTCGTGCTCAGGATATTTCACTATTATACTTTCTCGGACCAATACTTTGCTAGCTGCAGAGCATACTGATCCGCCTTCATAAAATTAGTCAAATTGCACCTCCGACAAGTCTACATTCCAATAAGTGGCCTATCGACTGAATATCTCCGCAATCGCAGCTTGGATTCTCTGTCAATGATCACTTCGACATATTCTGTCTTGTTCGAGCACACTCAGCTTCTGCTTTGTGTCCTCCATACTACCCATTCTTGATTTAAGCCTGGTGCAGGAATGTCTTATGCATCTTGTGTTTGAATATCCTTCTTTCTCCACCTAATATCGCGCTCTATCGACATCTTCGGGTATTTCTTTTGTGTCCTTAAGGAAGCTGTTTAATCAGCTTGCCCGTACATTAGATGACAATGGTGGATTTGTTTGCTTCTTTTTACATCAGCGGTTACCTTCCTTCTTATATCAGATGGCGCTATTCCACTTAGAAAATATAAGTTGTCAACTCTTGTAGGTCAGTAACTAAACGCACTGTATCCATTTTTTAAATGCGTTAGATATGTCCATACAGGACAAACATACTCCGCTATTGAAATGCGTAATGCCATTGCTGATGTTCGAACTACTTCTGGTTTTACTCCCAGTGATGTTCCAATTAATTTTCTGATAATGCCGTTACTTGTATTACTTTTTTTATTATTTATTTGAATTAGAAACGATTATCGTCTTATTCGTTGGATTTGTGATATTTATTCGGTAAGAATTGCTGTTTAAGCTGATGGACAAAACCATTTATACGTACGAGATTTTTGTTCCGGCCAAGTGGTTTCCCTGTTTATTAAAAATGTGGAATTACTTCGTGGTAAATGTAAACAAAAATGTTAGCAAGTCTATTGCTGGAATTTGGCTAAATGCCAAACGATAATTTGGATGTTGAATTTTGAGCGGTTATATTAATTGAAAGATGCAGGGTGATGATGAGATGAACACTAGAAAAGATCAAAAAAGACGGATGCGTTAAAATGTAAATAAATAAATAAATAATATTAGCCGTTGCATACCAAAATATATATGTGGTGTGTGTGTGTGTGTGTGTGTGTGGTACGAACAACTTTGTGAAATAATCCAAATGTTTTAGTCGATAAATATAGGCATAGACTTTATTGCACTTTCTAAAGAAACTATAAAATATAGAGCTTTATCCGTGAGATAGTGAATTCGTTTTTATAGAGAAGTACGATGTTTTCCGCCCTTATTTACGCGTTGTTTTGAAGTTTTAATAATTATTTCTCGTTGGATCCTCCTGCTATATGTATGTATACACACACAACACATACATATATATATATATATATATATATATATATATATATATATATATATATATATATATATATATATATATACGCATATATCTCTTGCGTGTCCTTTATATTTGGTATGCGTCGAATACAAGAGTGTAAATCGTTTTAGATATGACAGTAAATTAGTTTGGATGATAAAGATTTACGAATTGTTACAAACCTCTATTGAAATTAAGAAGCTTATGTGACGATTGAACGAGAAACATCTGAAACGAAGATAATCCGGAGGGATGTGAGACAAGGTTTCATCGTCGACTTTATTCAATATTTACTCGGAGCAATTCTTAACCAAAGCCCTTTAAGATTAAAATAAAGGACTACTAATTAAAAGAGAGCGCGTAAACAATTGGTGATTAAAATACATTCAAGGATTCTCCTCTTGGATTAGTAATTCTATAGTTGTAACTTTCACAAAACTATATATATATATATATATATATATATATCCTTTTTTTTTAAATTCTAACCGAAATATCTCTAGGTCACGTAGATTACATTACGCAGGTTTGTAATTTTTTTATTATTTTGTTATGACTAATAATATTTAAATGTAATTTGTAAATAGACCGCTAAAACTTAAACTGGCCAAAGGTTGAGAAAGGCGGCTCAAAGAAATGATCAGATACGATGCAGTAATTTTCACAGATAATTTAGAAGGCGTTAAAACGATAATGTACGCTGTAATTGAAAGTAGAAAAAATGCGGTCTCGATCTGAATTTTAACAACATAAAATAACGGTAATTAGCAAAAAATCTCGTCGCCAGCACAGATTAGTGTGAAACATGTACAACATTTACATGTTTGTGTAGAAATTTAGATTCTTTACATGCGAATAGAAAGCTTATTCTACTAAATACGTGTCTTGCATTTTCTTCTAATTTGTTATTTCTTGCAATTGGTACGATTTGGAAAAAAGAAAAACATAAAGTTGGTCGTAACATGAGGATGAGAATGTTATGCGTTAATAACGTTTCTATCTAATTGAACTATCCATCGATAAATGAGTATCGGTTTACTCGGGAAAAGTAAAAAAAGCAGAAGAAGGCAACGTTGATGTGTCTACAACATTCAGTTGATGGTACTTTATTTACTTCATTGCCTAGTTTTGCTATATGAGGCAACATTTAAAACAAAGGAAGATCTGATTTGGTAGTGTATATCTGTACGAAGATACTCTTAACTTTTTTCTTTATTACTTATCTTAAGTAATAAAATGTTGATTCGTTTTGTAGATAATATTTTGAATATCTTGGAATTCTGTTAAAAGATGCATAATGAGACCGAAGGATCGTTTATCTTAAATGAAAAATTGCAATTAGAAAATGTAAATCTATTTTACAAAACAATTCTCCGGGACGGTTGTCACATTTTGTGAAAGTTAATTACTCCGTAAATGAAAGGTGGTTAAGTAATCAATATCGTAATAAAGACATTTGTCGGTATCTGGGTTTTTTCATTTTTATCAATCGATTAAAAGATATTAAATAAGATGTTCGAAAAAAATCAATAACGTTTGTAACATTTGTTAAAAACTAGCCAACTTAATTTTTTCAGATTACCGAAATTTATTAGGAAATTACGAATTTTTAAATACCTCGAGTTTAAACGAATTCTTTCAAATTGTACTCTTTGACATATTCTTAAAATAGAATTTTCTCATGACGATCTTGAAAAATAGCAACTGAGCTCGTGCATCGCTACGTATATCCATTTAGTTGTGGCTCTATTATTATTTTTTTTTTTTTTTTTTTTTTTGGTAGTGTATACCATTCATTTAACATGTAACTATCTTTACTTCGATTTTATCTATGCGAATTTCATAATATTAGGTGTATACTTCTGTTTATAATCTGCGGATTACGTCACTTTCTGTTCAAACAGATTTTTCCATCGGCAAAAGAAGTTGATGTCCCTATGAAACGTTACTGATAAAAACTATATAGTGTGCCCCGGGGAAGACGGACGGTTTTTGTTTTTTGAATAACGCAGTTGGTAATGCTGCTACAAACCGCGTGCTCCACGTTTAGTGTATAAAGAAGAGATTCGTTTTTATCCAGTTTCAGTTATCATGGCATAACGAGGAGTGCTCGTTTTGCGTGGAACGTTATTTTTAGCGAGAATCGATTATGACGGTACATTGGTGAGTTTCGAAAAGAATTTAAAGTTACGCGATTTTTTTTGCGGGGATATCTTATTTACGAAACACGTCCACGAGATCTGGAGGGCGTGAAAATTCGGATTTCTGAAAACATTTCAAAAATTCCGCGACCTATGCTCGAAGAAGTTTTGGAAAATGTAAAGACTGAATGAATGTATTGTTGGAAATGGCGGTAATCTGATTATAAACTAATCTCTCGTTTTCGTATTTTTAAATAAAATTTCATTAAAAAATTTTAATCGGGTCGTTTTTGAGTTATACAAAAAATGACAAAACCGTCCGTCTTCTCTGGGTCAGCCTATATTATTATTGTTCATTATTACTTGTATTCTTATTGTTTTATCTCTACTAATGGTAGTGTTATTGTGTCCGATACAGGATGACAAATTGAAAAGATATTCAAATATAATATGTAAACTTTTTAAAGTTATAATCGTCTAATCATTTTGACTTCCGAAACAATTTCTTGTCCCTTAATCCGTTTTTCTGTTTTTGCGGGTAAATTTCGTAAATTTTAAATTCTCCTAATTAACTACGCAAAAAGTGGAACGGAAGAACCCGAAAAAAGAGAATAACATTGATTTTTTTTGTTCTATTTTTCAGTCTAGCAATAATTCGACTACGTTTATAAGTAGCAAAAACAACAACAATTGAGTATACATGATTCTCAGTATTCTTAACCGGAGTATATATAGCGTTTATAATCATACTAAAAAAGTGGTTGGTTTTTTATATATATATATATATGTGTGTGTGTATATAGCCATAGATTTGGGCACAATCATATACACACGCACACACTTACATATATAATGTACGGTTGGGAGCGGTGTCATCTTGAAATGGGTACCACTATTCGCGAATACAAAATGAGCGCTACTTTGCTGTGCGAATTTTAAAGCAATTACACGACGTCTTCTTTTTCGTTTGTAAAGCGTCTACACAACGCCGACTGCACTCGTTTCATCGCTATTATTATTAATATATGTACAGTCGTGGCTGTAAAACAAAGGCTTCTCAAAGAACAAGTATAAATATATAGTCATTTCCAACTGTACCGTATATATACATAAGTATATGTATATATATATATAATATATCGTGTAGTTGCACATTGGCAGACATGACACAACTGGTCGGAAAATCGTGTACTTTAGCAGGGAAGCCATTTAAAGAGAAGAAGAACAATGTAAAATGCTACGACGAGACTTGAAAACGAAAGCGAACTCATATATATATATATATATATATATATATATATATATATATATATATATATATATGCATGTATAATATCTATTACACTATAAATGTGTTCTTATGCGTTTGCTTGTAATTGTATATATTAAAAGAAAGAATCCAGCGGTTAGTAGTGTTCCCCTATTAAAGCGTGCAATGAAAGTATGAAGCTGTATTATTGTGAAGTGGAAAAATACTACTTAGGTGGTACTTCGAAGTTCTCGGATGGATTTTTGACATGGACGTGACTTTCTTCAGCCAAGTTTTACGGTAAACAAGAATTTAATAGCGACAGAATTCGTAGTAATTCATACTTTTCTTGACAGACACATAACAGATGTATATATATATATGTGTGTGTGTGTGGTATGTACTGTGTTTTGAGATTATGTATATTTTGAATTTATTAGGTATACATTAAAAAATATAAATTTCGTAGTTCGTATCTATTACTAAATTGATGCAGGTTTTTGGCTCGGTTACAACAATTATTTGTACGTATGTGTAGTATAGACATCTTGCTTATATTTTCAACATCGGCACAGCTTCTCTGTCTAATTTCCCGGTAGGAAACAGAAAATAACAAAAATTTTCGATTCAAGAAATGAGTATTTTACGCTTTAGACTTTAGACGTGGAGAAAATGATCATTGATATTTCAGTTTTGTACCATTCTGTGTAGATGATGAACACCATTTAAACGATATGTATTGTTACGTAGTCTTCCTTTCGTTTGGACGAGATTTACCAGCAGATTCATACTTTCTACATAACGTGTACCTAAATATATAAAAACTCGGAATTACTTCGTCGTATAGACCAATCTCATTGATATCATTAGTTTCTAGAATTTTCGAAAAATTACTGCGAAGTAAAAGTTTATTTTTCTGAGCTTTTTGAAAAATTATTAAAAAAATTTGTATCCTAGTTGGGCGTCAGTTATGTTTTATGGGAATACACTCTGCAATGTCGACATAAAATACGCTGGAGGAGGAAACATTGCCAATTTCAAATTGCGTAGTTTACCACATTCACTATCAGATTATTATATAAATACTATTTATGTTAATTTTTGTAATTTTTGTAAACCAAACAAAATCGTAACACAGTTTAATCACTAAAAGTTTTTATTGCAAAGCTTTTAGTGATTAAACTGTATTATGATTTTGTTTAGTTTATAATTTATAAAATCACTACTCTCCAATATATTCAACATTGTATATGTAAATTAGATTTTTATATTTCTTATGGTTAGATTGTGTTGTATACCAGGTTCACTGTTGACTATTTTTCATTTCGTTAATTTTAATAAATTGTATATCTAAATTAGTATTTTTCTATTTTATATTTCTAATATATTGTATATATTAATGTATGTTATTTTATGTTTACTTGATAATATCTTAATAGATGAAAAGCTTTGTGATTTTTATAAAACGTTTAGCAATTATTTTAATTTCGTTGCTTATTTTTCATGATATGACGATTTTAAAATAGATCGTTAACTTCATTATAATATCCATATGACCGAAATGAAATATCACACCCTAATGAACTGACTACCCTGAAATATAGTGTGAAATCGAATAGTTAAACTGAAGACCGTACGTACGAGTGTGCTGCAACCCGCCGTATTTAATATGAAGCTAAATAAACATTTTTATTTTCGCAGTTTGTATCCCTATAATAGAAGAAGAAGAAGAAGCACTGTATTTCTTATTATTAAGTTACATGCACATAAGAATATTAAATTTTAAAAATGAACAATTTACCCGTACCGAAATATAAAACAAAAATTCTTCCCAGGCAAACAAAAAATATAAAAGCTTATATGATAGGCTTATAAATATCAAATGTATAATTTACAGGAAAAATTTGTATAAAAAACCTGTTCCAATATATTAGAATAAAATTATAACTTACTCTATCACAATATAATATCTTAAAAATATCTTAGTTTATTTGCTGATACTAGAACTAGAATTTAATAGCCGGCTTACTATAAACAGATATGTTTCATACGTCTGTGCTTGTACCTGTTATATCTGTGTCGCAGAGACTGGTAGTCGTAATCTCCTATCGAATGTATTACTACATTATCAGATGAGCTGCAGTTGGCGAACAACTTTTTCGCTGTATTTTTAATGATTTCCTGTATGCAAGGAAACGTTAAAATATCATGCATAGATTTAATTTTAGTAAATCTTGGTTTATTCGAGATAATTTTTAAACAATGATTTTGTAGTCTTTGCATCTGATTTATACTGCTATTGCTAGCATAGCTCCAGACCGGGCTCGCATACAATAATTTTGGTAGAATAACTTTTTTGTAAATGAGGAATTTGTTTTGCGCCGATAATGCAGACTTTTTGTTAAATATTGGAAATAGACAACCCAATTTGCGCATCGTTCTATTTACACAATCATTAATATGCCTCGTAAATGTAAGTCGTCTATCCATAGTTATGCCTAAATATCTTACATTTTCCTTCCAATCGAGGTAATTGTTTTTGACTAACGAAGTGATTAAGTAGAGGCCTACGTCTAGTAAAAATGATTGATTCAGTTTTTTCATCATTCACTTTAATTTTCCATTTGTAGAAAAATTTTGATATTTTATCAATTGCACTTGTTAGTCTGTTAGTGATTGTGTAAATTCTATAAGAGGATACCATTAAAGAAGTATCATCAGCATAAAGGTTTATGTCTACTCCCGTAATGGTTGGCAAGTCATTCAAATAGAGTATAAAAAGGAAAGGACCTAGGATGCTCCCTTGAGGTACCCCAGTTTTAATAAATCTCATGTTAGATTTATGGTTTTTTATTTTCACGTAAAACTTCCTGTTCATTAAATAAGATTTAATAGTGAATACTAGATAAGGAGGAAATTCATATTTGATTAATTTATAGATAATTCCATCATGCCAGGTTGTGTCAAACGTTTTTTCAATGTCCATCAAGACTGCTCCTGTATGTTTATTCTGATTAAAATTATCGGTAATTTTATCGCAAATTTTAGTTAATTGAATTGTGGTACTGAGTTTTGGCCGAAACCGAAATTGTGAGTCAGATATGATAGATCGACTCACGCTGAAAACTCTTAATCTGACCAAGAGTACTTTCTCAAATATTTTACTTAAATTACTAAGTAAGCTCACTGGTCTTACATTTTGTACCAGAGAGGCATCCTTCCCCGGTTTTGGTATGGGTATCGTTACCGACAATCTCCACGACAGAGGATAATAACACAGACGTAAACATGAGTTGAACATATTGACTAAGGCAACTATTGCTTTGAATGGTAGATTTTTAATCATTTTTGTATTAATTTGGTCATGACCAACTGAGTTGTTTTGTCTAAGAGTAGAGATAATTCTTTTGACCTCTTTAGGTGTTGTAAAATTCCTAGGTAAAACTGTTGCAGAAGTATGAAGTGAATAATTGTTTATTGTCTGCTTAATTATAGCTGAAAACTAACGGGACTAGGATTGTTCATGAAATCGAATGTACTAACCTATAACCGTCAAAATAAAAGAAAAACAAACAAAAAAAAGACATCGGCTATGAAATGAAATAAGCAAACTAACAGACGATAGGATACATTTTAAAAAAAGATAGATAAATAATACAAGTCAATAAAAAGACGAATTACATCGCACCGAAGAAAGAATAGGTTTGGTGAAATTGGCAGTCATGAAGTAAAAAGAATCACCGTTATTAACATTTAGAAATACTAATCATCACCATTAAGTGCCGTCTTCGTATCGGATGTAGGAGACTACTTACCTCTACACATTTTGTTTTACAAAGTAAGTAGCGTAATAGGCAAATGGCGTTAGCATAGACAGGCACACACACCCGGGAGATGTACTAACGGCACAACGCAGCTTTGTATGTTTTTATACTGTGCTATCAAAAATATAATAAATGCTGAACAACCTCCGGAACAAGCAGGTTTTCGTAATGGATATTCAACGATAGATCATCTACAGGTGTAATAAATCAATTGATAGAAAAGTGTAACGAATTTCAAATAGATGTAAATCTTGTTTTCATAGACTACACAAAGGCTTTCGATTCGCTTGATCACAATTTCCTACTAACAGCACTAAAAAAACAAGGGGTCCCAGAAAACTATAGAGCAATAATAAAGGATATGTATACAGGAATGAGAGCAAGAATAATAACTGATAAAACTGGAAGATATTTTGTGGTAGAGGGAGGAGTAAAACGGGGGGACCCGCTTTCACCAATATTGTTCAATGCAGCGTTAGAGGAAGTGTTTAGGAAATTAGACTGGGAAAATAAGGGTATTAAAATAAATGGAACATTTTTAAACAATCTTAGATTTGCCGACGATATAGTATTGATATCGGGAAAGGTGGAAGAATTACAAATTATGTTAAACGAACTAAATGAGATAGGGCAGGAGGCAGGTTTAAGCATAAATCGGGATAAAACGAAAATGTTAACCTTCGGATGTGAAACAAAAGAATTGAAATTAAATAATAAGCTAATAGAAAAAGTAGACAATATTATTTATTTAGGTCAGTTAATATCGTCGAAAAATAGTACAAGGAAAGAGGTGGAGCGAAGAATTTATATTACTTGGGAGAAATATTGGTCTTTGAAGTATATTTTCAAGGGGAAATATAGCAACAGGGTAAAAAGCGAAATAATGAATACCTGTATCTTGCCAACTCTTATATATGGATGCCAGACCTGGACTTTGTCAAGTAACACAAAAGATAAAATAAATAAAATGCAAAACGGATTAGAGAGATCGATGCTACATATTAAGCTAAAAGATAGAGTAAATTTAAAAATAATTAGGAATAAGTTGAAATTTAGCTATAATTTTAGCAGAGTTATAAAAGCACTTAAATGGGATTGGACGGGACATGTAGCTAGAATGAAAAACAATAAATGGACAAAAGCAGTCACAGAATGGTGTAACTATAATAAAAGAAGACAAGGTAGACAAAAATTAAGATGGCAGGATGATATAATTAAAATGCTTCAAAATAAACAATACCATAGAGTAGCTGGAGACCGGCTCGAATGGGACCGTTTGAGGGAGGAGGGCTAGATAATAATTATGCGTTAAATGATATATATGTAGGTACGTATATGTATGTATATATGTGTATATGCATATATTAATGTATATTTAGAGTAAGTTATACAAATAATTAGAATTATTATCATTCACTATGGCTAATAATAATAATAATAATAATAATAATAATAATAATAATAATAATAATAATAATATTATTAATAGCGCGGATATGATGTATATGGTGGTGTGCCATTGCCTTCCATCCGATAATATTAGGATATTTATACTTTTATTTTCTGATGATAATTTTTGCGTCGCCGATTCCATTCTAACTGGATACCATCCGTAAAGAAGTTCGTGTTCTAATTACTAGGCTATCCCGACGACATAGAAATACTTATACAAAGTCTAAAAAAAAAAATGATTAAAACATATTTGTTGAACGCGTCTGTTTCATTTAATTTATTTATTGAATTTATATGTTTAATAAATAACCTTAATTTTCCGATTTTTGAACTGAAACTTCTATTGGCGCGGTTTATATGGGTAGTTAACGCGCAAAACGAGCGAGTAGGCATAACAGACGGATATATATATATATCTATATAAGTACACACACATACACTCATATATATATATATATATATATATATATATATATATATATATATATATACCAACATCCACCTATCAAATCATGTTTTGTTGCGTCAGGTGTGTCAATGAAGTAACGGACGGGTATATATATATATATATATATATATCCCGTTTGCATGTACCGCGTCGTCAAACCACATTTATACACATAGGTAGGCCTATTCTTATATATACGTGTAAAAATTTAAAAAATAGCTGGTAGTGGTTTGTCGGAAAAGCTATTCGAGAAAATTATCGCGTAAGTCGAATATAAATAGTTCGTTGAAAAAATTCGATTGGCCCCCAAAAAGGGCAATTAAAACATCGTACTTTTCGACGGTATCGACGAATCGGAATCGCGAATTAAGTAGTTCCAATGGTGATGAGACGACGCCTGAGATGATGAGATATATGGAATGTCCAGAGAATCGAAATTGATTCAACAATCGCCATCGACCGATAGTACGATCAACGAAGTGGTAAATGTCGATTTTGCTTACGTCATCATGTCGAGCAAGGTAAATAATATCGCGACGAAAAAATTCCGATTGACTGTCGCCGCTGATGAAAATTTACAGGATGACGAATATGTAAATATAATCTTCGATGGCGAGGCTATGACGACGTTCATTACGTGGGCACTAGTCGTCAATTGCTCGATTTTCCTGGTGTATGGGTTATGGTTAAACACGTTAGTGGTAGCGATACCAATCTATCGGCGATAACGTATCGTAAAGAACTAGCCGTCTGTCAAATTACGATGTACTATGGAATTATCAATATTTGAAAATTTTGGACGACCTTAGTAAATAATAATGAGAATTACCTAGGAACCTTTTTAATACTAACGTTGCCATTAATTCGGTAGATGACAATTCGGTTAGTTTTGACCTACGGTAAATAAATAAATCTATATATACGTATATATGTAAACAAAAGTCGTAGTACTAGTCCTAATTTAGGTTGGTGGAAGTAGTTGGTTTGATTTATTGAAATGAGTCATCGTTATGTGTTGGCCTTGATTCATAATTCGCGAACTGTTAGATAATTTTTGATTGCTAGTCTTCCACTCCTTAATTTAATTTAGAACGCCCTAAAAAAAAAATCAATAACAACAAAAAATTAGGAGACTAAATTAATGCGGGCCTTCGAGCGAGCGATAATTATTTTTAGCTGTCGACCATTATCATCGAAAATTGAAGAAATTCTTCGTTAGTAAATAACGAACTAAAATATTAACCGTTTCAGTCGTAGTGTCGGTAGGTAAACTTTTAACGCTAAATAAATAATTTTTTTTTATAATAAGAGGCGTCGCACGGTTAGTGTAAAATATTTAAATTTCGAAAATATTTATACAACACCTATTAAAAATTTAGTTATTATATCTAAAATAAACAGCGATAAAAGAGTTAAAATTGCTTTCGACTGTTAAGCCAATAGTGAACATAAAAATCAAGTATAGAAATATATATTTAAAATGTATAGAATTTATAAAAAGTATAAAAATATTAATTTAGATATGCAAATTACAAAAATTTTGCAATTACAAAATTATCTGATAGTGAATATAGTTTGTTCGTTCGTATGAAGCTAAAAGAATTATACTTAAATATCTATTGAAAGTCCTGATATCCGCTGGAGCGCGATATACATTATATCTATTAATGTTGTTTTTATTCTATGCAAATGATCGAGAGTTTGAAGTTCTCCACATTTAAATAAGGGATTCAAAGCCATTTTTCATTTATTCAATGTACAGGCACATCTACCTTGTCCCGTTCTGACACTATTTATTCTGCACCATTCTCGTCGTAATAGGTCTATTAATAGAGGTTCTATGCTGGGATCTTGTACTACATCTGCGATAATGGCTTTACTCCTTCTTCATTCATCTTTCCTGTTTTCCTTCTACTTTTTTGACGTGTTTTCTATAAAAGGCGTCTGTCTAGATTTCAGTTCTCTTATGGGTTTTCTAGGCTTTATCTACACACATTAAACAGTTCGTATGTGTAACATTTTCCCAATGTTTTCGGAACTGGTCTTAATTTCGGAGAAGTAATGCGAGCAAGAACGGGATTTTAATTCGTCGACCTTGATATGCCGCTAATTATTCGTATTGCAAACTTCTACTGGACATATGTTTTCTCAGTATGCGCACTGTTTAGCACTCTCCTGCTGAGTAGGTCAGCGCTAGAGTTGTTGTTCTCAACACCTTTGCGGTTGCTCCCCATCTTGCGCCAGCAAATTTCCTTAACAAGTTCACCCTTTTATTTACTTTCTTTGCTAAATTGTCAATATGCGGCCTGTATGTTAGCATTACGTCCAGTATAACCCCAAGATATTTTGGTTTATTAATTTTATTATTTTCTAATGTAACGTTAAGGTCAATATGTTGGGACCAGTTGGATACGGAAAGCAAGAGATAGAACTATTTAGAAGCGAATGGGTGCTATATATATATATATATATATATATATATATATATATATATATATATATATATATATATATTTAAAGTAAAAAAAAAAGATAAATAAAAAAATCGGAAGAGGCCTTTGCTCAAGTAGGACTTTCATTATTATTTGACTATTTTGTGTATGTGTTTTTGGTGTATTCAAATGAAATGAAGTATATATATATATATATGTGTGTGTGTGTGAAATTCGTTACAAATATATGGTAATATCCTGTGTAATATTACAAATAAATTTTACTTGTTTCTATTATATACAGTTTTAATACAACTCTGCGGTGATCAAGCCTAACCTTTTAAATTAACATTATACACATTATAACGTTTAAAGATGAAAAAAGAAAGAAAATGTTGTTTACGTGCCTGTTGTTGTTATTACCTAATAATCGGTTCGATGGTAAGATTAGACTTCTGGCTGTATTCGGACTGATTATTACAATAACTGCTAACACTTGTAGCGGGCAGGTATATTGATAGTTGTAACGGAAAGGTCGTTACGCTAAAAAAGCGTTATCCTTGTATAAATATGAAAATAGGTTAGTAACGTGCAAAAAATGACGCATCTAGAGAATTGGATCATGTCAAATGGTATAATCGTTGCTAGCGTTAACAATTAGTATATTAATCGTATAAGATGTTTGTTAAAGTTATTATTATTAATACCAATTTATTTGATTATCGTTTATTATTATTGAAGTTATTTATAACATGAAAATAGCCGGACTTTCCGAATGCATTGTGGTGACTATTTAAGTGTGCTTTACTTTATTGTTGCTTTTTCAACCTTTTCAGTCGTACATTATAAAATTTTGACACAAATTATAAATTTTATACAAGTGTTTATTATATATGTATATATAAGTACTTTTAAAATCGTGACATTTCACGTCAACCGGAAATTATAAAATTTTGTTACGTTTAAAATTGTACCATACAGTGGACATTACGAGTGAAAGGGTTAAGAACAAATTACTAACTACGCTTTATCTCTCTTTATCTTCGTATATTGTATACAGTCTCTCCTCTTTCATAAAAATTTGTTTACTATTATATCGTAATTGAAAAAGTTTCTTTTTAAAAAAATGTTTTTCATCTTTCAAATATAGATTGATCGTGTATTAGGGTTGTTATAATTCTGTTGTTGTACATAGCGATGAACTTTTCTTAATGGATGTTATGGGACGAACAGATGGCAGTTTGAACTTATTACCTTTGGCTCGGCGACAAGTTCGTAAAATGTTAATCTCTCCAGTAGCGCACGTGTTCTCTTTTGGTTAACATTGAGAAGCTGGTGTGACCCGGACTGTTTTACCGAACGCCGATATTTTATTTATATACGTAACGGATGTATTTGATATACGCATCGTGCCTTTTATTTATTTATATATATATATATATATATATATATATATATATATATATATATATATATATATATATATATATAAAAATATACGCGTAATATTTGAACTTGATTAATTAGTATGATTAAATGAGTACAAACGTGTGAACCATCGTTGAAGATGGATCGAATAAACTAGGACGATTTATTAAATTACAGCAAAAACGAAAGCCGGATTAAGGAGGGCTGTAGAAGAGATAAAAACATTCGCTCGTAGATGTGTGAGCAAATAAATAGGGAAATTAATTAGGTCGTTAGATAATAGAATGGAAATTATTATTTTTTCAATTATATCTTCGGATTAATTACATCGTTTTTTTTTTTTAATCCCTTTCTTATCAGCTACCGACAGAAATTTATGTCATCAATCAGATGTCTCTTGAGAACGCACTTGATGTTTTGAGAATATGACCAATTTCGATTTTGGATTGACTACACTCAATCCATCATCGTTCTTCTTTTCAATTTTTTAATATTCGGTAAACTGTCTGCTAGTGGGCTTATATGATGCTGTAGTCTCCATATATGCTTTTACGTGAATTACAACTTCTACGTACTTTATATTTAGATCTTCGCGGTACGGTTTAAGACGTACCACGGGGCTCTCACTATAGCGCTAATATCCTGTTTTAATATGACTGAATTCAGGCTTTAATACGATTTTGTTTTATACAGTAATAATTTGTTTATAGTATCGCGAATGCGGATCAAGCAACCAATATAGGTTGTTTAGTGTTTAAGTATTTAGTTCCATTTGCTTCGCTCTAACGTGTTGAGCCCACGTTAAGGTTTGGTCTAGGTGAACTGCAAGATATTTTACTGTTTGACTTTGTTCAATTTGCCTACTTTCGATAAAGATTATTATATGTATCGCGAGAAATTTTTCTTTTAGTAAATACAATGTGCGTACTCTTAGACTCATTTATTGTCAATTTCTATTTTCTCGACCACTTTTCAATTTCGTTGATTGCGCTTTGCAAGGTTTTATTTGATGTACACGGAAAATTCAAATCAATACAAAATGTGTAGTTGTACAAGTGTTAAAAGATTTTTACATTTACACGAGGGACTTTTAATTCTATTTCTGCACGAGAATTTAACGTAAAAACGTGTATTTATAGAAACAAAATTAAAAAAACCGTATGTGCCTCGGAGCGAAGGGAGGAGTGAAATTTGAAGATAACTAAATTCGTTACATAGTTGTTTTTTTTTAATTTTTGCGCGCGTATATATATATATATATATATATATATATATATATATATATATATATATATATTACGCCTACTTGCCTAACGGATTTCTACTGACTTCATCATTACTTACTTAGGGTCCTAATATATATTTCTTTCTCTTTATTTAACTCGACTTTAAATATTCTTCTCTATTTATTTCAAAGATAAACTACAACACGATGATTATAATGAAATAGTTTATTTTATATTAATTAAATGAAATAATAAAAACTATTATATATTTATTAATTATTAGCGAATCGGTTATGATATAAAAATAATAATTTACGCGAATATAAAAACTAACCAGATTCGTAGTGTAACTCACCAAACATGTTTTCTTCTTTTTTTATTCTGACACAACCGACTTGACTGAAAGCTAATTCACAACTGAACTACTGAACTGAAATAACTGAACTAAACTGAACTAAAAAATAACAATCTTTTAACTTTTTTCTTAAGCCTTGTTAAACAAAAACTCCTCGACTGGCTCTTCATTATTAACTAAAACTCACTGGTTCTTCTCGATTCACTGGCTAAATTAATTTTACTGACTGTATTTTTATTAACTAAAATTAACTGGTTAAACTAATTTACTGTGTTTTTCTCTCTTGATTAACTAAAATTAACTATTATTATTGTATAATAATAGTTTGTCCACTACGAATCCAGTCTGGTTTTATTATTATAATAATAATATATTTTACTTTAATTAAACAAATAATTATATATATTTTTTTATTATATTGATTAAACTAAATATTAGTCTTCATTTCCCAATTTAATCAATTTAAATTATCATGACGTGAATATACGACGATCGTCCGCAATATATATATATATATATATATATATATATATATATATATATATATATATATATATATATATATATATACATAAGAATAAGCCTACCTATGTATATAAGTCGACGCGCCTAACGCTACAAAACGTGGTTTGAAGGACGGGTGTTGGTAGTGCAGGTACATGCGAATGGGATATATATGTAACTGGCAATCGAGCAGACAAGCTCGTTGTCTTGGTATGAGCATTTATTGAAGATGTCAGTCGATAGCTTTCGAGCAAAATCCCTACAATAGGGCAGGTCAATAGCTTCGTACATGCTGTTGACATAGCTAACTGCATTCAGAATACACTTGAGGCATCTATCTTGAATTATTTGTAATTTATTAAAGGAATCTTTTGATATCGAGCTCCAGGTAGGATGTGCGTAAGAAAGTACTAGATGGATTAAAGCTTTATAGAGGATTATCTTGTTTTTAATGTTGAAATTTTTAATGCAACTCGTGTAAGTTGTCAGGTAAAACCGAGCCAAATTTTACCTAGTTATTTTCATATTAACCTACCCATACATCTTTAAAAGATAAAATACTCCAATTTGCAACTCCTGTTATATTCTTCTCACAGCCTAACGTATTTAGGTTATTATTTTTATTTTTTTAATTCGGATTATGTTTATCCTTTGTATTATTATAATGCAGCGGCTTGTATCGCTTTCGCCGCGCAAGTATTTAGTTGTTTTTTTTACGAGAGCGAGGGGTATAAGATTTAGTCAAGCGTTCGCTCTGAAATCCTCGTCTGCTTTTAATGTTTTTTTTTCTTTTATTTTTTCGTTAACTTAAATTTTTTTTTTTTATCACGCCATTTATCTAGGTTAACCGCCTGTATTGTTTGTACGTGTCACGTAAACGAATTACCTAATACTCGTTCGAAGCGAATACGTGTGTCAGTGAAAGAGTCGTTTATACTGGGGGGGGGATAATCGTGATCTATGACGACGGATCGTGTCTCGACCCTAAAAGTACCGCGTATTACGCTAAAACAAATCACGAAGGATTAACTGAATCATTTTCTCTATATACCGTTCGTCGCGCAAGCAATTGTGGTATACACGATGTGATTCAGTCAGTTATCATTATCACCGCGTTGCGGATCATAAGAGATTCGGTTCCCATCGAATAAGCTTTTATTTACTATTTGTCGGGTCGGAACTAATCAAACGTACGAATTCCAAATCAGACGTCGTTTAAAAAGAACTTTCGCGAAGCGTGACCGTCTGGCCGTCTGACCGTGTATCCTCCTGTTCAGTTTGGTAGTTAGTAAAGGATCGGATCTATCTCTCTGACGGCATCGTTACGTTGTTCGCTAACTGAAGGAAGGGAAATGATTTTTCGTTCTAGTCTTTTATTTTTATTCTTATCCTTCTGCTTATAAATATTAAAATTGGCGCATGGCAAAAGTCAACCCTAACCCAGGGGCTTCAATTATCCCGATTTGGTTATTTGTTTTTATTGGCCTGAATCTTTCTGCCGATTACGTATAAAACAACAATGTCGGTTGAGAAATCACGGTAAGCACATACATATACGCGTATGCATTAAACACACGCACACCAATATGTATATATATTATATATATATATATATATATATATATATATATATATATATATATATATATATATATATATATATAATATTACAAGTTCGTGTGCTTGTGTAGTTTTCTCTTATTAACGTTAATTTATAACTAGTCAATTGAGACTATCTAATAAATGAGTGTAAATTCGCGTATGAAAGGTGTATCCAACGATGCATTTACCTTACAACGACTATAAAAATTAATTTCGAGGTAGGTTACCGCCCGGGTGAAAGGTGCTCCGAATTTCCAGAGAAATAAGCTTGTAATAATAGAGACTAGAACATACATATTGTATGTGTATACGTGAGGAAAAAATTAAGTAAGAAGAATATACTAAAAAGCTCCGGACTAAAAAAATTTTTCAGATATTGCAAAACTTGTACCGTAAAGGCCCCTGTTTGTAACGTCTTTACAAAAACAACCAAATTTGTGATCAGTATTGACATCTTTAGATATCATCATGTGTACAGAACTATTATTTACATCCATCTAAAAGAATGTGACGGATAGTGCCCACTTCTAAACAGAAGAAGAAATATATATTTATAAAACATATATACGAAATCATGTATACACGAATAATTGAATAATGAAAAATGTTAAGTACCTTATATATATATATATATATATATATATATACCTTAGCAGTTAACTTACTAATGTACAACGACATCTAATGTATATGTGATAAAATTAAAATTTAAAACTTAAAATTTAAAGTTTTAAACTTTTAAGTACGGGGAAAAATTAGAAAAAAAAAAAAACCTACAGGAAAACAATAAAAATAAATTATATAATTAGAACTTAAGTAAAGAGGGAAAACACGTAGTAAATAGGAAAATAGTTCTTAAAGAAGTAATCTATGTTTAATTATGCGGTGTTTGTATTTAGAATATCGTACGATAAGTCTCGACATGTCTGCATTTTATGTTAAAATTTACTAGATAATTTGTTTATATAAGTAAGTATATCTAAAAGGTTTGCGAATGCGTATCACGCAATTTAGTACATCTATGGGCGTTTAATACTGCAGCAGTGGTTTTGTAACAGCTGTAATCTTTTACGAGTACTGTTGGAAACCGAAAACCAAAAACAATTCAGGCGTAAGTTAATCGGGGTAGTAGACGTGTATAATAACTTTTTGTTTGAAATAAAGAAGAATGACGATTAAAAATTGGCGAGAGTATTGAGCGCGTTGTCAATGCAGTTAGTAATATTGTCATTGAACGATAAGAATCTAATATGACTCCTAAGTATCGAACTTGCGTCGATCGCTGAATACCCATCGATTGTAACCGCAGGTGAACGTTAGTGGGTGTCGTCTTGAAAAAAGTATCTCCTCCGTTTTTTTTCTGTGTTTATTTTCAGTCTTCAAAGTTTGTAGTATTTAAAGACATTAGCAGTTTTTTGCAATCTGTTAAGTATAGTGTCTGGTCTCTGTGAGACGCACAATATAGGGCGTCAGCATATAAGTCGATATTAATACGAGGTAGTTTAGGGATAATATCGTTTATTAAAATTAAAAATAAGTAATGCCCTAGCACACTGCCCTGTGGAACTCCTGAGTAGTAAGATTTAATACCATGGTTAGGATGGGAGACGTAAAAATTTCTAACAGAAAGGACAAAGATCACTTTGGGACGACGGGTTAAATCTAAATAAACACGTATTAAATTTACCGCGAATATTAATTATTTACACGATATAGAAATTCGGCGCACACAAAAGAGAAAAACACATTTTATTCTTTCGAAAAAATTTAAGAATAGTTTGCCAGTGATTGTCAAATTGCTTATGTATCACTTTAAATGTACATTTTTTATAAAGCAATTTTATGTCATATCGTATTTATTTACATCGTAGGCAATACATTATCCTAACGTCGAAGATGATTTCTCCGCACCGTATGATATCTTTTAGTTAGTTTTAGGATAAAAAGACGATGCTTTTATTCAAGTTTCCGCTTAATCAAACGACAAAATAGATTAGAAAATTTTCGAAAACGGGAAGTATTTTTAAAGTACAGCTTGTCCATAGGTAAATTTATTATTATATTTAAAAATATTAACTGTTGATCGAATTTATCGATTAATAATATAGTCGATGCGCTGATAGGGTAAAACTTTTTGTCTATAACGACACGTTTGAAAGAATTTCATCATTTCAGTTTTTAACAAAACAAAATAAAAACATAATCGCCATAAAATTTATTTGATTTTCGCGAAGCTTTTCGATTTTAACGTCATTTTCAAGCGATACAAAAACTTTACAAATTAATTAAAAAATAAATTTTATAGCGATAAACATCGTTTTTATTTTTGTTTTGTTAATTCATAAAGATCACTACTCCCCAATACATGAACATTTCAGTTTTTGATTAACGCCGTAAAAATTGACTGTAGTTGATCTCGTTAGACGAGTACAGATCGTGTAACATCTTTCCTCGATGTCAATAGTTTAACCTGTAACAACAGTAATATAGTGCTAGAAAAAAATCATTCATGTACGAGATAACTTTAAAGTTTACATTACGAATTGAAGAAATATAAATATTCCTCAGCTGCGGTCCTAATACTAATAATCCCGGAAGTACTTCACTCTCGATATCTATGTAAAATTCCTTACTTTTTAAGAACAAAATGCATTTACGATTTATTAAATAATTACGGATAATATTAATTAATCGGCTCGATAAGTTAAATTCAATTTTTAAAATATGTAAATTAAGTTTCTCAAAAACGCTTTAAACAAATCAAATGAAATTACAGATACATATTAATGATTATTAACTTTTTCCTAACTGAAGAAGATAAATTTATAATACATTAAAAATTAATAATTTTTTCTACACATTTGCTAAAACTGATAATAGAGTTATAAAAATTTATATTATCAGTTGGATTATACTAAACTTTCGAGTTAAAATTAATTCGCCGACTTTTAAATATCCTCTAAAACATATAAGACTTGTAAATCGAATATTGAACGTCTTTATCATCTTAATATCAGTTTTATTATCGGTATCCGGAGATTTGTTTACGTAAAAGATTTTCAAATTGTGAGGAAATAAAAAGTATCTTATTAAATATTTACATTTACCCTCAGAATTCTCGAGGATGGTATTACCCTATTTTAGATGTGAGATATTATTAACAGGGTTGTTTATTACGCTTTAATATGCTGTACCGCTTGTAGAACGAGTTACTATAACAGCAATTACTACAAGCGATACTTTATACGTATTCGACAAAATGTTATACCTAATATCATGTACATGAGATTATTAACTTTAATTATTAATTAGTCATATATATTGATTATTTAAGCATTTTATTTTTATTTTTTGAAATTGATTTATTTTTATTTTTTTAAATTGATATTTTCCAAAATTGCGTTGACCGAAATATTATGATCTCGATAATTTTTTTTTTTACTTTTCTGCTTTTTCCGAACAACTAAAGTGAAATTATTTTTAAAAAAATTTTTACAATTTTTTAACAATATTAGTGTAAGATGCTGCTTATTATATATAAATTTTTTTGACCTCGTTAATCGCTTGTTTAGTATCATCATTATCCTGATCTAGACGATTTTGAATAGTACCTGTGTTTCAAACTAAAATTTGATTCATCACATGAAAAATGCCTGACTTGGCAGATTTTTTTACGACATCAGCAACCGTTTATATGAAACAGCTTCGGATATAAGGAAAAGTTTTTTTTTTTCATTAAGATTATTGTGACGCCGTGGTAGTTAGTCTTGGACAATAACGATTATTACAATGAAGTGACTCCGACTTAATTCCTTACTTCACTAAATCATATGGTTGTTTAAGTCGTTTTATATCTTCAGAGTTGTTCAGCAGCTCTATGACTTCAACATCGGTGTGATTTTCTAATTTTTTGCGTGTTTGAAAGCAAACTTATTAATTTCATCGATGACTATCGGAATTTTTAAGTATCGGTGTATGCCGTTATCGCGTTCAAATCGAATTGCGCGGATGATTGTACGAAGTGCAACATTTTGACGTCTTTGTACGGAGTCTATATATTGGAAATAGTAGTACAACCTCACAATTGTATTCTATAAATCCGAATAGGTTTAACAATGGCCATATACAAAAGTCGTTTATTTGCAATAGATAGCGTTGATTCCTATTAGGCAATAAATACATCCCACATTTTAGCTTTTATTTCCAAACATTTCTGCCGAGTATGGTGCTTCCAATTTAGACGCGAATCGATGTACATCCTCAGGTACTTGACTGACTCTTTTTGTGAGATTATCTACTGATTCGATGTCATTGGAATATTTGCTGTTTAGATGAAGTTTATGTGCACCTATTTTTCGCTGTTAACTTTAATTTACGTTTCAGCCAACGTAAATCATTTATTGTTCGCTGTAGATTTTCAGTAATACACTGTTGAATCTTGCCTGTAGCTAGAATTTCTGTGTCGTCGTCATCAGCAAACATAGAGATATAAGATTGTTTGTTGGATAATAGGCTCTAAGGCACTAGCTTGTAGTATATTTCTGACAATATGTTTTTCCAGTCAGATGTCGTTTCTCATATCTAATTCTAAACTGTCGGTTAGTCAGGTGTAATTCCAGAATACAACACCGTGGATATGAAAACTGTTCACGTAATTTTGTGAACAAACCGGCATGCCAAACTTTATCAAACGCTTGGGATACATCCAGGAATACACCGGTTAATGGAAGAAAATCTCCTTCGGCGACGTAAAATTTAACTCACTTCTCGTCGTAATTTTTTGCGTAATTAAAATAGATTAACTTAAGAGAAAATTGTTCATCCGGAGGCTTCGCGTCTGTCTTTGGATTATCCGCAACGTGTCGGCCGATGTGCTAAATTCTTTCGACGGCGTAGTAGTAATGCAACTTTTCGTTCGTTCGGTTTGCGGTTACGAAAGGTTTAATTTGTTCGGCGATCGAAATTTTTCATTTTATCTTCCACCAAAAAAAAAGTCCGAGTCGCATCTTGGTCGAATGGGTAATTGGCTCGAGGCTTCTTAATTAAATCGTGTCGGTAGAGGTAACGTTACTTAAGCGATAAAACCGAAAACGCAAACGTCTCCTCGAACGAAAACGATCTTCTATTAAACCGATTCAATCGGTTTCAATAATTGTTTGCTTCAAATACTTACTCCTTCACATCGTACCACTTGTATTTCGGATGGTTCGTTATAATTTTTCGCCATCGTTGTTCGTTTTTTCAACCTATAACCTAATTTTGTTTCGACTAATTTTCGATTCGACATTGTTGTCCCTATACGGTTCACGGTACATGTTCGCTTTTTTTCCTTATATTTCCGTATTCCGAAAATTTTCGCCAAGTCCGACCAAAATTCGGTGTATATATTTTTCCGATAACAACGATATCAAAGCTGGCGGTATTATTTACGTTCGACTTGGCACCCATTATTCGTTTTACAATTGTACCTTTGTTATAGTATTATCTGGCTCGAAGAACATGCGTTTTCAATATATTATACATATATATATATATATATATATATATATATATATCACCCAGATATTATGTATATTCTACTTGGCATCTACATGGGGTACTTGTAATTTTATTATCATTCCTTAGTTTGGTGGATATATAGCCTATATAGAATTTTATATATATATATATATATATATATATATATATATATATATATATATATATGCGAACCAATCGTTTCATGCGTAATAATAATGATTAAAATAAAATAAAACTACTTATGCGTATGCGTGGGTGTACGTATGCATATTGTTGCGTTTCGGCAAATAATCCAAAAGTATATTGGAAAGGCGGTTCTGTCGCAATATAAAATAAAAAACGTAGACTATCTCTAGTTAGTCAAGTACATAGAGTAATGATCATAGGAAAGAAATAATATCAAGTGTAAAGACGGATGAAAATAAGAAACTTTGACGAAGTTCAGTTTCAGGATTACCCCGTGTGCACGTTTGGAGGAACCTAGATGTGTCATAATTTCCTAGGAAAAAACTTTTATTTTTAGTCTCTTATACTGCTCCTTGCGGAATGGATCGAAAAAGTTGTCTCTTGTTAAACTTATTCGCGCGAAAGTGTTTATATAGTTCAGAAAAGTGAATATAATTTGATTTATTGTCGCGAATATAGGGGTGACAGACATCATTTGCGGTCGGATCTGGCACCTCTGAGGCTTTATTACACAAGGTTATGAGCACGGACTTGTGTAATGCGATACAATTTTAGTATATATATTATTATTTCTCAGTCCATTACTTTGTCTTCTCCATCGACTTTTTCCTTTTTGGAAGATTACATAAACGATCTTTCAGCATAGTTAACAGGGCAATATCATGGCCCCGATCCTGTTTAAGATCTATACAAACGATCGTGGGAAGTAAAACAAAATATTTCTTATATTGCAGATGACCTTCCTCTAACAGCTCAGGACGATAACTTCATTGAAGTAGAAGAGAAACTAAATACAATATTAAAACGGTTAGATAAGTATTACGAACAGAATAACCTCATACCGAATCCTAACAAAATGTATGTTCCTTTCGCCTTAAGAATGCTGTGGCCAATTTTAAATTGAAAATCCGACGGCGAGGGATAGAACTCGAGGATAATGAGCACATAAAATATTTAGTAGTGACATTGGATAGATTTCTTACTTATAGAGACCACTCTGCAGGAATACTAAACAAAAAATTAATACCTGAAATGGAGTATTGAAGAAGCTCGTAACTTGTAAAAGGGGGTGCAAACGCTATGGTTATGAGAACTACAGCTCTGGCATTATATTTCTCAGTACGGCTACCCTGCTTGGGCTAGGTCTGTACATGCAAAACATGAGGATATTTAAACGAATCGTGCCGTTTAATTACAGGCTGTCTAAAACCAACGGCAAGAAGAAACCTTTATCTCCTGAGCGGAATAGCGCCACCGCATATAAGATGCCATATAATAGCCAACAAGAAAAGGACGGCCCAATGTCCATACGAGAGACATCCAATGTATGGTCAAACCGGGGTGGCATATAGACTTAAGTCGAGAAATATTTTCATGAAAAGCATTAACACACTGAACGGATAGACCTATGGATTAAAGAACCCCTGCCAAACCTAGTGAGACCACCGGAAGAAACCCTGGCGCCCGGATATAAAGGGAAATGGTCGATATGGCAAACAATCAACCGAATACGGGCTGTGCTCGAACGGCATCATTGATGATGAATGTAGGGTCTAACAGAAGATCCGAAATGTCAGTGCGGAGAACTCCAGACAGTGTCGCTCATACTGGAGTGTAAAATGAATCCGACGACGTGTTACAATGCATGATGTCACCGAGGCAAACGACAAGGCTAGAATTCTGTCTGGATACTGGTACGATAAAATATAATTAAACGTAACGAACCGAACACGAGCAGAAGATTTCACAGTGTTTCTATATGCTACATAATGCCGAGCAATAAAACTAGCGTATGTCAGGCGAATAGACCCTTTTGAGACGTTCTGTTGACGGTGAATGTTGTGGGTTCCTGGACATAAAAACGAACTAACAGCTCTATGTTGATGACATCGGACCTGCGCCTACAGACATAGTAATACAGCGCGTAGTAAAATACTTTATACACCAAATGGAGGGAATTAATTTTGCGATTTATTGAATGCAAAAAGATACTAGAACGTGAACCAGGTATATCGACGAAATAAAAAATTTAATTAGAATAACATCAATTATATATATATATATATATATATATATATATATATATATAAGCTACATAATTTTGTTTTCACGTAGCATATGGGTGTCAAGTCACTTTAATGCTTTGTTTGAAAACATTGAGTCAATTTCACATTTTTTTTAATGTGTTGTGTCAATACTTTTTGGTTCGAATTATTATTAATACTTCTGTTTATTAGTAAAATAATTCGTTTTGCAGCTTATAAACCAGTGGTATATAAACTATATTTTCTCATATTAGGTATAACGACATTCTATTAAATCTTCATTTAAATGTAACTCCCAAGAATTATATGCATATATATACATATTAGGTAGAAACAACGAAAGTGAAAGTGATTGAAAGAGTTAGGAAAGGATAGCCTATGTAAATTATGAAATATTTAACATTCGAAATTTACATTTATTTCAACGGACGTTTTATTACTTATTGGTAAAATGTAGACAAAAAATAATATAATTATTCGCCTTATAATATACTGGTTAATATTTTAATTGTTTTTTTCTATTATATACATTCGTGGTTTCGCATTTTCGCCATTAAGATTCGGCCTGTCTTGTTTCACAGTTAAAATTTATACCCATATTTTCATTTATAGCTTTTTAGATGTATAAATATATTTTTAATTATTATATAGTTTCGACGGATAGATGGAATAAAACAAAAAACTATACTCACACTGGTTACAGCTACGTGAAAGAGTAGAGAAAAGTGATCCGCGCGATTTTCGATGTCACATGATGTTACCAAATACCCTCACGGTTTCAAGAACATAGAATATTATATGTATACACCCTCCCTTGTTTGTCACTATAAATATATATAATTCACAAGTAGAGGTAATCATAATTTTTAAAATTTGCTTAACAACTTTTACGTATAGCTATTAAGTGTGTATACGTTTTGAAGTCGCCGTAAACTACTTCATAGTTTGAAACCTGTCTGCTGAATTACTTAAAACGATGAAGTAATGAAAAAATAAAGAGTAAAAATGAATCGAATAAATAGATCTTATTCACGTATTTGTAAAAAAAAAAAAATTAAACTAATATAATTTTATAAAAGAGTAATACATGTTTTTAATATATGATAATGGTAGGTAAGAGTGATGAACACTGGCGTCCAGAACACTCAACACACTATACAAGCTTTCGAGTTTTGGTGCTATCGACGTTTACTTAGGATCCCGTGGACCAAAAAGATGATAAATGTTGAAGTGCTGCAGACAATGAAAAAAGAAAAAGAAGAACTACTCGCGGTATTGTTAAAAGAAGGAAAATGGAATATTTCGGTCATGTGATGCGTGGGCCTAAATACACACTATTACGGAATACAACAATGAGGAAAGCAGAAGAAAAAAAGGGAGTTGGGCGAAGAAGATTATCTTGGTTCCAGAACTTACGAACATGGACAAGTTGCGGCGTTGAAGAATTGTTTCACACAGCACCGGATAGGAATGCGTATAAAGAATTAGTAAAACTTGCCAATAGACGAGTCTAAGATCGATCATGGCACTGAAGAAGAAGAGTGGAGTTTAGAAATATATTTGTGAATGTGATAGTGATTTAGTGATTCAGTGATTCGTGCATGTGTGATAGTAAATGGAAAAGAAAAACAGCGGAAATCTCGTAAGAAATAACGTTAAGATTTTTACTTTTGTGGAAATGGACGGAAATGAAAAAATATTCGTAATACCAACATTACAATCTACGCCGGTAAAATATTAGTTTTAATTTTACTTTCCTTCAATCTGGTACATAGTTGTCGACGAACAAGGCTATCCTGTCTGCCTAATACCTATTTATCTTTTTCTTTGGTAACGTTAAACGTACACACATACACGTATACACACATTGTATACATATACATGTTTTCGTACGTGGCCTAGTTTTCTATTTTTTAGCTTATCATGTGGTTGCGTTCAGTTAAAAATTTGTTGGAGTAAAAGTTTGTCATTTTTAAAAAAATTTAAATAATTTTCGATTGAACGAAATTTGGTTAGGTAGTAAAAAAGTTTTAAATTGAACTATTTCGAAAATAATCGTGCGAGTATTTCTTTTTCCGTTAAAAGACTTATATTTAGGAATGATTTTAAACATGAAGGTTAAACGTGATTACCCTCTATTGCTATAGTAATATTCTATAATTTTTTCACATCCTTTAGTTTAATCTAATTCATTTGTTAAATTTATTTTTATAATTTATTTTTTGTTCTTTCGGTGGCCAGATGGTATGTACAAGCCAGGCCATTAAAAAACAAATGTTAAACGTTTAAACGTGTAGACAATTGTCTCACGATTTTAATATTATTACAAAGAAGCAATTCACATTTGTCAATATAAAATTTATAATAAATTTTGTTTAATAGTTTTCAAGTTGTGTATTATATTTATACCTGGAGTTGCTCTTTTTTTTTTTTCTTTCTAAAATAGTGTTTTTTCGGAAAATGCATTTTGGTATGTCCAATGTATACAGGAGGTACAGGATGGACCCTAAGACGCTACCTAGCGGTACCCCTGCACGTATTGGATAAAACATTGACTTCGCATCTTCGTAAGATATGCGAAATTTTCTGTTTGATAAATACGAATTCAACAGCCCACGCCAATTGACAATTAATCGGGTACTTAATTTAAGGCCCCGATGGCAAACACGGTCGAATGCTTGCGCGACGTCGAGAAATACCGTACTACAGTATTTTGATTCTTCGAACGCTTTTTCTATTACTGAACCTATAAATATAACAACAATATTACATAACGTATAAACATGCATACCAGACACCTATGATTAATATGAATAGTTAGACATATCTATACGAATAGGTAAATAAAAGAATCGCTTGTTTAAATGTATAATAATATTTTCTTCTATCATACTTCCCGATTCGGGTATTGTTTCACCATCATTGCTGTGCCGGCTTTTATTTCTTGCCATTTTATCTAATTCTGTCATATTGATTCCGGCCCTTTTTTTGTGTTAGATACAAACCATCTTCCTGGTTTCTTTTTCCTTTAATCATACCCAATGGTATTATTTATCTTCGCATAAAGTATCCACAAAAAAGGTTATCTTCCCTTTTTTCCAAATTGTCATTAACATTTTGTCAGTTCCCTTTAATTTTAGAACTTTCTCATGTTTCATCTTTTTAGTCCAAGGTATTTTCCACATTCTTCGCGATTGCACCACATTTCGAATGATGATATCCGTTTCTTCGTATATTTTCCTTTATAGTCCATGTTTCGCATCCACATAGCAGCACCGACCATACGTCTTCAGTATATTGTTTTTGATCTCTAAGCTTAACTTCTTGCCGCGAAGGGTGTTTTCTAATTTCATAAATGTACTTCTAGCTAATTCAATACGAGTTCGTATTTCGATATCAGAATGGTCATTTTGTGTCATCCTGTAATATTTTAATGCTAAAATATTGCGAGCACATAAAGTCATTCGAAAATATATTTAGTCAGAACTATGTATTATTATCTGATCATTTACTCCGAGGTGAAATAGTGAAGAGACTAAAAACGAATAATTGGCCGGAATGTAGGCATAGATCACGAATAAAACGTTATTTCTCGTTATGCTGATATTTGATGAAAAAATAAAATGGCGTCCAGATAGTAAAACACTTCCGTGAGGAGAAAATAAATGATTTTTTTTTAGTAATTTATTATTTATGAATTAAGGGTGTAAAACAACTCTCTCTCTCTCTCTCTCTCTATATATATATATATATATATATATATATATATATATATATATATATATATATATATATATATATATATATATATATATATATATATATATATATATATATATATATATATATATATATATATATATATTAACGGATGTTTCATTCAACTGTCACTAAAGTCGTCCACTTTTTCCTTTCTCTTGACATTTACTTCGTTCCTGGCTATATCCATTAACGGTCCATTTTGGTCTTCCTATAGATATATTTTTCTTTCTATAACATCCGTCACCAGACGACTATGCCTTTAAAATAAAAAAGGTACCTTATCCACTTCGGCCTTCATTTTCGATTTTCCTGCAAAATAACTTTTTCCTTGGTGAGCTTTTTAATTTTGCTCATACAGGAGATTTTAATCTTGCGTCGTCCGAAACCCGGTATCTCAAATACTTTTACTTTTACGCATATCTTGTTTTTTTTTTCGTCATCATCCGCGGTTCAACCGTATAAATCGCTACCCGAAAGACTTCGCAATACATATGCGTAATTTCTAGAGAAAACGTATTCTGCGTAATTAGTCCTCGTATACTTATCACAAACATCCGAAGAACATTTTCCCATTGACTATCATACACATGCATATATATGTATATATATATATATATATATATATATATATATATATATATATAAATACATAATGATTGGATTCTATTTTTAAAAAGGGTATACAAAAAATTAAATGATTAAAAAAATATTATTATTACGAGTGAAGTATGCAAAAGTAAGGGCAAGGTATATTTTGTGATATAAATCTATATAAAACATCGATGGATAACTATAATGAATGTCTACGTCTATATAGATAACCCTGTCTTTGTACGGGGGGGAGGGCGGAAATTTACACACGGGGTAGAGATAGTTCGAATCTATTGTCGTTACTATTACGCGGTTGTTAGATCGATTAGTAAAAATTCTCCACGTCGTATCGTATCCTATACGTCATCCGAAAGTAATAAAATATGGTATAAATTATCTAGAAAAGACTGTAAGTAAATATTAATAAGGTTTAAAAACTATGCAATTATATCCATATTTCTGTTGTATGTTGCACGAGCTCCTGGACTGAGATAACTCCACTACTCTATATTCCAGATCCAAGTCTGTTTGTCGTCTTCCTGCGCTTCTTTTCTCCTCAATTTTCCCTTGGATTATAAATTGTCAGAGTTTGCAACGCTGTCATCTAACAACGTGTCCAAAATATTCTTTCTTCGCTGTTATTCATTTTTTCAACATCCTCCTTGATTTCGCCATTTCTAAGATCTTCCAGTTTGATATTTTGGGAGTGCATAAGATCTTGAGCATTCTTCTATGTGGTTACATTTCTGTTGCTTCGCATCGTTCAACTTGTCGTTTATTGAACGTGGCTGCTTCTATACAGTACAGCAATATAGGATGTAGATGTAGCACTGAATTAGTCGTTGTGTTTGAATTTAATGATCTATCGTATAGTGAATTCTTCCTGTTGTTAAATACTGATCGCGCTTGGACATATCTGCTTTTAACTTCGGTATGCAGATCTAGCTGATCAGTTATGATAGAGCCGAGCTATTTAAATTTATCTACTTTCTTCGCCATTTTAGTGTTAACTGTAATTAATGCTTAATCAATTGTCCGTTTTGCTAACTATCAGCCGTTTTGTATTTTTTCACATTAATATGTAGGTTGTATGACTTCCCGACCGAGTTCAGTTTATTAAAGAAGTACTAGATCATCTACTAGAATAACAGCATCATCTGCATATCGAATATTACTGACTATTGTCTGATTTCCAAATCACGCATTGCAAATTGTTTTTCTGAAGGCTTGTTCCGACTACGAATTAAATAGCAGGAGGGAAACCTTGCTAGTAAATTTAATAAATTAAAAAATTTATTATTGATCATGAACAGTTGTAATATAATGAATAAAATTAGATAACGATTCTATCGTTTTGTTAATTATCATGTACAATTAAGAATAAAAAAAATAGCACGTATCGTAATGCAGTAGTAAATAATCGTATTGCGACTGAAATCGTGACCGACGGATATTTTTATATACAGGATCGGGGAAGAGTTAGGAATTTAAATTTTTTATTTGTTAGTTAATTAAAGAAATAATGGCGACTGCAGCATATAAGTTTAAATTTCGTTGTATATACGATGGCAATTATTATGCATGTCAGACGACTCGGTTTTTGCCGTGCCATCAATATCGCGTGTGGTCATTGATACTTGACAGGTTGCAAGGATGGTATTCAACGTCTCATTCGTCCTTGTCTATTTTACGTGCAAATTCGGTTAATTTGTACTCGGCTTTGTATGCGTTGCAAAAATTTTCGAATAGATAAATAAATTTACATATATATTACAAGATTCCTCGTATATACTATTATTATTATTATTATTATAAAAAAAAAATAAAGTATTTATAAAGAAAAATTTTATTTTATATTTAAAAAAAAAAACTATTATATATTTATTATAAAGAAATATTTTACTTTATATTTTAAAATAATTAATATATATTTATTAATGAATTAGTTATAAAAAATAATAATTTAATTTACTTGAAAATAATAAATAAACTAACCCGACCGGATTTGTAATTACTGCCTGGCTATCCTTCTTCATTAAATCGTAACTGTTTTGATCAAGTAACTGACAACTGAACTATTTGACGGAAAAACTCGAACTCTCTTAAAAATGAACAACCATCCCTTTTTATATATTTTTCGTTATTATTTACTGGCTGTAATTTATTTTTACTGGCTAGATTTATTTGGTCAAACTAATTTACTGTTTTTTTTTTTCCATTGACTAACTAAAATTAATTTTAACTATTTTATAATAATAGTTTATCTACTACAAATCCGGTTTGGTTATATTATAATAATTTTAATATATTTTACTTTAATTAAATAAATAATTATATATATATTTTGTTTTATTATATTAATTAAATTAAATATTAGCTTTCCACCTTCAATATAATAAATTTAGATTTATTATAACGTGAACATACGATGATCGTCGTAATATATGTATATATATATATATAATATATAATATATAAGGACTTGGAAACTTTAACGTTTTACACCGCGTGGAGTGGTGCTCGTAATATAAATAACCACGATCAAAAAAATATCAATTGAAATATATGTAACTAAGACGGAAACGCAATTTAAATGTCGTGCGTGACACCTCTCAAAGGATAATAATAACACTGTAAGATAAGAAAGAAAATAAATAGATTACAGAAACAACAAGAATAACGGATATAATACTAATCATAAAGGAATCAAAATAGAGGTGGTCTGTTCATCTGGCGGTACTCCTTGCAAATAAAGTGACAATGTGGACACCAGACGGATCCCATAGAATAGACGGACCACTGACATGTTGGAAATAAATTTCGAGAAGATTGGCCGACCGGGAAAAATGGAAGGAACATCGAGGGAGCTACATCCAGCAGTGGATTGAAAATAGCTAAAAGCAGAACAAGTTGCAAAGATGTTAGATCTATCGCAGAATTGTCTATTTTCGGACTTTTTATTATATCGCGGGATTTGACGTATAAATGAAATTTTAAAGGAAACCACCGATATAAACTAAATTTTAACGGAAGTGGAAAATATTAATTTTCGAACAAGCACAAAATAATATGTACTCTGTCATTTTTTGGATTCTGTTAATACGCTTGTAACATAAATTATAAAATTTCGTAATGTATTATACGCAACTCATACACATACATACATAATACATAATTATATGCGTACGATAAGATGTACGCATATATACTAGATGTGTAGATACATATATATGAAAATACACGTATGCAAATAGTATTAGCGCAGTAAAAAGTTAGCTGGAGGAAAAAATAAACAAGCAATTTGTAAAATTGACTAAGTAAACGAACCGTGTATGATAGTGACGGTTGCTGATTGATACTCATCGTACTATATCGTTTATCGGTAGTCTAGTATTACTGTTTACGTGCGAAGGTCGTTTTATTTTGTTGCTACTAGCCTATCTAGAATGTTAAACAGACTGGCTCCACCAGCTGAATGCGACAAATTTGATAAATATTTTTATCCAGTTAGTTACAACTGCTGCAACGATTGAAATAATACGCGCATTTCGACTGCAACGGTCAGTACTCTGTATAATACTAGTCAATAATTCGTCAATATATTATTATTATTATTGATGTTATTATTATTGATATTATTATTATCTAAATTAACGGGCCATATACAGCGACTTGAATGTTAGTGTACTTGGTCAATATATATTTATACGCTCAGAATCGTTATTTCGTTTATAATTTTTTATTCTACATTTCGCTCTGTACCTATAAATGGGGGACGTCATACTACACCAAATGAACACGCATAACAACTAAACAGAATGATCTTGCCATTATATCTATTGATATATAATGCATATATATAATAGTATTTCAAATCAATCGGGTTATACGAAGAATTAAATTATTTTTTAAAATCACTAATTATTATAACGTCGTGCGAGATATTTCGTAATATGAAAAAAGAAAAAATATACATTTTATACGATAATTCCGTATATATCTAATAACGGAACTTTGTTAGCAGTGTATTATTATTAGGGATAACTGTAATCAACGTCTACAACTGTATCGCTCATGTCGGAGAACAATGTTGTAAAAAAAAGCGTCCATTATAAAAAAATGTTTTATGTTCACGCCTAAAACATTTCGTATTCGTTGAAAACTTCATGGTGGTTGTTCGTGTTGAATCAGCATAGTTCCTTCTTTATTGATCGTGCATGTTCAATTCTCGACTTCGTTTCTTTTTCTACTCTACAGTATGTAAAATGCGGTTTTCGTTTTAGTCAGTTTTAAACGTCATCCGGTAATGAATTATAATAATAAATTGTCCGAGGTATACATTTTTTATACTGCTGCTAAGGCCGGAAGCATGGTAAGATAATTAGATTAGAGAAATAAGATTATTAGATAATGAAAGGAATATAAGTTGAGATTCGGTGGATGGAGTGTATTGTAAGATTCCGGTTAGGGATAAAGCAAGTCCAAGTCGATAGGTTGCGTAAGAAGGACATGATAAGAGGATGTCAGAGGAATGGGAAGAGGGCAGTTGCAAAGAACGCAGAAAGGTACACTCTGAATTATAAATAGATACTTACGTGAAAGAAGTGTATGTCTATCGCGTATGCGGAACAGGACGAGACTTCATATTTTCTGTATATGTCGCCCAGCTTGCCTTCTTCATTGTTGGTAGGCTTGAAAATCTCGCAGTTGTTAGGCTCTTCAGTTGGTTCCATAAAATCCGTTGTTGAAATTGGTAGGTTAGGCACTGGAGCTAAGGTGGCGGATTCGTTAGCTGGTATATTGGTGCGGATATTTTCGTTAATAGTTCTGTTTTATATAGTCGGTTAATTTTTTTTTTTTTCCACGGTTGAAATGTATAGAATATACATCGTACGTGTAAGTAAAATGTAATATGAATTAAACATTTTCGTTACTTATATTTTTGTAATAATAATTATAATAAGATCTAAACTTCGATAATTTTTTTTTAAACAAGCTTTATGTAATTCTTTAAAATTTAAAAATATTCCGAAATTTTTTCGTGTAATTTGCAGAAAAGAATATTCGTAAAGCGCGGATTACTTTTTATAATGAATACTTTTCAGTTAGTCGAATTTGTCAGAAAATTAATAAAATAAATAAATATATATATGTTTTTATGGGTGTGCCTTTACAGCCACCGTAATACTGTAGGTACTATCAACATCTTAATCAAGGATGCTGTCTTCTCTAGAAATGTCGCTATATGGAGGAATAATTGTAGATTATCCAGATGGAGAAGAGACGATACATTATACGGAGGTTGTAATACTCGAAGAACGTAGCAAGACAAGGTAAAGCTCCGAACGCAACGGTGCCACAGCAGAGCATTCAAAAAAAAAGACAATAAAATAAATAAAAATATACCATATAAAATTATTAAAAGTTGCAATGCTGCGAACAATGTATATTATCGAGTAGCGTTAAAGAACTTTCGCGTAATGATTAATTACAAGGTTCACCGATTATTTGAGAGATTCCTTTCGGTTAACTTTTTCAGTCAAACGTTATCAATTTTAAGGGCGAAATCTATAAATTGTCGTACGAAGTAATTTCAGACGTACATAATCAAATTTCGACTCAAATTTACAAATTTTATACAGGGTGTTTATTACACACGATATTTATTTTTACGCGACTTTAGATAATTTTAATTATTATTATTATTATGGGCGCCGGATGCACTAACTAACGGACCATATGCACACATGGACTTTCTGTGGTCCTAGATCGGATTTAAATGATTCAGTGAATCCAGGAAACGGAAAACATTATGGATATGTAGATTCAGATAAGAGTTAAGGAAGACTGTGCCGGGTTCACAAGATGTTAGTATATGGAGAATAAGCAGTTGTGACATTTAGCAAAAGCAACAGAGAGGATGATCCGTGTCTTGAAGAAGATACGAATGGGTAAGATTTGAGTACGATATTCGAAGTCTGGTAAGGATAAATCGGAAAGGAAACGGCAACTGAGATAGTGGATTATCAGGTTTAGATAATTTTTAACGGATTTCGAAAATATTTTCAGAATTGAGACGTTCCTTTTTTAATTAGAGTATATAGAATTTCGTTAATATTCAAATTTTATATACCATATAGGAAATGCCGTGTTACCGAACGGGTAAGCCAATACGGTTTACCCTGAAGTATTTCATACACACGTACAGAATGATTCAAGCGGATAAAAACGTAAAGTAATATTATATGTAGAACATTGTATTTTTAACCAATAGAGATAATTAATTTTTAATGCGCGCTATATAAATACTTTTAAAATTAAGATATTATACATTTATGAAAATAAACGATTTTGTCAGCGTTAAATATTCACGTCCGGTAAATATTGATCGGTTGTTGTGATTTCGTAATTAATAAATTATAACATTTCGAATGATCAATTGATAATAATTTAACCGGTAGATGGATTTCATAATAGGTTTCTCTTTATATGGAAAGAAATTCATCGACCTGTTCTACCGTTTTGTTCTGTTCTGTTCTGTTCTGTTTTTTTTAAATTATTATTTTTTATTTTATTTTTATTTATTTCATTAAGAATACGACTGACGGCTGAAAATCGTTACTAAAACCCGTCTTAAAATATAGAAAGTTGATCGTTTGAAAAATCTGTCCATTGTTAAAGTTCGTGATCGACTCGATCTCTAACAGAATCTGCTATATTTGGATAACGGTCGTTACCGTTCCTTGCTCTATAACCTGTTTAACCTCTCTGCGTCTACTCGAGAAAATATCAACTTTATTACTTGATGCAATTCGATAATCGACGAAAGAACCACAAATCGACTAACTGTCGAATAATTTCTGAGGAAAGCTTTATTCTATTCTTTTTTTTTTTTTCAATATTACTTTTTAAGTATTCCAACAAAAAAAAGTTGACATTAATGTCACGATGGAATGTTTTTTTCACAATGCCTCGAGTAATCGGTGTATCAGTCCTTGGGTTCGTTTCCTATCGTCCAAGTCTCCATTTTTTCTGTTCTGCTGTTTTATAATGCAATGTAGCTCTCTTGATGTTGGTTTCTTTCTCGATTGTGTCCATCAGTATCTGTCTCGTGATATTCCGTTCGGCGCCCAGACGTGGGTATTTTTCTTTCTACAATATCTTTCATATAGGCCATCATGTCTTAACACGTCTCTAATCCATTTTATTTTTGTTTTTCTAATCGTTTTCTAGAGTAACCGTTCCTCTGGTACTCGATTAAAATTTCTTCATTCGGAATTTTATCAATCCGCGGAAGTTTTAGGATCCAGCATCACGGATTAAAAGCCGACATTTTCTGAAAATCTCTTTTGTTTCTAATGTGCATGTTTCCGCCCCACGTACAGTGCTACTGCCCACATATACGACCTCACAGTACTTTTACGTAATCCTATCGACAACTGGTTCGGCCTTATTATGTGTCTTTTTCTTTTAAACGCCTCTTTAACGTCCTTCGCCGATGTTTTTTTTTTGCTACAATATTTCTGTTATTCTTAAATATTTTAGGGAATTGACTTATTCTAATTTTGTTGTTGTACCAACACGTTGTTTGTCCGAACAATGTTTTCGCTTTTCGAAAATCTACTTTTGACAACGAAATTTCTCACGAATAGTAAAATAAAATATTTTACTCTTTCATTTTCTAATTCTTCATGCAACTCAATTCGAGTATATTTCATCAGAAACGAGTAGACTCCTTGCTAGCTGAAATAATTCTTCAGTTTTTTTTTTCCAACTCAGACCATGTCTTACCAAGAAATCCTTTTCTTTCTCGTCACATTTTCTCTTACCATTATTGTTTGTAGAAGGTGATATGCTAGTGTTCGAAGAAATTTGTTTTTCGTTTTCTAATTATATCCGTAAAACCGGATTTGTTTTCGTTACTTGTTTCTTCTCATTTTTCAATTTTTTCTTTTTTCTTTTTGGTCCATGGTGTTTTCCAAATAACACCGGTTTTCGGAAGATGAGATACGCTTTTTAACATATATTGTCTGCGTCTCGCACGCGTATTACAGATCGTACGTAACTTCATAACATCTTCTTTTGATTTCCAGATTTAATCTGCCATTACAAAATACGTTCATCACATTCGTAAATATACCCCGGTCCATTCAATGCGCGTTCTTACTTGTAACGTTAGGATCATTCTTTTCTATTTAACAGTCCAGATAATTATATTTTCCTTTCCATTAAAATGTCCACGCCATTACGGGATAGTTTATATATCTATATATATCATTGTCGTATTGTTCGTTGCTGAACGTCGTGACTAGCTATTTTTACATACAAAATGAGCTAGCGTTCAAGGTACTATTTATATGCAACGCAGATGCACGTGCATGTGATGTTATACGGAGTGGGTGCCACTACCTTCTGCGTCATAATTAATAATTAAATAATGATGAAAGTTTCTGTGTCGCGTGTTGGTTTCGCGAACACTAGCAACTACCCCACCATATATATATATATATATATATATATATATATATATATATATATATATATATATATATATGTAATTAGGTGTCTTCAGATCATCATAAAATTAATTTTCTCGATGTTTATGCTGAACTTACTTTTTTCCATATTCAAAAGCAACAAGAGTATCTGTGTGCTGTGGATATCCTCCTGCAGCAGTGTAATATTATTAATAGACTTTGGGAATTTTCTTCCTCCAATTTTCATTCTTTTGGTTCATCATTCTAAAACTTGTGAAAATATAAATAATATTGGCGACAATAGGCGACCTTGCCTAACACCTCTATTCATTGCTGTCAGTTGGTCGTCTACTAGCACCGTGTATGCTGATTTTTGTAAACGGACTGCAAAATTCTTAATTTTGTTTTGGTTCTTAATTTCGTTCCATTATCTTTGGTTCCTGTTTAGATTTGTTTAAATTTGTCTTTTACATTCTTTTATTTAAAAGGAATTATTCTTTACTATTCCGATCGGGTGAAATTATTTCTTTTCTTTTAAAATTTAAATATTCGTGAAACGGAGAATATGTCCTCGCTACTCTTTAATGAAATTTTATTTATATAGAAAAAGGCCGACGAATTGTTAATAATCCGGGAGACCTAAATTTCGCTTAACCGGAACATATAAAAAGGAGCCGGATCAATTTTAATGAACGAACGAACAAACGTAGAAAATTTAATTTAATTTAATTTTTTCTACGGCCAACGACTAAGAGGAAATTGTAAATTTTTTTAATTTTTGTACCCCAGAAATTTTGTCTTTAAATTTAGTTTTAGAGAAAACAGGACGATTTATTAAAAGAGCTCAACCTAAACGGGTAGGCTGTCGCCTAAGTTAACGAGCAGTATCTAGTTAAGTTTTTAACCATATATATATATATATATTTTATATATATATATATTATATATATATAAAAGTCCTGTATACTTATTTCTCGTGATACTTCGCCTTCGAATTTAAAGAGGCTTTTTGCGTTCCATCCCAAAGGTCGTTAATCTACGTCATACGGTCACTTTAAATACCATTAAGGACACACACTAAGCGACTTTCTTCTGTTTCTTCTGGCTCTCTAAACTAACACTAATGCTATACTTCTTCATTATCTCTTCTCTAGCACGGAGGGATCGTTAAAGAGAGCCGAACCGACTAACGGCAGCTTGAGTAATTCCCACATTTATACATCTTCTTCTAGATGAAGATGTGTTTTCTTTACATATGTGATTTTCTCCTTTTTATATATATATATATATAGCAAATGCGTGTAGCATGGGGGTGGCCGTGTACTTAAATTAAAAATGGATCCCGAGAAGATGGGTTTTCTTAATAAAAGTGCAAATTGCGGTAAGGAAATTCAGGTTCAGCGAGCGAAAACGTGGAGTGAATGAATGGCGTATTCCGTCAAAGAAAGAAGGATAGCTTAATTTAGACTTTGTGTGAGAGAGAAAACAATATAGATTTTTATCATTGCACTCTCATCAGTCGCTGTTACATGCATATATATTTTAAGTGAGTATACGGAAATTGCAACTAAATGCATATAAATCCGAAGCAATAATTTTTACTAGAATATGTCCACTATCTGTCTGCCTGAAGTAAATATTAATTCCAAACAAATCCCATAATATAGAAGATTCACTTCAAAAATACAATCCGTTGAACATCCTTAAATTTTTTAATAAAAGATACAACCATTTTCGAGCGTACATAAATAAAATTACAATAATAACGAATAAAGAAATAATAATAAATAAAAAACGAAATATTTTTTTTTATAACTACTATATACTTAACCTATATGTTAAATAATTAGTAACTTTGATAATTTAACATGTTGTGTACGCTAATCCAGTGATCAGTTTCCACTAATATTGACTAAATATTAATTATGAATATGGGATTCAATAGAACTATAATTATTATTTAACTATAAACTAGGTCCAATGGATGTGTTCGCTTAAGGAGTCTCGCATCATTTGCAGTGTCCAGTAACCGTGTAACTTCTTTATTAGTGTGACCATGCAGTCTCTGTTCGTGTTTGACTGCAACGTTGTTGAATATTCAGATCATAATGTACATTAATATAAATATAAAATGTGAGAAAATGCTTAATTTAGATGTGCAATATTACACCGAAAAATTGTTAGGTGTTTCAGTTAATCGTAATGAATCGACGTCTAAAAATTACAACCTATTGAAAATTCTTAACATTTTGTAAAAAGACGCGGAGCTTTTCGGCTATTAAGCCGTTTTCAGTAAATTAAAAATAATACGTTGATTAAAAATTATTATAATAATAATAAATAAAGAAGAACGAAAAAATTTAAATAAAATAAAAAGAAATGCTTAATTTCGAGGTATACAATATTATAAAGAAAAGTGAAACAGCTAAAAGAAAATTCTAGATGCGTGTTATCCTCATTCTTAAATGATTTTAAAAGTGTGATAACTCCGTCGATGTCCTTACTAACAAAGGTCATTGAAAAATTACTACCTTAATGACAAGGAATATAAAAATTATTACTCAACAATCACTAGTGATCATGTTATGGAATGCTAATGGTATTGTTCAAAAAAAAAATGAACTGGAGATTTTTCTTCAACAAAATATCATTGATGTGGTATTGATCTCTGAAACACACCTAACAAATTGCAACAGCTTTAAATTAAACGGATTCGTTGTATACTCCGCTCATAATCCAGATGGTTCAGCTCATGGAGGTTCCATGTTAATGGTAAAAAGTTGTTTCAAACAATACAAAAATTTTTCATACGGCACAGATGCTTATCAAATCATTGCAGCAAATATAGAAACATTTGAAAATGAACTCACTGTAGCAGCCATTTACTGTCATCCAGGATTTCAAATACCTGATGTAGAATTTAACACCATTTTCAAAAAGTTAGGAAGTAAATTTATATGCGGCGGCGATTATAATGCAAAAAACAGTATTTGGGGTTCACGTTTAACAAACCAACCTGGAAGAAGATTAAACCGATGCATACAGAACAACTCCCTCGTTGTTCTCTCACCAATGACACCCACATACTGGCCTGCACATAATAACAGGCTTCCAGATATCCTTGACTTTTTTATAACTCGTGGCCTACACAACTACAATCGTGAGTGTAAAACGATCATCGATCTTTCTTCCGATCATGTTCCTGTTATGGCTGTCTTAGATGTACACCCAAGGAGTATACATATTCAAGAGGCACTTGTAAGTAAAACTACTAATTGGAATCTCTTTTCAAACATAATGGAAAAAAATACAAATCTTAAAACTAAAATAAAAAACAAAGATGATATAGATTTAGCCGTTAAAAATTTCACCCAGTTAATCACACTCGCTTGCAACAACTCCACCCATTATGGCTCATACAAATTACAGCGAGACAGATTTATACCGGTTGAAATGTATTATTAGGTCGGAAGTCAATTTTAAATATAACGACTAAACGGATCATCTATCTTTCAGTGATCGCTCCTATTTCACGTTACGGAATAGAGCTGTATGGAAGTACCTGCAAGAGCAATCTTCGAAAAATACAACAGCAACAATCGAAAATACTTCGTACCATCACGTCCGCTTCTGTCTACGTCTCCAATCGGACCGTACATAACGATCTTAGGATTCCTTATGTCGGTGACATACATGTACAGCAGTATAAAAAATTATTCGACAAGTTCGAGGTTAGCAGCAATCTAATCATCCGCAGAATGCACACATCGTGTCTTCCAGATAATCCGCCAAGACGTTTGAGAAGAAATTGGTGTCGCGATGCTATTCCTATCACCTAATTGATTTCAGTCTCCCTTCTCCTTCCAGACGATAGCGTATGTCTTTTTCTCCTATTATTGTACCTGTTATTCCTATTATCATTATTTCGTCCCAATCTCATTTCTCATTCTCATATTGTACATTCCTTCTTCCTCATCGCAGTCTTGTGTGGAGGCACTTGATTAAACCCCTCTCTTATCCGTGATATCTACGTTGTTAGTAGCACTAAGTGCAGGTACGATGTTAAAAAAAAAAAAAAAAAAAAAAAAAAAAAAAGATGCGTGCATCCATCGACGGTGAAAAGTAATTCGGCAATCAACGAGCAAATTCTTTAAAAACTTGTGTACTTTTGGATTCCTGGACATATTTGGAAGGAATGAAGAAGCAGATCAAGTTGTTCGTGTCTCCTGCAGAATTAATTCCAGCAACACGTTCCGAAGAATGAAGCGATATTCTTCCTTATCCGCGCAGATCACATTCGTTTAAATCATTCTTATATCATATTTAAAACTAATCCTCCTGCTAGCCCAACCTGTAATGGTCAAATCACTGTAGCTGATATATTATTACTCTATATAACTCTATTCGCTGTTCATTACACTTAACACTCCTAATGAAATACTTTTATCTAGCCTCGTTCTTTCTTTCTCGTTCCACGTTCCTTCCATCATCGTCGTCCGTAAATGACGACCGTGTACGAAGAAATGTCTTTCGTTCTTTCCGTTCTCTGTTCGACTGCGTCTTTATCGAAATTCAATTTCGTCGATTGTAATAGATTTTCATCTTTCATCGGTTTCTTCTTCTTATCTACGCCATATTCGATCGGAATTTGACGATCAGTAATTTCATTTTCACTTTATCCATATTTACATTGTTTAATTTACGTACATCGGCACCATCGTTGGAGATCCACCCCTTAATGAATTTTCCTTCAGTCTACGCTTCTTTTGCTAATGCTAATCGTAAAGGATGATATTTTTCACTTCGATGTACATGACCATAGTAACTCAATTTGCGTTCTTAAATGAATAATTCCCTTTCTTTCGACACCTTACTTCAGATTTTTTGTTTCATTATTCTGTCTGTCCATGGAATTGTTAATATTCGTCGAAAAGGCCTGTATTTTTTTTTTCTAATGCTGCTGTGGTTGTCCAACTTTCAACTCCGCACAACACAATAAGAGTAGATACATAAGTTCTAGCTAATCTTATCCGTAAATGCGGACTGTTATCTTTTCTTGTAAATAACTTCATACAGATAAAAGTTGACTTCCCCATTTCTACTCGAGTTCTAATTGCCATATTCTGATCGACTTCTACACAGAACCCCACGTATTGAGCTTTTGCTACTCTTTCGATTTTATTTGAACTAATGTAAATACTGTATGCAGATGTGTTCGTACCTCGCCTACGTTTATCGACCAACATCCATCTTTTTTTTTATACAACACTATTTCGTAATGACGGGAGTTGACTGACATTCCACTCCACTCTGTGACGAATTCAACCGTCCGGTAATAATTTCGTGTGTTTATACAGATAAACGATGTTACTTATTACTACTTTATCCGTTTTGACTCGTCAGTAAGGCTTCTTTTCGTCAATTAACTTTTATTTCGCCAGAACAAATTCGGAAAAATGAAAATTCTCTTTTTCTTCGTCTATCTGTCTCGTACGTGAGAGAGTTTTCCTAAGCGAACGATTTTTCTTGGCCGTTTTATAGCTAATTCGACTACATCATCCTCTGTCTGTCCACATCCTCCTCCATGTCGGTAGTAGTCGAAAAATGTTGTCGGTCACTGATAGAAACGTAAGTTTCGAAAATTATTTTATTTATTTCGAACGTTTTTCCGTTAACTAAGTCGAAAACCGTCTTTGCCCGTATAACCGAAAATAAAGACCTTTACACCTCCCTTAGTATGTATATATATATATATATATATATATATATATATATATATATATATATATATATATATATTTTAGGGGAGGTAAGTTACCACACTGGTTATTACTTCGGTCCTAGTATAGAGTTGGCCATCATTTGAACGTAGTTGTTCGAGACTAGAATATTAAATAAGTGGCCAATCTCGACTTGTCGTTTACACACCGTTTCCAATGCCGGTCGAAACAAAACATTTTTCAACCGAATTTATTTCCGACCTTTTTAATTGGGAATCGTTTGTTGCTTCATTCTATAAAACTACTTATCAACATCCGTTGTTCAGTTTTTTGGACGATTGCCTTTTGAGTCCGCCGACTTATAATACTTCTAGTATTATTATGGTTTTATGAAAACGCCCCGTGAATATTTTTCGCTTTCACTTTGTCTCGGGCGATCATTGTTGTACACTTAGCACGTGTCTTGGAACATATTCTACGTGATTTGAAAACATTGCTCAATTTTGTAGCGTGCGACTAGCTTAACATTGAAATGAAATCTCCCTTAAAAAAAAAAGATGAAACAAATTATGGCTTTATATTTTTGAAAGTTCTAACAAAAATTTTATTTTAGCTAATTAGTGTTGACTCCCTTTCTCTCTCCCTACCTATCTATCTATCTATCACATATATAAAAAAATACAACCTCTGATCGGGAGCTGTAAACAAAACTAGTGACCGAATGTGTAAAAACAATTGTTCACAAGAAAAAAGAAATAGGTTATACATGTCAAGAATGCGGTATACGATATCAACTATACCCCTGACAAACTGCACATCGTATCGGGCTCGTGTATCATACGCATTATAAGCATATAATCAATCGAGGCTCCTCATACTCGTTTGCGAGTAACAAGAATTTGATGATTATGACGATAATGACAATTTATATATATATATATATTATATATGTATGTATGTATATATTGTAGACTACCAATTATTCGAAGTATTAGGTGGAGTGGCAACAGCGGATTAGCCAACGAAACAATATAAATCAATGTAAAAGGTTTATTTATAATATGTACATACGCACATGCATAAACCCCAATAATCCTATTTTATTGTTTTTTTTTTTTTAAGAATGCAGTAAAAACATTAACTTGGCTTAATTTGGATTACGGTTTTTCAGTTTACGACTTTAAACTGATTCAAGTCCACACTATTATACACTTCGTTTATATACTCATAACTGGTTAAGTCTTCAAATACTATACAAACTTTTTTCTAGATAGTACTCATTTTTGTATTTCGTGTCATTTTTCATCGCATTCGATTGTTCAACTATCAACACAACCCGGCTATCTTTAACAATGATTCTTTAATTAAAACTTACTCATATACCAATTTTGGTAGCACGCCTACATCCAATCCTTTTGAGCTCTATCTGATAGTTAATATTTCTCTTCTCCATAAACTCTCCTATAACATTTGCGTTTATTTATGAATCCGGTGCGAAAGTCGATTCTTATACTTCCTGTGAACTTTCCAACAGTGATATTTGTTGTTTTTTTTTTTTTACCAATTCCTATCCTTTATTTACATTCCGGTGTCCGATATTTCAATAATCATTACATGTTTTTTGAATCGCGGTGGTGTAGTTGCTAGAGTTCTCGACTGTCAACTCAGTGGTCGGAGGTTCGAAACCAACACGCGACATAGAAAGTTTTCGTAATTATTTAATTATTAATTATCACGGAGAAGGAAGTGGCACTCCACTCCGTATAACATCATATGCGCGCGCATCTACGTCGCATATAAAATAGTGCCTTGAATGCTAGTTCAGTTTGTATGTAAAAATAAACGGCACAATAGCTAGTCACGACGTTCGGCAACAAACGATATGATAACGATGATGGTTTTCTATTATAAAATCTCTTTAATAAAAATTCTGTTATAGCGATCGTAACGATTTTATTATTATTATTTTTTTTAATTTTAACTTATTTTAACAATTTAAATCGTGCGCTATGTTATCTAATTTTGAAGCTAGCGCGTTTATTCGCGTCTATTTACCGGCTACTTATATTCCCTTACGTTTTTGTATTTTGATTTTAACTTTGCCGAATTTCTACTCTCACATCCATATTTATGACTATCTCCTTAGACAGTCCATCTTCCACGATTTTATCAATTCTGAATTTTTCTTAATCGCCTCTATGTCGAGCGTATTACTTTTTCTAGGTTTCCATTCTAAAAGAACCTTATCCTTTCCTGTCAATAATTCAGATTTCATCAGCTAAATAATTTTACCCGTCTCTTTTTTATTCTTCAATAGGACGTATGTTAAACAGGAATGAATTATAAAGTAATAAGTAATATATGTACATATGTGTGTTTGTTCTAATATATCGTTTCTCCACAAATGACGGATGGTTTTGTTTTTTCAATAGCGCAGTTGGTAACACTGCGTGCTTCGCGTTGCAACGTTATTTTCGGCGTGAATCGATCACGATAGTGCAAAGAGAATTTGGTAAAGAATTCAACGCGATTCTTTTTTGCGGTGATACCTTAAGAGCCGTACGTTTTCGAAACACGTCCACGAGATCTGTAAGACCTGAAATCTCGGATTTTTGAAGAAATTTCCAAAATTGTCATTTGTAAAAAAAACTGAATGAATAATAGCGATCATCTGAACTATATTGAGTTCCACAAATTTTTTTCTATTTTTAATTAAAATGTCATTTAAAAATTTTGGTCGGGTAGTTTTTGAAAAAAAAACAACAAAATTGTCTGTCTGTTCTGGGTTCCCCCCCCCCCCCCTATAGTATATATATCATCCGATAAGAATGTCATTTTCTAAATATTCCGAGTTTTGGTATATTTTTCGTTATAATTCGACAGTTTTAATTTTGAAATAAAATTCTCGTCGATTTTTATATACTTTCTCAATCGAGAGAAACATTTTTGAAATGTTATCGTTGTGAAACTAATTTTATCATTGCGTGTCAATATCGAAAACAGTTCTTTCAAATAAATGTTCCACTTCCTTAAAATGTTCGAAAGTCTGTTGTCCAATAAAAAGGTGGATGACGTTTTTTCGATATTAATCTTATTAATTAAATATTTTTATCGTTTACTATCATCGCCTCTTCTTGCAATAATCGATTAAATAGTTAAGGAACTGATTCATCTGGCCGAGTTCGGAATTATCAAACATGGCGATATCATCATCATATTCATTCGTACGCTCGTCCCCGAGCGTTGTGACCCATTTGCTACGAGTTATTTTTCGTCATATATCTGTGTTCTCCGCTTGATTGCAATTCCCTTGGATAATACCTGTATCTTTTGAGTTGGTCGATAAACCGCGTAGGTGATCGACCTGTCTGTCGTTTTCCTTTTACCTTCCGAGCATTCTCCTATAAAATATTTTCTTTCGTTGGGCTGTATATTTAGACTCTGTAAGATCGAGACATTCTATATTCCACGATTTTCTTAACATCCTTCGGCATGCTGTTATCTCTATGGCTTCTATAGTCTTCTTCGATTTGTCCAACGTCCATGATTTTCATCGATATAGCAACATACGGGAAATACTATTGCTTTCAACGAATATAATTTCATTTGGTATCTGTCTATATCCCCGAGCATAAATAAATCACGAATAAAAAGACAGGTATATAATTTCCTACGGCATAGAGGCATTTAAAAATCAATTTAATGGACGTCGTAGAAAATTGTTATTAATTCATTGTGTCTTTACATTAATGAAATTCTGTCCACTTGTGTTACATCATTAATTCTAATAACTTGTATCAAACGCGCGCTTGCATATTTCTCTTCTTGTTTAGTCAGTTATATTTCACGAGCATTAATTGCGATTGTAATTTATTTATTATATTATAATGTATGTATGTATATCTTTATGTTATGCATTATAATATGAATCTTCTTGTATCGTATGCGTTCCATTAATTTTTGCATGAATTTAAAGAACTCATTGAACTTGCACCGTCTTTATATTTCATAATGTTTACATGTTTTTATTCAATATTACGCCAAGTTTTATTATTCTCATTGTATAAAAATATTGTGTTTTTGCAGATGATGTTTTCAAGTGTGTATGTATATGAATGTGTGCGATGTGTTTGTGACGTGAGTGAACAAGAGATTGTATTTTGCCATTCGCGCATTACGTAGACGTTTTATTTTATATATCTAAAATCTACATACTGTTACTATAATCATTATTGTTTTTGTGTATAATATCTTAATAATGTGAAATAAATTTGAATTTGAATTTTATTCGCTTGTTTTTGATTTTAATTAAACGAGGGAAAGTTATTAATCGTAGTGATAAACTTCGGCAGACGTAAAAGTTTTAATTGCGATTAACAAAAAAAAAATCCTTCTTCTTAATCTAATACATTTTTCGTTCGGAATTAATTAATTAGCGGAATTAATTAGTTTCCTTTATTTAGAAACGTTCCGGTAATTCTTGTAAATTGTTAAAAGTTTCTTAACAAAAAATAATTGGATTTTCTCGTTCTTACTTTAATAACGGTTTTCTTTGAGTATAACTGACGTAATTATAATTTTAAAATGTAGTTAATTTGTCTGAAAAACGATATCAAAAGTATATTGATCATCGAATGAATATTATCCTATAATGATAAGTTCGGCGCAATTTAAATTGTTGTAGGATTTACCCGGTTATAGTTAAAAAGGATGTGGACGGTGTCTGTATCGTTGACTATTTATCACTAAACTGATATCGGAAAATATTGAAATAAAAAAAGCTTTTGCGCAAAGATGAAGGAACAATCAACTTTGATGGGTCGTGTACTTCGGCATGGGTGATTACTTCGAAATATCTTTTAAGGTAAAATACAAGGAAAAAGAACTTGGGAAAGATGGAGAAACACATTTATGACAACCCTGTTAAAAGACATTGGGTTAAAAAAACTACGCTGAATTAAAAAGAGCTGCGTGAAATCGAATAGATGTGGAAGCTTACTATATGGTAATGAACCCATCTTTAGACTGTACTGATAATGATGGTTGTATATATATATATATATATAATATATGTGTGTGTACATATTTTTATATATATAATAATAATAATAATAATAATAATAATAATAACGAGCAATTCTGTCAGATCGAATCCATGGTAGTAATTTTTTTTTTTTTTTTTTTTTTAGTGCCGTGTTTAATTACCGACGGCACTGGTGATTTAAATGTAGTAACTGAGGTTGGAGTAGGAAAGGAACTGTAATTTTATTTTACTTTATAGCGTAATGGTAAGAAACACAGAACAGTTTATTACTATTGATTTGTGTATTTTAACATCGAAGTGCTTAATAGATTGGGGAATACACTGTGGAATTATGTAAACTATCAAAAGAAGACATTTGCAATACGTGTGACATATTATGACAGGAATAAAATGCACTGTATAAAAAATGTTACTTGAGGGTAAAATTAATGGGAAAAGATCGAGGGGAAGACCTAAATAATATGGATTGAACAACTTCAAAAAATGATTCTGATGTTCATCATTAGAACTTTTGATATGAAATGATTTCGATTGTGAATCACCAACCTTCGAAATGGAGACGGTGGATAAAGACAAACAAGACACTATGACTGGCGGTGTATAGAAAACAATTTTAAAGTAGTTATTTAAACTGTCGACAACATATAATACACGTACATATATGCTATATAATGGGATCAAACTCAGATTAATAAAGTATGACTAGAGAATAGTGTGTCGAATCGAACTTTATACATGTATTGATCTAAATGAACTAAGTGATTATTTACAATGTTGATCTTACGATATATATATATATAATCATCATCGTCGTCGTCGTCGTTATCATCAGGACCCATTGCCATGATAGTAAACTTGTATCTATTCCGTAATTCAGCGTAGTTTTTTTTAACCTGGTGTCTTTTAACAGAATTGTCATAAATGTGTTTCTCGGTCTTCTTCATGTTCTTTTTCCTTAGATTTTACCTTCAAGGATATTTCGAAATAATCCCTCATGCCGAAGCACATGACCCATCCAAGTTAATTGTATTTTCCTTATCCAATTTAATAACGACCTTTTCTCTTCAATTTGCCGTAGTACCTGTTCATTTTTGGAATTTCCTCCAAGCCCACATCTTGAACGCTTGTAACATATTCATATTCTTTTTTTTTTTTTTAATACAAAGGTTTAAACGCCATAAAGGTTTTTTGACCATACGTGTATCTTCAACATTATTTTTTCGAAGCTTCAATAATATTGACTTTTGTCTTAATACATCTTGGTTTTCTTCATACGCGCCTTTAGCTATTCGAGTTCTATAATTAATTTCAGTATATAGAACTTCCGTTGTAATCTGGTAAATTTAAACCTCTGGACTTGTTCGAGTATTTCTCCGTAGATTTTTATATAGGATGGGCTCGGTTTCCTTCCAATCATCATTGGCTATTTCTTCCGACAACGAGAAAAACTTATTTCAACGTACTTTATCGAAAGCCTTAAGATAGTCAACAAAAGAAACATGAATATTGCGATTTACACTCATCATTCGTTTTTTAAAATTCCATACGACGCCTATTGCATACCGCTTAGCATTGTGCTTATAGAACCTAAACTGAGATTTACTTAGACACGTTTCAATATAAGATTCCAATCGTTTTTTAATTATCTGCGACGTTATTTTTTATAGAAATAAATGAAAAAAAAAAAAGTTAAAATCACTAACATTTTTCTTTATGAAAAATTAAAAAGCTTTTCGTCTGTTAGACCATTATCGAGTGAATATTAAACAGATAAACACATAAGATAAATTAATTTGAGATTACATTTTCATTTTGCTGATGCTTGTGAATTGTAACCTTAAGTTAATATTTTTTCATTTTATATGTTTATCTTTTTAAAATATTCACTTGATAATGGCCTAACAGCCGAAAAGCTTTGTACTTCTTCATAAAGAAAAATTGTAGTGATTTTAACTAATTTTTTGTTGTTTTTTTTTTTATAAAAAATCACTACATTACACGTTCGTCAAAAGATTGTTTTTTATCCACACGGAATTAAGCTTTACGGTTCTGATGTCTTACCATATATGTACAAACGTTTATGAATAATCGTCGGAATAATTTTTAGAGCTGCGTTATAATAAGCAAGGGAATAATAATAATAATTTTAAATAAATTATTTATAATTATAAATGATAAAATAATAATAATTAATAATATATTACGAAACAAATTTTAAAAGGAAAAAACAAAACTAAATAACTCCAATTAATAATAAAGATGAATGTAAGAAACGATAATTTATCATCAACGAGTCAGACGATACTGCATCTGTTATTATTCTTTAAAATGCTTGTTTCGTTCCTGGCTCAGTTCGTACAATTAATGGCTTTGCTTTTAACGATGTAATGCGAGGTTAACGTACTGTGTGTATGTGATGAAGTATAATATTATATACTGCGTGAATTTTCCTGTAGTAACATTAGGAATAATAATTTTTCATTAACTCTTTCAGTCACGATGTCCACTGTATGGTGCATGAAATTTTAATGCTAACAAAATTTCTGCGGTTGACGTAAAATGTTTCAATTTTTTAAATATTTATATAAATAGAGTGAAAATTATCTACAGTTTATCTAAGACGCACTATATTGCGTAATAAACACCCGTATAAAATTTACAATTTTGTGTCAAAATTTTATAGTATATGATTGGGAGGGTTCATTACTCCGGTAATTAATACGGATTTGTTGGTTTGCGAGTCTTTAGCTTTTTCCATTCAATATTGTATTACCACTTTTCAATATCGACCGGTAATTCGATCATATTTTAAAATAATTTCGTCAAATGTTAAAACTTTTAATGTCGTAAGAAATTGAGTTTGAGTAAATAATTAAGGATACTGTCTAATACGATTGAAATGTTCTTTCCATCCAGGAAGTGTTTCAGGAGGTCGGAGAATATTGATATGGACTTAATATAATCGAAAAAACTTAACTACGCTTTTAATTCAAACTGAGTTATCTATATTAATTTAAAAAATTGTGAACTCTCACTTTTGTGATTATAAGTATTATTATTATTATTAATAATATAATTATTATTACTGTTATTATACTTATTATTATTTATGGACATATTTCTTTTCATTTTAAACTAGTATTTACGCATGTTCATTTATCGTCTATTTATTCTATTTCGTCCGGTGAATTGTATATGATATAGCTGTAGACTTCATTCAGATATCCAAGTATCTTCTGTTCAGCTCTAAAGTATATAGTTTGAAAAAATTCCGAACCGACAGCATCCCTCGATAGAAAACGTCTTTAACATGATAACCATATTGTTTTCGTGCGGATGTCAGATTCTATCGGAGAAGCGGCCAACTCCAGTATGAAAGAAGCTATATTATTATTAATACTGAATATTCCAGTCCCCATACATGAACTCAAACTGCAACCTAATTAGGAATTCAGACATACGGAATTATGAAATACTTCGCAAACAAGTATTCTATGGATCGGATGCTTTACTCTGGTAAACATCGATCTAATCGAAATAACGTCGTGCCTAAACCATACCACTTGTATTTGCTGTAACGCTTCTTTGATTTTCTCTGCTACTTCTTCATTATAAATTTCTAACTTCTCACTGTTCATTACTTCAAGTACTATCCTCCTTATTTCAATTTCTAAAAGACAAAATTGAAGTTCTTTTACCTTCATCTCACTGGTCTTTTACCTTTGCCTTAACATCTCCTAACTCGCGGGTCTGACCTAGTAATTTTTATGGAATTCAAATTTTAAGAGTATTCGGCTATATATAAACAAATAAACGCGTCAAAGTGTACGTATGGAGAAGCGTTGGAATCATGATGTTGCAGACCATACTTAAAATTTCGCCCATGGACAGGATACTAGAGAACTTTAAAATCACACGAAAAGGGAGAATTATTTGATATAAAAATTGAAAATCAAGGCGGACACCTTTTAAGGCATAGTCGTCCATTACAGAAAGTAAAACATATCTATACACAGGTCTATAGGAAATTGAAAGTGATCTTTAACGGATACTACCTAAGTGTCAACCGTTTCGGAGGCTACAAGTCATTTGCCAGCAGCAGATAGAAAAAGGTTTAACATTTTGGCGACAAGTGTGTAAAATTATTGGGATTAAATTTTTATTACTTTCCATATTGCGAAGCTAACCCCTTGATTCGTAGGATGTCAACGCGTTCTGATGATTTAAAGTTTTTTAAGTCACCGAGGAAATGTATCGATCTAACAAGCTAATGCGTGAAAATATGTACATTATATATAATGTACGTATGTTACGTGTATGTGTTTCACACACCCCCTTTTATTTTGCATACCAGTCTTACCGTAACAATTTCTTCCTTATACTCTGTTTAAAATAGCGAATGTTCGTTTAAATGCTAAGTTTCATTGCACCGTAATTTATATATACTCAATTTAGAGCCTCCCTACGCTACGTTTGCATCTTTCACGACTATTTCCAGCGCTTATCTTACAACATCGGTTAAATCGGTCCCTGGTTGTAGTCGACGTTCAATTTTCTACCGACGGTATTTCGTTTAGTCGTTATTTGCACATCCAGCCGTGAAGTAAAACGAAAAAAAAAACCTAGCCGGATTTTTTGAAAAATTAATAAGTTTGAGCGTCGTTACTTAAGTCAGCCCTTAGGTTTCCTGTATTTTCAAGTTGCTTACACGAGAGCTTTACGTGCTTATGTACATCAACGATCCGGTTTTTCCATTTGAGGCCACTTTTACTATTCCCCTAAGGAACATTTTTCTATTTATATCTTTTCGGTGATTTCTTCAAGTTGGCCCAGGAACTATTTTGGAAAGGTTCGACGCTAGGCAATACACGCCCGTTGATTCGGTCTTGCGCGAACTGGAATTATTGGCTAAAGCGTACCGACTCAATTTTGTTCACCCTCGTAACTCGGAAAATTGCTAGTCGACGAAGTAAAATAATATTTTTCTAATTTCGCGCGTTGCTTATTTTTCAATTTGACCGAATTTTGCTTTCGTTTCTCCTACCTTTGTATTGACTGTATATATATATATATATATATATATATACGTTTTCTTTTTTTATTAATGTTTTTTTTTGTATGTGTTACTCTAGCGATATTTAATTTTGGAATTCTATAACGATGGAAGAAACACAGCTTATAATCTTTTTGAAGTACACGTCGATATGTGTTTTTCCGATGTATAGTGTAAATTGTTTTTGGAAACATAAAACCGTATGCGATATTCGTCTTTTTTCTATTTCATGTTTTCATATGAACGACCACGGTAATCGCTAAGTCGAATGGTCTCTATTGTGAGCATTATTCATCAAATTCTACAGATTTATCCGGACAGTGTAGTGGGGGTTGTATTTTTTTCTTCAACAATTCTGGAGCCTTCCTTTTATTATATAACCATGTATTCGGCTAATTACTTCTACCGATAATTTTCTGGTCGCGTTACTTCTCCTTGTTTCGATACAAAGTTGTTCGTTTTTTTGACCTAATTTTCCATCGTGTTTCTAAGGGTGCATTTTTTTTTTGTTCTAGAGAGCAAAACACGAACGAAAAAGAAATTTTTGCCTTCCAATGTCACTCCTCTAATCCAACCAAAGGAGCAGGATGTGAATGCGTTAATGAAAAGAAAAAAATGCAGAACAAGCGGAAAAAAGGATTGAAGATGGAAATAATTTTCACAGTTTCTGGAAAAATTACACGATTCTTGACAGCATTTATGATATAAATAGTGCTTGGGATTCGGTTAAACAATCTACGTTAGCAAAGCCTTGGAGGAAAATTTTACTTAGTGTGGAAAATACTTTACAAGAATGTACAGAAGAAAAAGTTTCTACTTATGATTTAGCCAATTTAACGAAATCCGTTATAGGAGGAAGTGACGTCGACGAAGCAAACATTGTTGAGTGGATTAATTGCGATGCCAATAATCCAGGCTTTGAACACCTTACTAATAAGCAAATTGTTGATGGAGCATCAGGTATCTTTTCAAAGGCATGTGAGGAAGAAGTGAGTAAACCAAACACACATCGAAGGACTTATTCAATATCTGGAGGAACAAAACGATGGCATTCGCTCTGTGATAACATGGTGCCAGAAAAACTACAATCTCAAGTGAAGAAGAGGAAAAACTGGTATCAATTTTCTTGTGAAACCTACACCTAACTTTCAAAAGCTTCTTTACTTTATAAATTACATAATATGTATATACACATGTATGCATGTGCGTATATTATAAATAAACTTTTTACGTGCTTATCCACGGTTACCAATTACCACGGATAATTCGGAGTCTACTGTTATTTGATTAATTGGTACGGAAACAAATTATCCGGATAAGTAGACTGTTGTTACGGAACGTATATGTCCGTAAACGGCCGGTTAATAACTGCGCGATCTTATTGTCGTTCTGAAAAAGCGTGTATTACACTATCAGCTCCGCGCGATCGTGACCTAATTATTAATAAACGATAATATAGCCGCGGAAGTAAATTTTGTCCGCCGATCACGACCGACCTTTATTATAGAGTTGGGTTTGTTTTTTCAATGTACCAGGTTAACTCGTACGTGAGCCGGATAAATATGGACTTATGTATGCCGGAGCCGTGTTTATAATTTATAGCAATAGTGTACCACTAGCAATTCCCTTATTTATATTTATGTATATATATATATATATATATATATATATATATATATGCATGTATGTATAAATACTTATATATATTATGTATACATATATCAATTTAGTGTGCCAAATACGCTTAATAATAAAGCAACATAAACGCATATATATAAAATATAGGTTTATAAATATACGCATAAACATATACATATACGAATATATATATATATATATATATATATATATATATATATATATATATATATATATATATGCTTGAGCATTTACATATATCTATATGTATTATAGGTCTTTCAAGATGCCTTTTTTTATATGACGTCATGTATGTGTATATATATATATATATATATATATGCGTGTGTGTAATCGTAGGCATAAATCTGTGTTTGACATATGTTTTTGATATTTTATTAGATCGCGCATTTAGTACGTTGAATTTTATATATATATATATATATATATATATATATATATAATAAGTATTTGTTGTATATATTATTTGTGTGTTCTTTCGTACGGAGCTAAAAGAAAATACTTTAATATATATTGTGAGTCTTGATATCCACTGAAGCGCGTTATTCGTGACGTTATGCACACCCTGTATATTTACGTTATTTTCATTTAAAGAGAAGATTTTGAAACTATACAAATGATCGAGAGTTTGAAGTACCCCACATTCACATAAGGGATTAGTGAACGTTACACTATCATCAATTTTGTCTGAGAGAAAGGTACACCGTGCGGCACAAGAATCGCCTACCAAAGTTTATCTGCCGATAACGCTAGAAGAAGACAATGCTAAATGTTTATAGCAAGAAAATCCTACAATCGTGTAACCAGTCCTTCCGTATTCATAATGAAGGATTTAGCAATTTGGCCTTTAAAAATTGGTAAAATTTATTCACCCAGGCTGGAAACAGCAAATATATATTGGCTACACGTTGAGTACGCGCTCGTATCTACTGAGTATCCAACCGTCGATAATATGTCAAGTATGCCGTACTCCACTAACGGTCTGTCATATTATTGTAATCCGCCAGAAATATAACATCGTTTGCAATCAGTTGAAAACAAGTATCAATAATTTATACAACTTCTCACCATCTTTATAATAAATTCTAAACTTTGTAATTATTTTTAAGTAATTGATAATTCGATTAACATCCTTATAGTCGAATAGCTCTATTCGTTTTAAAAAAAAAAAAAAGCAAAACAGCTATTACTTTTGATGTGCGAATTTGATAGGAGACGTTTCATCATATTTCTCTATAAAAGTGCGCACTCATATGTCCATTTTGTTTCCTAGAGTTTTTATCTATCCCTGGTACTTTCATTTTCGTTTATTGTATCGAGGTGAATGTTCTGCACGAATAAAATTGAATAATATTGAAATATCTAGTACGAAATTTAAATTATATTTAAAAATTATCATTTCCGTCTGAAAATATATTAATTAATAATATTTTAAGTTGTTTCTGTTTTTGTTCAGATTTACAATAATTAAAATCGACTAATATTTAAATAAAATTTCGAATTATTACCGTTTCAATTTAAGAAAATTATAAATCATCAATGCAACTCTGACGACGGACCTCTGTAGAATAATCAGCCGACTTCATAATACAATAAACGTCGACCATCATTATCGCAATTATTATTGGAACCGTATACGATATATTCTATATCCGACTGAAAAATTACGTAATATATCCAGTTTGAATCATATTGTCCATGTTTCAGCGTATTTAAAAGTTTCAAAGACTTTAAGAAATACTTTTTGTTTATCAGTCGGACTTTATTTCCCTGGCGTTATAGATCTTGTGTTTGGTTTCATGAAAGTGAAGTTTTCTCTTCGCTGGTGGCAGAATTATTTAACGCGAATGTTCACGTTTTAAGCTTATCGTTATTATTATTATTATTATTATTATTATTATTACGAGAGTCTGTTTTTGATAGCTAGAATAGTATACTAAACTGATTACGGAAATAGGAAAAACTTTTCTTTTATTTTTTTTTTCGCTCGTAAAGGGGTTGAAATTTATTACTTCGTGGCTATCGGAAAGGGGAAAATAAGAAGACTAGCGCGAGCTGAGAATTCGCGAACAACTGAGTTGTGCTGGTGTGTTAGTTGCCTCGACAAAAATCATAATTCAAGATTTCGTTCGTTTTTATAATAGAGCCGAGAGGTTAAGAAATATCCGGTCGTGCCGTAGAGGAATAACTGAACCGAGGAATAAACTTCTCCTCCAAAACGGCAATTTTAATAGTCTAGTAGTACAGGAGATACCTACCGAAACGCCGAATAACCTCGTCTCATAACCCGTTTAGTAGGGAGTGGTTACTTTTTCAAATTCGGAATAAAATCGTCCGAAAACGTCTAGTTTAGTGTAAGATAGAATCGTCAGAAGAATTTTACGACTCGCGAAAACTTACTACACTTCTGTTAATATTGATAATAATAGTAATAATAAATAATAATAGTGTTAATGATGATGATGATAAAACAAGGCTCAGCTCCATCGTCGATTGTGTTGATTACGAAAATTAACTCCTCGACGCGGCCTGTTTTTTTTTTTCGTTTTTTCAGTTTTCCCGCTTTATTTAACAAATTTTAAATTAACGAAATTTCCTCTCTCGTCCAATAACTACCATCCTGTGGCGGTCACGTGGGTGAACGCTTTAATAAAATTTGTTTTCCTCCGCCATTTAATTCAATTTTTTTTCGTGCACATCAGCCTCTTCCTGGGGGGAGTTTAATTTTCAAATTTTTATTAATACGAAATATTTCATCTACCTTGTAATCCATTTATATATATATATATATATATATATATATATATATATATATATATATATATATATCAGTGGCGAATCCTGTGACCTTTTTAGTGGTATCGCTCTAGTAGTGTTTGGAGATCACTCCACAACGTACGTTAAAATAGTATACTTTAAGCATGTTCTGCGCTATGTGTGTACACCAAAAGAACTGCCCTTCTCCTTAAATGTCATTCTAAAATCGTGTAAAAATATCTGCAATCTCATTTTTTGAAATTTAAAATAAAGCTCAAAACTTTATATAAAATTGTATTATGCGTTAAAAAAAGTTATTTCAACGTAAAATTTATTACTAAATCATAAAATTCTAAAAAAAGTTAATAGAATTACTAAAAATACCTGTATAATGTAGATATTGGTGTACTACTGTGTATTAAATAAATTCTTTATATGTATATATATACATGATTACATGCAACACTCGGTACGACACACGGCAACGAATCTGCAACAATGAGAAAACCGTATCGATCAAGTACTTCTCCACTAGCCGGAGCGGACCTGATGGCTAAAACTCTGCCTAGTACACATCAAGGTCAACACGTAACAACACAATTACACAATATTGGTTTTTAATATACAAAATTATTCAGTTCGAATTCCCTAATTACTCACTATTTATTCGGGATTATTTAAGTAACGGAAATTTCATAGTCAAAATTAACAAGTGATAATGTTCCCCAGGGGAGTTTACTTATTGCTCCTTTTTATTAATGACATTCCAAAATTAAACATTTGCATAGCGTTATGATACTGCCGAACTGACACTGTAAAGACTAACTCGGGTGTTTTTTATAAATGAAGAATCAAAATAAATTCCTCAACGGGCTCTATTTGCGAAAAAGAGACGAGTTTTTATTTTGAATAAGCGAATAAGCGAAAATTAATCTTGAATGAATTACACCCACCATCGGAGATGAATTTCAGGTAGAAGATTACAAGTTTTATCTTGTCGGTAATGACGTATACAGGAAGAAGCGATACAGAAATAAAAACAAAAATTGCAATAGCCAAACAAGTGCACGTGAAAAGAAGTGATTTATTTATTAATAAAAACATGAAAATAGAAACACGAAATACAAAGTTATCTATATCATGATATCACGATATGCCTATATAAACCACTAATGGATATAGGCATTCCTTAAAAATTTCCACTGTCTTCTATCTTGTTCGATTTGAAACTAATTAATTCTTGTTCAATTCACAATATCATCCCTCCACCTAGTAATGGGTTTTCCTCGTATACGACAACTGTCAGTTAGCCACCACTGGTATCGTACGTTTAGTCCAACCCTCATCGTTTTGTTTTGCGATATGGCTCAATTCCATTTCAGCCTGGCGATTCGTTCCACCACATTCAGTAATTTTGTTCGTTGTCCTATCATTGAAATCGTCTTAAGGTACTTAAGAATAATTTTTTCGTGTGCAATTTGATATCTCTTTATTCTTCTAACTGTTTCTTTAGTAAAATTCCATGTTTCATTTCCATACGTTTTGCGTAACTTTGCTTTTCAAAACTCTATTGCATTGTCGCGATCGATTCACGCTGAAAATAAGGTTCCACGCAAACTCGTGCTTCTCGTTATAGTGTGCCATGATAACTGAAACTGAACCAAAACGAATCTTTCGTGTGTACACTAGGTACGGAGCACGCAGTTTGCGTTGTTACTAAAATTTAAAATTATAATTTTAGGTCGTCTATTAAACGAACTGACGATTATTAAGTACAGTTTTGACGAGATCGTGTATATCATTCTTATACCAGGATTACGCGAGCAAACATAGCGCTTATGTGTGGCACGCGTTGTGTTTTTTACTAAGTTGATCTCTATTATAACTAACACTAACAACGTCGACCGGATTTATACTATCTGCCGTGTTTTTTTCCCCCGTATCCATATACGGTTATCTATATAGACGCAGATTATAGTTGTCCGTAATAACAATAATAATAATACACTGCTGGTAATGGTTTGATGGTATACATGGACTTATATTACGAAACACGTCTAATCATTAATTCTACTGATTTCCTTCGTATTATAAAATATTCTACCACTTTATTTATAATAAGGAATTATTTTGTTAATAATTTTATTTCTTATATACCTTTCTAATTATTTGGAATCCAATCATCATCATCAATCGCTTCCCCTTTTAGGGAATTACGTGCATCCATTTTAATTCATATTTGTCGGTTTACAGTATACGTAATGAGCTCCTTTTGAGGTGGTTCTTACAAAGTGAGCTGTTGTTATCAATTCCAGTCGCTTTCATCTTCTCGTTGGTTTTTCTTGTATTCTTCATCTTATTGAGAGTATGAAAATTCCATCTCGAATTTTACGCGTTATGTATTTCGTTGCCCGATTTTTAATATCATGTACTATGTTTTCCTGATTTTCTTCTATTTTCTTTGATACCTCCTCAATTGGTTACGCAATCTTTCCATGATATTCGTAACAATCTTCGATAGCACCACATCTCGAAAGCTATTTTTTTTTATAATTCATACTTGTAGTCCATGTTTCGCAGGCATATTTCAGTACAGACCGTGCGTAATATCTCGTTATTCTTTTTCCTTGATTCGCGTTTATCTTTTGATTTCCAACTACTTTATTTAGGTTATTGGATGTATTTATATGTATATGTGTGTGTATATATACATATACATATGGATGAATATTTAGTATAACAATTTATTTACATTTTAATATTATTATACATATAGCTATTAACGTTATTGATATTATTATTATTATTGAAGCTAAAATGTTTTTTTTTTGTTTTTGCCTTGTCATCGATTATATTATTAAGGATATATTCTTGTCCTTATTTCTTTGTAATCTCGACCATCCTTGTTTATATAAGTCCCAAGATATCTGAATTAATCACTTTTATTTTACCTACCTTGCCTAGATTTTCACTTCATATTTGAATCCGATCTTATTTACTCGTTCGGATTCCGCATTTACGTTTCTCTGTCATAGATTAAGTCGTTAGCATTATTGATTTAATTTATTCGTTTGCTATTGATCTTTAATCCCATTTTTCCAATTCTGGCTGTTTTCATCATTTCGTTAACAAATAGTCTTGATAAGAAAGAGAGGGTAGTCTTGCCTGACTCTTTTCCTTATATTACGTTAGTTCTTTGAGTACTACGTTCCGGTCTTAAAATTAGCGTTTTAATTTCAGTAGAGGTACTTGATAATTTGTAAGTTCTTATCGTCGATATTGCATTTCTATAATAATATTTTCATTATTCTCTCCTGATAAACACAATCAAATGCTTTTTCATTTTATATATATATCCTTAATAATATAATCGATGACAAGGCAAAAACAAAAAAAAAAATTAGCTTCAATAATAATAATATCAATAACGTTAATAGCCATATGTATAATAATATTAAAATGTAAATAAATTGTTATACTAAATATTCATTCATATGTATATATATATATATATATATATATATATATATATATATATATATATATATATATATATATATATTTAGCAAAATAAAATAAAATCGAAGTTAAATTAACTTCGATTTTATTTTGTTTTACCAAATTCATAAAATCACTACTCTCTAATACATCAACATTATATATATATATATATATATATATATATATATATATATATAGCTGTGTTTGTTATTTGAGCACTACAAATTATCACAACTCTTTAACAAGTTAAATTTTAGAATTTAAAACTGGAGATGATGACTCGAATAAATCATCGGAGTAATTAATAAAGTGATGGAAAAAGTTGGGCAACAACTGATTGATATTAAGGAATTTAAAGAGAGAGAGTTGCTGGTGTTGTGATATAAACGGCAGCTGAAATATAGTTTTCATCAGCAATAATATGTATGTAGGAGGGATTGGATCAGTAAGAGAAACAACAAATGCGCGGGGAGTTGATTATGTCCAGAATGTAAACGGGCGATGATGACACTAAGTTTGAGATAGTTTATGCGCGTAGAAGGTAATTTTAAATATCGAGGGACAGGAGTGGTAGTTAGGTAATAAGGCGGGGTGGAACAATTCGCTAATCAAGAAGATCCATAGACCACCGAGGAATGTCAGAGAGATACCATATCTGGAGAAGTAAATGTCGTGTAGCATAAAAAAAATCGCCTTGTCTAGCCAGGGCGTCGGCAATATCGTTACCGTGAATTCCGGAATGACTAGGAATTTAGGCGTATGAGATAACTATATCGCGGCACTATAACGAAGTAAGTTAGTTGTCGCTCAACTACGAGTATGTATACAGAATGTTGTGTATACATCTATTTAAAATTTGTCCAATTACTGGTTCAATTTATTATAATATTTTCCTCTCTGTATTTCAGTTGAAACGGTGGAAAAGGATTTATTTTGAAAGAGCATACAGACGCATTTACAGAATGCTTATGTACGTTTAATTCGGGTAAGTGTTCGAATTATGCTACTTAGGTGTGGGTGTGTGGGTGAATATTGTGTATGCCTGTTTTATACAAATGTAAATAGGGATTCGTAAATAAATTTACATTTCAACGAAGAAATTCGCGATGAAATTTCTGTTGACGAAGATACGCGTTACTTTGAATTTATCATTTAGTTCGTACACGGTCTTGCGTACCCATATTATAAGTCTTTAAGATAAGTTGGTACGCCCGTATGTTTTGTAACGATTTTTGAACTTTATTATAAACATATAAGTGTAGTAATGGTAAATGGTATATATATATATATATATATATATATATATACGTGCCTTCATTTACATCTATATTTATACTTATGTGTGCATGATTTTGTTAAAGAATACGAAATGAGGTTTATTCTTCTTGTTATACGTTGTTTTCAGTTTATGGCAGATATGTCATAATTTATCATTTCTCTTATTTGTATATATATATAACACATGTGCGTGAGGGTGTGAAAGAGATAGACGCGTCTAGAAACGGCGCAATAAAACGTTGTTCTCACTTTTTTCGTCGTTACTACCTCATTCTCTTTACAGATTGACGGTGAAAGTGAAAACAATACTTCGTTGGAATCGGTACGGCTTCTTCTGCGACGATATGCCGGTATTTCGTACACATCTCCCTTTTCTTAATGGCTATGTCGTCATAAGTATGTTTGCTTTACATTGAAGGATATAACGCATCATTTCTTCTTTTTCCGTCCAATATAGTGGTACGCCTTAACTTAAGCGCTGAGATATTTCTGTTGAATTTTTAAAAATTCTTTCAGCTTAGCTTCGAGAAGTTAAAAGGTTTTTCAAAATTTATTCTCGGTCTTTACAGCTCACACCTCCGCCATTAACATCTGCAACTCTGTTGTCTATATTCTCTTTATTGTAATATTCTTTTATTTTACACCTCGCTTTTCATTTTTTTTCTTTTTTTCGATTTTTTTTTATTTATTTATTTTATTCATATTTTTTTAGTCGGTTCCATTTGTAATTTCGAATTCGCGAGCTATTCTTCACTTATTTCTCCGGGTGGTTAGGAGAAAATGAAAAACGACTCCCGGGAGACTTTTTCCGACGAGATAACGCTACATGCAGTTTGGACTTTTCAACGGTGTGCTTATTATTATTCCGCGGGGCAGTACCATTTCCCCGCCCTACTAGAACTGGATCTTAATATTATTATTATTATTATTATTATTATTATTATTACGGTTATTTTTTAAAAACTTAGACATATTTCGACGGCTAGATAATACGAAAACTTAAAAAGTTGGTGTTTAGATTCAGACGGAGGATTTCATCTAAATTCGGAAAACTGAACGTGTGAAATAAGCGTAACCGTTTTAATTACTTTTAAAAATAAGTTGCTACAGCAGGTTCAACCTCATTACGTCGTTTTTGACTGGATGGAATACCCTTCCAATATTTTGACTTGATGGAATACTCTTCCAATATAATGTGTAACCGGCTATCTCTTTTTCTCACGTTCTTGTTTGGCTTAATGCGACAATATCGATGTTACATTTCTGTAATTTTTGCAGCATAATTTTGTTGATCTTATTTTCCACAAGTAAACGTCTAAATTTCCTTACCACATCGAACGCATCTCAAAATTTTCCGTTGGCCGACAGTTCCGCGCCCAACAATTACGACGAAACTCGAACCAACTTGCGTTACGCGCAGACTGCCCGTTAACTGGCTGATCGATTGAGGTTTGCCTTACAGGTCCAGTTGTATTGGTTTGCCAAAAAAATGAAATCAGAATAAAAACCAGCAAAGCACGGCGCAGTTTTTTATTCTTATTATTATTACAGTGTTCCCCGATCCCAACAAATGGGTGGGGTGAGTATATTGTTTAGATAGTTGTATATAAAAGTGCAGAGACTTGGGTTACATAGACATAAAGCAAACACAAGAAGAATGTTACATAAATATATAGTGTAATGCCTATTTGTGCGTGTGTGTGTACGAAGCCATCTACAAGAGTACTTATAATTTAAAAGTTGTTGTCAGGACGACAATAACGTTGTCCCAAAAACCACCAGTGATTACTTATACAATAGTGCCAAGGTGAAAAAATAATTTATTTATAAAATTTAATTTACTAAACATGTAATAAATGCAGTAGCAGAAGATTGATCAGTTGCTCTAGAGATTGGTTTCACAGTTGAATTAATTTACTTTTTTTTCTTTGTTTTTTATTGGAGATATGAATTAGCTTACGATGTTAAATTTACGTCGCATTGCACTTTCAGAGAACTTGGGGATGTTGATTTATTAGTGATCGTCAAATGAATGGACTTTTTTCTTTTATACTTATGACGCTGATTTGTACATGCAGGACACTCAAAGATGAAATGTTCCAGATCATCTAGAATATCTCCAGAACAACAGGTACATCTTGGAACATTAACAAGATGGAACCTATATAAATAAGCTGCAAACTCACCATAGCCAGATAAGACCTTAGAACCGTAGAAGATAGTATTTATTTCATTTTTATTCTATTAGTAATATTAGGGAAGAATTGGCATGTTTTTCTTCCTACGACGTACCCCATCTCCTCTGTCATTCTGTCAACAATATTTGAAAAATATGCTTTTTAAATAGCTTCATTGGGATTGTATTATGAAGAGTTTGTAGCGCATTATTATTCAATAATTTAATTGTTGTTAATAACTTCGGGTCACCTAGTATACGAAATTCACTTGTGATTGCTTTGCCTGTGATATATAGATTAAGTGGAAAGATACCACTAATGACACAAGCAGCTGAAATGAGAGCAGTCCGATACAAAGATGACATACTAAGAAGAAATTTTCTATGTTGTTTATTCACATTTTTTAGAATATTGGGTGTAACATATGTAGCGGACACATAACCACAAGTTTTTATTTAGTTATTTTGTTATTTATTTATTTATTTAACCCCATATACGAACTGCTACAAATTTAAGTAAATACAGATTTGATAACATAATGAATATAATAAAATAATTAAATCTACTCGAGTATTTCGGTGACAACCTTGAAGTTGTTCTTGTTTCATAAAAGGTCTTTCAGAAAAATCTTCATTGATACTATATCTCACTCTGATGTTATTAAAATTTTTGCATATTTTGAAGGTGTCATACTTCTGATTCTTTTCATTCTCTGAAGAGGCTGACGTTATTGATACTGAACCTTTTAAAATAACTAGCAAACTTGCCGTGACCTGTAAGATATTGTGTAAGTAAAAAGTTATTTCTGAAGTTTTTAGTCTTTAATGTTGCTTCAACACGAGGTAATATGTAGTATCTTTCTCATATTGTTTTTGCCGGATCCGTGTGTGTTTTTTTTTTTTTTTTTTTTTTTAAATTTCAGTTATTATAATTTGTTGTTCAGTTCATTAATTCTGTTTTTAGTTTTTCAATTACGTTGATTCGTTTCAAATAGAAGCTACACTATTACATGTACAGAGCTTTAAAAAACAGTTCTATGTACTGATATAGCGTTTAGGAGAATTAATCCTAGGTTAATAACACAAGAGTCGCACGCGTAAAAAGTACTTTCCTGCTGCCCATTCAATCCTAGTGGACATTCTAGTAGCAAGGAAAGCCAATTCGACTGAGGCCGAAAATATTTATGTAAAATAATTTTTAAAAATTATCAGACAATTGTTCATTTTTCGTTGTAAATTCATTTTTACACTTTGTGACGTCTCGAAAACCCCTTTATAGTTTTCACTTTCATACTTACAAATGAAAAGTGTTTGTCGAAGTATTGTGAAAAGACGTAATTTCGTTGACACCGATTTCTCTGTTGGCGAGGGGCCGCTCGTCAAATTTCGGGACGATGTTTATTTATGGGGTTTTTATTCTGTTTAATGGTAACATTATTAAAAGTAACTACCGTTTGTGATTTTCTCTTGTCAATTGTCGTAAATATCAACCTAGGCTATTTTATATTTCCACTTTGTTTTCGCGTCTCATCTAGATAAACCGGTGCTTGTTCGTTATATACGGCAGAGTCGAATGTACGAAAAGAGTTTATTTTTCGTTATTATGTCGATAAAAACGCGTGTAAATTTTTTATTAATACGTAAAAATTATAATTTTCTATTTATTTATATATTTTCGTATAATTTTACCGTACTTTATGCGAATTTTCTAGTAAAGTGTAAATCAATTTTACTTAAGAAATGTTCGAGCGAAACCTTTCGTGTTTATTTATGTATTTATTTATTTATTCATAAATAGCGCTTAGTATAAATATTAATTAGCATCGTGAAAAGAAATTTAATAGAAAAATTAAAATCACATCTCGACTGGTTACTCTGAGAATCTTACTTTTTAAGAGTAACATTAATAACAGAACTAAAACAAAACGATTGCTTTCGTTTAATTCGCTATATATATATGTTTATTGTCGGTCTCCAAATGCTGTACTATACTACTATTTCAAGATCCTAATAAAATCCTTTTCATGGTTCATCACAATTCAAGTAATTTGTGTAGTGATAAAATTTACTACTTGATTAATTATATAACTCCAAGTTTGTATACTTTTATTATTATGGTTATCACCTTTGTATATTTTACTTTATCTTCGCACTGTTTATAAAAATCTCATACGTGCATAAAAAAAAGATCTGATTGGTGTGTTTTTAAGATGAAATGGAGATAATTTATTTTCGGATGCGATTCATTTTTAGGCAGTTGCGACTTCTACATAAAGATTGTATCGTTGCGCAACAACCACCAGTCGATCATAACATAAAAAGTCAACGCTTTATATCAGGAATGACCCAGTGGCGCTCACACACATCTTTTTCAAATCAAACCCCAATTTTAGGACACCGGAAAACCATCACAATACCTACTGAACAATACACCTGCTCCAAAATGCCCAACATGTAATACTCCAATAACAGTACACCACATACTACTGGAATGTGCAAACCATCGAAACCTTTACAATATATCAACCAGTTCACTAGGAGAAGTACTACAGGATGGCCCTCAAAAAATAGATATATTATTAAAATTTCTTGCAGAAACCGGATTAATTAATGCCATGTAACCCTACCCTTAGACGCAAATGATCTTAGTAATCGAGCGTCTGTAAATAAAATAAATAAAAAGAAAAACACTAGAAATATCAACGGCAGCATAAAAATTGATGACGTAATTAATAAAGTAGTTAACTAAGCGAATTTTAATTTTTTTTTTTTGTAAAATATATTATACAAAGAAAGAAATCTTTGAAAAAAGTCCTTTGAAATAACTAGTTACAACGGTTGGTGGTTGCATACTGGCTGCACATTCGATGCAAACCGAAGAAGGTGATTGGAAAGTCATATGCAACGTTATATGATGATTTTGCAATCGTTTTGCAACCAGAATCGTTGAAGTACACACACTTGATGCGGCAGAATAGGTTTTCTCATTGCATTGCTCGTAACATGTGGGTGCGGTTGCGTGCGCATACTACCGGCCAACAAACGAAGGAGTCTACAACTTATATTTCATCTCTTTCTGAAATTAGTTTTTCTTTTCCGAATTTTTCTATCGGTGTTTCTTTCTTTTAGTGTGTACATTTCCGCGTGTGAGTTGTTTCATTGCCCCTCTCCCGTTTATGTTCGTATTATTACTGACCTATGTTAATATATACATAGAATTTTTTCCCTACTGAAGCTTTATTGTTTATACATGGCAATTCGTCATTTCATTTTCAGAGGATTGTTTAGTGTAAATTGCGAACAAATAAGAATACTTAACTATTATATGTGAATTGTTTCGTTTTAGTAAAATATACTTTTTAATTATTTAAATTTTGTACTTATTCACGCGGAAATAAATTTTTAATACATTTTCTTTTAATATCGCAATTTTTTATCTTGCGATTGGTAACTTTATAATTTTTAGTTTGTCTGCTTGCGGTTTTTAAAGATCTTTGTAGTTGTTACTTTGAGATGTTATGTGAAACAAAAATTTTTTTGTCTATGTTGGGGAGGGTAGTAAGTTGTAATTACAATGACAAAATTTTTAAACTAAGTGCCGTGACTGTTTTTAGGGAGATCGTTACTTATACTTTGGATATAACTGGAATTGTCAGAATACTAACATTTGGTGTCAATTTCGCGGTTAATTTTCGTTTGTTTACAGTACTGGGAATAATTGATAATAATTATATTTTTATCGGATTAATTAGTCGGTAATTTAAAATACGCGTTAAATGCAATTAATCCAATAGAACGTGTTCAACGTTTTCGCGATATGCGCTGATATTAATGTGATTATAGTAAAAACAAATCAATGAAATTGCAATTTTTGATATATATATATATATATTATATATATGTATAGACAGAGAGAGACAGCCGTCATTTTTAACCTTAGACTCGTTGATTTTCGATTGTCGACTAACGGGGCGATTTTTAGGTCGTTATACTTTGACCGTTATTATTTGTTCGAAATTAAAAAGGTTATCAGCAGCGCGTGTGTTGAATTGAATGATAACCGGTTGTAACGATGAATTTTATTATTTCGCTATAAAAACGATTTAATTTTATTATTAAATTATTAAGATTATATTAATACTTTATTGTTGTTTTTCGATGACCAGTTTAGCAAGCTTAAATATTCGTATAGTTATTGCTGCTCGATAATTTTTTTTTTTAAATTTATTTATAAATTTTTTTCTTTATGAAATCAATATTTTTAATTAATTCTAACCTAAATGGAGACTATCTAGTTGTTATAACGTGATGAATGATGCTCACTGATGAATTCTTGTGTATGCCTTGTACGAAATCGAAAGTTCTGGTTCGTTGCTTACTTTTTGGCTATTGTCTTTTTTTTTTAAATTATTATTATTATTTTATTCCACGCATAGTAATTTTTAGGTCGTCAACGCAATGGGTAGTTATTCTATTCTTCGACTGAGTAACGGCACATCCCAGTAGATGAAGCCGATTAGTTATATATACAGAACTTTACTACTAAGAGTATAATTTTTTTATTATTAAGTGAAAATTTTTCCTTAGTCTTGTATAGATGGGATTTGAACGTTTGCTGAATGCGTTATGCATTTTGTTGTACCGCTGGTTATGGACATCCGGATCATTATGAATTATCCTGTTGCGAACATAGTATAACGCATTGGTCATTATCCTCAGTATTTTTTGATTGAAACGGCTGCATTTTGTCGAGATGGGTTTTAGCAGCTGATCCATATATTTCTAAGCCGTATTTCCAAACAGGGAGCTATAGTGGTTTCATCCAGATCATTATGAGTTATACTGTTGCAACATAGTATAACGACATTGGTCATTATCCTCAGTATTTTTTTTTTGATTGAAAGTGCTGTATTTTGTCGAGATGGGTTTTAGCAGCTGATCCATATATTTCTAAGCCGTATTTCCAAACAGGGAGCTATAGTGGTTTTATACGGAGTAACTTTTCGAGACTAAGCTTAGATTTTCTTCCCATCAGTGAATATAATTGCCTTAGTAATAATTTTAGTTTTTTCCTAGTATTAATTACGTGCTGATTCCATGTTAGCTGCCTTATTTCTAATTATTTTATCGATTGTACTCGCGATAATTGCCGTAATTTACTGGGGGACTTGTTTCCCGTTTAGTTGTAAATGTGACTTGCGATGATTTCTGATCATTAATTGTTTTTCTCCATCTGAGTATCCGTTTTTTGAGTAACTGAATAAACCTTGAGGATTCGTGAGGATCATCATGACTAACTAGTATTGCAACGTCATCTGCAAATGTAGTTTTCAAGGTAAACATCGTGGTCGGCATGTCAGCCGTATATATATATATATATTATAAAGAAGTGGGCCGATAATACCACTACATTGAGGTACCGATACTAAGATCCGACGTTGATTCGACATAACGCCATTTATTTTAATTGGAAATGATCTATCTCCTAAGTAAGATCTAAAAAAAGATGATATATTCAAGAGGCAAATTTTTCGCATTTTTTTACGAAACGCGGTCGACTGCTTTGGCTACATCGAGGAATACTGCTGAGCAATACATTCTGGACTTTCGTCCCGATTCTATTGATGCATGGACGAATGTTCTTTGGATATCGTCTATAAGGTTTGTTGCTAGTCGATTGGTGTGGCTACGTACGTATCGTGTTGCTTGGCGTTTAAGTTCATTCCTAATGTAGCGGATTTCAAAATGTTCACCTAAAATATGATTAGAAATTCATCAGGAGTGGACGTGTAATCTATGCGCTAGTTTTGTTTTGCAACCGTTGTATCTTGTTTACGCGGGTGTCTTTAATTATATGTTCTCCGTGTAGGCTTAAGAATAATTTTATAAAAACTAATAATTTATTCCTAAGGGAGAAGGAGAGTTTTTTTTTTTTTCAGAATGGAAAGCTCGATTTTCGCAATTTCGTATAGAGTTGTTTTAGTACAAATGTAAGAAGTCGCTTTAAGTACGCGTAAATAATATCGAAATGAAACTAATTGAATAGTGTGGGAGCGTGACATGGTTTATAGGAAGGAAATCTGAATTGTCGTCGAGGAGTACAAAATTTTACTCTATAATTCAGTTCTAGAGTTAACAAGAAGTCAACTTTCGGGTATGCGCTAAAGAGTGGTAGGTAATACAATAATAAAACGTTTGCAAAATAAATCTCTAACAACAATCACAGACGCTTCGTGAACCTGTCGGAGGACAACTACAATAACTAGTATGAAGATAATCGGCAGAAATTACACGATTAAAATGAATGAATTTACTATAAATGGAATATGTGAAGAATGTTTTGTCGCTGCATAAGAAGTTCCACGAGTAAATCGAATAATAATGCTATCTCGAAGTTGGTAGCATAATTTTCCGTCTACGAAATTAACGAGATTATTCGGTTCATCATCTAATATTTAATCTTTGTGTTTATCTCTTTCATGATGCGAGATCAAGCTTTTTTTTTGAGCGGGAGGGGGAAAATCTTCAAAAGACACTGATGTAACAAAAAAAAAAAGTTTTTAATAACGCAGTGCATACACGCATGCACTGCAAGATAGCCAAAATCAGCGTGTGGAATTTTTGCCCACTAAAAACACCCTCCCTCTAAAAACGAAAATGAGCTTAAAATAATATGATGAAGGTCCCCCTGTACAATGAAAATACTTCCACACTTATAATTAACTTATTGCCATTGAAGAAGGGATGAGTATACATAGTTCCCTTCTTACATCAAATTTAAAAAGTAACAAGTTTATGCACACTAATTAAATATAAATAAAAGAAAAAATAAACTCTCCAATTTAACTTCTATAAGGTATTACTCCTACCAAAGTAAATTAAACAAAATAATAACAATATGGATATTATCTTATGACCGAAATTTCTTGATGCGAAGAAAAAAAAATATATTAAAATAGTGATCGAGATCAAGCTAGTTAAAGGAACTACATTTATAAATTTTCTCCATTGATTTTTCTAGCGGTTGTTTTTTTTCTCGATTATCCTTTATAGTTGATTAACAGCGGCTTCCGTTTATTTCGGTTTTTTTCAACTATCGTCTGTTTGATTCCTATAATCTTCAAAAATCATCCGCAATGACACCTTTATAATTTTGAACAATTGTATACAAATTCTCCAAACAATCGTTTAAGAATTCGTTCGTCGTGATCACGTGTCCAATCCGTTTAGATTATTAACAGTCGGTTGTTGAACTGCATCGTTATTTCGAATTTATCTTTACGAGTAATGTGAAAGATTTTCTGAATAAATATAAAGTAGCGTGATTCGAGTATTTTTTCCCCGTTTTGCTCATCATGCTTTACGTTCATACGCCGTGATCGGTATCAGTCCGTTTTATTAACCTGTATCTTAATATCGGTCGTTATAAGTACTGTATGTTTTTTTCACGTTCATTCCTTCATTAACGAAGCTACCGAGATATTTGGAGATGTCAGCTCGTTGCAACCATTAACTTAAAGTCGGATATTTCTCGATTTATTTGTGCGACTCGCGTTTTTCTTTCGTTTACCACAAAGCCAGAGTATCTTTTTATATTTCACCTAATTTCGATATCTTTTGTTTTACACGTGTACTTATTTCGCATTCTTCCGTGCGTCCATTACACGAAACACTAGCCGTTGTTTGATTGTGCAATAGTTGTACACAATAGAATTAAAGTTTCTCTATTTACTAAGTCGAGTTTTTTTTTTTTTTTTTTTAAATATCCACGTACAGCTAACAGTATGGATTTCTGCAATCTGTTACAGCTTCGGCTAAAAACCGGGCTAACAACTCCGTAATTTTCTCGAAGAACGTATTGTTTTTATTTTGCATAGATGTGATTTGAAGGATCGTGTGAAACACTTTAATGCGTAAGTATCACTATGCATATCTCATGTTTTACGGATTAATTTGTGTTTTGTTTTTTAATTTTCCGAAAGTTATTTCTCTTGCTACGAAGTGTTAAGAAGCGCATATAAATAACTAAATGATGATGATGTGTTAATAATTGTTTAAAAGCAAATAATATCTAAAGCTAAAGTCTGTTCAATGTAATTCGTAGTACAAGTATATATATATAAATAATCGGAAAGCGTTGATTTTAATCTAGAGCGTGGTTTCATTGTTGATTATTGTTTTGTTAAAACAAATTTTTGTAATTAAGTCCACTCTATATTTACGCGCAATTAAAAATGTGATTTATATTCTTTCTCAAAATTTAAATTTAATCATATTCATCGGTTATCTTTATGCTGTAACTTGGATATTTATGGGAGATATATGTTATCTCGACTACTACTATGCCTATATGTTTGTATTTTTTCTATATTATTCGGGTTGATAAACGATTTAATATTTATAGAAGAAATATACTATTTCAAATGCTATCTTTTCAACGCATTTTTCCCGCTGTATTGTTCAGATAGAGGAACTTTACATATTTCGTATAATATTTTATATATATATATATCTTATTCTCGCTCGAGTCCTTCTACATTATGTATGTTTGCGTTTATATGTTGAAGTAAACCGTAATAATGTATTGTCGAAAAATTGCAATGTTGGCGTGTTATAGTTTCTGAATAATATCCTTTCGAATGGCAAGATGTTTTTCTTTATTTTCTGCATAACTTAATTTTTGAACCATATCAGCCCACGTTCTCTACACCTTTGTTCGTTTAATGCCTGATCTTTTAAGATCTTCATAAATTACATTCTTGAATCGTAGCCGTCTTTGTTATTAGTCAGCTCGTTTAACTCCCGCATTCATGGTCGATAAGTGCGGTTAAATCATTAACGCCTATTACAGCTTTTTTCCTTCGATCATCATGTGTAGGTACTTTAAAAGAGGTAAAATTTTTCGGCCAACTGCCTACTCTTTTGTTGAGACATACCATCGTGATACTTCTCTGGTAAATGAATCGAAAGCTTTTTCAACGTCGACGATCGCCTTATGTAGATTTATGTTTTGCGGGTTTTTTTATTACTTCTCGCAGAGAAAACATCCTATCGTCGACTTTGTTGGAAAGTACATAGATTCTCTTGACCTAGGACTAGATATCTAATTCTTTCTAATAGGTTTCATTTTAGTACAAGAGGAAGAGTTTATACAGTTCTTCTTCTGCTTCTTCTGGTGCCCTATGTCGTTGACGCGTTGTCCGATTTTAGTGTTCAACTCACCAATTTCCTTTATTCTCGTCCAGTCCTTTATATTTATTATCCGTCCGAACTTCTACCTCTTGGCCGTTTTCCTTCCTTTCTGTTTTGTATTATAATTCGTAATATGTTGTATATTCATCATCGCGAATTATGTGACAGTAATGCGCAATTTTTCTGTTACAGTATTCCACAGTTCTCTGTTAACTAATGATATTTTCAAAATGCTGAATTTTGTTTGCAGAAATGCATTATTGAGTTTTTCTCTTATACGCATTTTGTTTATTTGTATTGTTCGAGTACATTATAATTTTTTTCGTAACTTATGTTCTGAAATAGAAGAAATATGCTATTTCAACTGCTACGTTTTCATGTCTAGGTAGTTTAGTAGGTATATTACGGGCTTCTATTCGGACGGTACCGAGTTCAAATACGATGACGACGTAAAAATTATCATCAGAAAATAAAAATATTAATAATCCTAATACTATGATAATGGCAAACCACCATGGACAACGCTACATATGCGCTAGTAAAAATATAGTACACTACAAAAAAGTTCCACACGCCGGAGCTGCATTGTGTCGTGGCAACAAAGCGATTACAATCGGTTATCGAGAGCGTATGTGTCTATCTGCGTTAACGCCATATTATGATTGCCTTGTACGCTACTTATACTGTACAACAAAATGTGTATATTAGTTGTCTACTTCTTGTACGGATACGGCACTTAATGATGATGTCTTCATGTTATGTATTTCAATTTCTATATTTTTCGGGTAGAAAAATTTTACATGTTACACATACCCACACAAATATATATATATATACAGTCAAAGCCGCTTTTAAGAGACGCCGGATAAGAGGGACAACCGTTTATAAGGACAATCAGCAAAACCCCGAAACAAACGTATGAAATGAAGGTTGTTTTAGTTCGCTTTAGTGGTACAACGCGTCTGTTAAGGGGGACAAAGATTGATAGACTTTCTACGAAAACTTTCTTTTCTTTTTTTAGTTCCGCTGAATTTTTTGTATGAATAAAATGTCGCGTAAATGTTTATCATTAAAGGAAAAAATTTCTATTTTAGACAAAATCGAAATTCAACCTCCCAATATGCCTATTCGGGAGTTAGCAAAAATCACGGGCGTCTAACACCATCTCCCGTTTTAAAAAAGATGAACAGATCTTACGTAAAAAATGGAGTAGTACTGAAAAGGACAGTCAGTTGGTGGAAAGGAAACGAAAAAGAGAAGGTAAAAACGCAGAGGTTGATGAAGCTCTTAATTTATGGTTTAGCACAGTAACACAAAGAGGTGTTCATGTCGGTGTAAAAATAAAACATAGACATTAAATCTATTCTAGCTGGTCACAGGGAAGCATCCTAGGACCCTATCTATTTATCTTATTCATTAACGACATTCCTAAAATTAAAACCTTGGATATGGCTTTATACGCGGATGACACTGCCATATATTGTTCTTCATACCGAATAGATACTATACAAAAGAGATTAACAGAAGGTTATAAGAGATTAAATTCATATTTTAACAAATGGAGAATTAAATTAAGTTCTAAAAAAACTGAATCTATCTTATTCACTAAAAGAAGACCGCGATCTTTTACTCCAGTCCTTATAAATAATAAAGCTATAGATTGGAAACTCATGTTAGATATCTAGGTGTAATATTAGATAAAGGACTTACCTACTCGAAACATATTGAATACGTATCAAATAAAATTCATGCATCCCTATTCAAATTATATCCGGTCTTTAATAAACGTTGTCACGTTAATTCAGTCAACAAACTAATTATTTATAAAAGTATTATTATGCCGAAAATGTTATACGCGTGTCCCGTATGGTCTTATGCAAGTAGTTCTAATTTAGGTAAATTACAAAGACTTCAAAATAAGTGCTGTAGAATAATACTTAAAGCCCCTCTGTACAATAGAATTGATAGTATGCATGACACATTGAAATTATCGTATGTCGAGGATATTATTATCCAACACACAAAGAGATTTGTAAACTCAATCAAGATCCCATTATTAATAATATTAGCGATTATAATCGTACTAGTTTGCAATTAAAATATAAACGGTACAAACATAAGAGGATAATGCCTTACTAAAGTACCAGCGTTTTTTATTCTATTTTTATTTTATTTTTATTTTTATTATTACTTTATTTAGTTTTTAGCATTCTAATAATAAGTATTATTATTCTTATTTAAGAGGCCGATATAATGTGTATTCAGGTTTTGGTGGTGGTTTTTCCTGAAATTGTCCTTCTGCTGTATAAGTGTTAAGTAGATTCCAGGACACGTTGGACTTTATGGGGACGAGACAGTTGAGGCCCTAACTAGAATAGAAGTGAACGTAATGTCCTAAAACATATAAAGCTAAACTGGGAAGATTATATTACACTTGTATCAACAATGGGAACGAATGTATATTTTATATGTATATATATATATAGTTTATATATTATTATTTTTATTTCTTGGTTCGCCCTCCAAACGAGGTATTAGGTATTTCTCAAATTTTATTTCAACGATAAAAAAAGAGAAAAGAGATTTCCAATTATAAGACATCTTATTACGTTGGTGTTACTTATGAAAAGGTTATGTTAAAACAAGCGGGAAGTATGAACAAGGGATTTTAAGATTGTCAGTTGGCGCCATCTTATGGGTCCGTTAACACCATCTTCTTAGATTGCGTGTACGTAATTTTAAAGGTTACTGTACCGAAAATGTACTTTAATATTAGCTTGTTTGTAAATTAGGATGATCGTTTAAAGTTCAGCCAGCGTCTATCTATGATAAACCAGTGACATTTTTCGTAAGCACTTTTTTTACCGATACTGTTTGCATGTATTATGGTAATCTGTGTGTTTTTTCCCCTTTTTTTGTGTGTACGTGCCAGATAACGCGACACAAAATTTGTTAGACGAATTAATCGTTTTTCGTCGCGCCGCCATAATAAGATATTATTAAGTGATTTTAAATTTCGATATATTTTACAAAATCCAAAATTATCTGAGTGGCCGAGCTTTTTGTGAAATCGTGTTTTTTCCGAGAAGCATATTTCAAGAAGAATCACGTACTATTAAAACATTACGTACGTATCAGTATCGACTTTAATCGTGTAGAATTTCGTTTCATAAATTTCCCGAATTATGATCAAAAAATGCCAGTTTTTGTCAAAAGTAGACACTTAATGTTTATTTGGAAATGAGTTTTGAATGAAATTTTTCGATCGGATTTTTTTTCTTAAAATAATTCGATAACTTAAATCGATTCGATACCCGAAATATAAAATTTTAATTATATTTATCAGCACATATGCAGTTTAACAAGCGAATTTCCAAGATTACAACATTCGAACGGTTAATGCGATCGAATTGAAATTTTCAACGTACGTTTAGATAGGTATCAAGAAAAAACGATAAAAAAATCGACAACATTTTTTTGGGGGGTTCGGCATTAAAAGAAGAAGAATTGTAATTATGAGAAGTTGAATAGACCAATATACCTGTAGATATTTTTTTTTTGTTTGTTTGTTTTGTCAAAAAGTAAATATGAGATGTTAGATGAGATTGAACATATTTATAGTTTGAAAAAACTGAAATATTTCTTCCGCAGCAGTTGGATCATCAGATAAAACTGTTTTGAATGAATTACAACTGAAGTTTTGGGGACAGTATACGGAATATTGTGGGCAGTCAAAAAATAAGTGTTGGAGTGTTAAGGGCGTTCGGACGCAATGATCGCACGAAAGTGGATTTGTTTTATTTAAAATATGACCATGAGTCAGTGCGGTGTGGCCAACACGGATACGGAACAGTACTACCTGTTCGTTTCTGCTATGCACAGAATACTTCCAAGGAAGAGGAGATGCGAATAGATCTAAGACGATTTGTTGAGGGAATTGCATTCCACAGATTACAAAACAATTTATTTGTTATATATTTGATGTAGGCGATTGCATCTGTTTCGGATATAGGGATTAAAGGATAAGGTTGAATTCGAGCTGCCTGATAACTGCTTTATCAGCTAAATCATTGAATGTAAAACCTGTATGACTTGGAATCTCTATTAGAGTTATTTTTAGAATAGGATGTTGGTATAAGAGATTTAAGATTTTTATAGCAATTTAATGAAATTTGAATTAAAGTTGAAACACGTTCTGTTAATTAATTCGATGTGAGAATTCCAGTTAGCGTTTACCACGATGCAGTGCGAACATTTTCGATATAAACACCGTCAATAAATGAAATTACTTTAATTTTCTTTTCATCGGTAAATTACATAATTATTTAGTTCTCTTTGAGAAATCCAGTTAAAATATTACGACTTAATAAAATACGTTCGATTATTCAACCCCCTTTACGTCCGCATAGTTATCCTATCGAATGAACGATAGAAGATTAAAAGGAAAATCTGAATATTAGCTCGCGGTATAACTAAACTACTAGTAGAAAATTATAATAGCGATATCCATTATTATACCGGGGACTATATATAAGCGTTTGCTTTACAACGTATGAATCTCGGAACGTTTCTACGGTCCCTATTTTATTTCCCTTTTGTTGATTGTTCTCTACCACCTCATTAAAAAAAAAGCCGGCTCATTTCCATTATTTCACCTCCCCCTCTTTATACCGTGTCCACTAACAGATATATACACGCGTCGCGAATATGTACGCGTGCAGACATACTTCCAATATGGAGGTTTGTTTGCGGCTAAAATCTCGGGTTGATAATGTTTGCCGTTGATAGAACTGAAGTGGGCTCCACTCTCAAGACTTTATAGGCTTTTTCGAATTCCATTAATATTAATGTTGTCCGTCTCCCAAGTGTCTGCGAACGGCTATTCATGCAGATACATTTATGTATGCGTGTGTACACGTGTGCGTTCGCTACATGATATAACTCGTTGTTGAATTAATTCGTAAATGTCTTAATTAGAAATTAAGATTTATATTATAATTTACTCGGTTCTTCCGTTTATGCGGAGACTTCGACAGGAAGTTATCCCTTTTATTATACGGCTTCTTCTTAATTAAAACAAATTTCCAGTACGAATTAATAATTTTACGTTGCTAATTAAGACGGCCCGTGTTAAAGAAAAATCGAGTTACCTATTCGAGGAACGTGCTCGGTGTGTTTTAAAATTTTATTAATTCAAACGTCCATACTGTAAATAGGTTAATTATATTAATTTTTTCATTTGAAATTATATCCTTTGTAACTGGTTATTTATATTAACACCATTTCAGTATATGCTTCTTATCTCGATCATTATAAAACTATTAATAAATATTGATCTTTTATTTTGTTTATTTATTTTTTATCGTCACACTGGTCTTTCAACCACATAATGATAAAATAAACATAAATCTTCTGGATACTATAACAGTGTATATATATATATATATATATATATATATATATATATATATATATATATATATATATATCATTTTATTTAGTTGTTGATTTTCAATCACAATTCGTAATTATGAAATAAACATAAATTATTTTGATAATATAACCATAAATATATATATCAATCTTTTATTTATTTATTTATTTTTAATGTGAAACCAAGAGATTTCGACTACAATTGATAATGATAAAATGAACATAAATCTTCTTGATAGTATCCTAAATGTATATTAATATATTTTTTTTTTTGTCAATCGCGTCGCTTCCGGGTGGCACCGCGTGGAGGTCTCTGTCAAATGGGAAAAATGAAAATACAAGAATTTCGTGATTTTCATGGGTGCATCGACCAACATATATTTATCAAAATAGAAACAAGAATATCCCGATTGGACCGAAAAGGTTCTTTTAAGAATTAAAATTAACGATAGTCTCGATCAATATCGAAAGCTTAACACCGGATAAGGAGATGTTATTAGCAGATCCATGTAAAAATTCCAAATGTGACATTCTCTGTGTTCAAGAAACCCATCATGGCTTGGAAAGCAAACAACCAAATAGTGTAATGCGACTGATTGCAACCGGACCACATTTAAAATATGGGAGTGCGGTATTCAGTAGGACAGAAATAAGACCTATCTCTGTGTATATAATGGATGAAGATGATGTTGAAATTATAACTGTAGCAAGTGACAGTAACTTCTGTATATAAACCACCAAAAAATAACTTTACATTTCACGAGCCACAAAATTTTAAGGCGAAACAAACAAGGTTTGTATTTGATGATTTTAATATAGCACGCAATGGGGATATGCGGAGGATAATACAGATGAGAATCAACTTATAGATTGGAGTATAGCTAATGAACTGGGGTTGATCCACGATCCAAAATTACCTGCTTCATTTAGACGTGGAGAAGAGAATATAACCCAGATTTGATATTCGCATCACGATTAGTGGAATATGTGTATGTGAAAGATGTACTCGAAGCCAATTTCTAAAAACACAACACAAACCGATTAAACTCTGCATCTGTCCTGATGATAGATCAATGATCGTACCTTTCAGACGAATGTTTAATTTTCAGAAAGCAAACTGGAAAGAATTTGAAGTCAAACTAGGTGAAGCTATCAAAAATATATCACCAACTTCTAAAAACTACGACAAATTTGTTATATTAGTTTCACCCAAGAAGATAAACCGGAGGGTATGTCTTATCAATTATGTCCCTGGTTTGAATCAAACTTCAAAAGCATTGATTCAACAATATCATTAGGAATATGAAAAAGAACCATTTTCAATGGAAACACTACAATTACCAAATAACCTTAAAGAAATTCTAGCAGAAGAAAGGTGATCACGGTGGACAACCTTACTTGACGAAACAGACATGTCAAAGAACAGTAGAAAAGCATGGACACTTCTGAAAAGATTGAACAGTGAAAAACACATAGAAAGAAAAATGTAACACCGAGTTGATTGCGAGTCAATTAGTAAGTAACGGGAAGACAGTCAAAATACCAAAGCAAAAAAATTGAGCGCAACCCAGTCAAGGAGATAAATAATTTCCAGAATCCATTGACAATTGAAGAAGTATATGATGTAGTTACGGTTTTAAGAGGTGGTAAGGCGCCAGGAATTGATAAATTTTATGACCGAAAAGATAAAACATTTTGGGATTAGGGCTCGAATGTGGCTCATAGATCTTTTCAACAATATTGTTTGTCGTAATGAAAAGAAAGGCTCATGTAGTAGCAATACTGAAACCTGTCAAAAATTGAGAAAAAGTAAAAAGCTGTCGGCTATTTCATTACTATGTCACACCTTAAAAATATTTGAACGCGTGCCAGTGGGACGTATAAATTAAATAACTGGTGAAAAAATTATTGATCAGCAAACTGGTTTTAGGTCAGGAAGGTCATACACAAGTCAATAATTTAACATGTTGAAGAAAATAAAATTACTGTCACTATCTTCTCCGATTTAAAGGCAACATATGACACAGTGAATAACGGATTACTGCTGAAAAGGATATATGAAATGACAAAAGATTTCACATTTATGAAGATTGTAGAAAATATATTGAAAAATCGGATGTTCCGCGTAACATTGAATGGGAAACAAAGTCGTTAGACACCGAAAGAACGGTCTTCCACAAGTAGCTTTTTGGTACCTTTACTTTTTATATTTATACTAATTACCAGACAAGGGGAAAAAAAACTAGGCATTTCATCTATGTGGAAGATCTTGCCATTGATAGTGAATCAGAGAAATTTGAAGAAATAGAAACATCCTTAATTGAAATTCTTGAAAAACTGAATAAATGCTATGTTCAAAATTCTTTAGTTCCTAATCTGAAGTATGTACTTTCTATTTGAAAAAAACAGTGAATCTAAAAGAAAATTAAATGCGGCGTGGAAAGGAGTAGTCCTTGAATGTCAAGAAAATCCTGTATACTTGAGAGTCATATTGGATAGAAGCTTGACATTTCGAGTACATTGTAAAAATGTTAAAAGGCAAATAAATACAAGAAATTGAATTATCAGAAAATTGATCGGAACATCGTGGGAAGCAAAACCAGAAGTAGTTCGAACAACAGCGATGTCATTATGCATTTCGACAGCGGAATACGGTTGCCCTGTATGGGCATATTCAACTTATGCAAAGAAGGTTGACGTGGCTATTAACGATACAGTGCGTTTAGTTACTAGTTGTTTCAGACCTACAAACGTTGACAACTTATATAATAAACAATTTCGTTGGTATCATCTTGTCTTACTCCTCTTTTTGTTGGAATCTTTTTTGATTTCTTCCATAAGTTTACTTGCATTGTAGCAGAACCATAAATATTCCTCATAGTCTTAATATATTTGTCATTAATTCCAATATCATTTAACGAATTTATCACTGCCCAGACCTGTATTGAATCGAACGCTTTTTCGTAATCTATAAAGGTCATGTATAAATCGATGTATTCATCATACTTTTGTATCAACATTGTGATCGCTAACAGGTGTTAATTTGTATTAAACCCTGACCTGAAACCGGTTTGTTCTCTCGGTTGACTGAAGTTAACATGTGTTATTCGATTTGTGATTACACGATGCTAATCGGTCTATAATTGTTCAGGTTCTGCATATCCCTTTTTTTTTTATGTGTGAGGACTACTTCCGGCTCCGTTTATGTAGTTGATATTGTGGCTTTATCTAAACATCAATTGAAAAGTTAACAAATCGTACTTATGATCAGGCTTCCACCGTGTCTAATCATCTTTACTATCTGATCCCGGTGCTTTGTTATTTTTTTAACGATCGGAGTGCATTTGTTACTTTCTGTGGTTATTTCAGGAATCTCTTCGATGTTTCCTTCTTGAGTTTCCTTGTAAACGTTTGCCATTACATCTGGTTGTATCTTTGTATTATTTATCTTCGTAAAATAGTTTTCTACTTCTTCTGCTATTTTATATTTTTATTCGTTATGATTTTTCCCTTAGAATGTTTTATTTTTGCAAATATTTTATTCTTGCATGACAATGCTTTTTTTAAATATTTTTGGGCATTTATTATTTTCAATGATTCGTTGCATTTCGTCTATGTTACAATTCCTCTTAACATTTCTCCTTGTTCTTCTTATCGATTTATTTAGAATTAAGTTTCTCTTTTTATCTACTTTTAGTTTTCTACGTTACTGTAATAACGTTTTAGTTTTTGCGCTTAACTTATTGTTTACTGTTTTATCTTTTGGTGCTAATTGCACATTTCTTCATTGCCTCTGTTAAAAATTTTATTTCTTCCTCGATTGATGTTATCGTCTTGTTTAATATCGCAAGTTGTAAGTTTTTCCGATATTGCTTTGTGTTCTGCGACAATTTTTCTGGGTCTATTTTTACTAATACCTGTTTCTTTTTGTAATATTTAGTATGTTTTAAATTTGTAACGTCTTGTATCATGTGCAGTTTATTTGAGATTATATAATAAATTTCGTTTTCATATTTATAATCGTGGCTTCTCCATGTTCATTTTCTTTTCTCTTTCTTTCGAAAGAATGTGTTCTCATTTCGAGAAAACTGGCTAACATTTTTCCTCTTTCATTCCCTATGTTCGGATTGGTGTTTCTTTTTCATCGCAGCAAGTTACAATTTTTGGCATCGAAGTCCCCAACTATAATTGTATGTTGGCATTTGTCTTCATTTAAACAATGTTGTATTTTATTGTATAAATCATCCATTTATTTATCTTCATGACTTTCTGTCGGCGCATATACTTGAATAACTTTAAGTTTCTGTTCGTTAGTTATTTGGATCATGATGTATACGATTCTGTCTGGGATAGTCCAAAATACTTTATTACCTTGTCACACCACTTTTTGTTTATCAAAAATCCCACTCCGTTTACACGATTATTATTTTGACCCATGTTATACGGTATATGCTGTGATCGTAATTCCCCAGTTCTTCTTATATCGCTTAATCTTGATATGTCCCATTTGATTTTACTTATTCTTCTAATTCAATTAACTTATCATCTGTTGATAATGTTCGAACATTGTACGTACCTATCTGACAATCATTCTGCTTCTTGTCCGTTTTAGATTCATTAGTTTTTGGTCACGTCCGGTTTTTTTTTTTTTTTTTTTTTTGTGATATCGAGGAAATTTTCTCCTTCTATTTGTATTTAAACTAGACGGCAAATGAGCTGGTGTAATATGTGGTTGCCCATTATAGCCTGCCTTTTCTTTTTCTTATTTTCATTGTTGGAAAAACGGCCTAATCTCTCGTGCTGGCCAGACAAATTTTATCCCTTCTGCCAGGTTAGAATCGTAGTTCCAGAATTACTATTGTTTGTTATTATTATAAATTTACATTATATTATTGTTATACGTTATTATCTCCAATATAGTATTCCTTTTATATTGACAGGTATTTGTATTTCTATTATTCGAGTAGTGTGATAAACTTGTAAGATCCCGCTACAACATTTTCTGTCAGGGTTTGTTCCCTGAGCCTTTAGATAAAAATTCTTATCGCAAGGCAGCAGGTAGCGATTTAAGTACGGCGACCTTAACCGGTCGAGAGAGAGACAATCATAGGATTTATGCAGACATTAAATAGACAGTTCCTCAAGCTGTCCATCCGCATCCTCGTGTCCCCTTGCCCTGTTTTCACTAGAATCACCTGCCTGAGGCTTTCTGCTAGTGGCCGTTTTAGGTCCGTGACTGTTACATATTTGTAGGCTGTTCCACTATCCGTCACCTGTGAATGTGTCCTGTTCCGGTTGACATCCGGATCCTCGGAAGTACATGTACCCCTAAGGGGATATATATATATATATATATATATATATATATATATATATATATATATATATGAAAACTTATTATTTTGTTAATATTTTAGTATTTCGGAAACTTGAAGTAAATGAAGTATGTATACCACGGATAGAATTACACATATTAAAAAGTAAATATCGAACGATATGCAAATTTATAGATAGAAAAACTATAACATTATATATGTATGTGAATGTACGTTTGCATGTATTATGTATATGTCTTTAGTAGGCGATGAAACGTATATAAAGTGTGTAAAAGATTTTTCGCCAATGAACAGGATTTTATACGTTAGGAAGAAAAAAGCCGATGGTAGCTGATGACAAAAACTGGTCGTACAGGCGTTAAATTTGAATTATACGACACGTCTTTCCTTACCGCTTGCTTGATGTGCCCTGTTCACGACGCGTGAAAACAAAACGAAAGAAAAAACTGATCCGATGGAAAATTCGGCAAGAGCAAAATAGACGACTTCGCGGTTAGTTTTTCTTTCTTTCGGAAAACGGTTGGCTACTTTGGTGAAAAAAACAAAACTGTTGAAAGGATTTCGTTTCCACTGGGATTACCATTGCACGGTTGGATATTATTTTTGTGCTTCCATCATCGCCGAAATCACTATTATTATTATCATCATTATTATTATTATTATAATAATGAAGGCTACCGATTATTAAATAAATACGGACGGCTAAAAATCGATAAAACTGAATATGGTGGATAAAGAAGCTGTTTGAAAAAAAAAAAAATCAATTTTACGAAGATATTTTGTATGCGTTGTTAAAAAATAAATCGAATTATTTTCAGTTCATTTATTACAACGAAAAAAACTCGATACAAATGTTTTTATTAATATGTGCTTTCGTTATTCCACTGATTTTTATACAATTTCACCATGGAAGCAACGCAGTACCACGACCGAACCATTTTATTTTAAGAAATAAGTTCGTTCTGTATGTATGTACATATGTGTATATATATATGTCTGTACGTGCGTGTGTGTACATGTGTTTTCTCAGCTCATAGGGATATTTAATAACGTGCATACCGTGTTTAGTTGTATATTTCCTTAAATAACAATTATCGCATATACATACGTATGTAATAGTTACTAATGAGCACTGTCCGGTTGAAGATTCGTCGCATAACATTTTGATCGCAATTTACTCAATTTACGTGTCCAGAAAAATCACACATCAGCCCAGTATGTAGCCGCGTAATTGGCTTTGTCATTTGCCAACCACAAATCGGATATATTACAATGTTTGCCCATTAGTGGACAGCATAGCATGCAAACGTTTGGATATCGCAACAGTCACATCTATCGTCTTCAATAATACCCCATTCTTTTAAATTAGCTTTACATGGTGTCATCCCAGTTCTCAATCGGTTAAGAGACCGCCAAATCTTCCACGGTAAATCATGACCTAGTGCCAGGTTCTCTTGGAGACTCGACGGGTTAGTAGCTGCGGTCTTCCATAATCGCTCTCTCATAGATCTTGGTTGTTTCATCGGTAACGAGCTTGTATTCAAGAAAACTCTTCTTGGGCTTCTTAGAACAATGTAACCATAAAGCGGATGTCTGTCGTCCAGCATTTGAAAGGATCGTTCCTTATTTGCTGCTACTTCTCTTCTCATTTCAGGAGGTGCTATTCCCGCGAGTGGGTATATCTTTTCTATTTTTGTCGGTTTCAAACAGCCTACTACTATCCCTACTTTGCCATTCAGCGCGATGTCCACCTGTTTTATATGACATGAATTTTTTCATACCGGCGCTGCATATTCAGCTATTGAAACACACACAAGGCCATTGCTGATACTCTCAATGTTTGCGGCTGGGCGCCCCAGCCAGATCCGGTTAGTTTCCTATTTATAACTCCTCGCGTTGACTTCAACACAGTGTTGTTTAAATGCTAATGAACAATCGAAGAACACGCCTAGGTATTTTTGTGTCTCACATTGTTCAATTCGGATTCCTCCCCAGTTTACATTCAGTTTCCTTTTTGAATTTCCGTTACGGAGATGGAACGCGCAACTTGTGTTTTATCTGGATTAAGTTTTATCTGGTTATCGTCATAATACTTCCCCTAACCTTCAGCGCTGTCTGCAATCTCGTTTCTACTTCTTCAAAACTGTTTTCCTGGACTGCGATAGCAATTCATATAACATCGTATGCGCGCGTACCTGCTTTCCACGTAATTATTAGTTTTAACGCTAACCCATTTTGTATGCAAAATTTATGAACAGAACGATAGCAATGATGAGTTATCTATTATTATTGTTATTATTATATTTAAGTTCGAAACCAAGTCGTTTACTTTATAAATTTGAACTAATCTTAAACGAGGAGAAAACCGACCTGCAAATAAAGGAGAAAGTGAGCTTGTGTTTAAAATAAATCACACTGCAGTAGAACAAGTGGAAAGCTTTAAAATAAAAATTCAGCTTACATGATGAGATAAACGGCAAGTATATAAGCTACTCGGACTGCTGTAAATAAACCAAACAAATGAGTATTCAGGAATAAACGCATTCTTCTGTCAATCGAGCATGTGGTTTCACCTACATTACTATACGGATGAAAATCTTGAGCTTAATATATAAAGAAAAACATGCTCGATACGTCATTTTCAAGCGTACACAATAAACATTCATCTCCAATATATTCAACATTTTTATTTTTATATTTAGTTTTCTAGTGATATTACTGGTTTTTATGATTTTCACTATTATTATTATTTTATTTAATCGTTATAGAGTTATTGGTAAATTATCATTAATTTTTTATTTATAGTAGATTTGTATTTTGCGTTTTGTTATAAGTTGTATAAATTACTTTTTTTGTCCGGTCGAGCATTCATCATGCGCATAGGCGGTTTTCTTAAAAATTAATTTCACTATATTTATTTACACCAATAAAATTTAATTTTATTATTATTATTATGTAATTCAAAATACGTTACGGTAATTTATAAGAAAACGACATAACCCGTGAAATTTTTCGCCGGCGTTAATTTATATTTCAGATAAAAGTTCAAATAAATGTTTTGCGAGTCACTATTGAATTCAATAATTACGCAAATTATTTACAGATTTCTCACTTTTAAAAATATCATTAATAATTTTGTTTGTATAGTCTTGGTTTTCGTTTGGTCGATTCGCTACCAATCTTCGCATCTATGGCGTCGTTTCAGATGGTCCTTTATCTATCTTCTGGTTGATGAGGATTACTTAGACGACGTCACCTACTCAAACTTTCAAAGTTAAGAGGACTTACGAATTTTCGTTTACTTTTTATATCTCTCTATCTATACATATACGTTGTTTCATGAGGTGAGTGTAAGATAGACATCAGTGGAAAATTTTATGAAGGAACCTACAACAAATTAATGATTTATTATATATATATATATATGTGTGTGTGTGTATGTATAACTATTTGTATTATTTTATTTCACACTGTTTATTACTGAATGTTCATTCCCACGCGCGATGACTGTGTTTTAATAAAGAAACAGTTCGTTTAATGGTTTGTGTAGTCGTTTCGACCAAATGTTGTTCTCATTTTTAGAAGACATTTTTATTGTTATTGTTACGGCTTTTCACGCTATTATGATTCTCCAGTTATGTGGTCTTCTTCCATTAATTATTAGTTGATTTTAAATTAATTTCCTATTACAATCGTATCTGACTGAAAGGCATTTTCAAGTTAATACAAACCGTGCTTGTTCGCAAATATATGCCATACACTCAGGTATGCCGCAGGGCAGCGTACTCGGCCCGGTATTGTATCAGATATTTATGCTTGATTTTCTGTATAACAGATACACTACAACAGACATGTTTAAGGATAACACAGTAATATTATCGAATGGTTCAAACCTTACTGTCACTATTAAACATCTCCAGAACCACATTCAACAGTTGGATAATTGGTTTGAATTATGAAAAATTACAGTAAATGAGACAAAGTCAAATTACCTGCAACTATACAAATAATTCGTTAATGAGTCCATCCAGTTAACCATCAAATAAAGTGAAATATCTTAGATTACATCTGGATGAAAATATATTCTAGCCAAACGGAAACAAACCTCACACTGCGAAGTATGAACTTGCTGAGGAACAAATACTCACCACTATCCATAGAAAACTCGGTTTTATTTCTAAAACTGGTATGGACCTGCGGAATCGAAATCTGGGGCACAGGCAGCGACTCGCGAATGAAAGTTATTCAACGTTTCCGGTCGAAGGTCCTTGTAGCACCGCGATATATGCGCAATGATGACCTACACAGAGATATTTACATATACAGTCTGTAAAGGAAACCCTCAGAATCTATAATCGCAGATATATTCAGCGATTAAAGCACCATGCCAATCCTCCAGCCGTCGATCTCAAAGATAACAGCGTGCAGTTTCGAAAGTAGAACTGTTTAACCGGTTTTAATTAAGTCCATCTCCGGTTTTTAAGTTCATCAAATGAAGAATAGCTGTCATTGGACAGCATTCTAATGATACTCGTAAATTTAAATTGAACATCAACGCTACTTATTGTCCATTAGGATAGTATGTATATTTATAATAAGATTCTACGGTGGGCGCTAATAGGTCAAGAGATTTCGTTAAATTTACATCCATTATAAGAGATTTTTATTTACCGTTCCTTTATTGGGTAATAGAATTTGTGCGTTTGATAATTTACTAACAAACTGAAGCGACTAACCGTTGCTGTAGAAGCATCTGTTGAGAAAAGTTATATAAAACGACATTAATGTATGTATTATGTATGTATGTTATATATATATAAATTACAATCATTTGAACGTGTCCGGAATTTGTGATTAGACGTATCAAATTATAGTACAAATATAAAAAAAGTCGTTCGTTATCTGGTTTTGTTCGATTTACGAAAGAAAACGTTCAACTGGACTGTATGATGTAAATTTCGTGCGAGTTTACTAATTCCAAAAATTCCGTTTACCGTCACAATAATATTTTCGTTCAGTAAATTATTATTATTATTATTATTTTTATTTTTATATGTTATAAATTTAAAATATGTTACATTTAAATTATTTCTCGACCCGATGATTCTGGTTAATCGATACTTAAAGATCGATGATATATTTGGATGTCTTAAAATTTAAATTGCTATTTGCTACACACTACTTATTAAAGACTTAATTATCTGCGACTAAATAAATGGACTATATTTCTTCGACTCTTTCCATCATTCAGTTATGTGTGTCGTGTCGATAAAGTTATATCGGGTGACGACTAAAGCTCAAACACGTATTTCTTCAAATTGTCGAGGTGTAAGGAGGTGGGAGATACTATTAACCACCGAGCACCGGGTTAGTTTGAAGACTACTGTGGATTATTAACTGGTGAAAGAGGTTTTATATATACATGTATTCGTATATGTATGCGCATCTACGTATTGAATTAATTTTCATTTCGAATTCCATGGTATTATAATTTAATAAAAAAAAATTCTTTTTATAATTAAAATTTCTATCCACATATTTTTATAATTTTTTCAACATTTTTTACGTATATTTATTGTATTCTTTTAACAAATCCAAAGATAAACATAATAACTCAGAATTTCGTTCCGTATGTTTGTATTGATATATAAATTTTATATATACATATATTTTATATATATATATATATTTTATACATATATACATATATATATATATATATATATATATATATATATATAGAGAGAGAGAGAGAGAGAGAGAGAGAGAGAGAGAGAGAAGAAGAAAGTGATAATACATGTGTAAAAATATGTCAGGCAGTCACTAATATTAATGTCGATTTATTCCAAAAGTTATTGTTAAATCTATAGTACATATACTTGCGTGTGCACACACAAACACATTTGTATATATGCATAGTTTTGTAATATATGTATATATAAAATATATGTGTACACAATAAAAAATATATATATACGAGTACATATAAAATATATATCTCTATATGTAAAATATATATGTACATAATATATATGTATATATTATACATATATACATATTGTATATATATATATAAATAAATAGACATACATATATGTGGGCGCATGTGTATATGATATGTGTATGTAATATACAATAATATGATGTACTTTGTATGGTTGTCGATAAAGTAACTTTTGTAAAATTAAATTTTCTGAAGCGCGCGGATAAAATTCCAAAAAGTTCAATTCGTTCTCCTGTTGGATAAATGTGTTTCAGGAACGCTAATGAAATTCCACCGTGACGTATAATCCAATGCGAAAGTTTTGCTCTATCGAAATCGTCACACATATATTTCAATATGTACACCGTAGTATCACACACACACACACACACACACACACACATATATATATATATATATATATATATATATATATATATATAAAATGTGTTGAATAAGGAAGGTGTGATGCAATTTCGGCGAAATATTAGTTACGTAACTTTTAGTTGAAATCTGTCCGCAATGTTGTGAGAAAATGAAAAAATGTTCTCGGTCGTAAAATTTCGTCTTTGAAAATTCGAGTATATCGATAACTGATCCGTAAAGTGCTACGGGAACAAAAATAGCCGAATATATCGAATGTGGCAAATTGAGGTGGAGAAATGGGATACACTAAGCATTTTTTCCAGGATAGTTTGTTATCCAATATCTGTGAATCGTTCTAGTTCAGTTGTTGCTTTGTGAAATTATATATATATATATATATAAGTTATTATACACATATATTTTTTTTTGTAGTAGTGGTGCGATGATTTACGATCCGCTTATTTCGATATTTATGATTTTTTTCTAAAATAGCGTCACGTACTACTATTACGACCGGGAACATAGGTCGTCTTATTTATATTAAAATAAATCCTGGAAAACGTTTGAGACATTGGAATGTTTGATGGCTTGTGTTACGATTATATTGGATCGATTGAAGAAGACCGGTTTGTGCGATAAAATTTGAGAACAGAATATTCGTAGAGGATACGTACAGCGGATTTAAATTGATGACGACAACATGACGAAGTTAGAACGTCCTTTCGATTTAGGATATGTTTTCGAGCTGTGTGCGTCTTGTGTAAACTTACTTTTCCGTATAGTGTAAATGATTAACGAGGTTATTGTTGATAATGATGGGTCACCTCGACTGTTGAGCGTTGACCGTGCTAATTGTTTGACAAGAAATCTTTGAAATATATGGCGGCGTATAAATTGTGTAGCCGATGATAATTAAAGTCAAGAAAAAGGTTGTATGTCCGTATTCGAAAAGTGGTGTGTAGTTATATTGAATTGAAATTAATATTATATATGTAATGGGATATTAATAAAATTTTCTTTTGTATTCTACAATTACTAGTAATTATATATATTTAAATGGGGATACCCTTAAGGCTTACCCAATGTGATACTGTTGGAGACTGTGTTTACATTTTTCAAAGATGCTAACTTCTCTAGAAACGTTACTATGTGAGGAGGGAATAATTGTAGATTATACGCATTGAGAAGAGACGATAGATTATACGGTGATGTAATATATATGGGAACGTAGTAAGATACGGTAAAGCTCATAACCTAATGGCGCAGTGTTGCGATTGCCTGTTCAGAATGGAAGGGATTGAAAGGACCTTCTCTTAGTTGCGTATGGAAAAGGCGATTAAGTAATAAATGTTGACTAAATTGTAATCTATCGATGAGTACAATTTCTTTGCGATTAATTGTAAAGAAATAGAATCAGGCGAGTTTAAGAGATACAGTTGAAATTGAAAGTAATTGGTGCGAGGAGGTTAACTAACGCTCTCAATGTACATCGGTTCCCAATGATCCTTATGCTCCAGCTTTATAGAGTGAATCATATTTTTCTGAGAAACTAAAGGGAGTACTACGCCATTAGATAACGCGTTTTTAGCTAATGAATAAACAAATTCATCGTTTGTAATACCTTTATGATTCCGCACTCACAAGAAGGACACAAATATTCCCACGCGTTCTTAATTATTAAGCTTTAACATAGTTAAAACAGTTAGCGTATCTGGTACATTCTATATTGTCTATAGCCATCACCATACTTTTTGAGTCGGTTATAATAAGGTAATTCCAGAAATACTCAAGTCAATTAAAATTGATAAAGATTTTAGTACGGCTGCACATTCAGCATTGAATACTGAACAGTGTTAGAATAGTTTGTGCGTGTTATTAATATTCAGAGCCAGAATGAATAATGCTGCCCCTGTCCCGAGGAGCGTCGACTATTTCCCATCTGTATAAATAAGGGTTTGTAGTAGTAACTTTCCAGTGGTAATTATGAAAGTGGTAAAAGTTAGTACAATAAAGGAAAATCGAGGAGATTGATTCAAATCGATTCCACTCTTGTTTATGTCAGAAGATTGCTGACAGACTTTTATGATCCGCATCGGCGATCGGTAAATGTACTGTACTATAATGATGTCGATTATGTATATAGATCGGTCGATCGGTATATCAGTCTTTGAATTAGTTCGCCCCTACCTATTATCCGTGTTATCCATTTTTCCGCTCTGTTGTTAGCATTTCAGTTCAACGTAGCGTTTCTTTCGTCGGCCGGCATGTGGGTATTTTTCCTTCTACAATATGTTTCAATAGGCATTCGTGTCTGAACACGTGTCCTATCCATTTCGGTCTTTTTAACAGTGACTTTTCCTTTTGTACTCTTTTAAAAACTTCTTCATTTTGAGTTTTATCCATCCATTGAATTTTCAGCATTCGTCGTCACCACCGTGTTTCGAAAGTATCAATTTTTTATAAGTCTCTTTTGTTTAAACACTGTATTTCCGCCGCGTATAGTGCTACATGTTTGACGCATTTTCAATTCGTCCGTACAAATCGAAAAATAACAAAATGTATCACCTAAATTTACAATTATGCGTGTAATACGAAATATTTAAATGTTATCGTGATGGTAATTTAGCTAACGTGTAACGAATTGGCAAAATATATGGCGAGTTAATACCGTCGATTTTTTTCTTCAAGTTGAGTTAACAATAAAAATATGCTTAAAGTCGTGCAGAAAGTGTCAATAATATATTAGTGTATACAAGACGAATGAACTGAACGAATGGAACAGTGTTCAAATATGGAAAATGATTTAGTTACGAGAAGTCTTTAAAAATTTCAACTGAGACACTCGGGATTGAAAAATAATACTGACGAGAAATCGGTGGAACAGCTGGGTTGATGACTTGACTGTAGTGAAAGCGTCGATGAATGATGAAAATAACTGGATAAAAAGTAAAACTGCTGGAAAAGCCGGTTACCTCTAATAGACAATTTTGTAACAGCAGTTCCACCGATGTTATAATAAAAATACGTTTTTTTTTTTTATTTGTTTTTATATAAGCTAATTCCGTTATTAACGGTTATTCGCATAACGTAACGTTTTTTTTTTTCTAGTTCACTTATCAAATATTATTGTTTTTTTATTATTATTATTATTATTATTTTAAAAAGAATATTTACCTATGATATGATCATTATAGATTAAAATTCATCATAATTTAATAAACCTGCTTCTTTATCTCTATTGATTGGCAAATAAGTATAATCAATAGAAATAAAACTAATGATCGTCGAAAAGTAAAACAGATAATTCATAAAACTTATGCGACCTCCAAGTAGTTGATAAATTTGTTTACTTGGGGACACTTATTACAAAAGATGGTGGTTCAACAGATAATTTTTTTTTTTGGGGGGGGGTTCCATACAGTTTACCCATGTCTGTATATTATGGAATGAATAAGAAAGGGCTACTTATAAATTAGGCAGAGTAAGAAGTAATGTAGGGATGTGTAAAATTAAATTATACCAGAATCTAAAATATAGGAGTATAGGGCCGTATATACTTCAGCATTTTGAAGAGCTAAGAGAAATGCAATATTTATAGAAAACGGAACAAAAGGCGAATAATAACAGCGAAAGTTGTACTAACTCAATTAAGAAGGATCTGGAAAAGCCGTGACATAACGATGACCACCAAAATGCATCTAATGAAAAGTGTTCTCTGTATCCCTATATGCATCTGAATGCTGGACTTTTAAAGGGATAACAACGTTAATACATGCACTTCATAAAAAAAGGAGACAGATTTTAACAACTATAGAGGAATATCGTTCCTGCCTGTAACATATAAGATTTTTTCAAAAACAGTTCAGAAAATATTAGAAGAACAATAAGATCTTGTGCGGAACAAGTGTCGAATCTTAAACTAATAATAAATTATCCAGAACTAAGATAGAAGAATATTACCTTTGTAGATTTTGAAAAAAAGTACGACTGAGTAGACAGACATGATCTGTTCAGTGTTTTAGAAGAGTTCGGAGTGGATGGCAAGCTGTTATCAATGGTAAAAGAAACGTTAACAAATACACGGTTAAAAATAAAATTCCAAGGTCTAATCTCGGAATCGTTCGAAATAAGAACTGGAGTTAGACAGGGAGATGGGCTATCGCCGCTTCTGTTCAACTGTGTTTTAGAAAAAGTAATAGGAGAATGGAGAAAATGCACGGAACAAGAGAAAATAAAAAAAAAATTGTTCTTGGACGAAAGAAAAATAATCTAGAAATAGACTGTCTCGTCTTTGCAGATGACTTTAGCATTACTGGCAGAAAACGTAGAAATTACAAATACTAAACAACGTGACAAAAGGAATGGGGTTGAAAAAAAAAATTATGGCCAGTCATAAAATTGTCCCCAAGATAATTAATGTGTCTACTGGAAAAATAGAAAGAGTGGTAAAGTTTAAATATCTCGGAGAATTAATTCAATTTACATCTATGAATAAAAGATCAATCGCAAAGCGATCACAGAACGTAGAAAGGGGCTTTTAATTAACCAGGAACATTTCTAATAAAAAATCAATTTCCATTAATGCAAAAATTAGGTATTACAGCACAGTTATTAAAACACCGAGTTTATACGCGGCAGAATGTCTCACAATTGATTATCGTGTATGGAAATGGACCAATTAGTAAAAAAGGAATAGAGAAGATGTAGAACAATGGAAATTGAGGAGCAACGCGGAGATATACAGAAGAATCGAGAAAATACAACGAAGAAAAGAAGAACCGCATTTTTATGGTCCTCTCCAACGAAAAAGGCCGTCTTACGAGACGAATTTTCGATTTCGTCGATGGGAACCCTAAAACCAGGATTTCATGAATTATATAAGTGAAAAAAGGTATGGAACACATGAGGATTTCTAAGGAAGTAATAAGAGACCGAAATAAATTTAAACGGAAGATCAGTTCGTTCGATGGGTTTTGTAGAAACCACAATGAAGAGGACTAACGTGGGCGGAGAAAAGAAAGCAGAAACACCCAGAAAAAGAAAATATAAATTGAAGTTATGTAATGTTTCCGTGGTCCCTAACTGGCCAAATTCGGAAAAAAAAAATTACAATAAAAGCATCTAATAAAGATACTTATAATATAATAAATTTACAAAAAAAAAAAAAACTAAATGGCCGTAGTTATTAATTGTTATATTACGTATAACAGATTTGTGTAACACCATTACTGATATAATGTGATATCTAGCCATATTATCGGAAGAAAGTGCTATACCGTAAGATAAAACTGGTTGGTAGAATAATAATAAAAGCCTTTATTAGATACTTAGTATATAATAACAAATTTACAAAAAAAAAAAAAAAAACAAATGGCCATATTCTAAACAAAAGCTTTTCCACAACCTTGCCTATTCAGGACAATACTATCGTATTATTTTTCTATATAAATTTAGTTCTTCTCGTCTCAAAACCACTTCTTCCACATTTATTCCTAATATACTAACGTTTCATCCTATATGTCCATATATTATCTCACTACACGACCAACACAATTTCACTTTTTCCTTTTTATTCACGAACAAACTATCGACCATCATTATTTTGGTGAACGTATTCGTTCGATTTTTAAATGAACTTTCGATAGAAACGTCGCGTTGTTTGTATCAAAGCGAGCGGTCGAATAATACTAGACGATAAGCGGCGGTTAGAAGATTCTTATCACCTCGGTTGCACAAACGTAAATAGGGGAACAGTATCGTAATACGATTACTGGCGTCGGGAATTCCGAAATGAGTGAGAGATATTTCTCTAGGGAATTGCACATCGGTCGTATTTGTTTTTTCCCTTAAATTTTTTACATAGCATGTTCAGTGCACATCCGTATATCCGCATACATAAAACAGAATATGTACGCACCCGTATGCACTTGTACATACACCAATACTAGCATGCGAAAACGCACATATACCCTTCTAAATGCAACAATTTTTACATTTGTAATACTGGTACGAGTAACAGTGGTAATAGTAATAATTCGATGTTATTTATTTTTTCGTTCATTTGTATGGGAGGGAAAAATTAAAGGAACCGCCCTATCTGCGTTATTTCTATTTAATTTTTTTCTTCCTATTCCCAAATACGTCGAATCGAATTAAGGGTTTCGAACGATTTCGATAAAGGTTTGTGTTTTTCTCTTCAGCTTTTCCGAATGTCGCCTCGTCTCTATCTCGTCGTTACACCGTTTTTTTATAAAAAAGCAAAGAATCAACTAAGCTGTTGCGGAACAAGTCTTTGTCCTTATCAGGAAGTTAAACGTAATTTCCGTTGTTATAGTAAATGTTCGTTCGATCGACGAAGAAGAAGAAAAAGTCTAGAACATGGCGACGATGTCACGTAGTGAGGAAAATGGATATTAGGAAAGAAAAATTAAAGGATTCGTTATGATAAATTTAATATAATAGAATGTAGTTTTAATTTTTTGTTTCGTTGCGCATTTATTTTGTTATATATATATATTATATCATCGTAAATAACGGAAGATGCGAAGAAGATATTAGGAAACGTCCGACGCTGGCAACACATGGGCCACTGAAATTAATTTAAAAATTTCGGAAGTACAATTAGTAAACAAAATAAGGTTAAATAGCTTAACTTCTACGTACAGTTTGAAAATCCGGAATATAAAATGTACGGATGTCAGGCGATTTTTTGAAATGTGGGTTTATAGGAGAGCGCACTGAATACCGAAAGACTGCGTCGATATTGGATGATGTAAAAATCAGAGATCGCTTATTACCTGTAATTATCTTATACGCGGTAAAATTTTTTAGACAGGAAAACAGGTTCATTTTACTCTCAAGGAATTTAAACCGATTAAGGTGTCCAAATAAAAAAACAGATTCACAATGATTGCCGCTGCGAGAAATGTAGCATGTCCTGAAGAGCGGATAAAAGTGGTCCGTTTGAATCATAATAATTAATTTTTCTTTCTAATTTTAAAAAATGTTCATTTTTTTATATATGGTGACCCAGAGAAGACGGACGGGTTTGTTTTTTAAATAACTCAAAAACTACTCGACCAAAATTTTTGATTGAAATTTTATTTTAAAAATAGGAAAACCAGAGATCAGCTTACAATCATGTGTGGAACACAGTGTCCTTCAGATGACCGCCATTTGCGACAATACATTCATTCAGTCTTTTTACAACATTTTCGAAGACTTTTTCGAGCATAGGTGGTTGAATTTTTGAAATTTCATCAGAAATTTGAGTATTTTCATGTCTTCCACATCTCGTGTACGTGTTTAGGCGACTCTAAAGATATCCCCGCAAAAAATCTGGAGCGGTTAAATCTGGCGAGCGCGGCGACCAAGAGTAATTCGTGCGACGGGACAAAATGCGATTATCAAACGCTTCTTTCAGTACTGCGAACGTTTCTACCGAACAATAACACGTCGCGCTATATTGTCGAAACCATGTACAGCCCAGACGACGATGACGACCGAGTGAGGGAGAAGCAAAGACGAGTTTATCATCTCGATATAGCGCGTTCCGTTGACAATATCAGTGAAAAAATAAGACCGTACGGGTATAAATCGTTTTTTTCTGTCCAGGACGTTTTTTATCCGTTTCAGAAGCGGTCAAAGTTTTCAACCTACTTTAAAATTGAACTGCGATATGGTACAGGTTTACACCGCGTAACTTTGAATTCTTTTCAAAACTCTCTCTGTCGTGATCGACCCAAGGATGCCATGATAACTGAAACTGGGAAAAACCAATCTCTCGTGTTTACATTAAACGTGGACCACGCAGTTCCAACTGCGCTACTAAAAACACAAAATCGTTCGTCTTCTTTAGGTCGCCCTATATATGTAACAATTACAGTAGTTTTTTTCCCCCCTAATTAGGAAAATTACCCGGTTGTCGAACATTAGCCTTTTCCAACCATTAGACGTCCACATATTTTATTTCCATTTCAGACGATTCTGTATTTTACGCATTCAAAATATTCCTGCGTGTTTGTCAATACCGATCCTTCATTCCGTTTTCAGTATTTTCCTCAATCTTTTCCTATCTAGTGTTAATCCGTTTGGCTTATTTGTTTTTTTTTTTTTTATTCGAATGACATGTTCGACACAAATTCCACTTCATTTCACGTATTTTTAGAGAGCATCTTGCATTTTTGATTTGCAGTTGTCGACCAAATATTGGGCCGCCAAAAATGTTAATTAAAGATTACCGAAGATGATATACGTTGTTACAGAGAAAGTAACTAAATAAAAATCGTTAAGTATAGTAAATATAGAAAATGTGTAGAATAGACTGTACATTCAAATTAATGAAATTATCAGATTTCGTCAATTTACGATTTTTATCTCTGAATTATTTAAAATTAAATATATATATGTATATTTAATTAATCGCTTCTGGATATATGCTATTGGAATTTGTAGCTTTAATAAAATTATTCGCTGACTCCGAAATCTTCGTGTTTTTTTTTGTCGTTCGTAAGAAATTCTGGACAATACAAAATTGATAATCGGGCATTTCTTTATTAGGGAATAGTTTTTCGTTTTTCGCGGAGGACTTCAAATTTTACGCTGATTTTAAGATATTCCTTAAGACGGCGAGCATCTAAAAGAATATCATCTGGACGACTCTTTTGTTTTCTTTTTGAAAGACACCTTCTAAAAGTATTTTAACTTAAATATTCTTTTTAAATATAGAGATACACACACACAGATAAAACTATCCCGTTCCGAAAATTCGATTTTCCGACAAGAATGTGAAGCTGGAACTTTTACCGACTCCGGTATTCGAGCGATAGATGAATAATAAAATTAAAAGCTATTTTCGGTCGAGAAATTTCTTCTAATCATTTCGTTTTTTACTTTTTCTAGCGAATTAATTCTCCTTTCATGCTCTTTTTTTTTCTGAGGTAATTAAAAAAAAAATCTGGCTTATTGCTGAAAAATGAGAATGGAAAGAAAGCTGTTAACGTTTGAAAAACCGAAATACACACCCTACTTCTTTAGGTATATCCATTGACTTTTAAAGAATACACACCTTACTTCTTTACGTAGATCCATTGACTTTTAAAGTAAATACCGTTAACTACTCCAAAATGTTGGACGAACAAACGCTGAAAGAAGCTAGCCGGTGTGTATTTGTAAATAAATAAAAAGTCGAAATTTTATAATGACTTTCCTTATTACGTACTGAAATATTTATTAGCCCCACTCTTTACTTCCTGGCCGTTTGGGTATTTCGATTTTCTCTTTTGTCGACTATTCAGTTGTACTCAAGGCGGGTTATAGTAACGTTCGGCATTACCACTTGGTATTTATTATTATTAAATATGGTTTCTTTCTAGGATAAATTGTTTTTTATATATATATATATATATATATATATATATATATATATATATATATATATTATTTTGAATAATTCAATACTAAATTTCCGAGGTTTAATAAATAAATTAAAATAAACGTTGACTTGTTAAAATTTAAGTTTGTTCATTTTACTTGTAAATTAATGTCGAGATAATTCTTTCTCCATTACTGTCATAAGATTTCTTATATATATATATATATATATATATTATTATTATGCAGCGACTAAGACTAGAGACAAGAGAGGACAAAGCTGATATTTCAAGTTTCCACTCCATAATATTTAATTTTTTCACCGTGGGACTATTATATAAACAATTACTGGTGGTTTTTGGGACGACTATGTTATTGTCATTCTATTACTTTTATAAATTAGCCAACTGCAAGGCTTTATCAAATATATGCATTATAAAATATATCTGTGCACCCTTTTTCTTATGCGATTATTCACTTTTAATGTACATGTAACACCAGCCTCTGCACCTTTATATACGATTATTTAAAAAATACACTAACGAGATTGGGGAATAAGAAAATCTGGACAAACAATTCGTTATGTAGCAACTATCTCCGTTTCGATCGATACAAAATGTTTGATGTTTCAGACCGTAAAATTGCATTCGAAAATTTGTACGGTTACTGATTCCGAGTTAATACACATGGTTGATTTGAATCTTATCGCCGATATAGTGTTTATGAAACTGAAATTAATGGGGTATGGAGCGAGAGCGTAGTATCAAATTTGGTTGTATCCTGGAGCAGAATAGTAGGTTCTTACTTATTTCTAATGTATATAAATATATATACATATAGACTTACGTAATTTGAATGCTTGCGGGAAATTTTTTTAGCTCGTTCTTACTTATTTCTAATGTATATTATATATATATAGGCTTATGTAATTTGAATGTTTGCGACAACATCTAACTCGAGATCATGTAGATTTAGATCGAAGTGAGTGTGTATGTATCGTTTAGTTGTAAATACGAAGAAAATTAAGTAATAAAGAACTATTGTTGAATGTAATAGATAACTTTTGAAGGCGTACTACAAAAATCTGTCTTATAATTATAAAGGATAGAATTCTTTTAAATGTAAGTTACGACATTTAACTTATCATCAAGTCCATCGTCCGATTACATTCCTTTCACAGTTTCCTTCCATTTATTTATTTCGATCCATTGTTGTGTGGAAAACCTTCCCCTGGGATATTTTCTTTGCACCCTGGCCCTATATAATGTGTTTTTTTTTTTCATGGAGTATATGTTACAAACTCTGTGTTCGACGTATCTGATAACATTATGATTTATTTCCCACAGAAAGCTGGTTTCTGTCTTTAGTTTCTCTGAAATTGATTTGTTAATTCTGCGTGCAATCCATGCTATCCGCAACATTTTCCTGTACAACTTCATTTCAAGAACATTTAACCAAAATTCATCCCTTTTTTAATGGTCCAAGTTTTTGACGCATACGTCGCAATGCCAAAGATCAACTTGTTTACGAGTTTTAATTTAGTATTCTTTGTTATTGATCTTCCCGCATTCTCTTTAGTTCTGTTGTTGCAGTTCTTGCTATCAGAATATGCCTACGGATTTTTTTTTTTTGTATCCTCCTGTGTTTATAATTAAAGATACAAGACATTTAAGTTTGTCTGCTACTTCGTATCCTGTAATTTTTTTATTTGGAGTTGATTCTATTAAGCTCAATATATCATTTCTGGTTAACTTTCAAGTCTTAGATTCTACTTATATGAACGCTGTTAATTCTTTTTTTTTTTAATTTTTTTTTTTTAATTTTTCCGTTGTATCTGTGTAATATCACAACCAACGGTTCTAAGAATTAGGACGAGGGAAAAGGTAGTAGGAAGTGAATAGGAAAGATAAAAGTTAGTATTAGACTAACGACTCCAATGAGTCGACTAGCCTGAGAGGGTTGAGGATAAGGTTAAATCACATTGACTCAGATTTGTCATATTCACGTAGTAGGAAGAGCGTCACGACACCCTTTTCTTCTTTTCAATCGTCTGTGAGGATTGTCCGGCAATGTGATAGTATACATCCAGCTTATGTTTGGATTTGCACTCCTTTTATAGTTTCTTTCGACTGTTGTTGTTGTATCCGTAATAGATTACTTTTACATATGGTACCGTACAGCACGATTCGATACTTCCATATCGGCGCAGTAATTGTCAAATATAGGTTTCTTTTGACGTTCAAATTTAGACCTGATTTTTTCCTCAGCAACACGGGTGCAACAGTCTGGCGCGAGTAATCACAGTTTTTCTTGTATGAACCACGTGGTAGCGCCATGTCAGTCTCCTACCCATGAATAAACCCTAGTAGCGTACTGAGTCTGTGTACGGAATTTCAGTGTTGTTAATTTTCAAAATTCAACACGTTACTTGCCGATTGGTAAATGTGACGTGCTGGCATTTTACCGGGTTAAACGATATTCGCCAACATGTGGTTTTTAAATCCGCGTTTGCGTAATCTGTACTTGGATTAGACGCGAGGATGACAATATCATCGGCAAAAGTGGCCACGATTGTTGAGTTTAATGTGGGTAAGTCACTGGTGTAGATGAAGTATAATAGCGGTCCGAGTAGGCTGTCCTGCGGCACTGAAGATAAAATTTTTCGCTCTTCCGAGAAGGAATCGTTAATTCTATCGACAAATGTCCTCTCGACTAAGTATGATTTAAAGAATGCGTATAAATCCGGATTCATATATTTTTGAAGTTTATAGAGCATTCTGAATGCCAAACTTTGTCCAATGCTTGCGCGACGTCAGGGAACAAGACTGAACACATCTTTCCTTTCATCAAAGTTGCGAGATTTCTTCGACCAATCGATGACACTGTTGTATAATGGAATGGTCGGCGAGGAAGCCAAACTGATGGTCTGGTATTATTTTATCTCCTGTATTGCACGTTATTGCAGAGTATACGCAATTTAAAATTAGTTTTTCGAGTACTTTAGAAAACGACGAAGCGGATGTTTTTGATTTGTCCGAAAGTCGAATAGCCGCCTTCTGGATTAAATGTGAGAATTTAAGTACCATTATGATCATTGGTGAATGGAGGTTGAACAATATGTGGACCGAAAAGAGATCCTTGAACAAGAAATGACCTAAAATGCTTCCTTGTGGAACCCTAATGTTCTGAATGTTAAATTCTCTTTTTATCTCTTTACAGTATTTATTTTTGCCGCATTAGATTTATTCTTCAGGAAAGACGAACCAGTTAAAGACATTACGTCTAAAACCACAATGATTAATTTTCATTTAATTTCTGTAAACATTCGGTCCTTCTATGCTGGAACCGTTTTCTTTAATTCATTACCCAACATCAAGATTCATTTAAAAATTTATAAAAAAAAAAACAATGTAAGGTACTAATACAGTATGTTTCACCTCGATTAAAATTATAACTCAGTTGTTATTGTTTATTCATGTTCACTTGTCTCGTCAGCATATAAAATTTTGCTCTAGATTAAACTTTTATTTAATTTTCTTGTCCCAACTCCGCTTGTTATTATAAATTATAAATAATCTAATTTATATGTTTATTATCGTGTGAGTTTTGAATAATTTTAGCTTACTTTTGATTAGGAAATGTTTCTATTTTTACTGTAACTGTTTAAATTTCATTTGATATATTTAATATACAAATTAGTATATTCATGCTTCCGTTATAAATTGGCACGCTGGATTTTATATATTAATTTGTATGTCTATGTATATTATATACAAACTTATTATTGTTTATATTCTTATGGGAGTGTTAAAATTTATTTACCTTGCAATTTTACTGTAAAAAACTGTTTATATTTTATAATATATAATATCAAGTATCATCACTTAATCTTTTGCTATATAACTTTTCCTAATTTGAATTTATAGTGCACATGATGCGCATTTGCGAGCATTATATGTCTATCTGTTTGTCTTTGTAGTTTTATTTTTCTGAAATATATTGATTAATTGCTCATTATTATTACTTTTATAGCTTTGTTTTTCTGAAATAAGTTGATTTATTGATTGATTAGTTTATTGTTATAAATCATTTATTATTATTATTATTATTATTATTCTATGAATTATTTTATTAATATTAAATTAACATGGCGTGTATAATGATTTAATAGATCTGACGTATTATTCAATTATTAAAATTTTATTATTATTTTTCACATTGTCTTTTTTCAGAATGTTTCAAACGATTTTTTGCCAGTTGATAGAAGCAGAATGAGCAGCTTATGACATCATTTTCGGTAAGTTTCTTTTGTATTTATTTTTCTTTTTACTAATATTATCGCATTTTTTTTTTTTTTTAATTTAATTGGTTCCCAATTCCAGCAAAGTGGAAAGGGCAAATATATTTGCGAAATATTTATAAATGATCAAGGAACTAGTGTGCATTGAGTTAAACGTAAAAAGAAAAAAGGAGGTGTGTATACATGAGTACATGCTCTTATGTTTTGATTTATGATAAATGGTTAACATCAGCTGTCTGTGATGGGGGGATGAGTAACATAGTCCCCACATGGTGTATGCAAGTGGTTAAGAATTGTTGGTATTACGGTTGGATTGGTTTTATTGGAATTTCTATAATCACCTAGTAGGAATTTTCTTTCCATTGCCTTTTCTATGAATGTTAAGAAGGTTTTCATATTTTCCATTGTTTCTCTGGTTCAAATTTTTTTTGGATTTTATAGGAGGATCTATCTGTCAGATTTGAGGGTAGGGCTTTATTTTTTAAATAATATATACTGTTAAAGAAGCTAATGCTGCCAGTTATTTTATATTCTGAAGTAGTTACCCGGCCAATAATATATAAATCTAAAAATAATGTTACTAATGACATTGGCAGCCGAGGAAGGTGTAGTCATGTATAGAGAGCAGATATTTAATCAGAATTTTCTTTGTTGCTTGTTTAGAAGTATGGATTCATTTATATAAATGCATGCAGTATATCCATATAGTGACTGTATTAGACCTTTACAGGATGATTCTTTCATAGTATTTTAAACTTTTGCCGTTTGGTAATAAAACTTACTGCAGAGTATATATTTTTTCGCTTTTATTATTCAGATAATTAATGTGAGGCTTGCGATCGATGAGTATTCCTTAAATATTTTAAGGTTTTTGAGTAATTGATCCAAGGATTATTTTCATATTACTGATATTCCTTGGCTGCTAAACAGTGTGTGACTACATTTGGGAACCGAGAAAACTAAATCAATCTTATTTATGATTTTTTCAAGATGTTGACAAACTTTTTCTATCTGTTAATAATCAAAATTTTTATTAACACGAATGGTGTACAAAGATTATCTGCATATGAAATAAGTTCACAGTTACTGCCGTCTCTGTGCAAAACTGTTCTAATTTATAATGTGCTTTGTGGTATAATCCATTTCACAGAATGAGCCGAAAAACAGAACTCTGTGGTACCCACATGTTAATCTTTATTACAGATGAAATTATTTAAGTCTTGCATTTCTTGCAAGGAAGTAGTCAGTAATAACATTTACCAAAAATGGCTTGATTTGTTTTGATTTAATATTTCAATGGATAGATGACCATTTACAATTGTCAAAAATACCCTTAATGTCTAATGAGATAACAATCGCTATATCTCCACCAGCTATACAGATCCAATAGGGGATGAAAGATTATGGTAATTTGCGGTTTAAGGTGTCTTTATTATTACAGTTATTAATTTCTGTTTTTATTACTTCGAAGTTCTAAGTTTAGTTCTTTATTCAATTTTTAATAGTTTATTTTTAGGAACGTTTTAAGTGCGTTCTCGACTCTTGTATCTGATGGTTAAGAGTCGATAATGTTTTTGTGTGCCGTTAAATCAAACTGTGTTCAAAGTGTACAAGACTGGCAAATTTAGATGATACTAATCGATTACACTCTCTCCATAATTTGAGAATATTGGGACATTTTAATTTTTGAATATTAATTCATTACTATAGATAAGTTCATTAAATGTGACGCGATCTTTATTATTTGAAAAATATTTTTCAAAACGTGGAAGGCGTATGTTAAAGTCGCTAACTAAAGCAATAGTCCTGTGATATTTAGCACATCGTGTTCTTGTAAAAGTTCATTTAGTGTTTTTTGGTCTTTTTTATCTTTACTTAATAAATTCAAACACCTTTTTTGTGACTTATCTATTTTATTCATGTAGAATTTAGTTGCTAAACCTTTCCATATTTCAGTTTAGATTCAATTAGAGCAATATGTACTAACTTCAGTATTTCAGCACTAATATAATTTCTTGAAGTGTATAAGTGCGGTATAATTGACTGCATTTTTCTTTTAATTTCTTGTACTTGTAAATGCTATCTAAGACGATACAACTTCTACCAGAACGTGTATTATTTGCTATCGTCGTATGAATACATTCATTGGAATGCATTATAATTTTAGGTTTATATAAATCTAGGAGTATCCTATTGGTTTTAACAGCATGCGTTTTGTTTTTTATGTTTTGACTGTAAGATTATGATCATTAGCCCATTTACTTACTTCCATTAAATCATGTAACTGTCTGCAGTTTTAGTATTTTGATGGATTCTGTCTAAATAGCTAAATCTTCAGCAAATGCAAATACTTTGCTATATTTTATTACATTTCGCAAACCATTTGTATATACGATATATAGTATTGATGCTATATTACTTCCCTGCGGTATTCCTCAATTCATGTTAACCACTGTTTTCCCGTCTCTTAGTAACTTTCAAATCGCTTTTTGATTTTTCTCTTTATTCTGATCTCCTCAAAATTTATACAGTGATTTCATGTGGTGAACCGTATCAAACGCTTTTGTGAAGTCTACAAATGTCACTAATGCTCTATTTCCTTTTTTCAAAATTTATTCTCACTAAGAAATCATAAATTTTGTTGTTGTTGTAAGAATCGTATATTTGATTAAACTTGTTAATACATGCACATTTATATAGTAACGCATAAACTTATGATTAACGTTTTACAATTGTTCTGTCAAGCATTTGCTTGCCGATAGATTTGCTTATAAAATAAAATTACAATTGATTTCTTAATATCTATGTATTTATTATTCACAGTTGAAAACACAGATACGCTCGCTCAAATTATTTTCATATTTTCACTCGCACATCTTGTTTTTATATTTATTAGTATCGATGTTTGTAGCTGCACATCCGTAATGTCGTTTAATCTCCCCGGTATATATCTAATTGATATTTATAATTACAACGCCATTTGATTTTAATGAATTATTTTCATTTTCATTGGCAGTATCATTAATATTGTAATTTTTATTGTTTCTATAGAGTTAATTAACTGAAACTATTTTTTATAATTTTATTAACAACTTTTTCAGCCATTGGCCAAATTTTTTGTTTTTTAGTTTTTAAGTCAGTTTCATTTAAGATGTTATCTGGCATTTCATTTAACATTTCGGCTATAATATTATTTGCCCGTTCGCCATGCTTAGTTCTTGGTACTGGTATTTTATATTTTATTTGTTCCCTCAATGAGTATTGACATGTTTTCAACTGGTTTTGCGTCATCTTTTTCATTTATAAAAAAATTCCGTATTTTTACTAATAAATAAATCGCACTTACGTCTAATACATTAACTTCTTTTATTAATTCATTCATTGTTTTATTTTCTCCTCCAGTAATTATCCTTAAACATTTCTTTTGTAGCCTTTTAATTTTCTTAGAATACGTTTTCCCGGTTAATGCCTACGCTTGAATGCCGTATCTAAGTCTAGATTCTATTAAAGCAAAATATACCATCGTTAGTGTGTTTTTCTACATAATTACTCAAACTATATATTATTGTTTTTTATTTTATTTTCTATACAGTCCATATGCACGCTCTATCTTAAATGCTATCTATTATTATTCCTAAATATTTATGCGAATGTACGAAACTAAACTAATTTTTTTACTATTATCCTCGCTCATATTTTGTGTGCATTATAATTTACGGTTTATATAGTTCAAATTATGCCATACGTTCAACATCGTACAATTAGTTTTTGATATGTTTATTGTCAAGTTAATATCATGGGCCCATTTGCTATTAATAGATTATTCTGCCTATATATCTGTGCAGTTTTTATATGCCTATGAGAAGTTATTATAATTTACGAAATACACGAACGCTCCATAAAATCGTAGCGATAAAAGTATTTTTTTTAATCGATTAACTGAAAGGAAAGCCTTTTAAAATAATATTATTGCCGCGTCATAGACGGACGTTATTTCTATTAGCTTGGAAAGTTTCAATTTATATATCTCTAGAAGAGTAGTTGCGCAGTTTACGATGTAACCCTTTCTTAAAGAAAGAAGACCTTGAAAACAGACTTTCAAAATGGCTAGATAAAGAATATAACGACGTCACAGTCTCGACGGCACTGGTTGTTGGAACGATTTGCGAAATTGCGGAATTATGTTGTAAGAAGTAATCGACTGTTACTTACACAATTTCCTCCGAGATATCCGAGATTGTTTCGTATAATATATATTCCATACTAAACTTTTAAACAGTCTTTCCTCCATCCCTTTGTATATTCTGCTATCCCTGTCTTTCTGTCTGTTTCAGGTTTGTATCTGCAGCGCCTGTACTTTGAATTGGGTACTTACGAGGGGGGAATTTTCCAATTGTTCCCTACGGTAGATTATTAAAGTCATTCTACGTCCTCATCACGTTTCTACTACTTCTTTTAACCGACGCCCCTTTCTTTATTTTATTTCCATTTATTTATTTCCGCGTCCTACGAGATATGCCTTCGTGGCAGGTAGACTCTGAGTGCATTCTTTTTTTTTTCTATCATATTTTAAAACGAAATGTATCGACACGTGCACGTAAATTTCGAACAACAAATTATTTAAACGTTTTACAAGTGATCGATTCGAAGTATATCAATTAACCCGGCTTGTATCACGTCCCATAATTGTTTCGCGTGTACATTTTCGACGTAAAAATTCCCAAAGACTGAATATTATCCATAACTAATGTATAAAACTGTAGTCGTCTGTGATTTGCGAATATTTTCACTATAATCACTGCATTGGACTATTTTATCACACACAAACAGAAAATCTATTTTTTTTTAATTTTCGTCTGTCTCTGTTCCGATTTAACCCAAAAACTATTAAAGCAATAATGATGAAATTCGCATATAGCCTATATTATCGGATTCGTTCTAAGCTTTGTCTCGTATTGATATCGCAAATAGGAGAGAAATAACAATAATTTAAAGTTTTAAAAAAGTAGGAGACAATATCTCTGACAAATCGTTTAAAATTTAACACGCTTTATAAATAACGAACAGATATATATATATATATATATATATATATATATATATAATAAAAAATCAATTGAAAATTAGTTAAATCACTGATATTTATTTTCTTAAGGAAAACACAAAGCTTTTCGGCATTTACGCCATTATCAAGTGAAAAATTTAAAAAATCATAATTTTAAAAATATAAATTAAATATAATATAATTACTTAAAAATATGTGATGGTAATTGTGAAAATATGATCCAAAAATGATGTCTGCTTCTGTCGGTCTATTTTTTTGATTTGTTGAAATTTAATATCAATATATTTGTTTATTAATTTAGTTTTTTTCTTTATTTTCATTTTATTTGTAAAATTGTGTTTTTTAAAAAATTTTGTGGTTGTATATTTTTATATTTTATATTTTACGTTTGGACATCATACATCGCAATAGTAAATGAAAAATTTAAAATTCCAACAGTATACAACTTTTACAGAATCAGGAAAATAATATTGAAGAAAAAATTAATATAAAAAAACTAAATTAATAAACAAATATATTGATATTAAATTTCAACAAATCAAAAAAAATACACCGACAGAAGCAGACATCATTTTTGGATCATATTTTCACAATTACCATCACATATTTTTAAGTAATTATATTATATTTAATTTATATTTTTAAAATTATGATTTTTTAAATTTTTCACTTGATAATGGCGTAAATGCCGAAAAGCTTTGTGTTTTCCTTAAGAAAATAAATATTAGTGATTTAACTAATTTTCAATTGATCTTTTATAAAAAATCACTACATTCCACATTATATAAAAAATTAATATATATATATATATTGTTAAAAGAAAGAGACAGCGATGTTGTATTAAAAAAAATAATTACGCTGGCGAAGCCTAGGGGGGTAACTTCTAGTAATAAATAAAATAGACACGTATAATAAATTTAAAAAATAATAAATCTAACAGTTGCTTTAATTATGACAAAACAGTCTTAATTAAAATGTTTAATTATATTTCGATTGTTTTGTTTCGAAAGTTGAAAAAATTGCATTATCATTTCCGGATTAAACTTTTTCATCGTTCAAGTACGTGGGAAGTATCATTACTGTAAATGGACGTAGTTCCCATGACATAAGTAGCGAAACAGGCTACGATGAAAAAGATAAAAATAACCAGCAGAAGGATTTACATAGGGCTGCGGAAAATTATTATAAAAACATGCGTGTGGCCATTAGCATTTTACGGATACGCGGACGTATAGAAAATTCTTATGGTACTTTAGTCTCTGGTCGTGGTCGCCTGTTTTTAATGATCTAGACTAGAGCATTGACCAATACGGGTGAGTAAAATTTATAATATTTTAAATGAGAATCTTAATTTAATTTTTTTTTTTTTATAATCTTAATGAGATCTAAAATCACTAGTAAAGCGGCCAACTACTGGAATTCATATATTAACATTAATTTGCGCGTTTTTTTGCCTTTATTAATATTTAACTTCTAAAAAATAAATTAAAAATCATGACATTCAAACAGATAAAAAAACATTAATAACTTTTATATAAAATAATTTTAAAAGAAAATACATACACATATTATATTTAAAAAAATAATAAAAATCGTGCGACCTGTGGTATACCGCAAGTGGGACCGAATGCTGGATGATGAAGGCGTACCCTATTTTCGATTCCACTGTCGTCGTACTTCATGTTTTAATATTATTATTATTATTATTAATTGGATTCTTAACAGTCTTAATTATATTTCCGGTAATTTGTTTTTACGAATCATAATTTTAACTTGGTATTTTATTGACTAAGAAGTTGCATCGAATGGATTAATATATATATATATATATATATATATATATATATATATATATATATATATATAAATATATATATTATATATATATTATATATATTATATATATATATATATATATATATATAATATATATATTATATATATATATATATATATATATATATATATATATATATATATATATATATATATATATATATATATATATATATATATATATATATATAGATAGATAGATAGATAGTTATTTTAATTTTTCTATATATTTATCGCGATTAGAAATTTAAAGTTTTATGTTGTACATTCATATATCTTAACGTTGGCCTCGTCTATCGCGTAATGTCTTTCCGACATCTTATACGATTAACACGCGATAATCTAACTTTACGAATATACTACAATCCAACTTCGGTTACGACGGATCGAGCATCACGAATATGTCAGAAAGTTAACAACCTACCAGATTGACTGCTTTACACGCACGACTCATATCTTCAAAAATTCCCCCAGTATATTGACGATATTATCTACACATTTGTGTTATCTACGAATACATTTCGTCTAATAGAAGAGATGCATCCGGGAAAGAAAGTGATTGGAAGGCCGCGAACAGATTACATTTCACAGATACTCGAAGATGTGACGGCGTCATCGTACGAAGAACTGAAACGGATGGTACAGAATTAACAGAGATGGAAATCAATGACAAACCAACGATGATGACCGCTATATGGTTTCGGATTTTATTCTCGTCATTGTACTGATCATTATTATATATCACGTATCGGGGAATTTTCGTAATCATTATAATCCGTATGTTGCTGTCAGATAAACCGATTTTCGACTTAATATAGCTTTCAATACGCTCGACTATAAGAATATTTATATTTTTATTATTTTTTTATGTAATCATTATTAATTTCGTATGTACCTCTTAAAACGCCATACCGGTAAGTAGAACTATTAAAACCGATTAAAAGTGTTTAGTTATTTATACAATAAAACTATCTGTATACGTTCATCCGCTTTATTCGGCGTCTGCATTACGAAGATTGGCGATCAACTTGGCTACAGTCTCTTTTGACATTAGCGGAATACAAACACCTAAATCATTGTCGTAAGTCTTCCATCGATGACTTTTAAGGACGACCTACTGAGATCTCTTGCCAGAAATTTTGTCTTTCATAATTTTTTTGGTTATAACTGATACTTAGTTCATCTCAAAATAAGTATCGTAGCTTACTTTCCTTAATAATATTTAATAACTCCGGACCTTTTTTTTTAATTTAATCTTTTTATATTTTATTTTTTATTATTATTATTATTATTTTAGTTTCTTTATTACCGACTTTTTGTGTCAGAGGAATTTTTAATATTCATCCAGACAAGTACATCTCAATAGCTTCTTCAAGGCTCTAGTATATTTTCAGCCGTATAGCATAACATCTAGAAATTCTTAACCATAGGTCCAGGTTTAGTATAACCCGCACGTTCTAATTTTTGTGACCCTTAGTTTTGATTTGTTTTGTATTCTCGATCGTATTTCGCTTTTCGTTTTACAGATCTCGTCAAGGTTGATGATATCTAAGTATTTAATATCCGACGCCTGCTCTAATTCTTTATCGAGCATTATATCATATATCTTCATGCTTTTATCCACTCGAATATGTATACAGTACAAAATACGCGCACGCTCACACACACACACACACCCACGTCTCTAATATATGTTAGCCATGTTACGTATTGCGTTTCATTAGAACTGCTCCTAGAGGAAGTCCATTTCTTTTCTTACTTTCTTCCAAGGTTACAGTAAATATTCTGTTGCTAATCATTTCGTTTAAAAGAGCATATTCATCTTTTGACATGGTTTTAAAGAATTTGGCTAATAGTCCGTTCCTCTAGACTGTGTCGTATGCTGATGAGAGATCAATGAAAACCACTCCGGTTTTCTTAATTATCTGATATCCTTTCTCTATATGTGTAATCAGTGCATTTATTTGATCCGCGCAACTTCTTGAGGATCTGGCACCTAACCCCGATTGTTCAATGGGTATTTTCTTATTGATAGCTTCATATATTCGATAGTAAAAGATTGTTTCTAAGAGTTTATAGATTACACAAATCAGCCAGCGTATATTCGGTCTTGGCTTTTTGTAAATTAGCTGACTACTTCTTTAGTGTCGTAGATTGGTTGCCCATCCTTGCCCTTGGTAGTAAAGCAGATGTCTGGATTGGTATTTATTTTCCATCTTGCCGAGATAGAGGTTCCAGGTTGTTTAGCATCATATAGGAGGTCTTCTACCCCTATCCATGAAACTAATTTTTCTCCATTGTTACTATCATTTTTACCAAATTGTGTGAGGACTATTAAAATCTCCTGATATGACGGCAGTCTTTAGTTTAATGACGTTATTATTTGGTTGGGCTCTGAGAGGTTTATATATATTAGTTATCAACAAATTCCCCATATTCCTGTATCTGCAATTTAGATTGTTTTTAACTAAGATAGCAATGTCATGGTGCAATTGTAAAACTATGTATTTTGCTCTCGTTCGCAGTTGTTTTCTGTCTGTTGCGTGGGTCTCCTGCAGTAATAATACATTTACATTTCCGCTAGTTTTTGGATTACTTCACCTTTAGTTCTACTGATTCTTTCAACGTTAATTTTTAGGATCCTGACAGGGTCCTTTGTCTGATAAACCTAAATACATTAGTTCGTTTATAGCGAGAGGTATATGTAATACAGTTCGCAGACGGGTTCCCGTATTCTTAGCTGCTTATATAAGCAGGGCGCATAAGGGGTTGTGATAGAGGCTTCGTTAATTTATATACTTCCGATCTACCCCATCCAAGCCAGGAAATTTATCTACGCAGACGATGTGACTCCCGCTCTACAAGATAGGAGCACAATTGAGGTAAAACAATATAGATGGAGACTTAAACTAAATCCAAACAAAACTGTAACCTCATGTTTTCATCTCAATAACATCGTGCTCAACGGCGAGGTTTTAAAATATGAGGAAAATCCAAGATATCTCGGAGTGGTCTTGGATCGTCAACTTACGTTTCGCAGACAACTGAAGGGCACTGCAGCAAAGATAAGAACACGAAATAACATTCTACATAAGCTGGCTTGAATTACTTAGAACGTCGGCTTTGTCCTTGGCTTATTCAGTGGCGTTGTATGCAAAAAATAGCGCACACGTGTGAAGAAGGTGGAGTAGAACTAAATACAACTACGAGGATAATCTCGAGAAAATTAAAATCTACCCCAACGGAATGGCTCCGAGTATTGTATAATATTCTTCCACCACATATAAGAAGAGAAGAAGTCACAAAAACAATGAATAGTCAGAATATCTAACAGCAGCTGATCTACCTATAAATCAAGATACAAAACGCACCTAAACGGCCTAAATCGAGGAAACCAGTCTACGAAACAGCTAAAGAGCTCATCGAAAAATGTACCTCAGTTGAATTGTGGACCAGAAAACATCACCGTAAATTGATCCCTAACCCGAACAACGACCCCAGGATTCGATTTACCCAGGAAACAATTGGATAAATTGAACCGGCTGAGGACTTAATAGGAAGAAATAACTACATATTTAAAATGTAGGTACTTAAAGACAGCAGCAACTGCCCACACGATGAATGATGAACTGAATAAGTGTCCAAGCGTTAGCAGGTGGACGGCAGAAAGTCAGTGACCTTTCGAGCAAAGCCAAAAACTCGAACATGGAATTTCGGAGACATCTCGTTTGTTTTGTTGGTTCTTTTCAGTTTTTCAATGGGATAAAAACTAGAAAATGAAAATCGAGGACGATTTTTATCGAATAAACAATTTTGAATTGTTCCTAGGTATTTTTCTAAATTAAAAAAATAAAATTTAGAATATGCTGATTTTACATTTTTTACATTAATTCTTCATATTATCTTCTTTTTCTCGCGTCATACCTTTGATTCGCTCCATTTCCAGTCATATTCGCTATACTTAAACATGTGCCGTATATACTTGCGTCGACTGATATTTCCGCCTGGTTCGTTTTGTAAACCGTACACGTTTCACTTAATATCGATGAAAAATTCGATAATAATTTTGTTCGAACCATTTCACCGTAAACGTCATTGATTATTTATTCGCTTCAGCAGCCTACACGCTGTAAGTCGTAGATTCTTGCTAGAGATGTTCGTGGTCGTATTTAATAAATTTTGACGTTATCTTCCTCTTAGAATAAATTTTCCTTCAATTTAACGACAATGTTTTCAATGATTTATTTTACGAAATTTCCCGAATTTAGCACGTTTTTATACATTTTCTAAATTTTCATATTTTAGGAGGCTATACACCACGGACTACGAGTAAAACGGTAAAACTTATTGTCTGTATATAAATATAAGGAAAACTAAGTGGATGTTGATATTAGTAAACAACAAATTAATAATGCTGCGCTAACCGTAAATAAGGAAAATATTGAAAAAATGAATAAATATAAATATCTCGGTTGCTATGTTATTAATAATCTCTATACGGATACGGGTTACACGCGAGCCGCCTTCGATATTACGAAATAATCACTACGTGATGGATCACTTACTCTTAAGATAAGACACGATATAGTTCGATGTTACACCCAGTCAATTTTGTTATACGGCATTGAAGCTATATCTCGAAATGAAAAACATTCCAACCGATATGAGGCTATGAAAATGCGGTTGCATCGAAGAATGCTGAAGATACCTTCGATAGCAAAGATGTTCAACAGATATGTCTTAAAGAAAGCTGATATTATTATTATTATTATAAGGAGAAATGTGTTATACCTCGGTCATATCGAAGAGGATCACTATTAAAAATTGTACCAACGTATCTTCGTTACACAATTAATGGCAGATGAGAGAGAACGTAAAATGTGATTGGCATATTAGTGATCGCCTACGCTCTATTATGGCACATAGAAGAAAAAGTTCTTCGTGTCGTCGCGATAGATTTAGATTATCCGTTCTTATATAAGTCTATGTTGGACCGCAATTTGTCGTCTACGTTGTTCGATACCGGTGTAATCGGATAATTGAAAGTCTGAACAAAATGTTAAATTCAAAGCCCATTGTGAAGTAGTTACACATTTATTATGAAATTCCGTTTAGAATAAGATACATCTGAATATTAAAATTACCGTTAATTGAATTAACCGTTAGTATTGTGAAGTATTTATTAGTTCGTCTTCCCCGATAAAACGTATATCACGATGGACGCGGTAAAAAATATATTTGCGTAATAAAAAAATATAAGCGTTTATAAAGTGACACGGAACGAACGGATTATTAATGACCGGTTCAGTGTAACGGTAGACAACTTCGATTATAGTCCTATCATATCTATGAAGGGCGTACAAATTATCTGATCATTGTTCCGCATTTATCGGTGAATGTGTAACAGTATTTCTTATCGTTCTTAATTAATATGAAGCCTGCAGGTAATTATCTCATTATCGCCGATTCACAAAGCATTTTGAAGGCTATTGAAAACAAAGGGAAGGCTTAATCACCTGGAAAACTTGAGTATATTTATATGTCTTTCTTATATGTACATTGAAGAATCCGAGAAACGAAATTGTAGATTCATTAGCTAATGATATTCTCTTTAGTTTCTACACTTAATATCATAAATTTTATACAGTGTCGGAACGTAAGAAACTCCGGGAACAGAAATATGTGAAGTGTATACAGCAGCAGTTGCCTCTTACTAGGTGCTATCAATTGCAACTGTCTCTTCCTAGATTTTCATGGTTTTACTTTTTTAAAAACATTAATCCGAGAGAATTGTACTTATCAGCAGATTGCGGTTGGTTCGAGCATTACTTGTTGCCGGACTGCCTGTTCCTTATGCAGCTTGAAGAAACTCATCACTGCCATCTACATGCTGGACGTGTAATTTCCAATCATGATCACGTGTTCTTCCCTTTAATAACATTACGCTCTGAACTGTATTTTAGATTATTGTGTGCGTCTCGTGAAAGTCCTCCATATAGTGTATTGTCCCTTCTTCATCTTAAGAATTTACATCTATTTCCGGACATAACGATATTTCCGGAGAATTTGTCCGAGTTTATAGATATATCAATTAGTAAGTACAGTATCAAGTTGGGTAGGCTGTAAGCGGATTCCCATTAAAAAAATAAATAAATAAATCGGGATGCACGGATAATGCACAACTAACCAATTCAAATTTCTTAGCCGAGAAAGACGCGAGATCGTCTATGAGAAAGCGAATTTTTGAGTAGATGAAATTTCAGAGCGTAGATCTAAGAACAGAGCGCCCTGACCCCACACTTCAGTTTCCTACGGGCGACATTTATTAGCTAATGATAGCGATGTACGGATTTGTTTTAGATTAAATATATCAATTATTGCTGACCACTTCCTTCATTGTGGATGATTTGCGGGTTTGAAAGTTATAAGACGAATTACACGATTCTACTTATTGATCAGACGCGAATAAAAGGCAGTAATCTTTTTTAGGCGACACATATTTAATTCTTAGTATTAGAGAATACTTAAATTACCGAATTAATTCAACTTTATTAAACCTTAGTATTTAGTTCGCGTTATTCACAGTATATCCCCATGATGTGATTACGGAAAATATATTTGTGAAATAAAATACGCGTTTATAAAGTGACACAGAACGTAACGACCGGTTCAGTATACTGGCAGACAACTTCGATTAGCTTGTAGTCGTATAGTGTATCTGTCAATATCAATCGGGATGCAGAGATAATGCATAAGTAACCAATTCAAATTTAGCCGAGGAAGACGCGAGATTGTGAGAAAACGAATTTTTGAGCAGATGTCATTTCAGCTGAACCCTGTACTTCAGTTTCCTACTGACGTCGTTTATTAGCTAATGATAGCGATGTGTTTGTTTTAGATTAAATATATCAATTATTGCTGACCATCTGCAGCTGTATAATACTTCTTTCATTGTGGATGATTGCGGGTTTGGAAGTCATTTCTACTTAAATCAAAGCACTAATGTTGACTTTTAATTTAACTTTGACGGAAAATTAACGCATTTAAACGGTCGCTAAATTTCATTTTTTTCAAAGATGTAAACGCGCACACGTTTATGATTGTAATTGCTAGATGAATTTGAATTTGTAATTGTCCGTTGAGTTGGCATCGTTTTTATTATTATTATTATTATTTTGTCTAGCGGAACTATTTTTAAGGTTTTCACGATCTCGCCGGATTTTTGAATGTTATATATTTGTCAAATTGCATATGTATCGTCACGTATGTATATAGAAAATTTTATAAATTTCATTGACGATAATAATAAGGAGATTGATGTACACGCAAGTGAGCCAGTTTTATATATATATATATATATATATATATATATATATATATATATATATATTCTAACTGCCTTTGCTTACAGTTAAATATAAGCAACGTGGGTACGGAACAATGTTAGCGGTTTTCTGGCCTTTTTTTTTCTTGCTTGCTTGCTCTCTTTTTGAACTTCCTTTCTCGTAATCGCAGTAAAATTTTCCAGTTTCCTTTCGTTCTATTCTTACACGGAAAATTGCCTCAGTCACGCAACGTTGAGGGGTTTGAAATTTATTTCTCGGTAAAATAAGTTTTCAAATTTATTTCGTAATCGTTTTCCTCAGCTCTAACCTGCGAGTTCGTGTCTACATGTATGCACGTTGGTAAGTACTTGACGCGTAAGCATTTTCTAACGACCTAATATACATACGTATATATAAACGATGCGATGTAATAATTTATATGGCTCCTGAATTATAAAAATCTTTTAAATCTTTCCATTACATTTATTACGACTACATCTTGGTTTTTTTTTTTGCTTTTTCCATAAAACATACGAAATATCTTCGCGATTATTTTTCGAAATAAATGATCGTCATTTTTTACTCGAATTTGCTTGTTTATTTTTACAACTATGTTTCGGGCGAATTTTAATTCGGGAGGGGGCAAGTAATATTGTAGAAATAATTGTTCGTGCTGAAGTTACTTGATACTAATTCGTATCGTTATTAGTTTAAAATAAAAAAATATATAAATTGTTGAAATACAAGAAAATCGATAATGAGCAATATTCGAACGATGAACTATGACTTTGACTATATATCACGATACGCTTATTTCGATACACTGCTTTATGTAAGCGTTCTCCCTTTTATTCCATTTACGTAGATCATCGGGCCTTTTCCATCTACTTTACACCGGCTGACCGCCATCTTGTGCTCGGCCAACCGTGATTCTGTATCTTTCCCTTGACAGGCATTCCGCAATTTCCCGTTGTCATCATTTCATCTTGCCACATGGCTAACATGGCCAGTTTTCAGCTCGCTGCACATTTTACTACATCCGACAGTTTACTCTGCCGTCTTATTCATGCATTTTTAGCGATTTTGAAAGAAATGTCGTTCCAGATAGCAAAAGTTGTAACGGATATTTATAACAATTAATTATCTCACAATCGGAAGGGGGCGAAAATAGCGAGCGTCTCAGCGGTTCTCACTAAAATTGTTTGTAAAAGAATCAAATCCTGCGTAGTTTGTATGCGCAATATTGTTTAATTTTTTTAAATTGTTTTATTTTTTAAGCGTGTTAATTTTTTTTATCCGTAAAAAGTATTGAAATGTAAAATTTTAGTTATTGTCGATTTCAGCGTTTGTTCGGTAGCACTTCGCGAACTTTTTAAAAAATTTCCTATTATAAATCTCTGCTTTTCGTTAAAAGTTTGATTTGGTTCTAAAACGTGTTGCGTGAAATAAAAATTATTGAAATTTAAGTATATACACACACACATAATATTTTGCATGTATGTTACTTGTTTATATATATATATATATATATATATATATATATATATATATATATATATAAATATATATATATGTGTATATATATATATATATATATATATATATATATATATATATATATATATATATATATATATATATATATATATATATAGTACCTGGGCTTTTGTTTTTGTTGTTATTGTAAAATCATGTTATTTTTTAAATATAATTTTAGAATTTTTCCTAAAATATTTCTTTGGTACATTAAAAAGTATTTCTGCAATATCCGATCTCTTAAATCGGAACGGCGCACTCGAAATATAATATTTTAATTACATTTACCAACACATATAGAGTAAAAATCAAATTTCTAAGCTTATAACATTTGAAAGGTTAAAGAGATCGATTGAATGTATGGTTAGATAAGTATCAAGAAAAACACGTTAAAAAAATCGAAATTTATAAAATTTTTTGAAGTGCATAGAGGTCGGAATCCAAAATTTCGAAATTCTTAATGTCCATACAGACCGCGTTTCAGTTACTTTATAAATTACATGTACGTTTAAAATTTCATCGAAATTGTTAAAGCCATTTCCGAGATGATCAAGTGTTCATATGTTACACACGTACACACACATACATACATATATATGTAAAATTATATAAATAAATTAAATATAAATTAAGATAGTAAATGTTGCAACTGTAAGAGTAGTCCAACATATATACATATATATAAATGTAACAAATATGATCACCTATGGCAGTTGTGTAGAATTGACTATACACTTAAGTTGAATGAAATTATTTTATCGAACCAGTTTCCAATTTTTATCTCGGAATGATTTGAAATTTTATATATATATATAATCTCTACTGGTACCACAATTGCTAAAATTTACAGGTTACTGTTTGTTTTTTGTTTTTTTTTAATACTAGATTGCGAGAGGGCATGTGAAATAGTTTTTTTTTTAATTTAAAAAAAAAACTATTTCATATTTTTTTTAAATGGCAACTAATAGAATCAGTGCCACTGTTAAACTCTACTACTATCTTTCGTTAATATCGTGTAATAAAATAATTACTTTATTGTGACATTTATGTTCATATTATCGATTGGTTGATATTTTCTTAATGAGTTATCCCTGAATCATTAATTAATGTCGGAGGATTAGTTTCGTAGCAAAACTCACAAAAAATGTTTAAACTTAAGTTCCTCGAGTAGCACGTGAAATATTTTTGTGCATTATATATACTCACTCACTCATTATACATCATATAGCACACATATACACACACACACACACGCAAAGTCGAGTATAGATAGTTTATGTTAGTGAGATAGAAGCTGTACGTGAACTAGACAAGGGTGTAGAGGCGTGCCACACCGTCTTTCTCGCTGCCTGTACAAGTATCAGTTACTTATTAAATTAACGAAATGAGTATAAAAAATAAGAAAAGTTCCGATCGAAATGCGTGAAATTTCGTTATAATTATATCAACATTGTTATGTCGTTACTGATTACTGTGGAAACGTGAGAATGATAATTACATCAAAGATAGACATCGTATTGGAATAATATATAGAAATAGGAATGATGAATCTTAAAATCTACCTCATGCCACGTTAAGTTGTTACAAAACGGCTACATCGTACTGAGGTTGTATAGTACGAACGTACTGTTGTATTTTGACACTTATGCTTCCTTTTTCGATGTATAAGAGGTCTCGTAATAACTACTCTTAGGTTTGACTAGAATTTCTAGCACGACACCAAATTTTCCTCCCTACTGCAATTTATGGTAATTGACGTCAGTTGACAACTGCCGTTTAATACCGCAACTAACAAACCGCAATCGCTATCATATCGCGAAAGGATAAATTTGTCAACGAGAAAGTCTCGTTTAGAGGTGTTTTCAAGTCGTTCGGTTGTGCGTAGTAAAGCGTGGTTACTTGACTATCTCGTGTACTGTCGACGGTTTTCGTTTTAATTTAAGAAAACAGATGACGATTTATCATACCCGAACGTCTTTATTCGCTAGTTTCGTGATTGAAGCTTAATGTTTCCACACAGCATTAGTTAATTCTTCATCCGCCATCTCCATTACGAAGGTTGACAATCAACTTGGCTACAATTTCTTTCGTCAATACACCAATCCGGAGTAATTCGATAGACGAACATCCAAACCAGCGTTATAGGTCGCCCATTCATGAATTTTTGTGGACGTCCCACTGACCTCTTACCGGCGATTTTACGTTCTCTAATAATCCGCAACATTTCATACTTAGGTCCTCTCAGAAAGTGTCCTAAGTATCGCTGCTTCTTTTGCTGAATACAGATTAATAATTCTTTTTTTATTCACTTTATTTAAAACATCTTTATTACGGACTTTTTGTATTCGAGGAATTTTTAATATCCCTCTATACAGGTACGTATCGAAAAGCAGCTTTCGTAGCCATATAGCAAAACTGAAATGACATATCGTTTTGCTATTCTTAATCTTACGTCTAAATTGAGTTATTTTCTAGCCAGCACGTTCTCAATTTTTGTGTCCACTTGTCTTGTCTGCTCTATTCTCGATCGTATTTCATTTTTTTATTTACAGTTTTCCTCAAGGTTTAGTTAATTACGGAACGCTTATTTCCTTACACAATACACAGAAGTTGGCGAATTAGATATTTTTCGTGTTATTCGTAGCTACAGAGCCGAATTTACACTAGGCCAATTGGGAGACTGGGCCAGGGCCAGCGCAAAAATAATCTAAATATTGAACAAATTCTTTAATATAAAGAGCAAGCAATGTATTCTTTAATTGTAGATGAGTTTGAGAATCTTTTTCGAATGTTAAACTTACGATTTAACGTTACTAAATTATTGATTACGAAAAATGTATTAAGAACGTGGATGACTCGTGATCGTTTAAATTTTTCGACATTCACGAGTACGGAACGAGATATACATATTATGAGAAATAGACATTAATGAGATGCACGAAAATCGTTTTCTTTAATTTTCTGTATATTGTATAAGTGTTGGTATAAATGTATTACCTACTCGATGTATTTTAATTTTATCCAAATGAATGAAAACAAAATTCCTATATTTTTTTTCGTTTGAATTAATTATTTTTTTAATACCATTTTTGTATGTATATTTTTGTTCACATAATAATTTTTAAATTCCTAATTTTTTCTTCTTTATAAGGGGCCCACATGCTGTTTGTGCCTGCCTCGAATTATTTAAAGTAATAGTAGAGGAATTCAAAGTACAATTTACTCGTTTATTGTATGTAATAACGAAATTTACGATACGAAATATATATATCGTGATCATACGGATATTTGAATATATATATATATATTATATATATATATCAAAGGACGGAAGCTCAACAGAGGAAAGAAATTAAACGGAGAATAAAGATAGCAAAAATGGCGCTATTACAATTAACGAAAATATGGAAGAGCCATGAGATAACAATACACACAAAAATGCGTCTTATGAACTCGCTGGTGTTCTCTGTATTCCTATATGCATCAGAATGCTGGACAATGAAAAAGAGCGATACACAACGCATTAATGCGTTTGAAATGCACTGCTCGAGGCGAATGCTAAGGATACCATGGACTGCGAAAAAAAATAATTTGTCAATACTTCAAGAAATTAAGGTGGATCAGAGATTACAAACCGTGGTACAGAAACGAATAGCATCATGCACAGGACATATCATACGACAGAATGGATTGGAAAAAATGATTATGACGGATGTGGTAGAAGGTCATAGGAAAAGAGGCAGCCACCAACAAGATATATAGACAGAATTAAAAGAATCGCAGCCACCGCATCAATACGAGAAATGATGGACCGGGCAGCAGATCGAACTACATGGCGGCTAAAAACGTTCATTTATGAGGATTCATAGGGTCACGATGCTCGAAACGAGCCACCGATGATGATGATATATATATATATATAGGGTTATCCACTCACTTTGTAAATCGGTAACAATAAAAGTTAGTATCCACAATGCTTCATGCCGATTAATATTATTTGTATATTTCTCCATATTAGAAAAAAAAAACGGTAAATTAAATTATAAATCAATTGTTTAATTACCGTATTTTCGGAAAAGGCTGATTGACGCTTGAAACACGGATTTTAAAGACTTGCGCAGTGAAATTCGTATAACCAAACAAAGCAGTATCTGAAAATAATAAATAGTTTCCTTCAGGAGATGTTTGGTTTTCGTAACAACATCAGTTCTCCCTTGGTTGTAAAACTTTATAAATCCTTCCTATCAAATAAATATTTAGTTGTTTGCTTTTTAGATATAAATAAGGCATTTGATCCTAGTCACGCTTTTTGACCTTCTAATTTACTTACGTATAACCCTCATTCTTTTGCAAATGCCGTATGTAAATTATTCACAAATCGGTCTTAATTTTCAAACATTCATTCACCGACAATCCTATCACTTAGCTGGTATACATTTAGGCTTACCACAAGGGTCAGTCTTAAATCTTGTCTCGTTCAATATTTATATACTTAAACTTTTTCACGCATCCTCGCTTAATAACGTTAACATTTTATCTTACGCGGACGACATTGTACTTTTGTGGAATTAATTTTAACCTGAGTATGTTCAATCGGTAAATAGTACTTTATTATCACTTAACGTGCTACTAACGCCCCTTTCTCCTTCTCCTCGCAAATGTGTTTCCGTTATTTTTTTTGTACAAACATATATTAATTGCTCCATAAATAGATCGATAATTGATGACTATTATATGTTCCTTATTCTACGTTTCATAAATATTTAGGCTTTGGATTAGATCGTGGACTCAACTAGCGTAAGCACATCGAAGTTACCTACACAAAAGCTTTAAAACGGATTAATCTTTTAAAATCTCTTTCTCAGATAATCCTCCTGAGATGACCCTCTTATTTTATTGCTTCTGTACAAATGTTTCATACGCAGTATCATGGATTATGGTAGTTTCCTGTTTGGTAATTCTCCAGCTACCTATTGGAGACAAAGTTCAAAACATATATCTACGTTTTAGTAAAACATGTCTCTACTCCAATATCAGCTTTGGAAGTGGAGACTAACGTTCCTCCTCTATATTTGCGTCGGACATATTTAGGTGACAAATTTGTGATAAATTATTTCTCATCTTGCACACCTTCATCATTCTTCCCTTTTATCAATATTTTATAAAAATGGTGATTTACTCTTAGTCGTCGTCCAATCCTTTACCCCTCCGCGCATCGTCTATCCAATTATAGCAAACTAATAATACCACCATTTCCTTCTAGTTATTTTCTTTTTCTTTTTACTAATAACGAGGCTTACTCATATATAGACTTAGATTATTTTGAAACATTCAAATCTTCTGTTCCTCCTTCTATCGCTAACGCGATTTTTATTTCTCATATCAATAACCACTTCTCTGAATATCTGCACAGACGGCTCTAAATCAATTGCGCACGTTGGCGCAGCTTTTATTATTTCTTCTTTCCAAATTGTTAAAAAGTTTACTCTCTCGCGAATTTCTTCTATCTTTACCGCAGAGGTTGTAGCTTAATTCTATCCGTTTTGTCCTTTCTAACCAATTATCTAAAAAAATTGTAATCTTTTCTAATTCCAGAAGTTGTCTCTCTTCCTTAAAATTTTCACACTACAACCCTCATTTGTCTCCCATAATAATGAAAATTCACACGCCTCTCTTCTTCAGGCCGTTGGTGTCTGCATTAAGTTTGTATGGATTCCCGGCCACTTTTGAATCATTATTTTTATACAGATTGAATCGAATAAAACGAATTATTGTGTGTATGTTTTTTTGTAAGTCTACGTATATACGCAATTTTTGGCGCTTATATTACAATCTGCGATAAGTTGCTCGACTATGAGTTTGATTAAAACGTCTTTCGAGCCTGTCCAAAATTCAAAAGTAAATTGAATGAAACAACGAATAAATTCTTTATAAGAATTTTAGAAAATAGAATTATATATTGTAATTAAATGCTAATAGAATTTGATTTTCGTTATTTCTCTTCGTGTGTTTTATTGGGTAGTAATTTTATTCAATGGTCCCAGATTTAGATTTCCTATATTATTATTATTATTACTACTACTACTTCGATTATAACGCGTCCTTGAGAATGCGGATAACAGATTTTGCAGTTTCAACTGCGAATTTAAATTCTCTTTATTATATGTACCACGTAAAATCTTGTAATCAATTTCGAAATTCGCTTTTACACGAAAATTGTTTATAATTCAAATCTCGTTTTCCTAACTATGTCGTCGGTAGCGCATTTAGATGATTTTGATATTATTACGTGTAATAACATCATTAAATTGCCGATAAGCTAAGAACGGGCCAGATTATCGTTTTAAAATGATCATCCTTATTAACATTATTTTGTTTATTATTATTACTGTAGTTAACGTTGTTATTATTAAAATAATTATCACTATTATCATTAGGATTTATTTGAATTACAAGTCGGCTATTATTTTAACGTTGTTAATTTTTATCACGTAAATTACCGTCATCTCTACTGTATATGGCTTTGAGGAGATCGGAAAGTACTGATATCAACCGGCCTTTGTAATACTTTACAATAATCGTTAATTAAAATAGTTATTGAAAACAAAAACCCTTCCTCTCTCTCTCTCGAGACTTCGCAAAATTATACGAAACCAACAAATTACAAAATAACCGTGTACGTTGGAATGTTTAACAATCCACGATAACAATCTGCATTATTATTAAGTTTTCTTTAATTTTTTATATTTGTACGGATTTTTAATTGTTTGTAATCGTGATTTTCGGTGTCTTACATTTTCACACAATGATTTTGGAATAATCACTATAATTGCGAAAATTTCAGTTAATTTGCGAATATTTTTAATTTTTTATTTGCGCAATCTGCTATTTACCATTATTGAAAAAAATCATTTTTACTGAAGAATATTAGATCGTACGAATTATCGAACTCTAAATTTATATTACAAGATTTCTCATTGACTTTAACGCTGAACTCGTTTTCATACTTTAATCGTGAATTAACCGTTACGTCTAAACGTCTAAATAGCGTACTGGTTACGACTAATTTAGGTTGCCGAACATAAAATTAAAAATATAGCACCGAGATTTTTTTTTTTAAATTTTTTTTATTTTAAAAATTAACGCGTATTTTTCTTTATATGGAATGTTTGGAATGCAATGAATTTAAAGAATACTAAACAACGGAAAATGAGTTAAAATCGCTAAAAAAAATTTCTTTTATGAAAAATCAAAAGCTTTTCGGTTGTTAAGCTATTATCGAGCGAACCTAAAAAAATATAAACTATAAAAATATATACACATTTATAAATACTTAAATACACAATTTACAACAATTAGCGAAGTGAGGAAACAATATTTTTAAATAATATAGTGAATGCGGTAAACAACGCGATCGACAATCAACAATATAAAATATATATATATATATATATATATATATATATATATAAACAAAAGTACAATAGCAAACATAATAAAAATAAATGAAAATATCCAACAATGTAAAACTTATAGGTAAACAACAATATAAAATTTATATGTAAACAACAATATAAAATTTATACCTAAGCAAACATGATAAAATTTATACATAAACAACAATATAAAATTGATAGGTAAACAACAATACAAAAAATTATGCGTAAACAACAACATAAAAAATCTATAGGTAAACAACAATACAAAATTTATACTTAAACAACAATACAATATTACTTCGTATATATAAAGCTTTAGCGTTCAATTTTAACGAGCCTAAAATATATATATATATCTTTTGCGGAGATTTTACTTATGTTCGTAAGCGATTGTCAATTTTTAGTTCTTTTATTACTATAATTATAATTTTTTAACATATTAATTTTTGTTGCGATTTATTTATGTCTGTTTAATATATATATATATATATATATATATATGTATATATATATATATATATATATATATATATATGTTCTCAAACTGTTATATTTTATATATATATATATATATATATATATATATATATATATATATGTGTGTGTGTGTGTGTGTGTGTGAGTGTGTGTGTGTGTGTGTGTATGATGTGTAGGAGATAAACAAAAGGTAAATCTTTTAAGCTTAAATATGGGATAGATGTATGTAAATGAACTTATATGGCGTTATCTTTTGTTTTTTATTTTTGTCGTAATAAAAAAATTCACCTACCTCGTAATACGTGATATTCGTGTTGAAGCCTTATTCTCTCTACTTAAAGCTAGCGGACGTCATCTTTAGCGTGACTTCTCGGCATTGCATTTCCCAGTTCATTCGATGTTTTTCTAGGGTTCGCTATTATATCGTTTCACATATTTCGATCTCGCATTTAAATAGGGGATGGTCCGTTGACGACGATATTTCCTGTCTGTAGACTATATAAGAGAGCTTATACACGAACACACGAACAAAATAAAAAATACGTATTATTATTCCATTTTCGAATATCCGTTCACTAGCTGTACTTGTAAAGCTTATACACGTGTTTTTTATAATTGTATACATTCGCTTGACGTAGGGTGGCTGTAATATTATACATTTATACTAAAGCCGTAGCATCCGCAACTTTTATTCGTTCACGTGTTCTATTATATTTTTTAAATCGACTATCGGACAAACGTACATACTTAATGGGAACATTCGTTTCTATTGTAGGACAAAAGTAGTAAGCAACTGATTTGTTACGATTGTGCATAAAACTTTAGTTATCCAACTATAAGCGAACGATGAAGATCTTCTCGTGTAATTTTATTAAAATTCCAAATAACTTGGTGGTTATTTTCGTATAGGAATTTAGTGATTTTAACTACTCTTTTTTTTAAAAAAAAAACTATTGTTTAAAATAATTTACGTCGAAAAAATAATTTTTGGGTTTATCGAAAAACGTGCCGTTTTAAAAGATGCGACTATTTTAACCAGCCGATGCGTCGCTTCACCTGCTGATGCTAGGATTTTCTGTCAGGGTTTACTCTCTTAGCCTTTGAGTAAAAACCATAATCCGCAAGACAGCGATTTACTGTTGGGTTAGCGGGTGAGGCATATTTATACAGGCTGTCTCAACTCGGCCAAGGGTTAGTAAGCAGTCTTAAGCAGATAGAGTTTTATAGACAGTTCCCAATCTGTCACAACTCGTGCTTACTACCCTGTCGTTACTGGAATCATCTGCTGCTTGCTCAGGAAGCGTCGCTTAGTGGGTTCACTATCAACATTCAACTGGATGAAAATCGTTTAGACGACATCCCTTACTAATATTTGAATTAATACGAACCTTCTTTATGATGATTATAGTTTATAAAAACGTTTATTATTATTATTATTATTATTAATACGTGAAATTAATAATTACCTTTTTTTATGAATTGTTCGGTTTTATATATTTATTTATTTTTACATAAACTCGTCCTAATAAAAATTTCGTATTATACGCGAATATATATATTGCCGATTTGAATTTAGGAGTGATAATGGATGATCGTTTACTTAACGCGGGTTGTTGTTGATAGAGCTTATAAAACTATCCGTATTATGCAGCCCCGTATTTCTTATAAAAAGACTGGTCTTAAAATAGTAAATAAAAAATTAATCTGTACGATAATCCGACCAAGATTGTCCTGTGCAGTCTTACCGTATCTGATACTACACATAAATAAAAAATACAGATTACACGAAATCATCGCTGAGAATTTCGTTGAACGCTCCGCCGTGCAATGCGTAAGACTAAAATTTTGCACAGATTCTTACATAAAATATCAAAAAATTTTATATAAAAAAAAAAAACGGTAATAAATTAATTTAATAGATTATGCGAAATCATTTATAGACGTTGTAGATTAAAACGTGAATTTTTAAAATTAATTTAAAAGTCGAGTTACGCGATTTAAATAATTATTACGAATAATTGTTAATTATAATGTTTAGTTTGTTTTGTGTAGATTTTTTAAGTTTTTTCCCACGTAATATATTTTTAATGATCTATCGGTTTAATATATTTCTTAGTTACATCGCAATAGTTATTCTATCAGGTACTTAACTTGATGAATACGAACGAAATCGAATCGGACGTAGATATTTAATTTTTTTTTTTTTTTTAGATTTATAAGTGACGGCGATAATTAGAGGGCGTTCGAAGAGGAAATTTAGACGATTATAAAATGAAAATGTTTCGAGATGCTCATTTATTTTCTTTTAGAAAGTATACTCGTTGATCAAATACTCTGAATGCGTCAATATCGTAGATTTTAAGCTGACCGTTGAAACGAATATATATATATAGTAAACCTTCATTTATCTTGATAACAGTAGTGTATCTTGACATCGTTTGAGAACTTTCTGAAGTAACTAACACGCGGATAATGATTCGAATCGTTTCTGCTGCTGCATGCGATTCATTTTGGTCGAGAATAATAAACAATTGTTATTCTGTTTTTTATCTTCTTTTACGAGAAACATCTTTTTCTAATCGTCCATCATTAACGTCATCGCATAGTTCGACTTTCCATTTCTCTTCTTACTTAATTAAGAAATATTCGTAAGTGTAAACGCGTATTCGTGTGTATATATATATATATATATATATATATATATATATATATATATATATATAATTTTAAGGGAACATTAGTTAGCGAGTAGGTTTGTAGTGTACTTGTCGCGTTATTATTATTATCGGAATTTCCTCTTAATGCGCGATTGTAGTTCTAGGCAAGTAATTAAAGTAGCGGTAATTATTTCCTACCTTCATGGCGTATAAACGACGATTGTTATTTGAAACGCGATGACTGACTAAAAGTTACGAATATATCCAAATTAAGAAAAATATATATCCGTATTCATCAGAAATATTCGATTAAATTTTACTCTATACGTCTGACTAACGTTCATCATCCTAATTGCTCAATCCTTCATAGCATTGGTGGCAGCTAGTTAGATGTTTTAGAATTTTCTGGATAGCCCTGTTTTTCTCGTGTTTTCATATTCTTTTGTTTAAACATTTTACCGTATTTATACGGCTTGCTTCTTCTGTCTGAGTCTTTCTTTTTGCTCTTTATCCTTGTACGGTTTCTTCAATTATTTATGTCAAATATTTGTCGTGTCTTAAGACGCGACCTATCTCCATTTATATCGTCTTTCAACTTCTTTAGTGTAAGCTTTTATTGTTCACAAATTTACCCGAATATCTATTCGTTCACGATTTTTTTTTTGTAGGTTGTTTTTTCATTATTATCCAGCCCCAGATTCTAATTTTGCATCTTTTCTAATTAAAAAAAAATATATATCAGTTACCGTTGTTTTCACGAACATTTATTAGGACTCTTAGACATATTCTTATTTAGACGGTAATATAAAAGACCTACAACGGTGTAACAGAAATTACAGCTGATGCTGACTATCGGTGTTGTAAAATCACCGATGTAGACATTGACATATTTTATTTTTTACTTTTATTTTTTTTTTTGCAATCTAGCTGAAACAGCTAAACAATTGAAATGTGAGGTATAATAGAACGGACCGTGACGCGTGGCGACATTACCTACTATCACTACCAGCCAGTGAACACGGTATGTTGAGATTGAGGGGAGTTAGCCGATTGATTCGCCGGACCTCGACATTATTATCCAACAAATTAATAGCCAGCGGATTATGCCTATCTAGCCTATGCAGGTACCGAACGATTTCGCATCTTTAACTTCTGGTACCTTCAGATCTCTGTGAAGATGATCATTTCGAATGTACCAGGGTGCGGTAATTAGTGATCTCAGTACTTTAGATTGGAATCGCTGAATAATTTTAATTCTTGAATTGTAAGCAGTTCCCCATAATTGTAGTCTATAAGGCCACACGGGTTTGAGCATGGTGTTTTAAACTTAAAATTCAGATCAGATTTCCTTCCTAAAATCCAATACACCTTGTTGAATCTGAACCTTAGTGTTCCTCTTTAGAATATGATCTTTCCAACACAAGCGACGGTCTAACCACATTTCAAGGTACTCGACTTTTGTGCCTTGTGGTAGAGGTCCATCAAAGTATACAGGAGGACAAGTGTCGCGTCTGGTCGTGAAAGTCACTTGCACCGATTTAGAAGTATTAATCTTGATTCCCCATTTGCGGGTCCAGTCCTGGAAAAAGTTTAAGCTAGATTGCACAGGTCGGGTGCTTCTGTTGCGTATAGGATTTGTGATAGGAAAACTGGGTCATCCGCAAAATGTGCGACTGATTTAAAATCTTCTCGTTGAAGCAACATACGAAGGTTCGATGGATGTGCCGGTGATAATTATAAAATTGTCGTTCCACAGCACAGATATTAAAATATCGAACGTAGTTTTCAACGCGATGTTTCTATTTAGAAGTTGACGGTACAATATAATTCAGTATTGAACGGATATTTTACGAATAAACGAAACTCGTAATGTAGTAAATAAATATATATATGTAAATATGGATACGTAGGTATGGATATGTATACATTGAAAAAACATCATGTGTATACACGTGTTTATGTTTATTATGTGTGTATGTGTGCTGGTATAAATTAATTATTGTTGAAGCGAAATAGTTATGTGGGCCAATTTTCATTGCATTTTTAATTAATGGCGAAATCGATACTCTGCGTTCGATCACCTATCAAGCTCGTCGGTTGTTCGTAATTTGTACGACAGGATGACGCAATGTTAAAAAGTAATTTTTTCGTCGTATAACGAACCGCCTTTCCTGTCGGTACGAGTAAAAAAATTGTTGAGTGGCGAAAAAGAAAAAAAAAAAGAGAGATCGATAAAGAGAACACGAGGAAGACAGAAGCTTCGAACAGTGCAGATAGAGAAAAAGCGAGCGGGTAAGCGGAGTTGTCGCAGATAGATGCGCCCGTGTTAAATTTGAAAATGAACAACAAAGAATGACGATGCTGTTTGGCATGCCACGGTTTTCGAAGTATACGCCGAGTGGATATTACTCTTCAGTGTCGCGCTCGTTAAAAGACAAAACTCGAAAAACTGTCTGTCAACTGTCTTTTCATACCGTTAGGATCTTGCGCTCGTTGTTACTTCTGGCGCGATGATGTCGTTTTACCCTCGATTGCTTTAAAGTTGGAAAATTTCAGACGCAAATTCGATAGTCATCGTTTTCATTTTTACAATACCGCGAACAATTTTTTTAAACGTTTTTATCAGTTGACGTCTTTCTCCTTACTCTTTTTGAGTCAGATCGATGTTTACTGCTAAGGAAGAAAGTATTTAATTAAGTATTGGATATATATATATTTTATTATCATTTTTTTTAAACGCAATTACCTTTACAGCTGACCCAACGTGGTAACAGTACGTACGAACTAACTAAGGTTCCTATAAACGTCGACAACTTCTCTAGAATTATCGATATGTGTGGAAAATTCTTAAGATGAAGATAACACATTGTACAGAGGACCATTACGTGACGAGCACAGTAATTTAAGGTTTAGTCCAAAACGGTAATGTTATTAAAGAAGGACATTCGAAGAACACATGACCAGGATTGCAGATAAGGAGTTTCTCTAAGTTGCACATACGGAATAGACGGTGGTCCGATAACAAATAATGTCCAAATCGCAAAAGTAGAACACTTTTCTTAATATTTAAAAAAAAGTAGAACCATGGACATTTAGGAAGAGACGGTTATAATCGGTAGTACTGAGTGAGGTGTGGCTGCTGTATATTATCCACATATGTATGTTTCCAAAGTATTCTATGTGTATGAAACGTATAGAAACTAAGGAGAATACCAAACCATCAGAATACCCCGCTTTTATTACTACAACATTTTTAAATGAAATTTTATTTAAAAATAGGAAAACAATAGATTAGCTTGCAATCATGTATGGAACACAATATCGTTCAGATGACCGCCATTTTACAATACATTTATTCAATATGTTTACAAAATTTTCCAACACTTTTTCGAGCGTAGGTCGCTGAATTTTTGAAATGTCTTCAGAAATCTGAGTTTTCATGTCTTCCAGATATCGTGGACGTATTTCGCCAAAGCGGCCCTTAGGATATTCCCACCAAAAACAATCTGGAGAGGTCAAATCTGGGAAGCCTGCGATTATCAAACGGTTCTTTCAATATTGTGCATGATTCTACAATTCTACAAATAGTGACATGTCGCACCATCTTGTTGGAACCATATACAGCCCAGACGACGACGATGACGATAGCCCGTTCCGTTGACAGAACCAGTGAAAAAAAAAAGGCCCTACTATTCGCCACCTCACAGGCGGTTACTCGCTCGCTGTGTGACGCCTTCTGTTCAATTGAATTCGGATTAGATTCGGACCAGTAGCCGCTGTTCTGTTTGTTTACGAATCCGGATAGTTGAAAATGACCTTAATCGTTCATCAAAATTTTGTTGAAATCGGCCTCTTTCTCTTCGATTTTTTTCAGCATCGTTTCAGTAGAAAGTTTTTGTTGTGCATGATTGGTACGTTTGAATTCCAGAGCTATTACCAGTTTATAAGGATAAAATTTCACGTCTTTTCCAGCAATATACTTCTCTGGGCAGATTTAAAGAATCAGTGTCGAGCAGAGCGATGGGTACTCCGAATCAATCGATGTTTGTTGGTTTTTGTTTTGTCCGAAACGTTTTTTATGCGTTGCAGAAGCTATCCATCGAAAATATCCAACCTACATTAAAATTGAATTGCGAGGTAGTACAGGTTTTCATCGTGTAACTTCGAATTTTTTTTTTCGAAACTCTCTTTGCACTGTCATAATCGATTCCCGTTGAAAATAACGTTCTACGCAAAACACGCGTTCCTTCTCGTTATAGGATGCCATGATAGAATCTCTCGTGTGTACACTAAACGTGGAGCATGCGGTTTGCGTTGTGGCAGTATTACTAACTGCGTTATTAAAAAAACTAAACTGTCCGTTTTTATATTATATATCGTTGGAATTGTTTCCCTTAAAACGTGTATTCACAAATCGGGTATAATTTTTTATCATTTCATATCTTGGACAAATGATGCTTCTTTGGATTTATTTTTCCTTTTATATTTTTTATAAATTGTGTATATTTTTTTATTTCGTTTTATACGTGACTTGATAATGGCTTAAAGCCGAAAAGCTTCGTTCGATTTAATCGGTAATCATTTTTCGAAACAAGTTACAAACTATTCATAATACGTAGGTGGTTGTGTGCATTCTTCTCGTCATGATACTTTCTGATAACCTTAAACAATTCCATCGGGATAGTTCTGCTAACAACTTGTAATCAATACCGCGGGATTTACTACGGTTGAGGATGTGGCTTTTCTAAATGTGATCGTTAAAATTAGTAAAGCTTCTTCTTGTTGTTATGCAGCTAACTTCGTGGTATTCTCGTATAAAGTTGAAACTTCGTTTCTGTCCTAGTAGCTCATTAAGTATTCCGAACGATATTCGAATAAGAATGGATGACATCCGCTACAATTGGAAAAGGTTTCCTTAATCACGAAAAAAAGTGACATCGACCGTTATTTTGTCAATGCTCGACCACTGACAACCGAACGATAAATTTGAATAATTTTATGTCCTTTCAATTACCGTTTTATATAACAAACCACCGGCACCAGATGAACGACTTTTAGCTATTATTATCATTACTAATTGAATTTTCGATATTTTGGTAATTTTCCTTGCCTTAGGATGATCGTCTTAATACTGAATTTTAGCACGTGCATACACAATTTACATTTATATATACGTACATGATATTGCGGTAGTGTAGTTGCTAGAGTTCTCGATTGAAAACACGACGGTCGAGGGTTCCAAACCAACACGCGACAGAAATGTTTTCATCATTACGTACTTTTTAATTATCACGGAGAGTGGCACCCCACTCCGTATAACATCAAATGCGCGCGCATCTTCGTCGTATATATATGTAAATATAAATTAGTGCTTTGAATGCTAGCTCATTTTTTACGTAAAAATAAAACGTACAGTGGCTAGTCACGACGAACAATACAACGATGATGATACGTATACGAATTATCCAAAAACGACTTTTGCAGGCATAATAAAGTGAATTGATTTGGGAAGAATAATAAAGGAACTGGAAATTAAAAGGAAAATACTTAGAAGAGAGAATTGTCACTTTGTTCGGGGGGCTGACACCTTAGCCTTTGGATACACATCCTGACCGCAAGGCAGCGGGTTGCTATTGAGGTGGTAGCTGTGTGTAAAATAAATCATGTATGTGCGCGCGCGCAAGTTGTTAAATGTTCCTTAAATATATATTTAGAGAAAAATAATGTTCAAATTTATTACAAATGCACGCTTATAATAACTTACGGCACTAAAGATTATTACATAATAAATTTTTAGAAGTATATTGGACAGAGGTAAAGAGCATGCAAAATATTACTGCTATTACTACTACTATTATCACAACTGAAATAAGGTTTCATACACTGTCCATTCGATTTTCAACGTATTCGCCCATTTACATGCATGTACATTCCTAATATAATACACGCAGTTCATAATACATTCTCATACGTCTTATGAATTAATTATTTAATAATCACTAATATTAACATCGAAACAGATTATCATGTAGAAATTCTTTATTATTCACAATTTTTATAGACTTTGTTGCGTCATATTAAACAATTATTAAATTTCAATGTTTTTGGAGAATATTTATCCGGGCGTATTATTAACATTTATCGTTTATTAGCTTGAAACATGAACGCGGATTCATTTGTAGTTGGAAATCTTCAAACGAAATGACACACGTTATTGCCAGTAAATAACTGCATTAAGTATGATAAATTTATACACTCATATCCGAGTTATGTCGTCTGCATAAGAAAAAGAATGAGAGGAGGAGGAATTTAATTAGTGAAAAAAAAAGAAAAGGAAAGAATGGAAAGGATAGAAATATGTAGAAAGTTGTGCGTGAATTGATAATGTAGGAGCAGGAACACAAAACCGTGCAACCACATATGTTTTTATCCAGTGGCAACCAGAGGAAGACGACCAGAAACATAATGTGGCTTATGCTGAGAAATAAGGAGAAGGAATCAACAGAGAAGGGGGATAAGAAGAAAGAAAGAAGAAAGGAAAAGGAAAAGAAAATACCACTATTTTGGGGTGGCACCCTAGCCTTTGGATCAATATCCTATCCGCAAGGTATCGGTTTGTTACTGAGAAGGTAACGGTGTAGGGTTTTTACGGTGACCTAAACTCGCCGAGAGACAGTCTTATGATCTATGCAGACTTTTAGCAGACAGATCCTCAAACTGTCCATCTGCATCATTGTGTCTCCTTATCCTGTCACTACTGGAACTACCTACATGAGGTTTGCCGCCAGTAGCCGCTGTTGGTCTGCGGTTGCTTATTCGACTGAAGTCTTATTCGCAGCTAACCTACATATTTGTATGCCGTTCCACTATCCGCCACCTGTGGACGTACCCTGTTCCGGTTGCAGCTCCGGATCCTTGAGAGCAATAAGTACATATATATCACGATCACGATTCACTTAATTTTGTCCACTGCTACTCTTTCATTATCATACATGTTTTTTATTACGTTCGTGTACTCGTCTTCTATATATTTATTCGCTAAGAGATTTTATTATTGCCAATATTTCTACGATATCAAATGCTTTATGGTAGTTTGTTAATGTCATATCTGGTTCTTGACTGTATTCATTACATTTTGAAATTAAAATTCTCATAATACGCACGTTGAAGCCGGATCTAAAACCCGTTCGTTCACCGCATGGTTGATAATAATCGATTGGTTTCATCAGCCGTTGTGCAATACTACTTGCATAAATCTTGTAAACATGATGCTCCTATCATTTTCAAGCTTAATCGTATATTTTATTTTCTATATATACGTGTGTATATATAAAGCATGGATGTCGTTAGTAATAGGAAATAATCGCTGCTGTTTTCAGTATTCATTATTTGAGGGGCTCGCCAAAGAATTTTCCAACTTTTTCTTAAACATATGTTCGTTTGTATATCTTTAACCGCTGCTTGTCTGCATTGCGTACGTTAACTAGCGCCAAAATAAATAAAGAACAGAATTCCGCCTCCTATCAGATGTAGCTCTAACCGATGTTATGAAAAAACTGCCTTTGGCAATCATAAAATTTTCTACCGACACTCTTTAACAACGAGAAAGCTTTTCTTCGAACTGCCTTTAAATTTTCGCTTTGGGTTTTCTACGATAAATTGAGCGGAAAGGACCGTTGCTGCTCGTTCGCTTGTTTTCCCGGAACTTTTTCTTTAATCACCGTCAACGTTTTCTTGCGAAAAGATACCCGTTGCGTACTACTCGATCAATTTGTTCACGCGAGGCAGCATTGATGATGATGATCTATTTCCGGAGGCATGTAAACTTTAAGACGACTTAACTTCGATAAATTTTAACTAGCTTCCTCTATCTTTTCCTTCGTTGTTGTAATTTGTTTGCGTTACTCATTTTTTGTCATGTTGTCGAAGTTGTAATTTTTTTTTCGTTTTGGTTTCCCCGTTAGTTTTTTCGAAAATAGTTTTTACTACTAAGGAGACCGACACGGAAATAATCTAATTTAAAGTCTGAAGTTGGAAGTTTGAAATTTAAAAGAAAAATCTTCCATACATACATATATATATATATATATATATATATATATATATATATATATATATATAAAATAGCCCTACTGGGACTATTCGTTGTTACAATTTTAATTTTTAAATCAATTTTGGTAACTAATTTAATACCGCGATACTCGGTGCATACTTAAGTATATGTTGCATATTCAGTGACGTTAGTTTTATGACTAAATAACAATGCTAACTGTAATGTTTACATATTAGATTTTATCATTCAGTGTTAGTTTGGCCACGTTCTACATTAGTGTGCTGTCGAAGAAGCCTTTCCTCGTGTTTAATCGCAGTATCTTCGACGACGTCACTTGTAACTTCTGAAGATCGCTATGTCATTCTCACAAATTAACGTCATGTTTTCAAATCGGCGCGATAATTTGCTTATAAAGTAAAACCTTATGGTTCATATTATAGGGTGAGCACTAATAAGCGAACACTTTGGTTTTATTCTTTATTTACTATTGTTCCGTCGTATTTGTTAAAAACCACTTATCTAAGTACATACGGTGGTCGGAAGATGCCTGAAGAACCATCTAATTTCTTCCAAGTATACGATTCCGGATCATTAATCTTGATCCTCCATTTCATTGATCGTTTGCTAATTCGACGAATGGCGCGTTAGAGTTTTGATTTCCGACTGCAGGAATACAGGAATATAATCCGTAAACGTCACGATTGTAGTACCATCATTTGTCGCTAATAGGTGACGGGAACCTTGGTTGCGGAAATACATTACTCAGTCTTCTGAATACATCTTCGGTTATTTCACATCAGATTCTGATAATACGTATCTAAAAAAATTTATTGTAGTCGGTTTTGTTTCGGAAATTAGCGTGGACGAATATCGTGACACGAGATTTTTAATATGATTTACGAAATTGCAATTATATTTTAAAAAATAATAATAATAATAAAAATCGATCGTGACGTCGGGGCTTTTATATCTGTCAATCCCTTGCGTGACAAAAGGTAGAATTCGTGTCAATTTAATAATCAGGTAGGGGAATAATGTGGTTGGTCCGAGTTTTCGTCTATTCCCGGGGGATTTTTCTGAGAACGTAACGTAATAAACAATTTTTATAGAAACTTGTATTTCAAACAAAACTAAAATTATTAAATATCGACGTAAAAGTACGTTTAACTATATTTTTACTATCATCATTATCAATATTCTTTCATCATTAGGAACATTTGCTGTGGTTTTAATAAAGCATCTTTCTACGGTCCCGTTAAACACGAAATTATCGAACGAATGAAGAATTAATAACGTAACGGCGATGACTAGAAAATCGCTTTATTATGTTTACGTTAGCACGTAATTCCCTCGAGAAGACATTTTTATTTTGCATTTTTTTATTTTCGAACACGGGGTTTGTTTGAAAAAAAAAAAAAAAATGAAAAATGAAAAATAAACGAAAAACTTATTTTACAGGCCTTTGCGTTTCAGTAATTTTTAGAGCGGAGTTATCGTGTATAGGGAAATTAATGATGCGATGATAATAATAATTGCCTGTGGCGGCTTCCTGCTATAATGACCGACAATCCGGATTATTACACGCAAAGCTGATGTGCAGATTTTACCATTGGTATATTAGTCCAATGCCTTATTCTAATAATAAATTTAATTAAACTACTAAATCCGGCGGGATGTCTGACATCGAAACCGATATCTAGTATATCGTTCTCACATTTTCAAACATAATTTGTACTTATTTTAGTTACACAGCGAGATGTACACAATATAAACGATAGAAAAAGCTAAACAATTTTTTTTTTAAAGTGAAACTTCCATGGGCGCGTTGTATATGGGGAGTTAAAACGAGCGAGCGAGCCAAAGGCTTATACACATAAGCAGGCCCATTCTCACAGTGTAGTCTCCTCCTTTCTTTCCCGTGATGTGCTCATCCCCGAGACACATTTTTTTAATTAATTAATACGTTGTTGCGGACTGTGCATAAATAGAATTAAACATAAAAGGCGAGTACCCCTACTGGATTATACTGACCTTAAACAAGATGATCCCGCAGTCTCTTCTGGAGTTGTTTTCGGTAGTATGTAGTAATCCTTTTCGTTCTTTTTAGCATGAATTATATCGAGTAGAGGATTTTAGTTTTTGTGAATTTTTTTACGAATTTCAAATTTGACGGTTTAGTGCTGGCCGAAAATTGAACCCCGTATGCCCGGATAGATTTTAAAATTCTATTAGGCGTTTGTTATCAGTTGTGTTTTGAGCCAGTACGTAGTTATAACCGGAATCTCGGGAGTTCCGTTTATTTAACTTGTATATCAACGTCAATCGACTGCCCAAAATTCAAACTTAAATATCCGAACGTTGACAATTGATGTTATTAAAAAGTCCTTATAAATAATTTTTTTATCGTATTTCTCACACCGTGAAAATCGATTATCGAATAATCGGTATCCGTGTATATTAATTTGTACGCAGTTTTGTTCATCATCGAACATAGCGTAATTATATGTATAATTAAGTTATTTGAAGTTTCGTCTTTTTAAAAGATTTAACATTTTTCTCCCACCGTCTATAGGTCAACACGCACTTTTTTTTAGAGTGGATAGGTAAAAAATCCAATTGCCGAAATAGGTCATTTTTAATTTAACTCTGTCGGTTATGACCTGACAGAAAATCGTTTTTGACAGTAATGACGTAACCCTCGTACTTTCAGATGAAATACGTTCAACTCAAAAAATGTACTACAACTTAATGACGCCGCAATCGGTTTATTTATTCTGGAGACATCTTTTTTCTTTTTTTTTTTGTGTGTGTGTGTGTGTGGAATGATATTAAGAACATACGTATAAATAAGAGCTTATCGTCTAAGTCCTACCCTTTCTTCATTTCATTTTATAATTATAATTATCGTAATTACTATTTTAAGTGTTATTATTTATTTTGTATTTAACATTTATTTTTTGAATTAGCATTTGTAATGTATATTAAATTATGATCTTTTCTTTGAACTAGTGTGGAATGTATTAAAATAAACAACAAGTAAGTAGTTATAGTCACTAAATTTTGTATCAAAAATCTTTTCGGCTATTAGACCATTTTCAGTCGTACATAAATAAAAATAAAGGAAAAATTATAACAAAAAATAAAATATTAGAAAATAATCAACTTCTATATTACGTATTTTCTTACATTTTATCGATTTTATTATTATAATTCTTTTATTTTTATTCACTTGAGAATGGTTTAATAGCTGAAAAGATTCGCGTCTTTTAATACAAAATTTAGTGATTTTAACTAGTTTTTTGTTGTTTACGTTAAATTATATTGCTAATGTTAATATCTGTTGTAAAATTTGTTAAATACTTAAGTATAATTCTAAATAATAAACCTAAATTCGATCCTCGTATTAAATTTTTAAATGATAAAATCAATAATGTATTTCATACGCAACCAAATATAGTATATGATAAATATATTTAAAAAAAAAAAAAAGTTAAAACGTATAAATATACAGCGCGATAGATCTCTATACATATTAAGTGTTCGCCCGAAATCTTTTCATAGTTCTTCAGTCTGTGGCCTAATATGACATTCAGCCTGTTATCAACAAGATAATACTATCAAATGGTTTTCTGTATCAGAGATAGCTTATAAAATTAATAAACATTTAAACTGGAAAAAAGCTCCAGGTATTGAAGATATTTCACCTAAAATCTGCTGAACTGGTCACATTGAAAAAAGCTATTGAACGAGATTAATACGATAATTCAAATCATTGAAGAGGTCATCGAGGAAAAGTATCGCTCAACGGCTTTCTTTGATGGAGCAAAGGCAGTCGACAAAGTGTGTTGTCTTCTACTTTTCAAACTGTGAACACAAGGCTATACGTCGCTGAAAGCGTCTCAAGTCGCAAAACCAAATTTGTTCACTGGATGAAATGACCTCACACGTGTTTTCTTTTCAGATTTTACTTTACAATCTGTTATTAGTAATTATTTAACTAATTAGTTTATACTCGTACCATTCTCATAACAGCAAAGGCCAATTAAAATGCGAACACTGGTTCGTAAATAATTGAATACAAATACATAAATAAATGAATAAATTTCTTAAGATAAATTTGTTTTATTCCGGAATGTTTAATTTTGAAATTATTTTTCATTACGCTATTATTCACAAAGTATGAGGACACTGAGTCGGTGGAATAACTGGTCTCGAAAGATTTTCCGTTCCTGTCAATAACGGGTAATCTACATTATTTTTCAAGACGTTCGCAAGCACCACGGTGAAATGTATTTTTAAAAAAAAACTAAAGTCACGCAGCTGCAAAAACGAACTTCGTTACAAATAACAGTTCAGTTCGTTGAAATAAAATTAAAATGAGGCGCTTGCTTTATCTCCGAGTATGTCATCGAGATAGTTAATTCAAAATTGCCGATAAAGCACGTTCTAAAGTTGGTGAAAAAGTTTTTCGAATAGAAAAGTAGTTGCAACGGAAAGTTAGGTAAAAAGTTATGCAGAGGAACGGTAGTTCCACTTATTCGGAATAAGTTAAACAAAAAATTATTCGAGTACGCCTTAGCAATATTGAAACATTTTTAAAGCTCGATATATCTTTCAGACGCGAAACAGTGTGCGATAATTAAAATGTTGCAATTCGATAAATAAAAAGGAAACAATGGATACTAATCGGTAAAAGAAATAACGCGCGTGATAAATTAAGAATTGATGGAAATCAAATTGAAGTAAATTCAAATAATGCGGTGACCTACCTTACAGAGGACCTTGATCCAGATGATGAGGTGAAACAACGTTGTGCATATGCTCAATTAAATATGGGGCACTTAAACTACGTGATAGCACCTTTAGCTTGACATTAAGACGAGATTGCTGTTCAATCTTACTGTATGGGATTGAAACAGCCGCACTGATGAAAGATAATTTGACCTTTATGCTGTTTGTGAAATGTGGTTTCATCGAAGAATGTTAAAAATCCCTTTAAAGGTAAAAATGATAAATGAAAACGTATTGAAAACTGCGCAAGCAGAAAGAGTTATATGTAAATATAATAAAATCCGATACTTTGCTCTCATCATCCGCGGTGAAACATACGTCATTCCGCAATTAGTATTCGAAGGAAAGATTGCCGAACTTCGGGGACCTGGTAAAAGAAAAAATTACTAGTTCAAAAATAGTAAAGATTGAGAGATTGATTGATGTGACGTTTACACTTAATATTAAGTACGACACGCTCAAAATAAATTTCTTCGGCTGATACTCGTTGGTTTCAACGAAATGACGCACTCCATGCATATATATATACAGATAAGTCAACTAAGTAATATATGAATATGCTCGACAGCATCAGAAACGGTTTTTTTTTTTTACCATCCAAATCCGGAGCATCGGAACTTTTATCTACTGATCTGGATTTTAGAACGCTGAAACGTGTCAAACCTCATTAATTGGTCGTTACTAATTAATAAAATTAGCAGAGTTTAGTCATTTGGCTATTCCTCTGCGCATGTTACGCTAGTTATAAATACTGCTTATTTAATTTAGATCTATGATTGCAGAAATAAATCGACTATCCTTTTCAGGAGCTGTATTTTTTTTTTGTTTAAAGTACGACATCATAAAGAAGAAGTTGCGTTTAAATATATTTTGACAGAGTGGACTGGAAAAATTTCTCGTGGCTGGAATGATAGTAGGTCGTCGTCGGTAAAATGAAAATTCCCAACGAGATACATATTGATGATGCTGAGTCGTAAGATTGGAATAACGGATAAAGTTTCACGTGATTGGACATCGTTTAAGATGATCCATAGCTTCACGATGTTCGAAACGAGAAATCAATAATGATTATGATATTCCACGAAATAAGGAACCGATTTTTAATGACATTTTTTATATATAAAAGGAGAAGATAGCGTTTTAATGTTTTATATATATATATATATATATATATATATATATATATATATATATATATATATATAATGTTGAATATATTGGAGAGTAGTGATTTTATTAATTAATTATAAACCAAACAAAATATAACACAATCACTAAAAGTTTTTAATCGCGAAGCTTTTCGACAGTTACGTAATTTTCAAGCACGCGCAATAATTATTAAATCTAAAAAATAGTTATATTTTGTTTGGTTTATAATTAATTATCATCATGTAGTCATCAGTCCTAAGACTGGTTTGCTAATTTCTTCCATGACTGGCGGTTTTCTGTTTTCCTCTTGATATCCGTATATCCTGTGCTACTAGTGTCTTCTATTACTTGCTGTGTATATTGATTTCTTGGTCTTCCCTTTCCGCGTTTCCCATTCATCTGTCCTTCTATAATTATCTTTAATAAGCTTTCATGTCTTAAAATGTGACCGATCATATTAGTTTTTCGTTTTATTATTTTTTTCCATAATGTTCTTCCTTCGCCAATTTTTCCTAACACCTCTTCATTTGTTAATTTATCGGTCCATCTTATTTTCAGCATTCTCCTATAGCACCATATTTCGAAGGTTTCTGTTATTTTTTTCTGCTTTACCAACCATCCATGTTTCACATCCGTACAACGCTGCATTCCAAACAAATAAGGTTAAAAAATTTTTCCTCAAATTCGTACTTATAGCCTTGGTTAAAGTATTTTTCCGATCGTAAAAAACTTGCTTCGCTTGATTGATCCGTTTTTTAATGTCCTACTACCCAAGTAATGAAATTCATTCACTTCTTGTATTTTAACACCGTCAATATCTGCACTTATTTTCTTTCGACTGTTATTTTTTTCGCATATAATAATTTTTGTTTTATTTTTATTTATTTGCATTCCATATTTCTTAAATACATCTTCCATTACTTTTAATGTTTCCTTCAATTGATTTCGATTTTCTGCTAAAACAGCTATATCATCGGCAAATTGTAATGTGCATATTATTTCACCTTGTATTTTTACACCATTTTTCTTTGTTTTTTCTTTAATTTCTTTCATTATTTCTTCTATATACGGGTTGAATAATATCGGTGATAAAGCACAGCCCTGTCTAACTCCTTTCAATATTTTAACTTCTTTGTTCACATATGTGTATCATTGCTTTCTGATTTTCGTATAATTTATATATTAATTTAATATCCTTCTTGTTTATTTCCGTTTTCTGTAATATTGTAAACAATGTATTGACATTATCAAAGGCTTTTTGTATATCTATGAATGCAATATAAAGTGAATTTCCGATTCTAAATCTTTGTTCGATTAACAGTCTTAGTGCCAGAATTGCTTCGCGAGTATCTATACGTCTCCTAAATCCGAACTGAGCATCTCCTAATATAATTTCTACTTTATTTATTATTCTTGTATACAATATTCTTACCAATATCTTTGATGCATGACTTATTAAGTTTAATGTTCTAAAATCTTCACATTTATCTGAGTTCGTTCTTTTTGGTATTGCAATTATTTTTCCTGTTATAAAATCTATCGGTATTGTCTCATTCTTATATATCTTTCTTATCAGCTCGTATAGAAAATCATTTGCCTGTATTCCTCCTACTTTTATTAGCTCAATCGGAAAATTATCAATACCCGTTGACTTATTATTCCGTATTTCTTTTAGAGCTTTATCGTATTCGCTTCTTAGTATTTCATTTTCTTCATCTTGACTCACATTGTTATATTTTAGCTTCACAAGTTCTTCATTTGAATTATATAACTCTTCCAAATATTCTTTCCACCTTCGTGCTTTTTCATGATCCTCTATTAACAACTGACCGTTTATATCTCTAATAGTTGTTGATTTATATCTGGATTTATACATATTTTGTTTTAATAATTTATAACCAATATCAATTCTTCCTTCATTGAATTCTTTTTCTATTTCATAACATTTTCTATTTAACCAATCTTCTTTCGCTAGCTTACACAATCGGTTTATTTCATTTCTTATCGCATTATACTTTGTTTTATCCCCTTGCGATTTACTATTTTTGTATTTCCGTCTTTCATCAATTTGTTGTATTATTTCTTTAGAAATCCAGGGCTTCCTTGCGGTTTTTCTATCTTTTCCAAGCTTATTTTCCGCGGTTTTCAATATTTCCATTTTAAAAGCAGTCCAGTTGTCTTCAATATCTTCATTTCTTATTGGTATCAACGATTTATTCAATTGTTCTTCAAATTCTCTAGCGATAGTTGGATTTTTTAACTTATGCAGATTTAGTTCCACAGTTCCTATTTTCCTCAACGTTTTCCATTTCAATTTACACTTCATCATTACCAAATTGTGATCAGAATCCATGTCAGCTCCAGGATAAGCTCTGCAATCTTTAACCTGATTTTTAAATCTTTGTTTAATTATTATATAATCTAATTGATATCTTCCAATATCACCGGGCATTTTCCAAGTGAATCTTCTTCTTCTGTGGTGTTGAAAGCAAGTATTTGTTAATAACAGCTTATGTTTTTCACAGAATTCTAATAATCTTTCCCCTCTGTTATTTCTGTCACCTAGCCCATAATTTCCCATTGTTTTACTGTTAGATGTTTCCTCTCCTACTACCGCGTGGTAGCGTTCCAGTTGTGTTAGCGTTTCCGAGGAGTTGATTTAACTAATTTATATTGACCTAATTTCGTCCCGTCCAATTTTTTTTTTTTTTTCAAAATTTATACCCGGAATAAAAACGATCGATTTTTGTTTTTGTCGTGTCAATTTACTCTCACCTTACAGAGAAAAAAATTTCACCTTCTTCGCCGAATTTCGTTCTATCATCGTCGTTGGTGTCATCCATCACTGTGTAGACAGTTTGGCGATTTTTCAGTCGAACCCGATGTATTTCGGGCTTGAGTTAAATTACGTTTTATGGAAATCCGATTATCACTTCTCGATGAAACTTTTTTCTTTCGTTTACCTTCCGAATTATGATTATTTTATTATTACGGAGATAAATTGTTTATTGTTGCCTTATTTTCTTTTTCGTTAAATAATATGTTCCGCGTAGAGGGTCCCGTTTTGACACATTCGATTCGAGAAAAACTTATTAATACGTATTCAATAAAAAAACAAAATGTTCTCACGTGCGGCAATTTTTTAACGCGTGTTACGTTACGTCGGACGTTCCTGCGTTACTATAGGACAAGTTGCAGAAATCGCGCAAAGCAACCAGCGGTTGCGTTTTGGACGCACGTACAATCATTTAACGTGCGTATTATGTTAAAACGCGCGTTTGCAACACCGTTTTTCACGCGATTTAGATAAACAATACAGCCTTGCCAAAATCTATCAGGTTGCCTTTAGGCATCCTTCCCATGAACGCAAAAAAACGCGCGTTCATTAGCGATTTACAACCGCGCGTATTTAGATATGTACATTTCTTATAGATGCTTCGCATGTTTCTCGATAACGAGCGTTAACGCGAGAAAACGTGAATAATCTCAATGTCCCCGGTTTGAAATACCATACATCACCGTTGGAATCTTTTGTTAAAGCGGTGTTTGATCTTATTTCTTTGTGTTTTGTTTATTTGTGTTATGTTATAATTTTTTATTACTTTTAAAACAATGGAAGACATTGATTTATTGATTCATCATCATCATCCTGTAGCTTCTTTTTGTCACATCCAACATTGATCTATATTTCCCTTTTTCTAGCTGATTTGATAATTTCTTCGATTTTGATTTATTAATTAGTGAAATAATAATAATAAAAAAAAAAACAAGTCGTATGGAATATCGAATAAAGTTGACAAAAAACAGCTTGGGATTTTACTTCTTTCAAATATGGGAGATTCCGATGAAAAAACGAAAGAAAAATTTTCGGTACTGTTTCTTATTTCTTATTTTGTCTTTGCTTAACAATATTGTTTTTCTATGTAGTACGCTGTTCCACTAATAATAAACCTTTGAACTATAGTATACGAATTATCTAATACCGTGTCAGCATAGGCTTGTAAATGACTAAATCTATTTACTTCTTCTACGCTATTACAATTTACGTCAGTGTCAATCATGTTTACATACTTTTTTAAATTTATAACTAACCTATTGTAATTAATAACTCTAATGGCACTTGTGACTTAGTTATAACTAAGTTTACGTTAAAAGTAATATAGTAGCGATCGCTAGCATTCAACTCATACAAGACTTCCGATTAATGGTTAATTAAATATATTATAATACTAGTTGCTATAGTTAGATCAATTACACTTTTTTGATTATCTCTCTGAAAAGTATGTTTTTAACGTTTAACACATTTAAATCGTGCGTTTGTATTATGTTTAATAATTGTTTTCCTCTCTGGTTATTTGTTTTGTGTCATAATAAATTCCGGGAGTTTAAGTCTCCCAACCGAATAAATTTATTCAAATTATTTAAATCTAAAATTATTAGGTGGTATGTACGTTAACATAAAATTTATATCGTAAATTCTTATTATTATAATAATTATTGTGTACGTAAGTTCAAGGGTATTCCTAGCCTGTAGATTATCATAATTTTATTGTGCTTAATTTTCTTATAATTTCTGGGGAACATAATCTCTATGATAAATATAATGTCTATATTAATTCGATATCATTTTCATCATCTCTCTGCGTTCGGAATAAAAGAACGGAATCAAGGAATGCCTTGGTTTTTTTCCCCTGATCTTTCGGTTTTATTCGCGGGATTTTAGAAATGTATTTTTAATAATAACCTTTTTCATCATCGTCGTCGTATTGTTCGCTTCCAAACGTCGTGACTAGCCATTGTATATGTACAAAATGGACTAGTCTTCCAAGTATTATTTGCAAATGCTATACAAACTGGAGTGCTACCGACTTTTACGTGATAATTAAGCATTATCGTCATTATAGATTAATGATCGAAGTTGGATAGTGAAGGTGGTAAAGGAAATCGTCTAAATATTACATGAGAAAAATAGATCGGTTGCCAAGAAAAAGTTTGAACCTAATAAACGAGTATAATTGTAGAAATCAGAATGAACCATTAAACGATCTGTTAATCGTGTAATGTATTCAATATAGAAGGACTGGTATTTATTTACCAAAGTTCGTGATTAGTTACTAAAAAATAAGCGTATCGATTTAAACGAAAACACGCAAATAAAATATAAACTAAGAAAAACGAACTTTTGGTGAACAAACTAATATAATAAATACGTGACGTGATTAAATAATATACCGGAAGAAATGTTGAAAGAAAAAAAGATTGGGAAACTGAAAGAGTAGTTAAAAGATATAGGGATAATATAAACAGAATAATAAGAAACAAAACAAATTTAACTCGTATAAAGTAAAGTAGAATAAAAAAACAATTTATAACGAATTCGAAGTGGTGCGACAAGTGATAGCGATAAATTTGATATAGCGTCTGCTGCTACTAAATGAGGTACGCAGTACGGTAAATAAAAATAGTTACTGCGTGTATTTGGGAATGAATGAGTACTCCAATTGTAACTTTGTGTATATGTGGGTATGTGAATTTTATAAATTAAAAATTAACCATATATGTGTGTAATAATATTATATCGTAAAATGATGTAGATGCGTCGACAAGCGTAAGCTTGACGGAACATATATTACCTAACACGTAAAGAATGGGCTGGGAGTGTGTGTAATTGTGTTTACTTCTTGTATTATTATTTTATAATAAATATACAGTTTTGAAGGAAAAAAATTCGATATGCTGATTACGTCGCATTAATGACCACGAGTATAAAGCGTACGTTTCTGTGATAAATCGGGTATAAATGAATAGCGTTTGATCTCGTAATAAACAAATCTTTAATATATATATACATATATATAAACAATAAAAAAAGTAATCAAAGTTCGTTGGAAATGATGGATTTAAATCAAAATAAACGCCCACGCACCTTAAATGCGTATAACACCGTAATGACGATGACACATGAAAATGCTTTAACCCTTTCAGTCACAACGTCCACTATGTGGGACATGAAATTTTTTAATGTTAACAACAAATTTTATACGTGAAATGTTTCAATTTCAAAAATATTTATATAAATACATTGGAAATTATCTACGGTTCTCCCAAGAAGCAGTATTGTATGATTTAATGTTAAGATTTTATCATGTATAGACTGAAAGGGTTAATAGCCGAAAAGATTTGTAGTTTTTTATTACAATTTTTTTTATTTTTTTATTTTTGTTATGAAATCACTGCGTTCCACATCAGTTCAGATTATGAAACGAGGATCACGATTTAAAAAAATATATATATATATTTTATATCTTTCGCAGAAAATAATGACGGAAACGAAATTGAAGGTCATAAAGGACACGTGTCATTATAGAATATTTAAGAAAAAGTTTTGATCTGACGCTTCCATACGCGAAATGTAAAAATCCACTCAGTAAATGCTGTAATGTTGCGCGTTTTCTTATACGCTTTGGAAACATGGCCAATTTGATATAAGAATAAATCTTTTATCAAATAATCGAAACGTAGTAACGGTAACACTGATGATCAGCACGTCGAATACTTAATTCGCAAGTCTTACGGTGATTATTTTGTTTATTATTGCCAATTTTTACTCGTTTCGGTTTTGGGCACCTTTAAAATTTATTATTATTTTTAAATTTAAACATAAGTAATAAGAGTTAATTTTTGACAGTTTTTTTTTATGTTTATTTTATATAATTTTTTTAATAAATTTTTACGTATATATATTTTTAAGACAGTTTCTGATGAGTCGTTTCTTTCTATCTTATTTTTTCTTTACATATTATCTGCTGTTCATATTTTTAAGTACTATCGCTAACTAATGTGCATGTGTATATATTCATAATGTGTATATATATATATATATATATATATATATATATATATATATATATATATATATATATATATATATATAATAAGTGACTGATAGGGGAATATTAACTAATGTCTTCTTAGGTTTTGCTTTGGATAACTGCGTCGATATATATATATATATATATATATATATATAAACTATCTCACACCTGTATACACGCTACGTTTCTTTTTCGTTCACATATTTTTCCATTGACACTTTAAAATTTTTTGCCGCGAACTCATTTTAAATATTTTTAACCATATATATAATATATGTATTATATATATGATGCAACTTTTATCTATATGCGGAAAACGTAAAGTCGACATTTTTATTAAGGCTGGTCGTTGGCACGTCATCCATTTCATCTTGCTATTCATCTGAAATTGTTCTCTTTTGTTTGGTTCGCCAGACGTTACCACTTGGTATTTTTTTCTGCTTTTTCAAATTTGTTTGATCTTGGTGATGGAAAAATTCTCTTGAACGTTACATTTTTTGTTTTTTTCACATCTTTTGTCCTAAGACGATTTTAATAAGCGCTACTTTGCTAACAGAGTGGTTGTCATCGCAAAAGACTCCGTTTCTTTTACTATCAGGCGCCTAATCATTATTATTATTATTATTATCAGTATTACTAGATTATATACTTCCGACCGTTATGTAATCCGTTATTCTTGTTGGCTGGCACTCTATTTCGTTCCTCGGCATGTACGCGAACGTTGACCTCTGCTAAGTTGAAACGTTAACGTTTACAAGGGTGCGTAATAAAAATTCGATAACCGTCACTCTTTTAAAAAATTTTCACTTATTATTCCGTTAGAATTTAATGTATCTTTGCCTAGAATTTATTTCGTCGTAAACTTGGTTAATTTGATCGACAACTCCTTTTCATATGGACCGCTTTTCTCCACTCTTCTCTAAAGTCTTTGAAAGATTACTACTGTCAAGACTCCTTCCGATAATTAAAAACTCCAACATAATAGCTGATTATCAGTTCGGATTCCGTTCAAATTACGCCAAAGTAGAACAAATACATCGTTTTCACAGATATATCATCGACTGTTATCGTTACTTCATTCGGCAGCCTTTATGGATATCAGTCAGGCGTTTGATCGTGTATTACTGCTTAAGATTAAACGCACGTTACCGCACACATATTTCGGTTTATTCTGGCCATATCTAGCGGACAGGTATTTTCAAATTAAACATGGCGAAGAAACATCCAACTTTCATTCCATTTATGCAGATGTGCCACAGGGATCTGTATTAGGCTCGTTTCTTTACCTCATATACGCCCACGACATGTCACTTCAGGAGGATGTTGAGGTAGCGGCATTTACGGTGGACGTAGTTTTCCTATCAAAAAGCCTGTACGCAGTAGAAGCATCCGACCGGTTGCAATCTAGCTTAGACTCTTTCCAGGACTGGACCCGCATTTAGGCAAATTAAAAAATTACCTCTAAAATCTGTAATCGGACTTACAAATGTAATAAATGATATGATGGTATTGTTACACTATCATCAATGAATACAGTCCTACTATGAAAACGTGCTCAGTAGAGGTTCCTCAAGTAGTATTTTGGAAGCTGTTTCGTTCAATTTGATTTTATCTGATTTTTCCTAATTTACATAAAATTCAGATTGCTCTTTACGCCGACGACACAGTTTTTCTCTGCACTTCTTATATACCCAAAACAATCGCTAATAAGTTGCAAACAGAAATAAACCGCTTCTTTCGTTGTAAAAGATGGAAAATTGATTTAAACTGTGTTAAAACTGAGACTACATTTCTCACCGAGTAGCGTCCCACATTACCCGCTGAAGTGGTTAATTCCACCGTAGTTAGCTGGTTAAAACGTGTTCGTTACCTCGGGATAATCTTGGATAATTTTTCCGAACATGTTAATCATGGTTACTCTGAAAGCTAACCAAAACTTATCTCTGCTACATATCCGTTATTTAACAGAAAATCATTTCTTAATGTTAATAATAAAATATGTTTTTATAAAACACTTATTCGTCCAGTAATCGCGTACTATTGTCCAGTTCGGAGTTTTGTTTCAAATACAAATTTTAATAAATTACGATCATTACAAAACGGGTATCTCAGATGTGTACTAAATATTCCTAAATAGAATATGCATACTACCCTAAACATTTCTTATTTAGAAAAAAAAAAAACACGAAAAACATAATAGCATCATACACTAAATTTAGCGCATAAGTTCTGAGATGACTGCTTAGTCCACGATAATTATTTAATTTCTTCCGTAGGTAATTACGATTCTAGGCAACTTCAATTTATATATATATTAAATATAAACATAAAACATAACCTTTTATAACGTTATGTGGGACTTGTTTTTCGATTCATTACTTCTTCCATATTTTCTTATTGTCTAACGTGTCTTTCTTCGAATTGGCCAGCTATCGTAAAATATTTTCATGGTGGCTTTCGTTCGTTATGTCTTCATGTTTTTGCTTCATCTGTCCATTTAATATTTCTTCTTCAACTTTTTCTTCAAAGCTCTGAAAATCATTAACTGTGCTTCTGAATCTGCTTCTATTCGTTGTGTCTTCTTCCGTGACGTTAATTTGCTCAAGATTTTTCTTAACTTCTCTGATCCAGCTAATTTGCGTTCTAGTTGTTTTTATCAAAATATTCGAAAATTCTTCATGTTAAACGTTCCGACTCCATATTCTTTTGAAGTATATATCGTTATTATTATTATGATAACCGTTCCTTTCTCGCTGTACGTTTTTTTATAATTTTTTACTGTCATTAATCAGCATAAATTTTCTTTTACTGTTTTACGCGTCTTTATATTAATTCAGTTATTATTCAGCGAGCCATCATGACCGTTACGCGAACTAAGAGTTAAATTTTTTTTTTATTATTTTTGTAATTCATGCGTAATATAAGTTTTATTTCTTCCCAAATCTTGTTCAATTTCGTTGTCACATATCTTGCCAGTGTCAAGCGTTTCTCGATATTTTCGTGGTCTACTAACTTTATGGTCGTTAATGTTATCATCCTCGTACTTGGAAATTTTTACGCGATCTAATGCCATTACTTTTGTTTTCTCCGCATTAAAACATTATCTCCGTATGCACCAATTTATGGAAACTGCGAATTTTAAGTCATTTTTTTTCTATCGTTTCTCGTAACTGATAAACAATATTAACCTAATTGTGTTCTTAGATAAAAACGAAATAAAAAAAAATTAATAAATTGTTTCATTTGTTTTATGTAAGTTTTTACAAAATAAGAATTATTATGTACTTAGAATAAATAAATGCGCAGCCGTTTGAAATGTTATATGAAAGTATTCCAAGGACAACTTGCCGTCAATACACATCATTTTCCGGTTGTCTGTTTTCCTCGCTCTTACTATATATTACATATGTATAATGTCAGCGCGTTAAATGGGTATATTGCGCAATATTCTGTCTAGATGAAATTAACTCTTTATCTTTCTGTATAGAGTAGAAAAGAACATCACACGTAGAATATCTTAAACGAAGGTTATCTAAGTCCCGGTATGGTATTAATAGAAAGAGCAGTTAATGTAAACAATAAAGTGGTCCTAAATCAGGTGTCAGGGAGGGGTTAAGCATCAAGAAGTTTCGTCATTACCGGTAAAAACGGAGACCACCTACTATTTAATAATATCCAGTTTGAAAGTTCTGCTCTTCCATCTACTTTTATACGCAGAGAGCTTAACGACGGTGCCTCCGTTATATTTGCTCTTTTAGCTTGGCCTAAGTCGAAAGCAATATTTTCCTTATGACGGTATATATAGTAAAAGAATAAACGAGCTAGCGAGCGTAAATGATAACTACCTACCGGGATTACTTTATCGTAGTTGTCAATGATGAAACGAAGACCCAAAATTAGACGAACGGTAAACTAGTATGCCAAAAGCAGATACACGAGAAATAGATGACTGGCGGTACTCTATCCCGATGAAGCGTAGTTTACGCAAGTGTCGTTTTATATATATATATATATATATATATATATATATATATATATATATATATATATATATATATATATATATATATATATATATATATATATATATATATATATATATATATACTATTAATTCGTTTGTTTGGTTTTATTTTTATGAATATGTTTAAAACGCATCTCAAAGCGTAAACTATTAACACTCGAATAAACTGTGCCGATGTTTTATCGTTACTTACGGTTCGGTAGTTATCATCATCATTATGTGCTGTCTCCGTATCGAAGGTACGCCACTACTTACCTAATTTTGTTTTACAACGTAGTTAGCAAGGCAATCGTAATATGACGTTAGCGTCACATACACCCTGGTGAACTGATTGTAATCGCTTTATTCTCACGACACAGTGTAGCCGCGCGTGTTTTTCTAGTATACTATATTATTACTAGCGCGCATATGGTGTTGTGCGTGGTGGTTTGCATTGCCTTTCATGCGATTATGATAAAATTAGGATTATTTATATTTTTATTTTTTAATGATTGGAAAGAAAAAAACATGATCTTCCACTCTTGTTCGCCGATTTTTATTTAGTAGGTATATCGCCGACGACGGTTGAACGAGAAATAATGTTTTACATAAATAGAAATTGAAATTTAACGTGTCGATCGATTGTTTTAATATGAATTAGGCTTCTTGGATGGTAACTTTTTTTTTCATTTTTTTTTTTTTTAATTTATTTAAAGCGGCGCCATGTACTGCTACTGTGGCCAGAAACACCGCTTGTGATATTTATATTAGGTGAAACAGTTTAGTACGCTTCAGAAATTGGAAGGTGTGATCGATCATGTTAGGATTATCAGAAATAGTGGATGAGAATGAAGAAGGTCGGGTTATGTGATAAGATTGGAGGATAGGACACTCATAGAGAATATGGACAACAGTTGCAGTTTACTTGCCACAATAACAGCACGATGGGGCATCCGTTCGATCGAGGATATATTTGTGCGTAATATGCCCGATGCGGAGCCGGGTAAGAACTACTTCTTCACGACGCGATGGTTGTATCGACGTTTTCCAGGGAGCTGATTTGATACTCCGTAGCTTATTCGTGGTAGGAGAATCTATCCGTACTTTCTTCCACGTATCCCCGAATCGATACTTTATATGACTAATAACATCTGCAGGAACAGCAACCGATGGAGCTGGAAACATAGTTGACGCCTGTTTCGCTACTTTGTCAGCTATGTTGTTGTGAGTGATGTCTGAATGACTCGGAATCCAGCAGAAGGTTTTACCTTTAGGTTGGATCTATAAACGGCAGCGTGAATTTCTTGACTTACAGGATGGTGTTTTGTTTTAATTAATTGGTGCTCGTTGATACTTTGTATAGCTGTAAGTGAGTCTGTGAAGATTACAATATTTGAATATTTCATCTGTATTGCTTCTTGTACGGCTAATTTTAGTGCAATTAGTTCCGCAGACAGAACAGAGAAGCCACACGGTAAAGTGTATCTGATGACCTCGCCATCGTGAACGACAGAACATCCAGTTCTTTCTCTCGATTTGAATGCGTCAGTGTAGAATTTTTTAAACGACGTGTAAGCTAACAGCAGCTGTTCGTAGGCTTGAGGTATTATTTGTACAGATTTTTTTTTGTTATATTTTATTAGCGTGGTATTGCGAATGTTTGCTAAAATTGCAGGTGGAAGTAGAGGTATTTTGTAAAAAAACAATCTTATTCGGAATGTCGATATGTCTTTTCGATAGAGGATCGTAACGAAAAAGACGGTGACTGTTACTAATTATACTTCGCTAAAATTATCATCATTAACAATATTTCTGTCTAAGAGACTCCTTTGTTGGCGTATTAATGAGATCAAAAGCTAGAAGGAACGGTATTGTGGATCAAAATAATAAACTGTTGTTATCAACGAAGAAAGAGAGACACGATAAATTTAAAATTTTTAATACACGCAAATTATTATGGACACCCAAAGGACTCGCGATGGCAAATATGAAAAAAAAACGAGAGCAAAAATGATATAAATCAAGTTTAAAATAAAATAAAGCTTTATTTTTACTTTCTTATATATTAATATATGATAGAATTGAAACTTTTGCCGTTATCATCGATTCGACGAATTGTTTCGGTGAAAATCACGTCAGAGTTCATCACTGATGGCGTTTAGATGATACTAGTGCAATCTCCATTTTCGAATTGAACTGAACTCTTATATAGTTTAGAAAAAGTTTAGAAACTATTAAACGTTTCATCAAGTCGTGCATATCCTGTTTTATGAATATTCGGACTACCGGCGACTTAACGGAAGGAAAAATGGAAGAAAAATGATATAGTAACAGATTAATAACCGGTTGTACAAGTCTAAAAAAAAAAAAAAAAAAACAATAGAGGAACGAGGAACATTTGAGTAATGTTTAATTTTAATTACCAGTATTAAAGTCTTAAATATTATTCCATTGAATAGAAGATAAAATGGATAATTGAAAATACTTTTTATACGTCTATTCATATTTATTATTCCTAAAACTAATTAGTAGCGATTTTCCGGCGAAATTACGGAAACTAGACTTCCCTTAAAATTTTTTCAAATCCTATATCATGATATATCTTTAGAGCGTGCAATCAGATACGTTCGTTGAAACATTGGAAAGTATCATAATTATGAATATTAAGTGTTTCCCGAAGCTTATAAATTATTTCGTTTTGTGCTGTCATCACTTCCATCTACAAGTGCATCCGTCGAGAATAGCACTTTCTCCGTTCTAAAGAGAATTCTGTCGAGAAGGCACCATCGGATAACGTAGATTAAAGGCTCGATTAATGCGACTATACAAAAAGCGTTATTAACATATATTAAAGAAGAAAAAAAACCAAAGCAAACGCTTTTCGGTTATATTATAAATATGTTTACTAACTTAAAATGTCGAATTTTAGATTTATAGGGTTTAAAAAATGAATTTTCGATTTTGTACCTTACTTTGTAATTATAGTATAGCAGAACGCTAAAAAAAACATAGCAAAGCAGTAGGCATTTTAAAAAAAAATCAATTAAATTAGTGGTCCTATGATTTATCGATAATTAACGATATATTTGAAATTATCAATACTTATCGTAATAGAAGATTATAATATTAACGATATATCGACAATTCCGGGAGTAGATATAAATCTCTATACTGATGATACATTTTTAATGGTATTATCATATAGAATAGACACAACAATAAGCAACAGATTATCGAAAAGATAAAATATCTAAATTTTTCTATAAATTGAAAATCCGAGTTATGATGAGAAAACTTAATCAATAATATTTACTAGGCGTAAGCCTTGGTTAAATAATTATGTTAAAATTAAAAACGTTTATAAAACATCTGTAATCATGGATAGACGATTTACATTTACTATACAATTTTTAATAATTGATTAAATAGGACACAATACGGGGAAAATCGGCTTGTCTATTTCCTATATTTAACAAAAAGTCCGCACTATCTACGCATAAAACAATTTTAATATACAGAAATGTAATTTTACCGAAATTACTTTATGCCTCTGTCCAGTCTGGTCTTATACCAGCAGAGGTAATATAAACCAGGTGCAGAGGCTGCAAAACTATCGTCTTCGAATAATATCGAATAAACCTCGATTTACTTCGATGAAATCTTTACACGATATATGAAAATTTCCTCACAGGAAATTATTAAAAGGTACAACCGAAAAATTTTTTGACGTTTGTATATATTCGGATATTCAATAGTAAATTCTATAGGTAATTAACCGATCTCTACAACACATATATAAAATTTTAATTTTTTATAATGTGGAATGTAGTGATTTTTTTTATAAAAAATCAATTGAAAATTAGTTAAATCACTAATATTTATTTTCTTAAAGAAAACACAAAGCTTTTCGGCATTTACGCCATTATCAAGTGAAAAATTTTAAAATATCATAATTTTAAAAATATAAATTAAATATAATTACTTAAAAATATGTGATGGTAATTGTGAAAATATGATCCAAAAATGCTGTTCCGCTTCTGTTCTGTCTATTTTTTGATTTGTTGAAATTTAATATCGATATATTTGTTTATTAATTTTGTTTTTTTATATTAATTTTTTCTTCAATACTATTTTCCGGATTCTGTAAAAGTTGTATACTGGTGGAATTTTAAATTTTTCATTTACTATTGCGATGTATGATGTCCAAAAGTAAAATATAAAATATAAAAATATACAACCACAAAATTTTTTTAAAAAACACAATTTTACAAGTAAAATGAAAATAAATATTAAAAATCTGATGATTCGTAATATACTAGTCTTAATTATATATAAGGTTCTGCTATACGAGTAGAGAGCAATATTATTCTTACCCGTCGTACGCGCCAAGTTATAACGTGCCGAGGAGTATAACTAATTTATAAATGTACTCGTGGTTAAGATTTGAAATATTTTCATTAATTTATTTTTATTTTATTTTATCTCGATGAGATCTACGAGTAAAGCGGCCAACTACTGCAATTAAGGTATAAACTTCAATTTACGTTTTCTTTTCAACTATGTTTTTATTAATTTTTTAAATTCGAATAAAAATACATAAAACGAGTAAATCGCGATGTTCACAACACGTAAAAAAATATAAAACATGATTAATATTTATGAAAATATATGCGCATATTATATACATTAAAAAAATAATAATAATAATAATAATAAATTCGTACGACCTGAAGTAATGCCGCAGGTAGTGGATGGTGATGCTGGAAGACGAAATTTCCGTATTTAATTTTTTAATGTTATTATTTTAATTACTATTATTATTAATTGATTATTTACAGTCTTCATTTCATTTCCGGTGATTAATTTTACAAATCGCGGTTTTCACTCAGTATTTAACTGACTAGATAGTTCTATTGAAAACATTTAATACTGATATATTATATATAATTATTTTAATAATTTTTTTTTTTTATGTATTCATCGCGACTAGAATTTTAAGTTTTACGTAAATATACATATTAAATTTGTCTATCGCGTTACGTCTTACTGACGACGCGATAATATAATTTTTACGATAGACTACGATTCTATTGCATGACGACGGATCGACTCTATTGACGACGACTATCTTACGAGTATATTCTATCGAATATCTTAAAGTTAACAAACTACCAGGTTGACTGCTTTACTCGTCTATCTCGTATCTAAAAAATTCCCCCAGCATAACGACGATATAACCTACACATTTGTATTATTTACGAATACCGCTATGGTTTTAGGATTTTATTCTCGTCATTATGCTGATCATTATTATATCTTACATATCGGGGAATTTCCGTAATTATTACGATCTGTATGTCGTTAGATAAATCGATTTACTACGACTTATTATATCTTTCAATACCTTCGACTATAAGAATATTTTATTTTTAAATTTTATTTTCCTTTTTTGTAATTAATATTAATTTCTTAGGTACTCCCTTAACACGCCAATAATATATATTGGTTGTGAGACATGGCCAATCAGAAGCAATCAAATTAAAAAACTTGAAATTTGTCAGATGAGATTGCTCAGACAAATCTTAAGAATAACACGGAAAGATAAGATCTGAAATGAAAGAATTTTAAAAATGATAAATTGTAATAAAATAGTACACTATTTAACTAAAACGGCTAAGATGGGTTGGCCATGTTATCAGAATGGATAACAATCGCATACCGAAGCGATTATTAAATGGTATATTACGCACTGGTGAACGATATTGTGGAAGACCAAAATTAAGATTTAAAGATGTGCTATCAAACTCCATCAAGAACGGTAATGATCCAAAGAAAAATAAGACTTGGGAAGAACGGACCTTGAGTAGAACTGAGTGGAGAATATTCATCGATGACGCAGCAAGATTAGCAGATGTTCACACCGGCAAAAATCGCACAAAACGAGGAAGAAGGAACATAGTATATCAGTATGAATGTGCACATTGCACTTATAAATCTAATTATAAAATTGGATTAATATCACATATAAGATTCAGACATTGAATTATTTAACAGAAACAGATATCATTAGAAAAGGCACTTATGCTCGGCAACGAGTGAATTAGAATAATAATAATAATAAGTTAGAATAATAATATATATACACATGTATGTCAAGTAATAATAAAGTCTCGACCTTATTTGAATTTTTTACACGGGTATTTAAATGTGTGCATCGTATCAGTAATATGAACGTGATAATGTAACGTTAAATAAACAAATAGATAGGTTACAAATTGCTCAGCAAGCGATAGAAAGGAAATTGATAAGTGTAACGAAATTTTAAAAAAATAAATAAATAAATAATGATTAAAAGTACAGTCAAAAACAGTTGATCTAACAGAACTGGTAAGAAAATTGAAATAGAATTCGTCATGCGTGAACTATCAGATAGTTGGTATACAACCCCCCCCCAAAAAAATGTACAGAATGGATTCCGCTCGATGGGAAAAAAGGAAACTAGAAGACCAAAAATAAGATGTAAAAATGATATCGTCGAACACGTAGGAACAAACTGAGTGAGAACAACTTGTAAACAAATAAGTTCCGGGTATGTATTTGGAAAATAATGATATCTGAAAGGGCTTCAATATATATATATATATATATATATATATATATATATATATATATATTAAATGCAGAATAAGAATCCGGAATAGAAAATTAAAAAATAAAAGAAAAATATTAAAGGATCTGGTTTCTCGGAAAATTTATTCTGCGGATGAATTTTTTTAATAATGTGATTATAGACAAAAATGTAGCAAATTAAATTAGGTTGCATTAAACATAATAAGATATATAGTAGTAAATAGTAATTTTTGCATGCAAAATTTTATATTATTTCTAATATATATTTATTTTTATATATGTATGTGTGTGTGTTTATGTGTGGACGTAGCTGAGTAATGTACGAACTATAGCGTTATAGTGTGCAACTGTTCCGAACATTTTACGATTCTTCGTTATGCAGTATACGCTTTTCTGATTCAAGTTCATTTCCTTCATTAAGCGTGACGTTGCCATTTTAGGGTGTCTTCTGTCGTCTTTATAAAATCGCACCCCTTCGTGCAGTTCGTTCCATAACTTCCGTTCACTTCACCTCTGTTTAAGAACTTTCGTTTTAGTTTACGGCTTTTAAAATTACCACTCGTTCATTTGCCTCGGTTAGGGTTAGGTTTTGTTGGCGAAAGTGAAGTGTCTCTAAAATAGATGTTGATTTCGAAGGTCGCCGTCTACTGTTCTAAGTCTTGTTTCATCATTTTGCATCGCAATCTATGTGGTAGTAAATTGCGCAATGTTGCGGCGATGAGTTGAATTTTTTAAATTGATGAAGGAATTTATCGTTTAGTAAAAGAGAGATTCCGAATAGACGGATTGATAAACAGTCGGTTGGTCGTATATTGATAAAGATCATTAAAAGACGAATAATTTATACAATTAAAAAAAAAAAACGATTTTAAAATTCCATATAATACGCGTCATTTAATTAATAATTAGATTAGTAGCATTCTTTATGCAGTTTTAATTGATTTTCGTTTTTTTTTAACTGGATTTTTACCTTTTTATTCCATATCTCCTTATATTGTAGATTATGCTCGTGTATTAAAATTAAAGTGTTTTTTTTTTTTTTTTTTTGTAAAAGATCGTATCTATAAATTCAAATATGACACAAATTTATATACACATACTGAAAATTCTACGAGTTGTATGCTCCAACAAGCGCTGCATACTAGGAAGATAAAAATAAACTTTATGGAATTCTGGAGGAAACAATGAAAAAGATACCAACACAGGAATTGACTATGATAATTGGCGACTTCGATGCTAAAATCTGTAATACTACCCACATCCAGGCAATGTTATTGGCAAATTTGGTCTAGGTAATAGAAACGAGCAGTGAGATCAGGTGATACAGTTTTTGTGCAAGTAATAACTTGTTCATAACTAACTGGCCGTTATTATCATCATCATCCTAGAAGATTGTGTGTTCATCTGATAATAAATACGTGATCCATGTTGACTATATTGTTAACAAGGCACAGTGGAACACATCACATATCCGGGAATAGATTGTGGCAGTGATCACCAATTCTTTTCAGCAGAGCTAAAATTATAGTTGTTACAAAATACGCAACAACGAAGAAGTAATATTAATAAATGGTATCTGAAACATGATAACTTATACAAAGTAGAACGAGATAAAATACCTTCAAATAATATGCACATTTATATGTGCGGAATCAACATGGAAACGTATGGTCCTTGAAAAAACCGATAGTATAATAAAGAAACCAGGATGTAAAACGAAGGCATGGATATCTGTTAAGACGTGGAGGATAATAAATTTACGAAAAGAAATAAAAAAATATTGATACGAATAATGAAGAAGCAATTAATAAATACAGAGAATTCAACAAGATAGTCAGACCGCAGTATAGGACCGATAAAAATAAATGTATAAACAAAACGTGTAAAGATATAGAAATAAATAAAAATAAATATGAACGGTGAACACGATATTTTAAAACACAATGACGAATAATAAAAAATGAAATTGTGTTAAATAGAAAAAAAAAAAAACATTGAAACATGGACAATACTTATAGAAATGGGAACGCCGCAACAATGCGAATAATTAAAGCATCATATGACAGCGGTATCGACAAAGTCAGAATAGTAAACAGTCTAGCAGAAAGCTACATACTAGAAAAACGTGTCCATCAAGGCTGTATATTAAGTCTAATCCTCTGTAATATATGCAACGAAGGTGGAGTAAATGTTCGGAGGAAAACGAGTAAATAATTATGATACCACCTTATAATTTCTGCAACAGAAGATGAAATGTTAAAATTTCTTTGTAAAATAAAAGTCACAAACCGAGAAATCGGATTTGAAATAAATGAATACAAAAGTAAAATTACAATATCGACAGACAAAATGGAAATAACAGTGCATGGGAAATGTACCAGCGGTAGACGAACATGTATATCTTGGGGCTCTTATCACAACGCAGAAGGGTGCCCTGATAACAATTTCTAAGACAGCAACATCATGATTAACTAGAATTTGAAATCTCCATAGCGTAACTATGACTGCGAAAAGTCGTCTAGTTAATACACATTAGTAATGTTAATCTTCTTCTATGCTTCAGAATATTGGACTCTAAACAAAAAGACATTCACAGCGTAAATCCCTCTGAAATGCACCACTGCTGCAGGCGAATGCTGAGGATACCATGGACCAGTAAAATGTAATTTGTGAATATCGTACGTATCTATCTATCTATCTATCTATCTATATATATATATATATATATATATATATATATATATATATATATATATATATATATATATATACAATGAAATTTTAAAAACTTTAATATTACTTAACACCTATTTAATTATCCGCATATAAATTAAGCCGGTCGCACTCACAACATACTATTATAATATATAGAAGAAAGCGTTCGAGTACCCGAAGTCACTATCTTGATAATTAATCTGTATAATCATAACGATATTGAGTTTAGGAAAAGAAAATTTGAAATTTTTGAACATGGTAAAAGGGGCAACTCAAATTACGACTGCGGAACTAATGTGGAACAACTTGAAAGAGCACATGAAAGACGCTTATAGAACAACACAACAATAAAACATACATAGGGAATGGAAACATTGGTTCTCACAAGAGACAAAAGAAGCAATTGATAGGCGCGGAAACTTGAAGCGGGTAGTGAAAACTTTGCAGAAGAAAAGAAATTCTGGAGTATAAAAATGAAGAAGCTATGCAAAGTCGATAAGAACAATTATATACCTTCTATATGCGCCGAAATCGAAAAACATGCCGAGCGGAACGAAACAAGAACGCTATACCAAAAAGTTCGCCTTCTGGCCCGGGATTTAAAACCAAAAAGACAAGTTATTAAAGATGAAAACGGTGAAGTGAAAACAAACGCGGAGGAAATTGCTGAAGTGTGGAGAAAATATTGTACCAAATTATACAGTGCAGGGGTAGACTCTGCAGATAAGACAAGCATCGATAATCTAAACAGTCTACCAGAAATAAAAGAACTAGAACCAGAAATACTTCTTAGTGAAGTACAAAATGCGATAAAACATCTTAAAAATAACAAGGCTCCGGGCTCAGATGGTATAGCTGCTGAGTTATTAAAAATAGCAGGGAAGGAAGCAATGGGAGTCATGTATATGATATGTAATTCCATATGGAAAAGTGGCGTGTGACCAACAGATTGGTGCCAATTAACTTATGTCACAATTCACAAAAAAGGAGCAGCGACGGAGTGTGAAAACTACCGTACAATGGCACTAATATGCCAGCAAAGTAATGCTCAGGATAATTTATAATCGTCTATACGATTTAATGGAAAAAGAACAAGCAGGTTTCATGAAGGGCAGAGGTACGAGACAACAAATTATTAACGTGCGACAAATCATTGAAAAAGCGAGAGAGTACAATAAAGAAGTTATTCTGTGTTTCGTAGATTATCATAAAGCTTTTGACTGCGTCCAGTGGAGCAAATTATGGTTAATTCTTACCGAAATGTGAGCTCCAAGTCACTTAGTCTCATTAATTAAGAGACTGTATAGTAATAATGCAGCGGGAATCAAAACCGGAAAGACGGTATACTCAGATTATTTCAAGGTGGAGAGGGGAGTTAGGCAAGGATGCCTGCTCTCACCCCCACTGCTTTTCAATATATACACGGAATATATTGTGAGACAAATATTAGTTTCCAATGAAGAAAAAGATACAATTGAGTGGAAGAATGGATTCTCAATTGGTGGATATAATATATCAAATCTCCGATACGCTGATGATAAAATATTGATAGCTACAAAAATCGAAAATATCATACGCTTATTGCGAGAGCAAACTAGCAAAGAGAACGGATTACTAATTAATCGAAAGATGACCAAAATTATGATAATCAATCGGGATAAAAATAACTGGCCAAACAAAAAGCATATAGATAGAATAAACTTCACATATCTAGGTTCAATTATAGAGAATACTGGCGGATGCAAATTGGAACTGCAGCACCGCATACAAATAGCCAAAAGCGCGATGGGTCGCTTAGCAAAATCTGACGTGATCAAGCACTAAATAGAGAAGTTAAAGTTAGGCTGGTCAAGGCTTTAATATTTCCGATATTTTTATATGGTGCGGAAACTTGGACATTACACCGAACTGAACACAGGCGCATAGAATCTTTTGAATTATGGTGCTGGAGACGAATGTTACGCGTTCCGTGGACTGCCAAGAGAACCAACGAATCTATACTAGAAGATGTCGAGGAACCTAGACGATTACTAACGGAAGTACTTATCAGAATGGGACGATTTTTCGGCCATATAGTTCGAGCAAACGGATTGGAAAAGGTTGTCATAGAAGGGTGATTGGACGGAACCAGATGTCGTGGCCGTGTGCCTTTAAGATGGTCAGAAGAATTAACAAAATTCGTGGAGAAGAGCTTCAGTGAATGCATACACGCAGCCTATAATAGAGTTAAATGGCGCAAACTAATTGATAAAGACTGCATTTCTATGTCACGATATCCCTGTTAAGAACGATACGATTCACAGATATATATATATATATATATATATATATATATATATATAATGTAAAATAATAAATATATTCTAAAAAACGTAAACCTGACGTTGCATCGCAGTAGAAGGATGATGCTATGACTACACGTGGATACGAACGATATTTTAGTGATATCTGCTCCATACCTGTACTTTGTTGGCATTAACGTTTTTAATTACGAGTCCGCCACATAAATTCGATCAATATTATTATTATTTTTATAATTTTTCAGATGTCCTCGAAAAATAATTTAATTAAAAATATATTTCAACTTTAGGTATCGAGTTTTTTATTTTATATTATATTACGTATCGTTAAATTTTATTTGGTATTCGGACTAGAATATAGATTTTATTAACGCCAGATTTGTTTATTATAAACGTTCCGATTTGTAAAATCGACTATACAAACAAGAAAATATACCCTACGATGACGCATATATTGTGACGAGAACATCGAGGAGAGTCGTGGGAACAAACGAAGCAGAGTCCTAATCCGTAATAATATCCGACATATCTATATACTGGTCACCGTAATAATATGCGCTTTTCTGTTTATATCTATACAGGTGTGTGTATATACGCAACAAATTCCCCCCCATTAGATATATTTCTTATTCTGATACTTATTATTGTATAATGTTAGGTGCACACGTATATTATTATTATTATTATTATTATTGTTTTTATTCTATCGGAAATATCGTAATTCCGGCTCTTATCGATATCGTCGAATCAACTACAACGCGAACGAATACTACCGACATATCGAACTAATTTATGTACATATTTTCAATTTACGTATTAATTATTATTATTTAATTTTATGTTTTTATTAATTTATTTTCAATTTCTACTACTCTAAACATGGCACATATAATATACTTGTGTGCGCGTTTATATGCTTCTACGTGCATATTCTCCAGATGTGCGGTATAAGTGAATTAGGGCTCGTGCTGCGAGAGATGATATGGGATTACCGAAATGGATTACTACTTGGTAGTAGAATTTATTAGAAGGAAAATCTCTTTATCGTGGTTTAGGGATTTTATTGAGAATTCAATACGTTCTTTGGATAATGTTGCGGTAATCTTAAGCGTATGCAAAAAAAATTTCGTGTTCAGACTAAAATTGGCACTTTATTTGCAACCCGCGTGTTTGGAGAAAGTAAAAATACGGCCCTTATAAGAGAAATAAATAAATAAGTTCGCGAAAGTGTATTTTTTAAAGCTAAAAGGTCTCGTACCCGATATATATATATATATATATATATATATATATATATATATATATATATATATATATATATATATATATAGCTATCGTTTGGCCGAATACATTAAGCTCTTTGGTTCCGTCTATATACTAGAATGGGTTCGTTCTTGTTCCTGATAGCACCGATTTCTTTATTCCCTGCTATTCATTCGCTGGTTACTCTTTCTTACAACACCCGACCTAAGATAAAAGTAAAAAAATAAGATTAACCGTTGCTTTAGTACTTACGAGAAAAAGAGATGTAGATTTTTATTCGGCTAATGTCCAAAAAAAAAAAAAAAAAATATAATTTATCTTCATTTGTTAGAAATCTTTTTTATTCCACAAATCCTGTTTTAAAACGGAGATTACACCGTGGTCTGCCACGTTTTTCCCTCCACAGATTCGTTCCGTTACTTTGGACCGAGCTATAGGCTAACGTATGTTTTTACGCTAACCTAATTGTGACGCATTAGGCATTACGATCGTCCTTTTGCGCGTCTCCTATATAAGTACTACTACCCCGTTTGTGTATATATATATATATATATATATGTGTGTGTATTTTAATTTTTTTTTAGAGGAGTGAAGATATAACGTGTTTATTAAAATAAAGTATTAGGTAGTCAATCGAGACGCGCTTAAAATACTATAAATAATTATATATCGAAAATAATACGAATATTAATTAAAGTAAAAAGTTGCGCATAAAGGAAAATAAAATATAAATCGTATAAACTGAACCGAGAGTGACTTCTTCTTCATCAATGGCGTTTACCTCTTTGGCGCAGGATCTGCCATACAAATAAATCGTGTCCATCTAATTCGGTTGTTTGCTAAATGATTTCTAAGATGTACCCTTATAACATCATGCCATTTTTGCTTTGGCCTTCCTAGTGGTTTTTCACCGGGAACTTGAAACATATGCGCTGCCATTATGTTGAGCTCATAGCACGTGTCCATACCACCTTAGTCGGCACGGAGTTTGCACACGATAAGCGCGCAACTTTTATTGCAGCGTCTGATTCGATCGGATAAACGGATGCGCATTTTCCATCATACGAAGTTTTCACGCTTTCTTATCGGCCAGCGTTCATCGCCATATACAGCGCAACTGGTATAATTACTCTGTTCTATAAATTTTTGACTTCAGCCGAATGGTCATGCGTCTGTCGCACAATACACAGATTTCCATTTCAGCGATGTTGTACTTAACTGCTTCGGATATACCACTGTCACTCTGTACACAAGAACTGAGATATTTAAACCCGTTTATCCCGGAGTAGTTGTTCTCCAATTAATTGTATAGACTCAATTGTTTTATTATGTTAATAGTCGTATATTTCGTTTTCTTCACATTCGTTTTAAGGCCAAACTTTTCTAATCGGTCAGCCCGTATTTGAACTGTGTTTTCTTTGTATTTTCGATTAAAGCAATATCGTTCGCATACATAAATTTCCAGGGTATATGCGTTTGTATATTGCGCGTGATTGTATCTAAAATCGCGTTAAACAACAGTGGCGAGAATTTCGAGTCTTGGTGTAGTTCAACTACTAGAAGATATTATGATATCGACTGAAGTGTTGAAGGTTTAGGATTATATAAATTTAATCGTAATTAAATTGACGGTTTCAAAAAAAAAATGTGTGTACCTCGATGTGAAGCATACAATTTTAAATTACGACGCATTCAAACAGAATTTAATAATCGGAAGATAGATAGCTAATATACGATTCATACATATATAAGTATTTATATTTTATTTTCTCTCCTTTCTCTATATCCGTTGATAAAATTAAGCAGAGTCAAACCAAGTGATGAGAAAAACCGGATATTTAAAAAACCGAATAATGAATAACTATAAAAACCGGATATTTATTCGGACGATTTTCATTCGATACTAGGGTACTGTCGGTTCTCTTCTGTTCTTTGTACAGTGTTATCTTATTATATTAATGTTTGATATTTCCTGTTGTGTATTTTCTTTGTTGCTTTTTTTTGTTTGTATATTTCATTATTAATATTTCAGATATTTTTTATGCCTCTAATAATTGTTTTTACTAACTTTTTAAAATTATCTGGTGTAAACATAATATGAAACGGATTTCGACATATTTTTTTTTTTGTATAATTTTTTGTCATAATATGTTAATAAAAACACAACGCATTTTTAAATTCATTTTCTATATATCGGTTAATGCGGCGAAATTAATTCGAATGATTTTTTTTAATGGGGATGCCCTTACAGCTTACCCAACGATATTTCTATAAACTCGGACAACTTCTCTAGAAATATCGCTATGTCCGGGAACAGATGTAGATTCTCAATATGAAGAAGGGACAATACGTTATAAGGAGGACCATTACGAGACGCGCGCAGTAATTTAAGATACAGTTCAGAGCGTAATGTTGTTAAGGATTGCAAACTGTACGACCAGCATGTAGAAGGCAATAACGATTTTCTCTAAACTGCATAAGGAACAGTCGGTCCGGCAACAAGCAATGCCCAAACCGCAATCCGCTGATAAGTACAATTCCTCTCCGCTTAATGTTTTTAAAACAGTAGAATCATGGAAATCTATAATTCGTAAACCCGCTTTACGACTTAAATAATAAATGATCTGAATCAAATCATTCAAATACGTACATATTTAATATTTGCGGCAAAATTGTGTATACAACTGTGACCTTCATGAGAATTTTGGCACAATTCTAAATCGAAATAAAAAAAGTGGCAATAACAACATACAGTAACCTAAAAACTAGAAAAAGAAAAAAAAACGACTAAAGTACGTATAGAGAAATTCGGGTAATTACATCCGATATTCGATAGTTATCTGTTTATGATTAGTTATTCGTTATCTGTTTATAATTATCGCACACTGATTACAGATAGTTTTTTCAAAAACCTATTAATCGATTATTATTCCTTCAGATTGGTCCCGTCACTAGTCAAAACACTTTATAGCCCGTGCTCCCTTTCCATTTCACCCTTCCTAATTCCTACTCATAATATCCTTCATCGTAGAAATCTACTTCTCATCAGTTTGTATTCAAATCTCTCAGCCGATCGGTCCATCGTGTTTTTCATATATATAATTTTGTACATATTTTCAGAGATACCGTGATGCGACTTAAAAATATAAATCTTACCATAATTGGGCCTTCTATGTTTGCACTATTTTTTTTTATAAATAACGAAATATACCTTATTCCCTAACTACGAATTATAATAATAATTCATATAAAAGTTATAATCATAATACGATAGTAATCATCATAATGGTTGCATCTTGTTGATAAAAGATAGCATGCAACAACTTTTATTCAAATCATATTTCTTTTTTCCCGTCTGCGTCTATTATTTCATACAGTTGTTATTCGAAATCTGTTGTTATCGTTTTCATCATCACAATTGGCTTCAATTTCGCCTTGCGTTGATGTTCTTCACTCCAGGATCTTGTGCCCTGCAAACTTTCTTTTATTGCTCACTATATTATCCTTCATCTTTCTGATTCCACTTTTCCGGAGTATTTCCGTACTCGCTATTTATAACATTCGCCGTAATGTCCACTTTTCGAAGGCGCGTTTAGTCGCTTAATGCTTTGCACTCAGTGTGTCCACGTCTCTGATCCGTACTTTACATCGAACATTACGTAATACTGATTTACTTTTGATGTTGGTGGCCATTCTTAACTTTCGATTCGTTAGCGCTACCTAAAAATTATGTTTCGCCATCGCAATGACACCTGATTTCTTTTATGTTTACAAACAGAGAACCTAAATACCTGAATTCTTTATTCGATTTTCCATCTTTATTTTTACGTTTTCATGAGATGTATTTGTGAATTTTATTTTTCCCGACGTTTATTTCCATAACTGAAATTTCCTTCCTTATTCGACTTATTTAATATAATCGACATTTCACCAGGAGAACGCGAAACTAAAACTTTGTCATCTAATAGTAAGCATGGCTGTTCTACTGAACATAAGATGTTCGAAATTAGGTATAAAATATGTGTTACGTGAAATTGTTTTGTATCCCCCCGAAAAAATTTTTTTTACACGTTGAAAATTTTTTTTTACAATTCTTACTTTTAGACAGTTTAATAGGATGTTGCAACAATATGCTAAAGTGTTTTTATTCAGTGATTTTTATATAATGCAATACCGTAGTTGTAACTGAGAATCCCTGTATATTTTGACAGGCTCGTAACATTGGACACTGTTTAATATCCATTTTCAATATTATATTATTATCGAAATGGTATTTAAAAGTTAATTTGTTATCTATGAAATAAATATTTAGAGTAGTCGACTATTTCTTTAAGAGTTGAATTCTTAAATTTTACTTTAATGTGTTTCTTTTTGATTTGAAGAAATTCATGAAGAAGGCGCCAAAACTTTTTTTCTATCGACAGTTTGAATTTTAACCAGTTTTTGAATTTGATTAAAGTATCATTTGCGATATTTTCTAGTTTTACTTTTGAGATACCGGAAATTATGAAAATGAGATAGTTTTTTTAATAAAAATTTAATTATATTATAATAATATTGTAAAGAATAATATTAAGTTTTAATTTAAAAACAAAAAAAACTGTCAACGCGCTAAACATATTGTAATTATAGTCATTCTATAATTGTAAAATCACTTCTATAAAAATCAAACACTCAAAGATGAAAGAAACATAGGTTAACAATTTTTTTGGTTTCTATAACACCGCTAAAAAACTAGAGTGTCTAAAGGTAGCGTGGATGGTGTTTGTAATATTGTTTACATAATGACGTTATTAATGTGGAAGAATATATTTTATAAAATTTATTTAGAAGTCGATTGAGCCCACATTTTTTTATACAGGGACAAAAATTAATAAAGAACTCAGCCTAAATATGTAAAGCTATATCGGCTGAATATCTTTACCTATATACGCGTGTATATATATATATATATATATATATATATATATATATATATATGTATATGTATATATGTACGCATGTTTGTATTATATCCTTCCCCTATTTTGTTATTCGTTTTTTCCCCCGTTCCTAACTCCGAAGAGTCTTCAATGACGCTATGGATGATACGACGATGGTGTATGATGATGATGATGATGTGATGATATGATAATAAGGTTTTTTAACAATGATAGAAGTAACAAATACCAATAAGGACGAAACTGGGAAACGGAAGAAGAGATAAAGTTTGAAAGAAGAAAAACTGAAGAAGACTTCTTTGAAGATGAGTGTCCGCCAGACGAATGAACGACTCGCCGGGTTTTTCGAGAATTCGTTTAATTTTACGCTCCGACAGTTTCGAATAATCCGACTTAGAACTTATTTAAAATTTTAAAATCAACGTTCGGCCTTTTATACTGTTTTCATTATTGCTTTTCCATAACTCACGATTTAGTTCTCGTTTTTTTGTTGTTTTTTTTTTTTTGGCTTTTAATAAAGTCGTTCTAATTAAATTCCGAAGACCTCGCGTAATTGTTTTGGATTCCCTTTATTCGAATTGGTGGTCTTTTATTTTTAATAACGTCTTATACGTATTTTTAATAAAGTTTATCCGAATATTTAATAAGGTCTGTGCGGATTTTGAATAGAATCGATCGGGATTTTTAGTAAATTTTAACTCTATTACCACATTTATTTTTTTTTTAATGAAAAATATTTTTGCATAATTATTTTAGCAATAAATAATAATAATAATAGTTCTAAAGAATTTTATTTCTTCGACCGTTCATCTAAGTTTACAATTTGTCGAGTAATTATGTGAATTAAGCCGACATTGATTTTTCTTGTGAAATTTTACGTTTGAAATATGTAATCGGTTACTATTTTCTATAATTAATTTTCACGTGTAATTGAACGAATTTTATCGATTTTTCGTATATGATTCTGGAATCTAATTCTTTTCACGCGGAGATGTTAATTGATATATCTTCTTGTGCATTTATTGTTCTTAACTTTTCTAGGTTTCTAGTCATTTTTAGTTCGTCGTTAGGGTTTCCGCTGTGTATGATGCTGGTGATTGTATTTAAAGAGTAGGACTGATTGAAATCTGCACACGTCTTAATCATATCGTTATCATTAAGCACCTTCTACTTACCTATAAATATTTTGTTGTACAATAATGTAAATAGCTAATAAGACAATCATAATGCGACGTTAGCGTAGATAGACGCACACAAAACTCGCAAGAACTGTTCGTAATCGCTTTATTACCACAACACAATGTGTAGCCCCGCGTACTTTTGTGGTGTACATTATTAACTACCGCGCCGTATGGTGTTGTGCGTGGTGGATTGCCATTGTCTTCCACGTAATAAAATTAGGATTGTTTATATTTTTATTTTCTGATGATAATTTTGATCGTATTCTTAATCGTGTGCTGAGATAATTTCGAATACTCTATGCGATATCCGATCGGTTAATCGGATAATTAAAATTATCGCTCTTTTAAGCTTTGTAATTTTCAGAATCGAACTTCGCGACTAAATTAGATTTATTTTTCCGTTTACTTCCTGTAAATCGGAAATAATTTTTTCTATCGGAACGATTTCTGGCGATTACTAATTCGCGGAATATCTTCGCGTCTCGTTTATTTTCTAGTTCTTCTTTATTTTCTGTCCTTATTCATTTCTCGCTTCGAGATTATAAAACTGCGATAAACTATCCTCGTCGGCGAGGAAAAATTATTCTTATTAACTCACATCGTCGACCGATGACGCGATATCAGTCCGGAAATAGAATTCGTCGATTTTCGTCGTTGGATATTTTCTCATTAATCGCTTCACGTGATGCTTCCATCGTCTATATCGGATATTAGAAAATGCTCGTCGATTCCGCTATATAGACCTACCGAATGAAAAACAACTACAAAATTGCCAAGAACCGTCGAGACGAACGCGGAAGTGTATCCCTTCATCCTCTGCTTCGCCAATTTTGTCGAGAGTGCTCGCGAGTTGATTTCCTCTTTGGGAGATAGAAATTTTAATTTAGCCATAATCCGATATTCTTCTAGTGGAAATACGCAGAAGCGAAAGGTTTAGTCGTGATTGAAATTGTGTGTGTGTGTATTTACGACGATTGTAACTTAAAACTGTATCGATAGTGTCGTTCGTATTAAATTAGATAATAATGATAGTGATAACTATAATGTTTATTTATAATCTCGATCGCGAAATTAGCAACTTTGAAAATGCTCGACCGATGTTGTTTACGGATCTCACGCGCGATTTTAAACAGGAAATGTAATTCCTCTTCTGTAGACTCTATAAACGCCCGTTAATATATATATGTTTAAACTGATATATATTTATGTATGTACGTTATCATCTTCCTAGCCGTTTTCTGAATTCCTTGCATCGTGAATCTGCGAATCGTCGTTACCTATGTATAACAATTATGTACGTGGACTGTATAATATAAAATGTTCTAACTAATTATTTGGTTTTCGTCAATATGTTCCGTTTAATACGTATTATTTCAGACGAATACAATTTTTAGATGTTGAAAAATTCTGTCCTTTTAACGTTTTACACTAATCACGTTAGATATATCTATCGTAGTTATTACTATGTAACTATTCAAATAATTTATTGATTAACACAACGGTTCAAATTCTAAATTTCGTATTTTGACTGTTCTGTTAGTTATCCATTTTGTTTTGCCGGCTGTTCACTTTGATTCTTGTTATCGAATAAACGTTAGATCGCATACTAAAAATTTAATCTCCTTGTTAGGAATGTGCGTCGTGAAAGTAATATTTTCCTAGTTCCAGCGTCCCTTATTACATTATTTCTACCATTTACAGATGTTACATAACTCCGAGTGTATTACTTTCGATTTTCCCCTATAAAACGAGTGTATAATAAAAGTTCCGTTTCCCTAATCTTGGAGGTTTTTTATATTTGGTTGGAATATCTTGTATAATTATTAATTATTTTGCGCTACATTTCTCCAGTTCCATAAGTTATTCTTTCTGTCCACAATTTGCGCGACACCCCTCTCGGCACGTACAGTGAATTATTTCCTGTTTGAAAGACTCTCCACCCACCCAGAGTGTCCCATTATGTTTATATCGCCGACCCGTTCCTTCCCAAAACCTAGACAGCTTTCTACCCAGTAAACTAGTGGCGCAACTGTCAGTTGCATCAACTGTCCAAACAAATCATCTACCATTGTCTCGAGTCCAAAACCGAGTTGATAATTACTTATTATTGGGGCACAAACCCAGATGCTGAATTTATATGCTCTTGTGCCTCGAAGCATTATCCCTTCCCCTACAATGACTTTAAAATACCATATGATGCTTTAACAAAGGATAAATTAGTAAATAAGTTCTTTCCGAATGTAATAGAACGTATTAAAAGTAAAAACATTACCGTAAACTACCACATAACTCAGATACTTACTGATCATGGTTTTATTGGCTACTATCCAAGTAAATTAAAAATTATTAATGAAATTAAATGTTGTAATTGCGATAGCGATGAAATTGAAAGCGTTCAACAAATAATATATAAGTGCAGTAAGTATAATCAGCTGGGACGATTGTATATGACTGTGCACTTGATTTAAATGAAATTATATTACTACAGCAGTTTCCTGTTTTCATTTCTGAATTATTCAAAATTAAACATGTATATATACATAATCGCTACTAGTAGTCTTCAGCTAATTTCGCCGGCTACTCTAGTTTGTTATATTCTAACGTTAGTGTATATGATTCTTGTTTTACTTTATGATTTAATTTATTTGTACCGTTTTAATTTATTTTTTTTGTTTTTATATTTTTTATGAATTCATGTATATTAAATTTTATATATATATATATATATATATATATATATATATATATATATATATATGTATATGTATTATAATATTTTAACGTGTATTTTTTAATATCTCGATATGTATGTTATAATTTTATTTTTTTAGTTATATATCTGTTTGTAAGAATAATAATATTTAAAAAATTAAGAGACATAAAAAAGTGGCTTCGATTTTATAGCATAAAGTTAATAATATTTTATAGAACTTAAATTACCCTCCAAACTTACTGGGGTTCACAGGTATCTACGTACTACTAAGAACATAACTAACATTACCCAAAATTGTGTTAACGTAATTTCTCCTCTGGAAATATCCAATATCATTAAAAAAAAAAAAAAAAAATTAAAGTACTCGATAGGCCCTGATAATATATCATTACTTATAATCAAAAAATTCCCTCATTCCGCTATTGTTCTATTCTCAAACATAACGATAGATATCTTTAAACTGGGATATTTTCCGCAAAGCTTGAAACTTGCCGAGATCAATAATAGTTAGAAAACTTTTACCAACGTACACTTTATTTACAGATAAGTAGGGGAAAAAAGTAATACACGTCGGGGGGTATTGATAGGTGACGTCGCCTAAACAATGCTCGTGGACGCGAAGATTAATACCGAATCGGCCGAACGTCGCTCTCCGGCAAGCCGACACGTGTTGGTTTGCATTTGTCACCCCACCCTTCCGTTTTTTGACTTTGCCTACCAAGCTGATACTTGGATCAATCGGATGGATAGAGCTAAACTGGTTAAAGGCCTTTTTATTATTTGAAGAATTCACGTCGCCCAAGGTTTTGTATGTAGAGGCGACTATAAAAATATCATTCTGACTGCGCGTGACGCGGATTATTCATCTTACAAATCGAAAGTTAAATTTTATTATTTATTTCGCGGACTTTTACTAATAGTAAACAGTTTAAACCGAAACTATTTAAACTTTTCTTATCTCGCACCTTAGAAATTTGTTTTAGAAAAAGTTTGATAACGATCGTGTTCGCCGAGTGTAATTCGACGTCGTTTACATTGTGATTAATGCGACTACTGCGGGAAAGCTCAACCGACTAGAGTCGAAAATCATTGCAAACTGAATAAGAACTATAATTTTTTAAAAAGAAAACTTTCGCTCAAAACCCTCCAACCCCTCCCCCCCCCAAAAAAAAAAAATCCAGTCCAGTTTCAGTTCGACTAACCGTCTGTAAGCACTTTTAAAAGCTCGTTAAAACGAATAGGCTCTACGAATGCCATGTTTCTTTTATTTTATTACTTTTTCGAAAAAGTCTACTCGTTTTTGTACATTATTATTATACAAGTTTGTCCTTCATTCTGTCAACTAACAGCTGGTCTCGGTAGTTTAAAATGTGTGTTTCGCCTCTAATATGAAAAGTCGACTCGTATATTATTCTCCTTCTTAACCATCCGGCCTTGGCGTTCACACCCTTGTCTATCGTCTTATAACTTTCAAATTACGGTTTATTATAATTATTTTAAACTCTGCCGTCGGACAGCCTAGGGTTTATAGCACGGACTTCTACACGGAACAGTTATCGACGACGACGCAAAAATTATCATCAGATAATAAAACTGATAATAACTATAACATTATCGCGTGGAAGGCAATAGCAAAGCACCAGGCACAACACCATATGCGCGCAAGTAACAATATAGTATATTATAAAAATACGCGCGGCTGCATTGTGTCGTGACAACAAAAAGCGATTACAATCAGTTCTCCCGTGTGTGTGTGTGTGTGTGTGTGTGTGTATCTACGCTAACGGCATATTATGATTGCCTCGCTACTTACGCTGTAGAACAAAATATGTATAGGTAAGTAGTCGGCTACCTCCGATACGGAGACTGCACATAATGATGATTTTAGACTCGGTACTCTCATTTTATATTAGACCAATTCAGTTATTTTACGACCGTACGTTCTTACAGTACTTTAAGTACGTAATCGCCCGTCTTAATCATTTTCTCTAACTGACGTATTCTACTCAATTTTTCAAGTATGTACCCAGTTTTTTCATTCGTAACATTATTAGATGGAAAAAGCCGGAAAGTAAAAGATAACGATTCGAAGAGTGACGAAATAGTAAAACGTTTACCGAATAAACAATTAAACAATTTGGTAAAAATGATTGGTAAACTTTAAGTTGGAACTTGATATTTGTTATTTAACAAAATCAGAATAAGCCTAGTGGCCGGAGCACCGACTTCTATATACAGAAGGATACAATAGGCGAACGCAAAAATTATCATCAGAAAATAAAAATACAAATAATGCTAATATTATTATCGCGTGGAAGGCTAAACCACCACGAACAACAACATAATATAGTACACTACAAAAACACGCGGGGCTGCATTGTAACGTAACAACAAAGCGATTACAATCAATTCTCCCGTTTGTGTGTGTGTGTGTGTCTGTGGATATGCTAAACAATTGCCTTGTACGCTACTTACAATATGCAACAAAATGTGAACAGGTGAGTAGTCGCCTACTTCCTATACGCAGACGCCACTTAATGATGATGATATCAAAAATACTTTCATATTTTACAAATAATAATAATAATATAAAGATCATTGCATAAAAATATTAGAGACAATACATCCAAATTATTTTCAGTTTCGAACAAATATTACAAACAAAATAGTGGTTTAATTATCGAATCTCACCTATTCTGACTGATATACGAACAAATTGGAGAATAACATTAGTAATAACGATATATACGACATGTCGACGATATCTTAATAACGTGGAATAATAATGATAATGATGACATTTTGAACAAGTTTGTATCTAATCTAAATAACTATAATAAAAACATTCGATTTATATTAAAAATAGAAAGGAAAACAATCGGTTTTCTGGATTTTAGAATTAACGTTACTAACCAAAAAATTTATTTATATATATATATATATATATATATATATATATATATATATATATAAATAAGCTACGTACGAATGGGACACATTAATACCTAAAGATTCATTCCACCCAAAAATGTGTAAATTAGCCAGTTTAAGAAGTCTTATCGATAGAACAAAAGAATTTTAACAGATAATGATAAAGTCAATAAAGAAAAAAATATATAGTAAAACAAATGGCAATCAGTAATAAATGTAATCCTACGATAATTGGTTCTTCTTCTGTCTCTTCTCACATGGAGTTAATAGATCATCATGGTCTGATTTCTAGTAATATCCGCTTAGTTTTATGACTGTCTTGGACTATCATAAACAATTCTACCGTCGTATATCCTGTCCAGTCCTTTAAGTCATGCAGCCACATTCATCTTGGTCGTCCTTTGTCTCTTTTTCCATACGATAATTGATAAAATATGGAAAAAAATCTTACAACGACGGAGATACAGAAAAGGATAAAAATAATTATTTACGTTCAATAAATTATGCTGGAAGTCGTGCAACGATCGAGTCGTTCTTGCTTTCCTCATTAATGTAGCGGCATGTAGAATACTTTAATCTTCGCTTTTATTGCCGATTGATATATCTGCTGTCATATATCAGGGCTTCTGGAATTTAATCCTCACCTGGAAGAAAGCGGTTTACTACTGAGGAAGTAGCAGTGTATTGTCATCGACCAAAACTCGCTTAGTGTGAGTAATTATATGAATTCGCAGACTTTTGTAAACAGTTCTTCAAGCTGTTCATCCGATCTTCATATCTCATTGTCTCGTGCCTACTGAAATCATCTGCTAGAAACTTTATCTACTGGCCATTCCACTATCCGCAACTTATGGACGCACCCGTTACTGTATAGAGTCAGCGATCCCTCAGGGTACAAAGTATTTCAGGACGGGTTTCAAGTGTATATAAATTAACCTTTTAAGATACTTGTCTTGTAAAACTTCATTTCATTGCGCTTATGACATATTATTCGGATTTGAAAATTCGTGCGAAATACAGTGGCCGTGTCGTATATATCCATCCTGACCTGTTTATAATATTGTTTACTCATTGTGACGTCACGTGCTTCAACTTGTTTCCCCTGTTTTTTCTCCCATCGCTGTGCTAGGTTGCCTATTTCACCGATGCCCTTCACGTTATGTTCTTTGAACTGTATTAGACGTTTGTTCTCTAATCGTTTTTTGTCTGTAATTTGTTTTATATAAAATCGTCTGAAGAAATATTATATGAAAATTTTCCGCCATTTCTTAGATATTACTGCATTAAACTCTTTCCATACACATAAATATTTGGGAGAAAAAAATACAGATAATTTTCTTATTGAACTGGGGTGGGGGATAGATTATAGAATATGCTACATCGTGAATTAATTTTGAAACACGTTCGAAAACATAAAACCTACAAGATTGTTAGACCGTCATTTTCCAGACACAATTTCACCAACTACAAAACAAAAGCTGGCAAAGCGATATGTTTTGTGTTACGAAAACGGGATTCGCAAAGAGTCTCATTACTGACGTGCAGATTACAAAAACAAGACTTTATCCAGCTTCTTAAGCTCTATCGCACAAAATAATAGTCTATTTTATAAATTAAATTATATATTCCTAAATCATTTTATAAAATTTTATTTTTCGAATAAGTATTTCAAAAATTAATATATTTTTTATTTTTTATTCTACTATATAATATATTTTTATTTTTAGGTTGATTATATTTTCTTGGGTGAAAGTAATTGTTAATTTGTACGTATATGTACATTATAGACCTAAAAATTCGTCACGGGTTATATTATTTGTTTCATATATTGGTCATGACGAGTGTATTTTTTCAGATAACGGCCGTGACGTCTATATTAGCATGCGAGAAAAATTACAGGCCACTGCGTCATGCATTTCTGATTCTCACACAGGACGCTTAAGAGGTTAAAATTGTAATCAATGTGAAAAAGGAATACATAGGAGAAACAGGGCGGATAATTCACAATAAGAATTAAAGAACATTTGAATTCATATTATAAGCAATGGTGGAAAATCATTATTTGAGAAATATACAAAAAAAATTAAAACAAAAAATCAATGATATTAACTAAAATCACAAAATTTCACGAACAAAAAAAAGTTTAAAAAAAAGAAAACTACAAGAAAAAATTAAAAATTTAAATCATTTCGATTTTATTTTTTATTTGACTAGCTATTTGTGTTAATTTTTTTTTTTTTAAGAATGTGAAATGTAGTGATTTTTATTAAAATAAATAACAAAAACGAAGTTAAAATCACTAAAAATTTTTCTTTATGAAAAATCACAAAGCTTTTCGACTGTTAGGCCGTTATCGAGTAAATATTTAAAAAGATAAAAAACATAAAATGGAAAAATATTAATTGAAAATTACAATTCACAAAAACTGAACAAAAAGATGAACATTATTAATAAAACAATCTGACAGTGATCGAACTGTCAGATTGTTTTATTAATACTGTCGGATAGTTTTATTAATATTGTTCTTCATTTTGCTCAGTTTTTTGAATTGTAATTCTAAATTAACGTTTTTTTTCATTTTATATATATATTTTAAATATTCACTCGATAATGGCTTAACAGTCGCAAAGGTTTGTGGTTTTTCATTTTAGTGATTTGAACTCCTTTTTTGTTGTTTATTTTTGTATCGCAATATATTTATTTAATAAAAACAGTCTACTAATATCACTGACTACAACAGCGTCAGGACTAAATGAAAACGAAACAACGATTATAAACTCAATATTTAGTAAACAAAAGAGCCAGTCCGGTTTTCGGAATTCGTTTCGTTAATCGCTCGCAGGTAGGAATTTGAAAAAATTTAACTATAAACTCAATCTTTAAGAACCAGTTCAGATTATGGAATTTGTTAATCGCTTACAGGCGGGAAAAAAGTTTCGTTCATTTCTAGAATTTCCGCCGAATCAACGACTTTGTTGTTCATAGAAAGTCTCTCGAAAATTATGAGCATGATCAAAAGAGTGTCCGATAAGTATGAGGCCGTTAAAAGAGTTTAAATTGAATACGTATAGCGAGCATTACAGAAATACGGTTTAAAATTTAAACTACGGACATTTTTAAAAAATTGAGTTGCGCACTAAAGCAATTAGTCTCGCATTAAAGGAATGTACTCGACAGTGTAAGAGCCTAAAGTAATATTTTAAATGCAGTATTTCCTGTTATTAGATAATTCCAGATAATTTTCACTCGTCAAGGATATGATCTACTGTTTGGTAAGCTGCGCTCCACAATAGCCTGTTTTGTTTTTTTTTTTAATTTATAATTATTTGTTTCTTGTTAGGTCCTTAACGGGTTCAATTTTACTCGTTGATATTTATTTGGTAAATCGATATCCAAAGCCATGCTCTTCAGAATTGAAATCAGTTTTCGGTTTACCGCGTTTTCAATTTGCTATCCAGAAAATCGTTGCACCTTGCGTTGCGAATTCTGAAGCGATGTTTGAAAAGTTATTTGAAATTGTCGATTCAAACTAAATGAGCGCTGGTTGTTAGCGAATGTATTGACTTGATTTTCTTTGTTGGAACCGACAGTTGCATGAATAACTTGTCCCTCCTTGCTCCGAAGAAAATAAAAGATATGGTAGACTCCGTGTCTAAAGTTTCTATACTAAAAGCATCTTTGTTTTATTATTATACTTTTATTTCGGAACAAACTTGTCCATGCAGCTATTTCAGAAACGAATTTTATGATTTCTTTTTTTTTTCATATTGGAGAGCAAATCGAGCTGTTATGTTAACACGTTTAATTTATATATATATATATATATATATATATATATATATATATATATATATATATATATATATAATCATCTCAACTATTGTGTTAGTAGATCGAAAATTATGTACAAAAATTTTGACGATAACCTAGATGGATTGAAGCTGTGTGATGATAATTGTGCACAACGTCAAAACGTAACGAACACACAATCATAAAGTTACAACTTTGAACGCTGGGCTTAAGTCTTCAAGAGTCTTTATTTAATCTGTTTTCTTATATTATTATTATTATTATTATTATTATATAACTTGCGCGGCGCGTGTGTGTATGTGTATATCGCTGTTAAGTGAACGATAAAGTTATTGGTTTCGTTCTGCGAATGTACGTATTGTGTGTATATAATATATAGTAGATGGGGGTTTGCGTCTTGCGTAAAAAAATGATGCGGAGACAGCAAAATATGAAGGCGCCCGAAGGCCACCCTATTTTGTTAATAATTCTTATATCGTCTGATAGTCGTCTCTGTTTTTATATGGATCCCTCTATTCAAAACCCCCGCTTACACTAGAGTGCGTCTTGCCGATAGAAATCTTTTCATTCCCTAAGACGATTCGCGAATAACCAGCGTTTACTATTTTTCTAGTTGGTACTGTTTAGAATCCTAATTCCCGGATTTACCAAAAAATCTGTCTTTTGGAAGTTTACTTTAAAAAGTGTAAATATTTTTGTGAAAGTGTTATTCTCATATATATATATATATATATATATATATATATATATATATATATATATATATATATATATATATATATATATATATATATGTAATGCTGATATGTGTACAAAATAAAAGTATAGTTATATATATTTCGCCTTCATTTTTATTTTATCATATGTAGGCTTTTATTAAGATAATATAAAGAAGACGTTCCATTATAACTTTTGGAATATATTACAATACCCCCCCAACAAAAAAAATACTTATTCGACTCCCGTAATAGTTTACTTTTCATCTTCCAATTTCGAATATCAAGCAGGGCAAATTTTTTCTCAACTCTGACGATGTCAACCTTTCTAAGTTTTTCATTATACAGATTTTACTCTGCTCCAAAGTTTTATTGGCATAAATGATAAATAATTTATTACAGTAGAATAGAGTCATGTTGCTGTCGGTTGATGAGGTTGTCATAATTTTTCTGACTGGATTATTAACTTTAATAACAAGCATTCTCAAATACGTGACTATAATAATTGCTTGGCGAACGTTTATCGGTACAAAACTCTCTCCGACTTATAAGCTTGTCCTTACAGCTCCTGTACTTATTCCTAATTCGATGTAGACGGTCTTTTGCCGACTCGTAAACTGCATATCCTTAATCGAGTACACTTCTTATTAATAGGGGGGCGATCAGCTTCGCCTTTTCTTTTTTTGCACTGACTATCTAAATAAATTAGAACGAATTGAAACCAAAAGAGAGGTAAGTTGAACAAGAATGTTATGAAATAAATAGAAACTTTTAGAGCGGAAATACTGACGGGGCATTCGAAAATACAAGATGACAGTTTCTGGACTGATGGAAGAAATTAAGTAATATGAAAAATCAGAAGATCAAAGTACTGATCAATATGAAGAAATGCAATGACAACGAAACGGTATATTGGAAAACTTTTAATTATGAAATAACTCTATAATAGAAGCAGAAGATGACGTATCTGCGACCAATCAGGACCTGTCATATGAATAGAAGAATTTTATTAGAAATTTTTGTACAAATTAAAATCCAGAAAAATACATATATTAAGTACATATTAGGAAACTTATTAAAATATTAATAAAACGTGTACGACGAGAGTTATGCTAAAAGATTTTTTAATTGTCGCTATAATTTCAATTGCAAAGAAAATGAATATACAAACCTGCAAGGATATATATATATGTTCGATTTCTAACATCGACATGTCTGGTTCGAATTATATTTTACTTTCATCTCGATTTATTTTCCAACTATCCTGCTTATCCGCATAAACGTTTTGCCACTTCGTTACTGTTTGTGACTATTTTCCCGTCTTTGTCATTGATAATCCAATTCCGTGTTTTGAATTCCCTGGCTAGAATTTTTAAAGAGGTCATCAGATTCATTTCTTTCTGCATGCCGTTCAATCTGTTTGCATATGGAGTTTATATGCGCAGCTTTTTGATCTCTCGATTCAGCATGGCATAGCTTTGATGTGTATCCTCTTTATGCAACGTGTAATCTGTTATCCATACTTTCATTGTTTCCTTTGTTTGTTTGTTGCACTCCTGGATTAGCAATAGTGTCCATCGACTTCTTTATCCTTTCCTTTAATTGTGTCCATGTTTCTTCTAGATTATTTTGTTGTTTATAATTAATTTTGTGTCGGGCAAACACTTATTTATTTTTTCACTGCTTAATCTTATTTACCTGTGGAGTTGTTTTCAAGCATTTTAGTCGTAGCCGTATATTCGCTGATAACAACTGATGGTCTGATTCGAAATCCGCTCCCGGATAAGTTTTTACATTTAGTACGCTTGATTTCCATCTTGATTTCATGACAATATAATCAGTTTGACTCCTATAACGGTCACTCGGTGACTTCCGCGTATAGAGCCGACGTACATGTTTAAAGCATGTATTCATTATTGCAAAATAATTCGCAGCGCAGCATTATATGAGACGTTCCCTTCTATCATTTCTTTTCTCTATTCCATACTTTCCCACAGTTCTTTTTATATGATCATCATTTTCGGTATTTCCCACACTGACATTGAAATCGCCTTGTATTATTATTATTTCTCGTTTTGGTATTTTGCTGATTTTTTGGTGCAGAATTTTTTTTCCCGTGTTAAATGCTAATTTATACCTAGCCAGTTGAGAGGCTATCCAATAAATTATATCTACTAATAATCGCGAGTGGAAGGTGCATCCAGCGATGCTTAACCTTATAAAATAAGAAACTATGATACTAAATAATTTATCTTTATTCGCGCAGTTGTCACATCCGTGTGTGCGAGTGATGCTGGCTAGCTGATTTGGATGAATACTTAGTCGGATAAAATGCTTCTGAGCTTGTTTACGAATAGTTTCTTCAACGGTATCTACGTTTAAATCCTGATTTATAGCTTCGTTGGACACGTATCAATTCGATAAATCAAGCGTAACGCCTTGTTCTGGAAGCGCTGGACTATATCACTTTATTCGATTTCTTTGCGCATTTCCAAATTTGTGCGCTATAGCTCCAGATTGGTTTTAATACAACTTTATACACTAGTAATCGATTTTGCAAGTATAACTCAGAATTGTACCCTATGAGCCAGTATAACTTTTTTAACTTTAGGTCCAGTTCTTTCCGTTTCTTCTTTATATGACTTTTCCACCTTAGCTTCTTATCTAAGTGTATCTCTAGATACTTAACTTTATTTTTTTATTTTTTGTATCACGCCGTTTCCTATTGATACTTCTTTTACGTGTATGGACTTTTTCGGATTTATATGCAGCTTCCATTTTTGAGTCCACTGGGGTACAATCTGTCTAGGTTGTTTTGTAGAGCGGTGATAGCAACTTCCGTATTAGAGTTAGATGCAATCAGTAAGGTGTCATCTGCAAACGTTGCTATATGTACTGCATCTTTAAAAAAGGAAAAGCACGAGGACAATCTATAATTTATAAAAATTGGAGATCAATGAAAAAGTATTAATCGCATTCATTGACAGCGAGTAAGCTTACAATAACGTCAACCGGCGTATGATATTCGAAATCTTGAAAAGGTATATATAGTTAGAGTACAAAGATTTGGATACTTCTTCAAGTATATAAAAATCAGCCAACAATGAATAATAAAACCGAAGTAAATTTTAAAAATAGTATAAAACAAGGATGCTTTCTCGTTATTATACTCTTTCTTTATATAAGTTACTAATATAATTCAATCGTTCACTTTGTTTCAGTAATTGATTACTTTATTCAATTGATTCCTTGAAAGGTCTTTAATTATGAACGTATAAGATTACTTAAAGATGAATTGTTCAATTTTGTATTTTCATTTATTGTGAGAAATTTAATTTTGTTGTAAGAATTTTGCCTACTGGGTATTAAATAGTTCATATAAGTACTTTACCCTGTTCATTCTTGCTGCTTACAAATATAAAAATATTTAGTAATAATTTCACGAGTGTACATTATACGAAGATTATTTCATTTGAGGGAGATATTTTGTATAGTATTATCGTATGTCGAATTTATCATATCTGTCAAATGTTCGCCGTTTGGATAATTTCTGCTTAAAAAACCTATTTACATATTTATACGCTTCGGTAAATTTGATTTAGTTTTTCCTCGGTGTACAAATATCTACTGATAAATTTTGCTTTAATTGATCAATTCGATTTTTCGTTTGTAATTTTATATATAATTTCTCTGCTCACATACTTATTCCCCTATATATATATATATATATATATATATATTTCCTCTTATATTTCGAGACTGATGGCGGCACACTCTACCGCGATATTAGTTTCTTTATTTATTTACTTTTTTTTTTACATTTTTGAATGCGCACTTACAACTGTTTATATAGGTCATTATGGGATACAGTAATTACTGATAGTTAAACGACAGGGACGAATTTCGTTTAATTTAATTTAGTTCAGAATTTGGGCGATCGCTGAAATCTTTTGTAGAGGAAGATTTACGTTGACAGATCAAGAGTGTGATGTTGCAAATTTGGTGATACATATTAAAAGTATGTGATGAATTGAAATATAGCGTGATTTGAAAATGAACGGACAAGTTGTGGGAGCTGAATGTGAAAGATATAATCATGGGACGGTTAATTATCTTCGGGACATACCCTCCCTAGTTAACAGTTTCGCGGATTTTAAAAATGTTTATCGAGGGAGCCAGTGTGACCTCCATTACAGTTTGGACCTGTACTGGAATAGTCTGTTTATATTTTTTCGCCGTTAACTTAATTTTGTTCTTTTATTTCTTTTTTTTTTTAATTTCATTTTTTTTATTATCATTTCTAAATTCCAAGCGCTCGTTCTTATTTTATGTATTCTTATTTATGACCGCTTCGATAAGAACGATCATTTTTTATTCAGTCCCAACGTGTTTTAAATAAAATGCTGATTTTTTTCTCAGATTTTTACTTTTGAACGAGAATCCTCTTATTTCCCCATTACTTCTAAGTCTTCTAGTTGTTGACTGTTTTAATTTCCGGTATTCGTTTTATCCTCTTTATTTTTCATTTTAATTTCACACCGCGTCTTCTACAAAAAAAAAATAAAAAAATGGTTACTGCTATTTAATAAGTATTTTAAAAGAAAACAGATAATTTCTTAAATCAATTTAACGTCGTCCGAATGATGATGATGAGAAGCTATTTACATGCAAATCTTCTTCTCTTCGAATTTCGTCATCTATGGACCACCACGTAAAAACCCAACAATATTTTTTTCCCTCGCTTTCCAGTATTTCTTCATAGTTATGCTTTTTCTTCCTTATCTTCCGTCCATTTTTGTCAAGTTCTGTTACTTTTCGTCCCTTTTTAAATCTATCGAATTTTTTAATTTCATGTCAAAATTCTATTCTGTTATCAATTGTAGCGTTATCTATTTACATTTCATCGAGATCCTTTTTCGTGTTGAAGAACCACCTCGAGCTAGTTTTCAACTTATTTCAAAATGCTGAAAGATTCATTCTGCGAATATGCGCATAAATTATTTCCTCATAATGTCAGATATATATATATATATATTTATTATACTTGGCAGATTAGCACTCAGTCCATGCAGTTACAATAATGACGGTAAGATATTTTTAGTTCGTTCTAAAAACGTGGTATACTAAAAAAAAATTTAATCTCGAAATTTTTTCTCCATTCTTCCTTCCCTATATTTTCTTTTATTGACATCCAATTCTAAACATGTTCAAAATGTTAGGTCTCTAATCAATCGGAAAGTAAGTTTAAAATCATGTACAAAGTTCCACCCGGCCAGACATACGAGAAAGCCAGAAAAAAAATTTAAAACTAAATAATAGTTAGCATTTTTTATACCCGAATTAATAATAAAACGTACTTTTATATATCCATAGAAAATAAAACAATTTCCACCGATAGATAAAGGCATAATCGTAGAAGAGATAAATATAACTCTCCAGCTCATGACGATAATAAAGTGCGGTTCAAATCTACGGCGGTTAGAGGGAGTCGAATCGTTCGAGCAACAATAGCGAGTTGTACAAACGCACTGGTCACGACCTGGGTCAGATTTAAATCCCGAACGGCCGAACCAACGACTATTTTTTTCCTTTGTGTAAAACAGTCAGCTGGATTTTCAACGTCATAACAGACAGAATGTAACGAATATTTTCGCTATTTTGCACCCTCTTCACGATAGGTTTTGTTAGTGACAACGCGAGATCTTTCAAATATTCTCTTCTGTTTCAACTATCATTTTAGCTGCGAAATTGTTTAGAGCTTAGAAGTTACACGACTTCTTAATATGTATTTTATACTTTTCTAAGCCCTCTGGGGGCTTAAGCCCGGTAGCCCCCACCCGTGGGTGCGCCACTGAGCTCCGATTCTACTTATCCAGTCACAGAAGTAATGTTGGGTTCTGTCCCTGCTTTTTCCTCGTTTATTTGTACAGTTCGTATACTATTCGCTTGGTATAACAGTACGCTTTTCAATTTTCCATATATTTGTTCCGATATTATTACGATTTTAATAAAGAATTTTATCCATTTTCGAATAGTTATACAAATATATCGTCCAGAGATCGTGTTTAGCGTATTTATTTAATTTCAAGAATTATGATTTTCCATATACATACATACATATATATATATATATATATATATATATAAAATAATAATATAAATCTTTACGTTGCTCCATTTTATTACAGATAAAATTGTTTTAATATGGCAAAAGCGGGAATGACCAGATGGAGATCGAGAAACTGTGGATCGTCTTCTTCGGACGGGTAAGAGAAAAATATTTTATTAATCGTAGTTTAAAATATTTCTCCTTCGTACGTTCTTACGTTTACGTACTGTATAATATAACGTATTGACCAGAGGTATGTTTTTGAAGAGGTTACATCTTGAAGCGTGGTAGGATGATGTAGATTTAACCGACTAAAAGAAAACTTCGAGCATTTGAAGGGGATGCAGTGAATGGATATTGAAGTGAGTGGAGTATATGTCGCACATTAAACGAGTGGATTGGATTAAGGAGTGGAAAATTTACTTTGTGTATTGCACTGTATGATCTGTGAGTCCGCATTAATGTATTCCATTGTTCTGTAGATGAGCGAATTGAACGGAGATTATTCGATATGGGAAGTTTCCATTAAAAATATTTTAACTAGCGTCGTAAAAATTTTGGTATTTTCCTATGAAATATGAAAATAAGGAAAGACCTAATAAAATGAATTTCGTTTCTTCGATGAATAAAAATGGCCTAATACTATTTAGATAATTAGTAGATATCGGTACAAATTATTTTCGGCGATATTTCGTTTAAAAGAAAATAGTTGAAAAATTTTCGTAAGGTCTTGAGTTTTATACGATGACATTATAAAAATGAGGAACTACTAATTGCGTAAATATTAATTTTAAATTACAAGTTAAGAATATTTAATTGAATATAGTACCAACAGTTTCCTTTCGTAATTTTATAAATAATTTTGTTGTTTGAAATTGCGGATATCATGATTGTGTCGCACTCATTTATTGACCGCAATCGTTACTAAATCGGTAGTTGACTCAATTTTTCAGAACGGCTGTTGTGTTCTTGTATTTTGTTTTTTTATCCGTGGTAGACAATTTTTCTTCGTAGTATAAACCGAAGTATCTCTTACTCAGTTTTTCTTTTGTCCGATGCCTAACTTCCTCCTCATTACTTCTTCCGTAATTAGCGATGGCAAAAGAATGAATGTATTGATTGTAAAAACATTCTTCAAAAATGACGGTTGGACTAATCAATCAGTACATTTATTGATTTTCACGAGCCAGATATGAAGAATTATAATTTGAAAAGTGCGGAATAAAAAAAATTAACACAAATGTTTTCTTTGTGAAAAATCACAAAACTTTTCGGCTGTTAAGCCATTATCAAGTGAATATAAAAATAAAATATACAAATATATACGATTTATAAAATTATAAAATGTAAAAAATATTACTTTCGATATACAATTGAAAAAAATTATCAAAATGATAAAACACTATTTGTAAAATGATAAGATAGTGAATGTAGCGAACAACAAAATCAAAAATCGTCACTGGCTATGTATTATTATTCGTGTACAAAAATTTTATATTCTTCATGAAAAAATGACGAGGACATGATAAACAGTAAGAGTGACACCGCATAAGGCACTCCGAGGTGGATCATTTTATTGGAATAAATGTGAGTAGAATTCTTTCGATCGATGCTTTCACGTATGTAGGTAATGTTGTTAATAAGATTGGATGAAATTTCTTCGTGACTATTCAAATGCATATTATAACAAGATGTGAAAAAACATATTCATTAACAAGGATAATATCACCTGGTACTAAATTATAGGGGTACAAATCGATTATTATTCCGGTACTTCTATACGTGAGCTAAACATTGTCAGTAATGAAGAAAGAGATAAAAAAATTAAACATATGTCATCAGGGATTCCGGCGAAGTATTTTTCGGATACGTTGGACTGATTGTACATCAAACGAAGAAGTTCGAGTTAGAACAAAACATCGATCAATCGATCTGAGGTTAGCGGGAAAATGTATGAATTGAACGGAACATGTACTCAGGATGGAAGACCAACGCATTCCAAAGAGAATGTGGTACGGTGTCGTGGCCGATGGTAAACGTCCGCTCAGCAGTCCCGGCTACGATTTAAGTATATGCTCTTAGACGACCTTAAAACATTAGGTATTTAAGCCAACGAAGAACAGTTGGAAAAATAACGCCCAAAATCGTAGGGCTAATATGTTTCGAAAATTAACAAATATTACTACAGTACAGGAAAGAAGTAAAAACCCTATTGTTAGAAGCGATATAATACAATAGACCATAAAATGTTAAGCACCCTATTGAGTTACTTTCACTCATACGACACAAGTACAAGTATGGATATTAGAGAACAACTCATACTCTGACTGAAGTGAGAATAGAAGAAGAAGAATATATATACAATACCGTGGTGGCATAGTTGCTAGAGTGCTCGACTGTGTCAACTCGACACGCGACATAGAAAGTTTTCATCATTATTAAATTCTTAATTATCACGGAGAAGGCAGTGGCACCCTACTCCGTATCATTTGCGTCGCTTATAAATGGTGCCTTGAATGCTAGCTAATTTTGTACGTAAAAATAAAAAAATTAAATTAAATTAAAAAAATAAAAAAAAAAAATTAAAAAAGATATACAATTGCTATATATATAATTAATATATGAATTTCATATTAAACCTAAATCCGAGGGTCTAAAATGACGGGTCAATAAAATATTCAAATATTAAATTTTGATTTATATATCGCGTAAACTCTTACAATTCCAATAAGAACAAATATTTATTATTTCATTTGTTTAAAAAGTCAACTTTTCTTGTGACTCATGCGACACAAACTAGATCAACTGTACATTTAGTATATATTTATATTTAGAGGTTTACCCACTATATAAGAATGTGTTTTTGTTGTTTTTTTTTTTTTACATTCTTGACTACTATATTTGATACCAACGTGCTGAAAATCGTCTATGGCCGAGTAATGTATATAAATTTATTATATAAAAGTAATATTAAACATTTTTAATAATGTATGTTGCACAACACGTAGCTTAAGTTTTAAAGAATCTAAAATGAGATTAAAAATCAAACTGTATATGTTCGGATCGTGATGGTGACTCTATTTCAAATGTGACTACTATACCGGTTTTAAGTAGAAAGAACGTGAAAGGCTTCTCTGGTTTTTTTGTTTTTTAAACTTTCGACAAACGAGTTATCGTAGCCGCATCCTGTAACTTTAGCAATATATCAAGAAGCTAGGCCAGCTACCTCTTGAAAGTGTGCACCTGTCTTCTACATCTAGTGGCGTGTACAAAACGTATTATTTCCAACCGAGCTAGCAATCTTCTTGTCGGTGGGGTTCTTTATGAAGTTGGTTAAGACACACAAAATAATGCCCCCTCGTTCTAATCCCGGAATTAAGAAGAAAACTGCTACTCGTACTCTAGTAGTAGTACTATTATTACTTCTGCTTATTGATATTCTCCGTTTACACTGACATATTCACAACACACGCAGACACTTCCATCTGCAAAATCGTTTTACGTTACACCTGAGTTTATGTTTATATAAAAGTCTTTTTCTCGGCCAATTTTCATTAAAGGGCTTAAGCATAACGGGCGAAAACGAAAAGTTTAACACTACGTCTTCTCGCAAATAACGGTCCCTTGTATTTCCCGGGGTATTTAAACGTCCTTCTAATAAGTATAACGATGATTCTTCACGGATACTTTAATCTTCGTCTCTCGCTGGTATCTATATCTCCCCCGCTCTTTCGACCGTACTCGGCTCGTTAAACTCTGGCCATAGTGTACGAATTTTTGAACGAACTTAACGGAGTTTCGCGAATGTATTAATAAAACTCATTTTATCAGTGTGTTCCGATTAACGCTCTCACAAACATCCAAAGCATATTCAACACCAACTCAATTGTGCAAACAATCCATCAAATCTTAGTACAATTACAATCCACCGGAATGGATATTCAGTTCATATGGATTCCGAGCCATAAAAAGGCAACGAAATTGCTGATAAGTTAGCAAAAAAGTTCAATCTCGCTGCTATCAGATCCTAATACCGAAATCATATTAACAACAGATGATCTAAATACTAGTTATAAGAAGAAAATTATAACACCGTGGAATTCCGAATGGAGGTCGACCTCATTCACAAACCATCTCAAAAATATAAAAGGAAAGATCGAAGAATTGAAGTCACCCGATCGTCCCCTTCCTGCCCTTTCTGTAACACTCGCTAACTCACTCTTCAGTATATCGCAACAAGTTGCAAACATTTATCCGAATCCCGTCAAAATTTTAACCTATCCGCTAATCTATCCCAACTATTGTGTAACAATAGCCCTCATTTAAACGATATCTTCCTATTCCTCAAATAATGTAATCTATATAATACCATCTAAATAACTTTATAATTTCGGCTTGATAACCTCATAGTTGTGTTAAAGCCAATTAAAAAAAAATGTGACGTCGCGCTAGCAAACCAGAGGAATAAAAAAAAATATATAAAACGGAATTAAAATAATAATCAAAGCAAACAAATAGAAAAAAAAAATAAAAAAAAATAACGCATCACCCTATGTAAAAGCTCTTTACTTAACATACACGTATAATGTTGCACTTTGTGTAACTATTTGTCAAATATGTATAAAATTAATGATATACATGCAGCACCCAGTCCATAATTTGTTCCATCGGTTCTCCTCCTGCGATTTCCTGACCTAAACGACTCCAACTGTTTTTACAATATCATCCCGCTATTGTGTTAATCTTCGTTTGTTGCTCTTGCAGCCTGTTTGTCACTGTTGTAAAATATTTTTCGCTACTTGTTACATCATTTCTACAAACAATAACTCCATTTACGCCCGACGATGTATTCAATAATGTATATTAGTCGATTTTCTTGTCTAATCTAAGTAAGGTTTCAACATTCAACATTAATCTCTGCCCTGGCTTTTAAGCTATTCCACTCATATGATATATATATGATGAATTGTTGTTATACCCATAGGACGTCGCGATCATGATAATCCAATTAACTTGTGAATCGTTTTTTTCCACTGGCGTCTGTCCATTGCCAACCTGCTGCATGCTGTTATTGTTGTTATTTTTGGGTACATTAAATCCAATTTTTAATCTGACCATTTTCGATGTGGCCTTCCTTTTTGTCTTTTACCAAGCGGTCTGGCCTCTAATATTAGTTTTTCTAATTGCAGAGCGTTTCGTCTAGTAAGACTAAAATAGCGCAAAATTCGTATCCGTATTGCGAATAATAAACTACATTTTTCGCCTATTGTCTACAAGACTATCTTATTAGTTATCTTTTCGGCTCAGGATATTCTTAAAAGCCTTCGCCAACACGGTAGCTCGAAAGCTTATATTTTATTTTCTTATTTTCTGTTAATAGTTCAAGATTCGCAACCATATGTGAAAATAGAGAAAATTAAAGACTTCATAATCCGGATTTTAGTGGCCATCTATATCTGCGAATCTTTTTCCATATTTTAGTTAACCTATGAACTGCAGCGCGACTCATATCAATTCTTCTTTTAATGTCACTTATACAATATCCGTCGCTGTGGATATTAAATAACCCAAATATATGAAATCCTTCACTATTTGGAATCCATTTATATCTGAATAAACTTCTACCTCCTTATTAATAATCATAATTTTTGTTTTTTGAATGTTTACTTGAAGCCCGAAGGTACTACTCACAGCCTGCAGTTTAATCAGCGATGATTTTAGAATACCTTTTGAAGTAGTTATTAACACTGATTTCTTTGATGCAGCCCCGCTTGCTTTTGTAGTGTACTATATTGTTACCGGCGTGCATATACTGTTGCGAGTGGTTGTTTGTCGTTGCTTTCCACGAGATTATATTAGGATTGTTAATATTTCCTGATGATCATTTTTGCGTCGTCGATCGTGTTCGAACTAGGTACCTTCCGTATAGAAGTCCGTGCTCTAGCCCACTAGGCTATCCCGACGATCTAAATCTTTAATACTAATATTAATTAGTATAACTGATATTTATTTTTCATCCCCTTGTTTTATTTCTTCGAAAGCTACTATAAACAATTTAACTAATTCGGTGTCACTCTGTCTGACACCCCTCATTAGAGCGATTTTTGCAGTAGTAATTTACAGTCGTGTACTCACAGCAGCTGATTTTTAGAGCTTCTCGACAATTTTTATATACTGCTTATTAATACATCATCTATTTATAAGGCGTTAGTATTGCCTACGTCCCAAACGAATCAAAATTCTTCTCATTATCAATAATTTGGTTAAAAATCAATCAACTGTGTATATATATATATATATAATGTACATGTGTGTGTGCGTGTCGTATCTTGTATATACGCCATTTGATATACATATTTGTATATGTACTCGTGCGTTTAATAGCTTATGATGATTAGGACATCTAGCTAAAATGAATACATGACAGATGGAAAAAGTTGACTAATGAATGGTCTCTAGAAGATGGTCTTATAATCATCAAATGGAATGCAAAATGTAATTGTACAACGATGTTTACAATACAACAGATGTAGAGAAAGCAATATATGTACGTACCGCCGACTGTCAAAAATGATCAGATCAGCCACTTTAGTAATGGTGGCTTATAGTTGGATGATAAGTTTACCAATGATCATATACGTGGTGTGTATATATATATATATATATACTTCTTTTTTCGTTATCCGTATCCGGATGCCATGACCTTATGTAATGCAAGCTACCAAGCGTCGTAACTTGTTTCGATGCTGGGCGAGATTCATAATTTGTTGTAAATCGAAACCACCTGTTTTCGTGATTTGATCGATATGTGATCTGTCTACCTTTTTTTTTTCATCAATCTTTCCCTGCAGGATCATTTTCTCCAGCCCGTTTGCACGCATTGTGTGTCCGAAAACACCCAGCATACTTCTTTTAATAGTTGATAACAACCGCTGTCTGGCTTCAATTTTAAACTCCTTTAAAACGGAATCATTTTTTCTATGAGCCGTCCATGGTATCCTTCGAATTTTTCGATATCTCTTCATTTCAAAAGCTTCAATCTTATTCCTAATATATTAATTTCGCCGGGTATACTTTTCACCAATAATGATCATGGAACATCGTAATTTCTTTCGGTTAATGCGTAATTTGATTTGAACGCGGATCTATTCATTACACGTAACTGTACATTTTCGTATAATAGTAATATCCAGATATTACTGCATCGTATCCGAAACTGAAAACACCTTTATTGAAATATTTAACCCGATGATTATGGTTTTCAATAGGGAAATCTGTCAACGATAGTTAAATTGATACTCGTTTCCTTAGTAAGCCTGACGTCGTTACATGTTGCTGAACGATCGGTTGCCTATATTAGATTTTGCACTTTGCCCTCGTCAATTAATTTCTGTCAAATTAACCTTGTAACGCCTAATGTGTAACTATTGCCTAACGGCTTGTTGTTCATTATTATTATGATTATTGTTATTATTATTAGTCGCATTAAACACCTGTTAAATTATTTAATTTAAAAAGTGTGGATTTTTTAAAAAATATAAAAAAAAAAAGAGTTAAAATCACTAAAATTTATTGAAAATTCACAAATCATTTCGGTATCGAGTGAACGTAAAAATAAAATATACAAATATATGTAATTTATTTTTAAAAATTATATATATATATATATATATATAATACTAATTTAGGTATAAAATTTATAATAAAAATTATCAAAGGGGGAAAAATCCGGTATTTATAAAATATAATCTGATAGTAAATGTGGTAAATAACACAATCAACGGTCGGCGAAATAAAATTTATTCGTAAACAATAATGCGATTGCTAATGAAATGAAAATAAATAAAAATAATTGTCCGATATTATCTCCAACATTATTCAACTGTGTATTAGAAAAGATAATTAGAGAATGGAGAATTTGAACAAAAGAAGAAGGTATTCGAAGAATTAGATTAGGTAGGACCAAGAATAGCCTTTGCAGACGATTTAGCGATCTTGCCAGATAACGTGGAAGTTGCGATAAAACAATTGAATATTTTAAAGGAACAATCCGGAAAAGCGGGCTTACAAATTTACTTTGAAGAAACGAAATATATAAATAATATCAGAGATGCTCCGAAATATATAAGAACGAATTCCGAGAAAATTCGAAAAGTCATAAAATTTAAGTATCAGGTAGAAATGACACAACCGAATGTGTTGGACAAGGAAACCATTATAGAAAGAGCGAGAAAAATGCAAACAGCATTTCAGTTAACAAAAAATTTGTACAACGAGATCGGTGTCTATAAACGCAAAAATAAGACTACAGTGATTAAGCTAGAATGTCTTTACGCGTCAGAATGTCTTACAATGAATTCAGTTGACAGTATTAATACGATCGAAAAGAAAGAAATCCAGGAAAATCCTCGGACCAAGATATGAAAATGATACGTGGAAATTAAGATCTAATAAAGAAGTATATGAAATAGTCGAATAACTGAACTGGTCAAAAACAAATCTTTCGTGTATACACTAAACGTGTAGCACGCAGTTTGCGTTGTAGCAGTGTTACCAACTACGTTATTCAAAAAACAAAACCGTCTGTCTTCTCTCGGCCATCTTATATATATATCTGTGTGTGTGTGTGTGTGTGTGTGTATGTGTGTAAAATAATAAGCCAGAAAACGGCTAAAGCGATTAAAAAATTATAATCGAATAAACTGATCACATTTGATTAAAATTTATTTTTATCAAATGGGGTGGCGTTTATTTAACTTGCCATAAATTTAATAACATGTACGAAGTTCTCAAAATATCTCTGCCGAGGATATATATATTTTTTATTTATATATATATATATATATATATGATTAGCAATTGTTATATATGTTTTGATTAATTTTATATATAAATATATCACGATATGCCTATATCAACCAACTGTTGGGTGTAGTCATTTCTCAAGCTATTCCAACGACTCCTATCTTGTGCGGCTTAGATTCAATTGAATTCCTGTCCATTTAACAACAACATCTCGCCATCTAGCCATAGGCCTCCTTGCGATGGCCGACTGCCAATTTTCCAACACCGTAATATTGGCTTAGTCCATCTTTCATCCTCTCGTCTTGTCAAATGTCCATTTTAGCCTGGCGAACCGCTCCACTGCATCTACCTATTTCGTCCGTTCCCTAATCCAGTTAACCATCTTGCGATTTTCGAACCTCATTCCAAGGGTAATTCTCTCGTGAGTAGTTTGGGTTCTACTAATGAAACATGCAAGTAAAAGTTTAGAACCGAGAAATCTAAATAACATGCGTATTCGTGTTATTTAAATGAATAATTAAATCAATTCGGAGAGTGTAATGTACGCAATATATATATATGTGTGTGTATGCGTTTACGTACGTAATGTTGCAGACGTAGAACGTAAATTCGATTTTGAACTAACTTACGAAGTGTGTAATTTAAAAAGGAAAATCCGAATTAGTTTAAAATGATGCGGTGAGTAAATGAGAAGACGATGAAATGAACTATAAAATTAATAGTAGGAGTAGAGAAATTATTAATATCTGCAAACAGCTGGAGAATGTAACCGCGTGGGTGTAATATTATTTTGCGGTTTTAAATGAGCTCGACCTAAATCAGGCTACGCTAGACTTATGAGTTAAGAGACTTTTTCCACGGTTGTACCCACGGAATAAACGTTTGCAGAAAAGTGACGCTTGTAAACTGTCTGTTATTGGCTGAAAATAATTTTCCTTCGTACACTGTAGTGTAGGTAGCCTACGGCAAGAAAATTTCTTGCGACGTTATCGCCTTCCTTCCGGTATACGCAAAAATTAAATTATACCCGAATTTCATTTATAATTTTAAACGTATGATTGACATCATCCTCTAACATCAAAAAGGCATATATATATATATATATATATATATATATATATATATATATATATATATATATATATATGTATGTATGTATTTATGTATGTATATATAATAGTAAAAAACTCCAGTTGGTTAAAATAAGGTCTTCATGGGGTTACTAAACATCTAAAACGTGGTAAAAATTTAACGCAGAAACAAAATTTCAAATTATATATTTATTTAAAGACCCTCGACTTCTACGTCATTTGCGTCTTCGATACAATATAATTTAGATAATTATATATAATATAGTAATTGAAATTCTACTAATAATAATTCTACCATATGTATATCGAAAATACTTATAGATAATTTTAAGCGGAAAATTACGTTTTCTATTTGCATATTTCAGTAATTGAAAATATCTTCTCGTATAGTTTTTTTTTAAAACGCGGAAAGTACTTTGTACCGCAGCTCTGTCGTTACCAAGTGCGTCTTCTGTAGATGTTTTTATTTATTCGTACGAAAAGGTTTCTTCACGTTCCTTGTTCGGTTTTGAACAAACCGAGATGACATATTCAGTGGAAATTGATTGCCACAAAACATACCTGTTGGTGGAGGTTCACTTTGCAATAAGTATCCGCGAGTTAGTTTAGTGTGTCCGATGCTTAGTACAATATCTCTTTTCGCCTGTTTACGCGATGTGAAGTTTCCCAATGTTCTGGTACTACTTTAATTTGTCGTAACTTGTTGTACAGTTTTCTCTCCCATATGTTTTGAGCGGTGTCCTTGATCGCCAACATTAACTGTTTTTCTGAATTCAATAAGCCTTTAAAATGCGTTCATACAGTCTGCATACTGTTATTCTAAGACGGATTTGTAGGTTCGAGTGGGGTGACGGTAATTTAATTTAAATGCAGTTATTTGAAGTATTCAGTACATCTGACTCCGAATGGTTTATTTCTATCGCGATAACTCTTATGTAGATTAGGATGAAACGTTTTATAGTAATTAATATAACGTTTATTACCGCTGAGTTTCACACATATTCGCCGATGTTTTAGTGATATCATACTACGTGAAAACTGATAACTGGACTTGTACAGAATGCTCCGCCGTTCTATGCAATCGCATTATACTCCATTATTGATCTAATGTGTGTTCCATATAATCGTAACAGCATGCCTCTGTCAAATCCCCTCAACTTAACGTGCAGGATTTTTCTTATATTCGATGTGTGGTTTCCAGCTTAATTTGTTGCCAAATATGAGTCCCAATAATTTTTGTTTACGCGAGCGAACTCAGTACTATTATACGATATATACGCACGAACTGGAGCAACTATGTCTATATCTATTGCAACTAATTGCATATTAATAATGGCAATATTGGTGAAGACGTCATCTGACGATACTCATCAAACTAAAGATTGATAGTGGACGAGCTGATTTACCATTATATTCCAGGACTTCTTTACTTTCCCAGTAAGCTGGTTTTATTTACCAACCAAAAAGATAGATAATTGTTGACTAGAGGACTTTGTACCATAAAAATCCTAGTCCTTGATGGCATTCGCACTTACGCTTAGCCAGGAGCGTATTACCCCCAATGCCAAGAATGCCATGACATAGGGCGGCAAATTTTGGGAGGGCGGCATGTAGGACCAAAAATAAATTTTGTTAACAAAAAAAATTAATTTTTTCAGTTTTAAATCAGATATATTTATCACAAAAAATACAAGTAATTATTTTATAGTACAATTTTTCTTGACTTTCTTAAGGCGAATTCTTCGATCAAATTTTCAAAATTTATTCGTCGATTCAAATCATTTTCGATGCCAAGCCCTCTATGCGCATGCCCTCTATGTAACTCTATGCAACTCTCAGTTGATAGGTCGAAACAAGAAACGCGCGCTTTCAATCAAATTTGTAAATACTTTGTAAGTTATTGTAGGTATAGAAACTTTAAAAATATATGACAATAAATTAATTGGACGGACATCATTAACTTTGCTAATAAACATCATGACTTTTTTCTATCAACTATAATTATTGAAACAATGTAAAGTTTTCAAATGTAAATTATTTATTATACAGTAAATACAAAAATGGATTATTTTTAAAAAGTTTTTATTTTACTCATACCATAGACTTTAAATTTTTTATTTTTGTGTTTAAGAATAGTAAAACACTTTTCAGAAAATAAAATTTTGTAACCAAACCAACATATTTGAGTAACAAAATTTTGGAAAATCGATGGCCTTACATGGGGCGGCACCACTTGTGTGGCGTAGGGGCGACAAAAGTTGAAATACGCCCCTGCGCTTAGCCAGCAGAATTCTTAATTACCGTTATCTCTCCAGGTGTATATAATGTATTATATATATATATATATATATATATATATATATATATATATATGTATATATATGTATGTATGTATGTATATAATTTTTCCTTGTTTTTTCTTTACTTTCATCTTCTTAAAAAAGTATTTTACTGCCGCGTGTGAACAGTATGATTACTATTCGACAACTATTATTATTATACATAAGTTACTCCGGATTTTCCAACAATTGTTACAAATATATAAACTAATTATTTCTCCGGATAGTTTGTCCAGTTTTAATGTCTGTTATGTGTACATCCGTGTCAGCGTGTGATGAAAACCAATATTAAGTTTCGATAACGAAGGCTCTGACATGCTGAACATTTCATAAAACGAAAACGCGATAAAAATAATAAATTGTTATTCGTAAAATAAATCGGTCATATTCTTGAAAGTTTAGATTGTGGAATGTAGTGATTTTATTTATACTTGATTACTAAAAATAGTTGAAATCACTAAATTTATTTAATTATGCGAAGCTTTTCGGCATTTACGCCATTGTCAAGCTATATACAATTAAAATTAATTATATTATATAAAATCATAAAATATTAATTTAAAACTAAGTTTACAATTTTACACAAAAATGAATTATAAATACTTAAAACTATCTGACAATGACAGTGGTAAACAACACCATCAATTATCAATATAAAATTTACAGAACAGTAGCTAGAAAATAATTATTTTATAAAAATATGTATTTGAACAATGAAAAATATACATTTATGTAATTAAAAAATCAATAGTTAGGAATAATATTTTTATAATATACTTTTTAAAATTAATTCTTCTTCAAACTTTACTATTGAATTTAATAAATTATTTTTATCCCTTTCTTTTATTATTTCCATTTTTTCAAGTAGTTTTCTTTTTTTAAAATGTTTTTCTGTATGTAAAATTTTATAATTTTGATTAATATTATTTATTTTGTGTTTTAATTCTATACAATGTTTTTCAAATAATGATTTTTCATCATTATTTGTATATGAGTTTAAATGTTCTTTAAATCTTGTTACGAATTGTCTGCCTGTTTCTCCTATGTATTCTTTTTCACATTGGTTACAATTTAATTTATAGACTCCTGAATTTTTTAATATATTTTTATCTTCTAGTTTGTTATTATTTATTGATTTTAATAATGTATTATTATTTCTTATTGCTAAATCGATGTCGTATTTGTTAAATATTTTAATTATTTTATATGTATGACTGCCTACATAATTTATTGAACCTAAATACTTCTTTTTATCTTTTTCTATATTTATAATGACTTTTTTTTTTTTTTCATATTTGATCAACTATATTAGGGTTATATTTGTTTCTTATTGCTATTTGTTTTATAATGTTTTTTTCCTTATTCAATTTATCCTTGTCTGTTAAAATTGATTTTGCTCTATTGATAAGACTTCTTAAACTTGCTAATTTATGCATTTTTGGGTGAAATGAATCTTTTGGTATTAATGTATCCGTTTGTGTAGGCTTTCTGTATATATCTATATCAATATTTTGATTAATAATGTTAATTTTTAAATCTAGAAAATTTATTATTTTACCTCCCATTTCTAATGTAAATTGTATGTTTTTATTATAATTGTTTAGATTGGATACAAAACTATTCAACTTATGATCATTCTCATCATTGTTACTCCATATTATTAAAATATCATCAACATATCTTTTCCATAATTTAACATTATTTTTAATGTTATTTTCTAATTTGTTCATATAAATATCAGCTAGAATGGGTGATAATGGAGATCCCATAATTAAACCACTATTTTGTTTATAATATTTATTTTGAAACTGGAAATAATTTTGATTTAGTACTGTCTCCAATATTCTTATATAATGATCCTTATGAATATTATGATTTAAATTGTTATTCTTAATATATTCTATTACTTTGTCTGTAGGAATGTTGTTATACATGTTAACTACATCTAATGATATTAGTATATCACTGTTCTGAAGCTTTATTTCTTTTAGACAATTTATTAATTCTATATTACTTTTTATACTAAATTTTTCTTCAAATTCATAATTTTCTTTTAAAAAATTTGCTATATTTCTTGAAGTTTTATAAGTTCTAGCTACTGTTCTGTAAATTTTATATTACTGATTTGATGGTGTTGTTTACCACTGTCATTGTCAGATAGTTTTAAGTATTTATAATTCATTTTTGTGTAAAATTGTAAACTTAGTTTTAAATTAATATTTTATGATTTTATATAATATAATTTATTTTAATTGTATATAGCTTGACAGTGGCGTAAATGCCGAAAAGCTTCGCATAATTAAATAAATTTAGTGATTTCAACTATTTTTAGTAATCAAGTATATTCTTGAAAGTTACGAATATAATGTATAAATTAATGTTAGAAATTTGGTTACGCAACGGTGCATGAGTAAATTCGTTCGGAATTTGGAATTGTGTAAGATATTTTTCTAACGAACACTTAACCGATTACGACATAAACCCGCGAGTATAAACGCTGTCAAAATTTCGTAACACAAGAACAAAAAAAATCCAGAAGTAATTTAAACGGATCACAAATTATTAACATCGATAGGAAGTTATTTTTCGGTTTTGTTTGATAAAGATGGATGTAGCCAAACCTTTCGAATCAATTGCTCTTAATAACATCAACCCACAGACTAAACTTTTTTATATTATTCAACATCTTTGCAGGTTCACTCGAATGTTCACCTCGGCGTCAGTTGTTTCTACGATAGGGGATAAACAAGTATAGCTCACGTTGAATGTTCTCGCCTTCAATTCATAACTTCCTTTTTTCTATTCGTAATAATTTTTTTTTTTTTTTTTTTAAATTACTAGCTACGTGATTTAATTTTTATGCGTTCCAACTTCGATCACTCTCTGTACAATACGATATTTATTTTGATAAATTTTCCAGACATTTTAATCATGATTTCGGTTTTTCATTTGGTTTTCAGCCCCTAAATTCAACCATATGAAAAAAATTAACGTTACATTTAAGATTGTGTCATCAAAGTACTGAACCCGACCAAATGTATTACAAACGTGAGCACTAGAGCACTGCTTTTATGCTGGAGAATATGCCCGTACATAAGGGGTCGATCGGCACCCGCATGGAAAATAGATACAGCTACAGCTCTGAATGAAGCATATAGGGTAGTTATTGGCTGTCTCAGAACAATAAATGTCCATAAATTATACCTAACATGCGGAATTGCACTTCCAGCAATACGCAGAGGCGTAGAAGTTGACCCGGAAATAAATAGAATTGAACAGGATCTAAGACATCCAATATACATGCAACTAGCAACTAGCGCCTGACAGGAATTTGAAATCCCGAAATTACTTCCTTAATAACTCAAGGTCGCTTGTAACAACTACAGAGGTTGCACGATTGACTAGATGGAACTCTGTAGAGATGGTGAATTCGAAATATACTCCAGCGCAGCGGCTACAGATAAAAGATATCATAAGTTGGCAACATTGGAGGACTCTAAATAAACTGCGGACAACGTGTGGAAAGAGTAGTCACAACCTAATCAATTGGGGATGGCAGAATGAGCTGTGCAATTATGGAGAGCGACAGGACCATAAACATCTGTTCCAGTGCCCGTTGATACCAACAACCATCAAAGAAGAGAATTTGTGGACCAAGAGCATCAATGACGTAGCCTGGGTGCTAATAAATTACTGGAGTAATTTCATATATATATATATATATATATATATATATATATATATATATATATATATATATATATATATATCAATTTTATATTTCATATTGTATTTTATGTTTGTATGGCGTCTTGGACACGATAATGTTTTTTAATATAGCTCCTGAAAAGGATAGCCGCTTTATTTCTGCAATCTTAGACTTAAACTAAATAAGCAGTATTCATAACTAGCATAACATGCGGAGAGGAATAGCCCAATGACTAAACTCTGCTAATTATATTAATTGATAACGACCGTTTCAGCCTTCTGAGGTCTAGATCAGTAGATAAAAGTGTCGATGCCTCCGGATCTGGATGGTAAGAAAGTCATTTCTGACGCTGTTGAACATAATCATATATTACTTCGTTGACCAATTTGATCTGTAAATGTGCATGGAGTGCGTCATTCCGTTGAAACCAACAGACATTAGTGATCGGCCACAAATTTATTTCGTGCTGTTTGGATTACTTTTCAATTCGATGCTTTAGCACGTCCTCATATTTGTATTCGGTAAGTCCATATTGGACGTGTATAACAGTTTTATATATTAGCAGTTTGTTCTCTAGCTTCATTTTAGAGCGATGTCCAATGAGCCAATACATTTGACCTATTTTACTTCGTATTTGGGGAGCTTTATGATCGATATGTGTTCTCCATGTCAATTTCGAATTCATATGCATACCTAAGCATTTCGCAGAATTTTCAACTGGAACTTGCTGATTATAAATGCGGATAACGTAACGTGGATCCCGTTTGCGTAAAGCAAAAGTCACGTGAACAGATTTCTGTTCATTTAATTGAGTTTTTCAATCATTCATCCATTATGCTATATAATCCAGAGCACGCTGCAGATTAACAACTTTGGAATGACTGGCTGCTAAGATGGCTGACACAATAATAATAATAATAATAATAATAATAGGAATTTAAGATTTGAATCACCTGTTTTAAAATAACGAATTTTGTAAATTGCCTACTTTAAAAAAAAATAAATCTTGTTTATTTATTTACTGTATAAAATTATGGTATCGTTTTATTTTATTCATTATTTTATCGAAAAAACTCGTTTTAAACGGTTAATCTTTTGAACTTTCCATCGGTATTTTATATATATATATATATATATATATATATATATATATATATATATATATATATATAATCGTAATTTCGAAAATCCTCACCGGAATCCGACGAAATGAAGGATATATCCGTCGTAGGTTATTCGGGAAATATCCGGGGTAATATTTTCTAGACACTACCGTAGGATTACTTACTTAAATTTCGAGGAAAATTCTATTTCAGAAAGATATTTCGCTACCGGGTTACCTTGTCAGTAGACAGCTTGCGGCTATCGCGGTAGGCGCGTATTAATATATACGTACATATATACCAAAATATTTGGATTAGGTACACTGGTGTGGAGGACGTCCTGATGGAACACGTGTAATCCACCTGTAGAAGAAGGTGTGTACTATACCAAAAGTATGGAAAACGTGGTGTTTTTTTCTTCGAGCTCAAATTTTCTCTTCCTTTTCATTTTACTATGTGAAATAAAAGTTAAAATTAGACAGAGAAAACTAGAGACTGACGGTGGTGTGCACCTTCGCAAGTTCCGTTCTGCCGAAAAAAAAACCGGAAGTTACTTCTACACGTCCAATGTTTATAACGTAACACTAATTTCTCTTTCTATCTAAACAGGCGTAAACGTTATAAATAGATTGTTTTTAGTGTCTCTCTCTCTTTCTCTATAAGTTTTGGCGGAAAACGCGTTTTTATTTACGACCGCTCGTTAGATGTAACAGGAAAAACTATTTTGTCGGCCACACCATTTCCTTGCAACGTGGTCGTCTTAACAGTTTTCCCGGTTAAAATCGCCCGAGAAGTTTAGTTTAGTTAATAACTGAAACAGAAAAAATATAATTAAGACACCCTTTTCCACGTTTAAATAAGTTCAGTTTAAAATGATATTTGTGGTTTTTGTGTACGCGAAGAAAAATTTTCAAATACACGCGTACATATTACATTAACCCTAAGATGTTTGCTGTAAGGATCTAAATTTACAGCAAAAATTACACTGCTCCGGTGTTATGCCTTTTCAATACTATTATATGGAGTAGAATCATGGACTTTGTCGGAAAGCATGTTGAAAACTATTTTTTTTTTTTTTTTTTTGAGATGTGGTTATATCGTCGGCTGAATTCGGAAACGTACCAACAAGTATGTTTTATTTTGAAGATGAACAAAGAACAACTGGAAATTTCCGAGAAATTAAAATACGGCACATCGTGAGAAATGAAAAAAGATATGAATTATTATAGAGAATTGTTTAAGGCAAGATATATGGACTAAGAAGAATATCTTGGCTCAATAATTTAAAAACGTGGTTTGTATCAACATCCGCAGAACTCTTCGGAGCAGCAATGGATAAAACCATAAAAGCTAACCGTTAACGGATGTGCATTGAAAGATGAAGTAGAAGTGGTTTATATTACAATCTGTTCGGTACACGAACATTCGATAATAATGCGAATTAATTATATCATTATATATAACTTCGAGATTTGATATTGTATTCTTCACATTATATTATTACCCGTTTAATTCGCGATGTTCGTAGTTCTTTTCAATCCGGATGAATTAAAAACTGTTTCGTCTTTTAAGTTGCACGATTTTGTAGTTTTAATCCGTGTTTTCTTGCTAATTCCTTTTATTACACTTACCTCGTACGAAGATTCCAATGAATTCTGTCATTAGTGTGATAATTCTTATGCGTCCGATTACTTTCTTTTTTTTCTTACGTTGGCTAATTTATCAAGAATAAATTCGTTAACACAATACGCGAAGAATGAAGAATATTTACACGAGATAGCCAAATTTTTATGCGTTGAATTTAAAACAAGGTCTTCAGTAAGCAAACGAAGGCGCCTAAATAATTACTAATCGCGAAGAAGTTGCAACGATATGGAAGGAATATTGACAAGATTTACATAATCACATTGACGCGTGGATAACGAGTGAGACAGATGTTCAGAAAAATGATTGGTAACTGAAATTTAACTTAATATAGAATAATTTCACTAATTTCGCATACGAGCAAAATAATGTTGCATATACTGAACAGTCGAATTTGCGGACTAATGCAGGACGAACAAACTAGTTTCATGAAAAGACGCAGCACCCGAGATCAAATAACGAACCAGAGGCTGATAATAGAAAAAGTTTGACTAGTAGTTCTGTGTTGACTTCAATAAAGTTTTTTACAACGTCATATGGTGCGAATTATAAACAGCACTTGTTAAAATTAGATCCGTTCCTAAGCATATGGTTGATATAAAGTTTAAACATCGTCAATATAGACAGAAATTTACACAAAGCTAGTTTTATACGTGGGAACGGGCATTCTACGATATATTATCGCTTGCATTATTTTGATTCATATATTTTAAATACAGTTCGCCGCAAGTTATGTTGAAATAAAAGATTTACTGAAAAAATTAAATTCTCGTATGATCATAAATAGCGTGAAAACAAATGTAATTGACAAATGTGTAGCATAACAGAAACGTTTTATCCGGATAGGAAATAACGAACGAGTGTATATACTAAGGGTCGTTAATAGAAAGTGAAAGTGACACTGAAGAAGAAATTAAACGTCGCATACAAATCACTCGCGGTGCAACGGCTAAATTGAAGAAGTTATAGAAAGATTGATTCATAAGGAAAGATACTAAATTAAAGTTAGTGGTATATTATTTATTTCAGTTTTACTAGACGTGACTGGGACATGGACGTTGAAAAATATATTCTCGAACCGAATAAATATAAACGCTTCTGTGCTACAAGAAAATCAGTATGTAGGAATCACTGCCAAATGTAGTTCTGGTACGGAAGATGACATTAGACGTGTTATACGGAAGGAAAATGGATCGGAACATCGATTGATACAGGTTAATAGCAGTTGACCACTGGCTCGACGCAACAGGATTACTAAGTCTACAGATGTCTCGCCATCGAACTATAAATCATGAGCCGATAGAATAAATTGGTTAAATTATCCTTTTTATCATATCGACGACACACCCCTTTGCGATATAAGATCAAGAAAATTTAGCACAAAATTTTTCTAACTTTCAGCATTTGATTGTATACTAAAAGTCTTTCTATTGCTCGCGAAAAAAACTTAATTCATCTGCAATATTTTCTACTTTCGTCATTCTATTTTTAATATTCTTCTGCGCCTCTCGTTACTTACTCGGTAATTATAAATGCAGAATTTTAGAGTACAAATATATTTTTTAAATTAAAAGGTATCATTAAATATAAACGATTTTAAAATTTTATTGAAGATAATTTTTGTATTTATTAAACGAAATTGAGAAGTTAAACTTGCCACCCTGGAAAAGTTTACCAAATTTCACGAAATAGTTAATATTTTTTATATCAATATATAATAAAATGTAAAATTATGAAGAAATGAATTAAATCGCTAACTTATAATTAAATATATCGATTTGACGAGCAGTTTTCCAGAATTTGATGATAACGCTGTACATATTATAAGTATGAATTCGGTAACATAGAAAATATTAAGGCAAACCAAACGATCGTTTATATACTTTACATTTTACACGAAAACAGAAATTCTCAGTAACGAGTGTTTCACCACCTGATTTAGAGGTTTTACATTTTTGTAACTTCTAGGAATTGAATTCGCTCCAATCGGTGCATGTTCAGAAACCAGCTTATGTTTTTCTAAACACAATGATCAAATTAAAATTTGTTCTTTCCGAAGCAACTTGTGCAAAAGAGTAGATTGCTTTGCGCAGTCTAAGCCCGACACGATTTAATCCTAATTAGCTTAAAGGACATCTCGGAATCGTTCTCTTTTCAGTCGTTTTGCAGGCTTGTTTGGCAGCGTAAGTGTCGACATCCGTGTTATCAGTGGATTTGAACTGTGGCTAAATTTTTCACCCATTTTCTTATAATGATATTTGTTTAACGTATATCCAGGTCGATGTGGATGATTCTGTTGCGAACGTAATAAAACGAGTATTTACGATTGTCAACAATATATTAGACTGAAATGCTTGTAGACGAAATTTTAATCGAGTCCAATTCGTTTCGGCAAATCGATTTACTTAATTTAAATCGATTGAAAGTTTGAAAATTCGATTTACGCTTTCTCTATTTATTTTCAATTAATCGGTCACGATCGAATTTCTAACCTTATATCTAACGAAAAAGAATAGGATATAAAATAGTAACGGACTAAATAAATTTTCCGGTTTTCCCGGAGTCGATGTTATCGAAGGGGAAATTAACTAGAAGAAGAAGAAGACTGTAAACGAAGGGTACGTAGTTATCACACCTGCGGCTAAATTTGACGTGGGTGTTATATAATTAAAACGCAAGCAAAAGCTTCTTTATGCTTAGAACGTTGCCATCTCGTTCCTCAGCAACCCTCGCCCATACCGCGGTTCGTTATAAATAATTTCCATTCGACGGGATTTACTAACGTCCCAAGGCCTATTAAATTTATAGGCTCCGTCCTTAATAACAATTATTATAACCATAGTAATAATAATAAAAATAATCTTTCTAAACTTAAATCTACCCTACGACTAAGCGGTTAACCTGAGGCCCTTTGCAATCTGTTGGATCATTCGTCACGCGAACTGTCACGAAAGAGCTTATTAGGACGACGATGATGTAAGCTTAATCCTCCTTCCGTATCGTACGACGTATTTACCGTTTCCATCTGATCGGTTATTAATGACTAATAGGAAATTTATTATACTATTAAAAATATACGTATATAACCTAGTAAAAGACGAAAGGTCATTCTTCAAAACGATTAGAAAAACCTCGAATGAAACGAGTAGAGCACGTGTGTTAAGACACGATGGACTATTGAAAAATATTATAGAAGGAGAAATACCAATGTGCAGACCGAAAGGAAGATTAAGACGGACACTGATGAACATAATCGAAAAATAAACGAACACTAAGAGTTACGTCGAACTCAAAAGCCTAACAGCATAGCAGACAAAATGAACGTCTCGGGTGATAGGAGCGAACCAGTCGAAAAACTGAGACGATTAATTGGTTGATATATTTATACTTCTACATCTGTACTAATGTATAAGAAAGGAAGACTAAGTCAGACACTGATGAACATAATCGTAAAAGAAGCGAACACTAAGAGTTACGTCGAACTCAAAAGCCTAACAGCAGAACAGACAAAATGAACGTCTCGGGTGATAGGAGCGAACCAGTCGAAAAACTGAGACGATTAATTGGTTGATATATGTATACTTCTATATCTGTACTAATGTATAAGAAAGGAAGACTAAGTCAGACACTGATGAACATAATCGTAAAAGAAGCGAACACTAAGAGTTACGTCGAACTCAAAAGCCTAACAGCAGAACAGACAAAATGAACGTCTCGGGTGATAGGAGCGAACCAGTCGAAAAACTGAGACGATTAATTGGTTGATATATGTATACTTCTATATCTGTACTAATGTATAAGAAAGGAAGACTAAGTCAGACACTGATGAACATAATCGTAAAAGAAGCGAACACTAAGAGTTACGTTGAACTCAAAAGCCTAACAGCAGAACAGACAAAATGAACGTCTAGGGTGATAGGAGCGAACCAGTCCAAAAACTGGCAACGATTAATTGATTGATATATCTATACTAATATATAAAACAGTGGTGTCTGTCTTATTTTCATTATAATCACTGCATTCGGTTATTTTCATCACACATAAACAGAAAATCTATTTTTTTTTTTAATTGTTATGTCTCTTTCGGTCTGCCGGTTCCGATTTAACTCAAAAACTCTTCCAGCAATAATGATGGCATTCTCATATAGCCTATATTATCGGATTCATTCTAAACTTCGTTTCACATTGACAATCACATATAGGATAGAAATTACAATAATTTAAAGTTTTTAACTGGCGGGTATATATATGCGTATACTATATTACGTTGGGGACGTGATATATATACGTATACTATACTAATATATAAACTTGTTGGAGACAGCGATATGCTATGAAAATTGTCATACAGGTGAGGCCGTGGGTAACTTCTAGTATTATATAATACTTTAAGCTTTTTGAAATGTCCACCTTTTTAGATTAACGTCCAATTAATTACTTAACGGACTGGAAAAGATAACAAAAAAAGGAACAAAATAAAAACGTAATCACGAACAACTATTAAATTAATACAACGTACAAAAGTTACACGAGTGATTTTACATTTTTATTCGTTCCCTCACAATTTTACTTTAGATGTTGTTTTTGAAAATTTGATTATTTCCTATTAAATATATTTTTTATTTAAAATTATATTCTTAATTATTCGTCAAATTATACACTGAATCCGCGTATTTTTTGTTTTCTTCCTATAGAAACAATTAGTGGAAATGTATTATATATATATATATATATCCCACGATCACGATGCGCTTATATCAATCCACTGCTAGATGTAAGCGTTCCCTTTTCTTTCGGTCTGTAGCGATCACGGGTCTCTTGGGTATCAAGATATTTTTATGGAACCAACACGTGGATAAGACAGCAGACTAAATTATAGGATGTAGTCGGACATGTAGCGCAGTTAAAATGGAATAGGGCAGGTCATATATCAAAAAGAAACGATGAGAGATGGACGAAGCGAATAACAGAATGGCTTCCAAGAGAAGGTCGCAGAAGTCGTGGTATGGCGGATACAAAGTTGCCGGACGATATACAGAAATCAGCCGATGTGATATATATATATATATATATATCTTCTTATTTTTATGCCTTACTCTACGAAGAACGTTCGCCATCATTGACAATCAAAATTCCTTTTCTCTGGTTTCTTGCATGAATTTATTGTCTCGACCATGTGTTCGTCCATTCTTCGATATTATCCAACCAGCATGTTTTTTCTTCTTTCTCGACTTCTTTTCCCATCTACCGATAATTATTTGCAGCAGTCTATATTTATCTCCTTTAATTACATGACCGAAGTACTTTATTGTCCTTGGAATAACTGTTTTTAGTAACCATCTCTCGGTATTGACCATCTCTAGGATTTTACAATTCGATATCTTGTTTATCCATACTATTTTCAACATCCTTCTATGTAGCCACATCTGTACAGATTACAATCGGTTTAGTTGTCTTTTGTTTAATGTTGCTGACTCAATTCAATATAATAATTATATTGCATTTTTATTCCTGTATCTAAGTCTAGATTCTCCGTAATGTAACTGCCTGATTATTTATATTTCTTAACTCTTTTAATCTTCCTGTTATTAATTTTAATGGAGAATTTATTGATGTTATATTCTCTTTGCTGATTATCATTCATTTTGTATTTTTTTCATATTTAAACGATAGGAGTTACCGACCGTGTTCACTTTGTTAACAAGATGTTGAAAGTATTTTTCATTATATTTTTCATTATAAGAATCGCTACATCAGCTGCATTGCGCAGATTATTAATAATTCTACCATTTATCTACACTCCTATTGGTATATCAGCCTTAGCTAATCTGAATATATGCTCGGCATACAGGTTAAATAATAGAGGTGAAAGAATGTAACTTTACCGTATATTCCACTTTGGACATCCGAGTCGATGCTTTCACCCCTTCCTAGAATGAGCTCAGCTGTTTGATTCCAATAATATATGAAATATTTTTAAGCATATATGAAGATTTTATATGTATATATATTATATATATATATATATATATATATATATATATATATATATATATATATATATATATATATATGTATGTATATATATATATATATCTCTACGGTAACGGGGGGTAGAAATTTTTTTTCAATTGTTTTGACCGATGTTATAAAAACAGTATATCAGAGTCTACTCAAAACGTGCGATCATGTATCAAAAATATTTAGTAGTGAAAAAGAAAACGTTGAACTTTAAATCTTCGAGAACTCTTCTATATTTAGGAACCTATAGATTTTTTTCTGTTATACTTTATTTGCTCCGGCATACCGTTTTATTCAATCGACATAGTTTTTTTTTTTTTTTCATATCTAATTTTTCTGCTTATATTTTCAAATAATACGAAATTGATAATTAGGATACATTACTGGAATAGGCGATACTTGTGAAGCCTCTATAGGTAATTTCCATGGTACCTCGATAGTTTTTCCGCTTTCTTAGTCGGAATACGAACTCGTTCTATCCTCTTTTTGAAAATGGACTACAATACAAATTGCTGCATTTCCTCCTTGATTTGTACTACATACACTACTCATTCAGCGCTATCAATTGCAACCGTCTTCCTCTTCATTTACATTAGCAATTTCCCGCTTGGGCGGGTCTGCTTGACTTATTACATGTTTCCAGCCAGAACGGTCAAATACCGATAACTCTACCAATGTCCGCGACCACAGCATCCGACTATATTCTTTTCGGTCTACCTACCGGCCGCTACTATGATCTGTAATCTGTATACCAGTGTCAAAACAATGTTTCATTTCTGGCTTCTCGGCCAACCGTCTCTTCCCAAATGAAAAACATTAAGCTTAAATAAATTGTTCTTATCAGCAGATTGCGATCGAGGCATTACTTGTTACCGGATCGGCTATTCCTTATACACAACTTACAGATACTTCTTACCGTCCTCTCCGTATTGGATGTGCAATTTGCAATACTGAGTTTCCTTCAAATATCCTTCTTTCAATTACATTACGTTTGAAACTATACCTTAAATTATCGAGCTCATCTTATAACGGCCATCCATATAATGTATTGAATCCCTTCTTCATCTTGAAAATTTACATCTATGTTTTCAGACATAGCGATATTTGTAAAGAAGTTGTCAACATTTATAGAAATATGAGTTAGTTTACGTGCTATACTGTAAACGCATCCTCACAATGGATTTCACATCCATTTTGTACGAATCGTAATTGCTATTTATAGTGAGGCGCACGACATTAGGCATAGTAACGCAATAATTATCAAAATTATACGTAAAAATTAACTTAAAAACAACATTTTTTATCTCCGAGAATTACAAATGTTTACTTGGAATAAAATTCGTTAACTTAGACAATTACATATGTTTAATCAGTAATATAGCATCACCAAAGAAAAAACAATATATATACTAATCGGTTACATACGCCTTTAAATTGTCACGGTTGATTCGCGATTTAGTTTCTGTGTAAACTCTTCAATTTTCTTTATTAGGTAACGTTCCAAAAACAATTGCATACAGTTTGCATTTTCAAACTCTGAGCGGTTGTGAATGCGTACGTTTATACAATTACGCGGAGAAGGACGCAAACTAGATGCTTACTTTTGTCCTGATTTAATCCCTTTTGTGTGCACATCCGGTTTATCCATGTTTTATTTTGCGGGAGACTGGAGTTGTTTGCTAAAGTAGACCTTCTTCTTCTTACGCCATCTCGGACCGAAGTATGGCCATCAACATAGCTGTTCTGGCTTTGTCCATGGACACCTTTGCTAATTTTGTACATGTCTTGTTGTACCACCGACGTAAATCAGCCCTCCATGATATTTTTCTTCTCCCTGGTTTCCGATGTCCCTCAATGACACCATTCAGGACAAGTTTGGATAAATAATACCTTCCTAGATGTCTATTTATATGACCGTGTAATATTTTAATTTTCTCGGGCTTATGTTGTATAGGAATTCCATTGGCTTTGATATTTTTCGCAGCACATCTGTAATTGGTAATATGGTCTCTGTATGAAATCTTCAAAATACGGCGATATATATATATATACATCTCCGGCGCTTCGATCTTCTTTCCGAGTGTGGATGTGAGAATCCAGCTTTCCATACCGTAGAGTCGTAACATCGCTCCAGCCGCAGTCTTAACTGCCGATTAATGCCTTTCCAGGTAATCAAATTTTTCATATTTAAAAAGGTCCTTCCTTGAGCCCAGTTGTTGTTTTTATTTTAACCCGATTTTCGAGATAACGACCGATAACTAAGTTGAATTTAGCCGGTATCTATCCTCTTTTTTTTTTGAAAGTTGGATGCTTAAACATTTCAGTTGCTCCTCGAACAATTCCTTAACTATATTTATCCATTTTGGACGAGATTTCAACATCATTAAATTATATCTCGCAATTCCCGGAATACTGATGCGAAGCCATTACTTATATACGTACCAGTTTGAAAATTAAAACTGTAATTATTTTCGAAACGGTACCTAATAAATAACTGACGCCATATTGAAAAAAAATAATCGGTTCCAAATGAACCGGAATGTTTAGTTTTTCGTCTTCTCGCGACGACGTTTAAACGGCTAACGTTACAGCCAGCATCTCATATCACGGTAGACACCCTTCAACCACGGCTTCAGTTCGAAACAAAAAATCGTTTGCTAAAGAAAATTTCGTTTCTTTTTTTTCCTTACGCCTAAAATCGTTCGATAGTGAAATGACGTAAATTGAACATTTTTTTATTACGTCGGTTGAGAATTATGCGCAATATCGTGTAATTAAAATTGAAGTTTTTCTCGGTTTTTTTATTTTGGCCGGTTTTACGTTCAATTTTTATTTCAATTTTACGCGTAAAAGAAAAAAATTAAAAACCAGTCCTTCGGCTAAGTTAATTTTCCGTTTTATTTTTTTTTTTAGTCGTATTAAATTTATTGAAAGAAAAAAATATATATGTATATATAAACAGTACTTTGTAGAACATTATGTGTGTGTATATATATGTACGAGATGTGTAAATAGAGTAATGAGATTAATGTTTTTTCAATTTTTTATTCAAATACAATTACAATTTAACATTGTTTCTTTCAAAATAATTACGTTGTGAAGCCACGCAGCGCTGGAGACGGTACTCCCAATCCTCATAGCATAGCTGGGACTCGAATACTGGAATAGTCCTCAGCTCGTCGGTTACAGCCATTTGAATGTTTTCAATGTCCCAAAAAAGAGTTCCCTCGAGGTGATTTTTCTACCTCGGGAAGAGGAAAAGTTCAAATGGACTCACGTCTCGTGAATAAGGAGGCTCTGAGGAGCCATAGGAATGTTTTTTCTGGGTAAAAAATTGTTTATTGAGATTGCTGTATGACATGGCGCATTATCCTGATGAAACACACAGTTGTTCTTGATGTTTGGTCTCACATAAAAGGCTCTTTTTTGAGGTCTTTCTGGTGTCATCGAGGAACATCGGAAGCCACGGAGGAGAAAAATGTCGCGGAGAATTGATATACTTCGGTGGAACAACAAAACGTCTACAGAGAGGACAAAGACGAATGACCAGCTATGTAGATCATCAAACTTCGCTCGGAGATTATGTAAAAAAAAATAAAGAAAATGATATATATATATTCACGATCACGATTCGCTTATTTCTATCCACTGCTGGATGTAAGCGTTACCTTCCTTTTCCATTGTACTCAGTCCCAAACATAGTTCATCCATTTAACTCCAACTGACTTTTAAATGTCGTCTTGCCATCGTGTACTCGGACAACCACGGATTCTGTGACCTTTTCTCGGTGTCCATTGCGTTATTCTTTTGGTCCACCTATCGTCCGTTCTTCTAGCGACATGACCAGCCCAGTTCCATTTTAATTTAGCTACGCGTTGTATTACATCCACCAGCTTGGTCTGCTGCCTTATCCACGTATTGCGTTTTCGATCCAGCCTATATACATATATATATATATATATATATATATATAAATAATTATCAATTGGTGTATTAGTCCTTGAACCGGTTCGTCCCCATCCATCCAAGTCCTCCATTTTTTTCGTTATCCCGTAGTCATTTCAGTTCAATGTAGCTGTGGTGTGCCCTTCTTTTTCGATTGTGTCCGTTAGTGTTTGTTTCGGTCTTTTTTTTTTTTTTTTTTTGGAAATACACAATGGTAATTTCCTAATATCTTTTCACCTCTCTTTTATTACTATCAACTACAACCGTCTCTCCCCAACTGTGCTTCTATTTGTTTAAGAAGAATAATCGCAAAAGAATTGTACTCATCGGTTTATTACTTGTTCGTCTTTTCCATGTGCAACTTAGAGAAAGTCCCTTCTATCCACAATGTTCTGAACAGGCAATGTGCAATGCCGATCATGTTTTTTTCTTTTAATGCTCTTCTATTGCGACCTTACATTCTGTGCTTTACCTTTCCTTACTACGTCTCTCTTACATTACACCTCCGTATGATGTATCGTCCCTTTTCAATCTGGATAATCTATAATTATTTCCTCATATAGAAATATTTCTAAAAAAAAGTTATCTTCAATTGATTAACATATAAACAGTCTCCCGCAATATCACATTGGGTAAGCCGTAAACGCATCCCATTTAAATAAATAAATTAAAAAAAAAACTTATAATACGCCGTCATGAGTATTTTACCCTCTATAATATAATATCTTTCAATACGCCATCATGTCTATTTTTCCCCTCTATAACATCCTTCAATACTCCATCCTGTCTTAACACATGCCCTATCCGTTTCATTATTAATATATATATGGTGACCCAGAGAAAACGGACGATTTTATTGTTTTTTTAATAACTCAAAAACTACTCGACCAAAATTTTTCAATGAAATTTTATTTAAATATATGAAAACGGGAGACTAGCTTACAATCTGGAACACAATATTGTTCAGTTGACCGCCATTTGCCAGAATGCATTCATTCTGTTTTTTTACAAAATTTTCGATGGCTTTTTCGAGAATGCGTCTCTGAATTTTTGAAATTTCTTCAGAAATCCGAATTTTCAGGTGTTCCAGATCTCATGGACGTGTTTCGTGAACGCGGCTCTTAAGATATCCCATCGTGCAATTTTGAATTATTTTCGGAACTCTCTTTTTGCACTGTCGTGATCGATTCGTGCCGAAAATAACGTTTGACACAAATTGCGCGTTTCTACTCGTTATAGGATACCACGATGAATGAAACTAGACAAAAACAAATCTCCAGTTTGTACACTAAACATGTGGTTTGCGTTGTAACAGTGTTGCGAACTACACTATTCAAAAAACAAAACCGTCCGTTTTCTCTAGGTCACCTTATATAATAATCATTATCGTACTTTAAACTTTTATCCCTTTCTAAGTGTTTTTAAAAATAAAGTGTTTACAGCACTTTTATCGTCCTCACTAAGTTTCGGCAATATCGATGCTTTAGAAGAAGAAAAAAACACTATTAGTGACACGGTTTTTTCATTTTACGTTTCATCAATTTTTTTGTTTTAATCTTATTTTCAATAAGGTTGACTTTTTCTCCGGAAAATTAAATCTTTAAGCAAAGTTGTGTTTATAAAAATTCGTAAAATCTATTTTTTAACATTTTATCGATCAATATTCATCGCATCTTTGTAAGTTTTATTTATCGGATGAAAGAAAGATCGACTTCTTAACAACAAACAAATGAACTGTCCCTCATTAGTTAAGTGTCCAGTGAGGTGTTATCCTTTACAACATTCTCCCAAAGAATAATATATCAGGTCGTGCGAAAATTCTAAACCTGAAAAGATGTAGGACATTTGATATATATATATATATATATATATATATATATATAAAATATAAAATGTGCAAAGCATTCAGCTGAAAACACACCAATGAAATTGTTCTCTCTCTCTCTATATATATATATATATGTGTGTGTGCGTGTGTGCGTGTATACGTATATATATTATTCTATTCACAGCGCATACAAGATAGACTAACTGCGACGAAGATTTATGGGTCGAATTGAAGTCGCATACAGCTTCTTTAGTATTCAGATAATCTGAAAAGGAGACTGCTTGACGTGTGTATACACACTTTATCCGGTAAAAGCTATCAATTTTCTGAAATTGCATTTACGGACGATAGCTATACCTTGGTCATCGTCCTACAGCCTCGGTGCCTAAAACGTACTGGCTACCTGTCCCATCTATCGTAATATATTATCGAAAATCATCCACTTCAGAATGTTCTTTCTTGCAATAGGGATTTTTGTATATTTACCCGTTTTGTCACGTCCACATTTTCTTTCTCGAAAAATTCACAACAGTCAATGTACGTTGTATATATTACGAACAATATCAAATTGCATGGAAAGTTACGATGACGTATCTATTAATTATGACGATAGGATTTCGTTCTAATTCTATAGACGTATTTATATGTGCATATATGTGTGTGTGTATATATATATATATATATATATATATATATATTGAAAATGTTAAAAGTACGAAATTAAAGATATAAAAATATAGTTCATAAATGAATTTTATACTAAATTATATATAGATTATAAACGGGAGTAACGATAATCAGAAATTATATCAGTTCAAATTTCTACTCAAATTGGGCTCGTATGTACTTATTTTTTTCTTTTATATATATATATATATATATATATATATATATATATATATATATATATATATATATAATCATCGTCGTTGTATTGTTCGTTACCGAATGTCGCGTGACTAGCTATTTGTACGTCTTATTTTCATGTACAAAATGGCTAGCATTCAAGGCAATATTTACCTATATGCAACGCAGACGCGCGCGCATATGATGTTATACGGAGTGGGCTGTCACTGTCTTCTCCGTGGTAATTAAGAATTAAATAATGATGAAAACTTTCTATGTCACGTTTTGGTTTCGAACCCCCGACCGTCGGTTTAACAGTCCAGCATTCTAGCAACTAGGCCACCGCGACGTGTACATATATATATATCAGAAGTCCTCATAGCAACAAAGTTCATTCTGGGGTCGAGCAGCACATATCGAGACAGTAGATAAGTAACTAAACGATATATATGTCCGAATGTTACTGGTCGTCTTATACAACAAACGCCGTATTATTATACCTGGCACGCGGTGTTGCTATGGACACAGATTATAGTGAATGAAGGATCGAAATCACGCGGAAATCTTTCAAATCCCGATACTGGTCTTGTGTCGCCGAAAGAAAAATTACAAATCAGTTAAATTGGATATATGCGCGGACAAGGTAGTTAAGTATCTTTGTCCGCGTTACATCGTACGCCGAGCATCTGCTTTGCGTATAGTTTATAATTTGAATGCTTGTCCGTTTTATACGTCTAAAAGTAAAGTGCAATCGGTGGCTGCCACGGTCAACGAACAATAAGATGATGAAATATGCGTATACGGTATTGTTTTCGGTAACCAACACATTTGAATAATCCTATGCACGAGTTAATCGTTTTATTAATGTTGTAAAAAAGGATTGAATTGGCGAGTTATTACAAAAAGGAAATCACTAAATAGGATAAAAATAAAATAATCGAATATTTTATACGGCTAGAGCTGGATGTGCATAAACAAATTGTATATATACATATGTAACATATGTATATGTATGTATATATGTGCGTGTGTGTTTTTACAAGGAATTATACGATTATTTTTAAACGTTTTATTACCCCATACTCGTAGGTTTGTTTCTCCTATATTAATATTATCCAGATACCGAAACGAAGAGCAAGTTTAATCCTTTTGCAGAATTTCGTCTACTTTGTTTTTAGGTTAACCTTCCACCACACTACTACTACTACTACTACTACTACTATTACATCGAAAATTTTCTATCTAAAGATGTTTTACTGGCCTCCTGGTATTACCCACTGACCTACTTTGTATTTATAACAGATTTATTCGCTTTCATCCGGATATTTTGAAACTCGTATTAATCCTGCGCGCGAATGATTTCCTTAGGCTTGCCTTATTATTATCATTATTATTACTATACGTAAAATCCTACGCCTCCGTATATATATATATATATATATATATATATATATATGTGTGTGTGTGTATATATATATATATATATATATATATATGTGTGTATATATATATATATATATATATGCACATAATACCAATGAAAAAATGTTTATGTTTTTTTCTGTTATTTTAAATTTATTAGTAGCCAACACAGTCGTCCAAGTTTACATTCTGATTTAATTATGGTCAAGCGTTGTTGTAGGCTAATTTGAAAATCCTTATAGTCTGAAATATGTATCGATTGTAAAACAGCGGTTGATTCTTTTTTTCATGTAGTACACGAATGCAAAAAATTTCAATCAGAAAGGGAAAAGAAGAGGATTTAGGTCTCTCAGTGAGCTTAATAAACAGCAGTTTCATAATATAATAAACTTTGTAGGCTTTGCGATAAAATATGAAACTAAAATTTAATATACAATACGAAACTACATTAAATATTAACAAGCATAAAAAAACATTCTCGTTTTTCTTTTTAAATGGGGTGCCTTTATCTACCAACGTATCACTGTGGAGACTATTTACATTTTATTCAAATATGCTGACTTCTTTAAATGGGGGGGGGAATAATTGTAGCTTATCCGGATTGTTGAGAACGGACGATACATGGAGAACTTAGCAAGATAAGGTAAAGCTCGAAACGTAACGGTGTCATTGCAGAACATTTAAAAAAAAAAAACGATCGGTATTGCACACTGTCTGTTCAGAATAGGGGACCCAGAAAGGAATTTCTTTAAACTGTATACGGGAAAGGTAAACAGTAATGTCCAAATCGTAATCTACTGATGAGTACACTTCCTCCGCGATTAATCTTCTTAAAGACAGAGAACCACGGAAGTTTGGGGAGAGACGGTTGTAGTTGCTATAGTAATAAGCGAGAGGTGAAAATATATTAGGAAATTACCATTGTGCATTTCGAAAAAAATGTCTTCAACTGTATTTATATGGTCATTGTATAAAAATATTATGTTACGTTTAAATAAGGTTTGCAAATGCGTATGTATGTGAATATGTGCGGTGTGTTTGTAACTTGAGTAAAAAAAGGATTTCATTGCGCATAGGCGTTTTATTTTAGCTATCTAAATTACTTCGAACAAAACTGAAATTTGAAAACATTTGAATTATTATTATTATTATTACTGTTATTATTCTTTCACGGTTGTATATATTAGACAAATTCTTTTTATTTGTATTGCATTATTAGTTGTAACCTACGTAGCTCAACTCATTGTTGAACCTAAAACTGTGAACTCAAAAATGCCCATAGAGCCCGACTCACGAAAGGGTTGGCTGATTAAAGAAAAAAGTTAATTTAAGTTTTTTCGCTAAGTGCGAAAATATTATAATTATCTCGAGTACTTTAATTTTATATTAAAAGTGACGTCAAAAATGAGCGTAAATAAAATTAAACGATTTACTTTTAATTTTTATATTGAATAATTAAAAAGAAAAGGTTTTATACGGTTTTTGAATTAGGTTATGTGAGTTTACGTTTTTGGGTTTATGGTTTTTCCCTCGTATAAATATTCAGCGCCGGTCTCTGAAAGCGTTAATCCGGGTCTGATCGGTATTATTATTTAAATAATAATAATAAATCATGTATTTCGGGAAAAATATAAAGGAGCATTGTGAGTACAATTTAAATAAACGATACATACTACGGACTCGATTGATATATATAAATTATATTTGGCTCGTAATCTTTACGCCGAAATAATAATTTCCCCATATATATAACGACTTCTTTAATTAAATAAACAGTATCGTTAGTCGCGTATATCGCTCGTGATAATAAGGTTGTTTACGTACGATGGGGATGTATCCATTTGACCGAAGCTCGGATGTTAACGTTGTAGATCATCGACGATTGGTAAATGAGATTCTTTATTAAACCATAATTTTCGGACGTTGCTGTCCAATTGGATTGATCGCGAGTGTAGGATAGTGGATTTAGAAAACAACAATAATAATAATTCGAGAATTTTTAAATACGCTCTATCGAATTTTTCGAACCGGCAATTGAAAAGTTCTCGGTGGTAATAATCCGACTAGCCGCACTCTTTCCCGTCCATCTCCTACGTACACTATCGTTGTACCATTTTTTATACGAGCAAGAATGAAGAAAGTTCTATTATCTCTTCCCACTTTCTTTAATAACAATGGAAATTTTCTTCCATTACTACCGGTTTCGTAATACTTTTTCAAGATTATCTCCTACCCCACCTCACGGTATCCGCGCGCAATCTATTTCGTACAAAACTTTTCACCACCGTCAAGAACTGCGACTATTTCGTCGGGACGAACGACGATTAATTTGTCCGCGCGAAATTACGCTAATTAATGGCGTTTAATTAATTCTTTCCGTCTAACGACGACTCCCTATTGTAGCTCCGAGAAGAATTAGCCGCGATGATAATGACGACGACGATAAATACAGCAGTTGTTTGCTACCCTCAAGAAGAGAATCGTCGCTGTATTTTCTTACTACCACTACTAGTATTATTATTATCGCTATTGCCGAAGTCATTACTACCGTAAAATAAGCGTGGAATCAGTGATATCGCAGTTTTAATAATTACACGGTGGTGTTTTTCAAACTTTTATTAAGGAATGTCACGCGAAATGCAGTAATACTACAATATTTAGCAAACCGCGTTGAAACGAACAATATATTAAGAATAATAAAACTCGATTAATTGTAGAACGTATTTATGAATTATTTTCTAAGCGCGAGTGTGTATACGTTTTTAACCAGTGGATTTCAGAGACACCTACCACTTTTTACATATATTTTATTATATAATACACGAACATTTTATACGGTGTCTTATTAATTATTACGTGTTTCGTCGAGCAAAATTACTTGTCGACGAAAAATTAACAATAAACATTTTACTTATTTGTTTTAATTCACATAATACTATACTATGCTTTTATACATTTAGTGATTTTCATTCGTATCTCTCTTACACCCTCATTTACTCTCTCTCATTTTCACTCTCACTTTTTTCTATTTTTCTTATTTCGGATTGCACAATATGTAGTAGCAGGTCGTCATTTGAATTTTACTCATTCCACATCACGCTTCTCGTACGTTACCCCTTTATTTATTTCTTTATTTTTCTTTTAATTAATTAAATTGTGTTTATTATTTTTATTGTTATTTATAAGTATTTATTATGTTGTTCGGTTATCACGATATTTTCAATTGTTGTTTTAATTTGCTTCCACTAAGTCAGATGGAAGTTTGTTTAACAATCCGTTATGTATTCATTTGTTTGTTCGCCGTACTTTGTTCTTGCTACTGGTTTTCAGTATTTCATTTTAGTTCGGAATTCATATTTTGTCTGTACATTTTCAATTATTTTTTTTTTGACCTCTTTGCTTTTTTTACTAGATGACCCCAAATTTTTATAAATAAATCTAGTTAAAATTTCATTTAGTGTTTTTTGTTCTTTTTAGCTTATTAAATTTAGACACCTTCTTTGTAAGTTATCTATTTTCTTCATATAGGATTTAGTTGCTGAACCTCGCGCTTCAATTCCGTATCACAGTCTCGATTCAATTAGAGCAAAGTATACTAACTTCAGTGTTTCAATCTAAGATCACTATCTATTATTACGCCTAAATACTTACGCTTACTTACTACCTCAATTTTATTACAACCTCTGTTAGAACGTGTATTCCTATCATTAAATGAATACATTCCTCGGAATGCATTATGATTTTAAGTTTATATAAATGTAGATCTCACATTGGTTTTAACAGCATGCATTTTGTTTTTAATGCTGTAAGATTATGATCATTAGTCCGTTTACTCGCTTCCATCAAAAAACCTTTCTCATGTTTTGCAGTTCTAGTATTTTTATAGACCGCGATAATAGCTAAATCGTCAGCAAATGCAAATACTTTGCTATATTTTATTACATTTTGCAAACCATTTGTATATAATATATAGTATTAATGCTAAATTACTTACATGTGGTATTCCTAAATTCATGTTCACGTACTTTGCACATTATTTATGCTAACCGCTGTTTTCCTGTCTCTTAAGTAACTTTCAAACCATTTTTTGATTTTGCCTTTTATTCCGATTTCCTCCAATTTATACAGTAGTTTCACGTTGTTAACCGTATCAAACGCTTTTACGAAGTCTACAAATGTCACTATTTCCTTTTTCAAAATTTATTCTCACTTCTTCTGAGAAATCATACGAAGCCATCGATGTTGACCTATTATTTTGAAATCCGTACTGCTTTTTATCGATTATTTTATTTTCTTCAATATATTTAATTAACTGCTGGGCAACATAGTTTTCAATAATTTTGCTACGACCGAATTGACTGCAATTGGTTTCTATTTCGAATAATCATCACGATTTCCCTTTTTGTAGACAGGTCTTATTAACGATATTTTTGGAATTTCTCTTTTCTCTAATGTTCGATTCAGTAAGATCGTACGGAAACTAATTTATCTTTAATATTTTTAGGCGACTACTTATCCATACATATTTTATTGTACAAAAGCGTATAAGTCAATCATAATACGGCGCGTGTACCTAGATAGACGCACACACTCGGGAAAACTGATTGTAATCGCTTTGTTGTCACGACATAATGCAGCCACGCGTATTTTTGTAGTGCACTATATCGTGATTATTAAAGCAATAATATTGGGAGATTATTTTATAATTTTATTTTCTTATGATATCGTATTCGCCTTCTTAATAGAAGTCCGCGCTCTAGCCACTAGACTATTCCGAATCATACAATTCTATAAAAGCAAAAATATCATTTATAAATTTTCGATAGTTCGTTCGGGCGTCGTTATTTCGGAGCGTGTAAACGTTTTTCCGTTTATTTATTAATTATTTTTGTTTAATTTTTTAAAAATTAACCTTTTTAAAGCGCGTGCTCGAAATAAAATATTGAAAAAAAAAAACGAATTTAACTCTTGTTTTGCGGCTTGCCCTGTATCAAAACTTAATATTTCATTCGAATCCAATTAACGCGACCGCTACTACACCACTACCGGTATATATCGGCGTTGGCTTTAACTCGTTCGAAATGTTGACATTTTGACGGCATAGGCCATAGTGAATTATAAATGTCATCGTCCAGCGCGCCTCGTGCCTTGTCATCACGTGTGTGCGTCATTTCTGCCCGAGTTGGCGTGCGATATATGTAAAGCCGAGAGATAATTCGTAATTTCGGGTTATTCATTTTCATGTCGTTTCGTTTTCCCAGTTGAGTTACTTCATTTTCGTCGAGAATGAAATTTTATCGTTCTACCACTCGGTACTCGAAACATGAATTTAATTTAAAAAAAAAAAAACGTGGGGCTGGACAAATTTGAAAATTATTTTCACCATACACACATACACATATATATATATATATATATATATATAAAAGACTAGCAACTGTTAAAACTGCTTCTAAGAACGTCGTGTCTGTTTTCACGAGTCTACATCAGTGAAAACAACGTAAGAACAGTAAACCAGGACGGTTTCAAAAAATAATATTTTCCGACATGCACATTTTTTTCGGACTACTGTACCTCGGTTATCCCGGATCTCGGTTAGTTGGGGGCTCAAACTATCGCGGCTCTACTGTATTTATATTTATTTACGTATAATTTATTTTCAAAAAGTGGCTAATATTATAAAATATATGTAAACTAATAAATGAATAAATTAGTGAATTATATACTGTGTGTTTGTGTAATGTACATTACTATTAATCCCTATAGACAACGACTTGTGCCAACGGTTACCTTGTTCTTTTCACAGGTTTTACCTAAATGTCGCGGTATTATTTATAGTTAAACTATCAGTTATAAATATCTCCGGTCTGCCTTTCTTCCTCCATTTTGTCTATGAAGTTACTGTTATATTTTTCTACGGAATTATCATCGTCTTACGTCCTAACAGTTTTATTTTTATTTTCTATTCAAGTCGTTTAAATCGTTCTACTCTAATTATGGATTTAATCTGTTGAATCTAATTTTCATAGCGGTTCAGTACATTCCAAATATCCTCCAGACTTCTATACTAATATTTTTATTTCTAAGTGTCGTTTTGTTCTTCTTCAAATTTAGCCATTTATGGACCACGTGAAAGCAACAAACTTTTTCTTGTCCTTTCTTCCCAGTATTTTTTCATAGTTATGCTTTTTCTTCCTGCGTCGATTGTCCATTTTTGCCCGGTTCTATAATTTTTGATTCCTTTAAATAATCCATCGAATTTTTAATTTTATTTCTAAATTCTATTCGGTTGTCGATCATTGCCTTAACTATTTGCACTTCATCGAGATCATTTTATGTGTTCGACAACTACCTCAGGCTGGTTTTCAACTTATCAAAATGCTGAACAAATTCTTTTATTAGTGCGCTATTACTAATTCTCTGAATATGCGCATTCGCAATGTCAGATAGCTTTTCCACTTTCTCATATAGTTCTTTGTTGGACCTCTGTTTCTGAACATCTATCCTTCTTTCCGTGGGTGGAGAGTTTTTCTTGTAATATTTCTTTTTTTTCAATACTTTGATTTTTCCGACGTAATTTAACTCTAACCATTTGGCTGTATATAAACACTGTTTTTTTTTTTTTTAAATCAATAGTGATCGTAATGGTTTGTGTCTGCAGGTTAAGTTCCTAAAACAAACCTTTAAATATTTTCTCCTTTTGTTGTCCAAAGAATAATTTACTTAATAAGAGTAATTTAGTGTATCTCATCCGGTTGCAGAAATTTAAAAGTCCTTTATATCAAATAAATATTTAATTGTTTGCTTTTTATGTATAAGTAACGATTTCGATTCAGCTAGCCATGTTTTTTGACTCTCTCATTTACTTAGGAATTCATCATTCTTTTGCTAATGCCTTATATAAACCACTAATACTGTCACTAGTTCGATATGTTTAGGTTTACCACAAAGGTCAGCTTTAAGTCCTGTATTATTCGATAATTATATACCTACGGAAGAGAGATAATGGGAACATCTAAAGAATATATGATTCGTGTCGGCAATAAGATCGGTATCTGTGAGCAGCAGGGAGAGATAATAAGTTTTATTTTTTTATTTTTATAGTGCCGTGTTTAACTAACGAGACTATTACGGCACTGACGATTTAACAGTTAGATGTAGTAACTGAGGTTGGAGGAGGAAAGGAACTGTTTGAAGAACTGTAGGAGAGGAAAGCAGATAGAGTACGCGGATGGATATTGGGCCTGTAAGGAAGGAGTGTAGGGCAGTACAGTAAAATATGGCAGATAAGAGAGGGGTTTGGGAGTAAACAAAACGGTCAAAAAGCCGGGGGATTGGTACGTTGGAGAAGATGGTCATGAAAGGGTGATATGTGACCAAGGCGGAGCCTGCTGAGTGATATATAATTTGAACGGGTTAAATTGGCAGGTGGTTCCCAGAATCCTATATTGGATTTAATGACGAGAAGGAAGTTAAAGGTTTATTTGAAATAGTTAAGAGGGGGCGACGATTTCTTCTGAATGTCATTATGAATGGATGAATTTGGTTAACTGGCATGTTTATATTGTAAAACCAACATGGAAGATCAGCCTGAAGCAATTTGCAGTTTTAACAATAAAAATCAGTGTGCGATGAATAGTCCAAGAAGAGAAGGAGAGTAGGCATAGAAATCAGTGAGAAAGTTACCGATGATTCCAAAGTGGCCGGGGATCCACACAAACTTAATAGAGACTCTAAGAAAAGCGACATAATGGCGGATTTTCAGTATTATAGGAGAAGAATGAGGGTTGTTGTGTGAAAATGTTAGGGCAGAGAAACAACTTCTGGAGCCTGAAAAGATTACAATTTTTTTAGATAATTGGCTAGAAAGAGTTCTTCGCCATTTTGTATCTTCTTTCAATCGGTACTTTTAACCCTTTCATTCGCAGCGTCTTCTATATGATGCATAAACTTTTTATTGTCTACTTTCATAATTAGAGATGTTTAGTTAAGATAGAAATGTATTCTAAAAATATTTATATAACGTTTAAAAATTATCTTATCGCGCGACAAAATACTCTTGTTCCCAGCTCCATTTTTATCACAGTTCGTTTCGGTGCTTTGCTGTCTAATGGATAGTAGAGGTTCGGTGAAAAAAGTTTCTGAGCCTGTATTTTATTTCAGGTAGAGTATGTGGCGTTTAACTAGTCGCAATGTACGCGTGTTATTGGGATGACTTTCGACATTGTTTCTCTATTTATTTATTGTGGAAAACTTATTGGTTTTTTAACCCTTTCAGTCAGCATATCTGCTACGACGTGGTACATGAAATTTTAATACTTACAAAATTATATATTTTCTGTTTGACCATGAAATGTCTCAATTTTAATTATATGTATGTAAAAACATCTAAAATCATCCAGAATTATCTAAAAAGCAACGTTTTATATAATAAACAATCCGTATAAAATTTATCATTTTCTGTCAAGATATCATGTGTGACTGAAACGGTTAAAGACATATTTCAATGATGACTAAGAAGATAATTAACAAAGATAAAAATAGCGGTGTTTACTGACTCGTAATGTATTATTACTATACGATATATATATATGAAAACTTTTTGAAGTAAAATACGTTAATATTTAAATCGTATTAACCGAGCTTTTCTTCTGTTGCAGCATTTAATTTTCACAATTTACATATATATATATATATATATATATATATATATATATATATATATATATATCGTATATCGTATATGTATATAATCGGAGGAAATACGTTTGTTTAATATATCCATTTGTTTTCCCTTTTCCTTCATATCATTTCATTTTATTTATATATATATGTAGAAAAGGAGATCTGGCTGTAAGAAAACGAACAAATAGTGAAACCTATTGCAGAGGTCTTAATCTTTTTAAACGAGTTATTATCTTGCAGCAGCCACTTCCAAAGATATTGTTCTTACGAAACGAGAGAAATGTATAAGAAGGGTAAACTTTAAGAAGGACGATGATAAGAAGCAAATGGGTCTGTTCGAGCCGGATAGATACTCATTAGGAATTGAAGGTTTCTCCCTTATAGAGTAACATCCTAAATGCGGAGTCGATCTATTTTAGGCGCCAATTCTTCATTTAATCCGGGAAAGCGGCTTTCTCATTCCTTCCTCTTCTGTACGTTTGATTCTTATTTAGATTGTATGCATCTTGAGGGAGTTGAATTTATTGCGCGTGTTCTCCTTTAAACGTTTGTTTCGATGCGTAATTTTCTTCTTGAACTGTGTTGTAGTATTAAATTATAAATATATTTGTTCGTGTGTGACGGTGTTGCGTATTATATTTTCGTGTGCTCGTTTACATTTTATTAGTGCAATCTATAGCTGCTGGTTTTTTAGTATTAATTTGATAAGTTCTCAAAAAAATGTTAAACTTCCGGCGGTAACTTTTTCTTTCGCGTTCTGCTCGCGTAACCCGATAGTTCGAATTTTATTATTATGTCTGAGAATTCCTGATAGTAAAAATATCTTTGTTCAACATTTAGTCCGATTGTCGGTGCGGTGGTAAAACTTAAGCTTGCCGAAGAAGCGTTGCTTGGCCAGTTCTATTCCGATATGCGATTTCATGAGAATTGTTTGGTCTCGATCCCTGAACAACTGGTAACATCATTACTTATATACATATATACTTACATATTCTACCTATTCTGATGGTTAACGTATTATAGCGATAATATCAAGCAACTGCTGCCATCCCCCATACTTTTCTAGCCACTTCTATCTTGTGCGGCTCGGATCCAATTGATTCCTGCCCATTTAACATAATCTCACCACCTAGCCATAGACCTGCCTCGCGGACCCCACGTTATAGTCGAATATATATAATCATCTAGATTTTGCTTTGATTAAATCCACTCCATCGCGATTCTGATTCATTATCGGACACACAATCAATCGAATGTTTGAATAACTGCATCAACGTTCCTTAGTATAGGTTATTCTTATACCGAGTAACTTCAGTAACAAAATATTATTGCGACCTATTATTATGAAACTAAATCGCTTTTTACGGGTGTTTTGTTCATTTACATTCTTTGATTTTTCAAAATAGTGGACGTTACAGAAGTTATTCCATCATTTAGTAGTAAATCTTCTTTAGAATCTAAAAGTTCCGGTATAAATAGCACTAAATGTAACTTACTACAAAATGACGGTCGTTTTGAATTGAAAGTAATTCAAAACTATAAATGACATAATGATTTACCTAAAACTGTTGACTAAGCTGATGACTTTACATTTACTATAAATGTGCGTACCAGCTTTTTAGTGCGGAATGTTGAACTGCCTTTACTAGTTGAAAAACTCATTTACGATTTAATAGGTCAGTTTGTGTATACCGCAGAAGCAAGTGGATAATTAACCTGATACTTTTCTTCTTGATAATAATATCCAAAATATAAAACAAACAGTATGTTCCAAAGGTTGAATTAAAATCAACAGCTACTAAAAAATTGAAAATTGAGTATAAACCGTTATGTCGGGATATCTAACGTGCGCGTTGAAGAGATAGTGAACACTACGAAGACACGTGTAAACAAACACTGATATATTACTGCGTGTAAAAAATGAACGCTAAGGTGGCAAATTCCGGAAGAACAAGCGAGTTTTGTTGTAGGAAATCGATGGCATATTAAAGAAAATACTTGTATATATATATATATATATATATATATATATATATATATATATATATATATATCGTTCTTAGAAGAACAAGCGGATGTTATTATAGGAAATAGCGCGTGAAATCGTATATTAAAACATGGACAAAGTATAAAAAAGTTTAGAAAATACCACGTATATATATTGTTTGTATGTTGAACATCGAATGATTTGAAAGACATACCAACGAGCATACTTTTAAGCAGTTACATATACCATAAACGAATCTCGAAATAAATAAATCAGCAAATTCTTGCAGCATATAATACGTGAACGCGGTTTAGATCGAACTATCGTATTTTGGAGAATGCGTGGACACGGACGGAAGGGTTAATCAACAACCCGATGGACAAAAAAAATATATCTACGATTGTAGCTGCTGTAATATTTGATATCACTTAATGGTCGGATGATGGGAAACCATGGTGGATACTTTTGTGACAAATACGATTATGTATTGTACGTGTGATTGAAGGACAGCGAGTGAGTGTGGATGTGATGTACAATACATAATTTTGTTTCGAATATTAAGGGGCATAAGGTCTGATTTTATTTTCCTTTTACTACAAAACTCAGGATAAGTTAGATGTTATGTCCTCGTCATTCCACAGAAGAAGACAGCACATCACAAAAAAAAAATATATATATATATATAAATATACCCACGACAGGACTAGTTGTACGATTTTCGAAGGTCTTCCTTTGGAACTAATTGAAGGAGAAAATTAGTTATTTAAAAGTAATCCTCCTGAAAATTGAAAAATGTGAAAAAAGTAAAAAATAAAGAAAATTGCTATTTAAAATTTTTTCTTAAAAATAAATTTTAACGGTATACCGTTACTTCCGTTTGACCGGCCGGTTCCGCTATCTTTGTCAATTTCTCCTTTTTCCTCGAAAATAGTAAATAGGCCGAAGTTTACTTTGACATTCTCCGTTACGTCATATCGTCGTCAACTGGTCCAGTATGTCCCCTACTACTGAAGTTCTTATCCGAGACAGTTACATTCTTAATATATATAATAATTTTTTTAGAATTTCTTTCTCCCCTAATTTCGAACGGTTTACTCTCTTCAATAAACTGCTTACTTGTTTATTGTTCTTCCTTATTTCGCAAGATTTTGTAATACTTCTAGGTTTTTTCTAAAACGCATTCTCAGATTTTTCCTTGGTCGGTCCCTCATATATGTGTAATACGCCTATATTTATACACGACTGTTATTTCTGCTTTCGTTCATTTCGTTGGTTGGTTGTTATTTCGTGTAAATTTTAGTCTGCACCACGACGTGCAACGTCTTCTACAGATGTTGCACTTTCTTTGCCGGTATTCCCTTTGCGCTAACCATGATAATGATCATTATTATTATTATCACCACTACTACTACTACTACTACTGCTACTTTGTTTATACTTATTGTTCTACTGTTATTTATTATTATATTATTACATTTTATTATTAATATTATTAATAATAGTAGTAATAATAATAATAATATAATCGTGGTCAACGTCATCCTTGTTATTTGGAGATCCTGGAATATGCCTTCGCTTTCGAGTTTAACGAACTGTAAAACCGCTTCTTTATTATTTGGACGACGAAGACGGTCTAAGGTCCCCCCCCTGAACACCGCCAATAAAGTTTTAATAACAAATTAGTTTCAAACCAGTAACGTTGACTTTTTGTTTGTTCGTCGGTCGGCCTTTGAGTTCATTAATCATTTTAAAGTCTATCGCGACTACGGTGTAGAATTTACGAAGTAACCGTTATTACTCCCGGCGTCCGTTATAACAGTTATTTAAACTGAAGAATTATTCGTAGAATATGCGGTTATTATAAACGACGTTTTCGGTCACCTTATATTTTATTATATCAAAAAGGTAAAAATGCCGATGAATAAATTGGAGCAGTGATTGCGCGAGATTTAACGATTTGCTTTTAATAAGCGCACGAGAACGATTCATTAAAATCATTTTTTCATTAAAAAAAAAAAAAGCGTTACAGCACCGAGAACGTTTTATTTTTAAATCGTCATAACGTATAATAAATTGTATATGAACGTGTAAAAAAATAATTTACTCCGTATATACGGTTGTGCAACGTATGCAACATTTTATAGTCTATTAAAATCGTGTACATTTTTTTTAATGGATGATCCCTTTAATTTAAAATACACCACTCTTTAATAATTCAGTTTTCTCCTCTTTTATATCTTCGCGCAATAATGTATATCTATCAATATGCCTATATGGACTCACTGCTGGGTGTAGACATTTCCCAAACTTTTCCAACAATTCCTGTATTGTGCGAGCCGGATCCAATTGATTCCTGCCCACGGGATGCAGATGGGCAACTTAAGGGACTGCCTGTTTAAGAGATCGTCTCACCCTCAGCGAGGTTTGCTCACTGTCAAAATCTCACACCACTATCTCCTCAATAGTAGCCCGCTGTCTTGCGGATAAAATTTTTACCCAAAGGTTAAGAGAACAAACCCTGACAGAAAATAGAACCTGGCGGTAGGGATAAAATGCATCATCCAATTTCCCTAGCCAGCACCGGTGACTAGGCTACCATCCTCCGGACACATATATATTATATATTATATATATATATATTCAATATAATGTGTAAGCTATGTAGTTGATCGCGTATTACTGTCAGCATCAACTAAAGAAAATGATAAATTGGCTAAATAAAGCGAAGGAGAAATATGGCGTGGAAAACAAAGGCCATGAAATTCACGAAGACTATTGACAGCTTAAATCTCGAGTTAAAAATCGGAAAAGAAATGGTGGAACAAGGATTTGGATATTTAGGCGCACTATTAACAAACGATGGTCGAGATATAAAAGAAATAAGATAGGATACTAAAAATGAATATAAAGATGAAAGTCAATCAGTGTTATGTCGTGTCAGTTCTGAAATGAAAACTCTAAACGCGTTTGAAATGTAAACGTTTAGAAGAATATGACGGATATCGTGGACGGCAAACGTAAAGAATTCGGATGAATTACAACGCACGAGCGGTATTGAAAAAAATGAACATCGTCGAAGATATCGAGAAAAATATAAATTAAGAGAAGAAGGAATATTTACAATTTAAAGAAAAATACTGACTGGGAAAGAAAATTAGAGAGAGAGGAAAAGACTCGGAATGATTACCAACAGTTTTGAATATAGTAAAATTGACGCAATAATAAAATCAGCCAGGCAGCGAGAAATATAAAACATGTTGAATGTATGCCATTTTCTGACAAGAAGAACCTACTAAATGGAATAAATGGAATATCATCATATTTGTGCACTCGTTTACCGGATATGGAGTACGATGCGCGCTAGTCATGCGACCTAATAGCCCGATTTTTGCACATCACATACCTAGCGCCGGTGTTAAATGAAGTTTGCTCCCGACCTTGTAGTCCGGTTAAGGTTTTTTCTTTTCTAACATGATTCGAGCTTTTGTAGGTGTCATTTGTAACTTTTTCTATCCTAGTTTCTGCCGCTTCTTACGATCTATTTCGGTAATCCTTAGCATGTACCCCTAGAAATGTTTGTACCGTTATTGCGAACGTTCAATACGACGCATTCCATTCGGAAGTTGGACATCGGAAAAGGTTTATGTAATCTTGTTTTCGCCTATATAACGTTCCCGGAATATCTTAGACAATTCATATAGAGCAGCGACGGTTTTCTCCCTATCAAATGTCGTGGTTTATTTGTTTTTCTTGTATCGGTTCGAGGTTTGTAATATCACAGATTTTTGTAAATTATCAGCGTGATTAACAGGTATGTTATAGTTGTACTATTAGATTATTTATCGTTTATAATAAGTCCGAATTTGTTGTTACATACAATTTCTAACGGTTGCAATATATTTTGCAATGCGAGTTACGAGCTATCACAGCGAAATCAATATATATATATATATTTATATGTATGTGTGTACGCGTGTGTACATATTATGATGTGTGCAGGCAAAAATATGTGTATTGAAAATGAAAGTGGTTAATAAACTAAACATTTATATATTATGCATATATAAATTGAACGTATATATAATTATGCGAATGTATGTGTATATATGTGTGTTTGGCATGTGTATATATGTGTGTTTGGCATGTGTATATATGTGTGTTTGTGCATGTGTATAAAAGCAAAATTCGATTTTATAGACAAATGACAAGCATGGGCCCTAACAGCTTCGTAGGAAGATTGTTTGATTACATGCGAAAACTAAAAAAATATATCTGCACGTGGGACACAGAGGCCAAAAATGATATAGATTATGTCTAAAGATATAATAATAACAGCGAATAACATTGTAGAAGAAACTATTTGACTGTAAACAATTCGCGGAGAAACATGAAAAAAGTTACAGCGAATAGATAAAAACAGTCGAAAAAGAGAGAATCAATAATGGTGGAACCAGTTCACGACATAGCCCATCGGTGGCTGATACAAATAATAATTATATATATATATATATATATATATATATATATATATATATATATATATATATAACACGAAATATGTGTACAGTCATACTGAAAAATGACGAATAACATAAACGTTTATAATGAACTAATTAATTTATTTAATAATTGTTCAAGTAAAATGTCGGTTGAGAATATTACGAAATTACCTATTTAGTTTATATTACCTATTTAGATACAGACGATTTAAATAAAGAAGTTTAACCCTCTATTCTGTAATTTTGACGACGGTCCGATATAAATTAAAAGTTGAAATTTATTTATACATTTACAATGTATCAATTGAGCGTCAAGTTATCGCTTTTTGTTGTTACACGTTTTTATAGTGAAAAGGGATTAATAAAACACAACAATATTACCCCAATGAGCTAACGTATACATATACACACACACAAATATATATATATATATATATATATATATATATAATATGTTGGAATTCCAACCTTTTAACGGAGTAACATATACATGCAATGTAATAATATTCGCGTGTTTTATTAATTATTTTTAACTTAATAAAAACGTGTTACAGCGTAAAACATATAAAATAGTCCAATTAATGCTATAATTGAATCACATCGTTTTGCGCCACAATCAACTTTCAATGTTGATAGAAACTTTTCTACTTTATACGTATACATAAAAATACTATCGTCGCGTAAGTATTTATATTTTGTACACGTGCAACGTTGTCTGTGAGCAGTATGTGACCGAAATCTTAGTTACAAAATCTTTAGTACGCAGTAAAAACCCGTTTCTCTCGGTATACCTACCAAATATTTTCAAACTTTCAACCTTCCCTAACTAATTTGTCGTCATTTAGATGAAAATAAAAAAAAAAATCAAATGTCCGACATTCGAAATTCGTCTTCCTTTAGTGCACGTTACTTCGTCGATAGGTATATCTGCCGCGATAAAGAAATTCTAAGACGGAAGGAAATGGCGGACAATACGAGTCGATGATATTCGCGAATAAAGGGAAAAGGTCGATATCCATCTCGCGAACAATCGCCTAAGACCCGTACAGAGTATTCTTTATCTGGCGCAGGATGTTCCAATACCTTCAAGAACACGCGCGGTTGGATTTGTACAATTTTCCGTTCTTAATTTTTACTTCTATCTCAGTCTTCGAAACTATTCACAGTGTTACCGGTTGTTGGAATTCACCCTTTTCACCGTGGCTGACAGTGGTAGTAATTGCATTAGTAGTAATAGTTAGTGACAGTAGTAATAGGAAAAGAGTATTATTAAGTTGCGTGTATATCTTGTACGTTTTCAGTCTTCCTTTTTTTTTTTTTTTGATTTTGTATCTTTTTTTTTTCTGCACATTTTGAGGACTTACGGAAACTTACTTTAGGGGATACTTCGTCCACAAAATACCCTTGACCGGATAATACCCTATACGTAAGGGCTGTTTCTTACTAGCATTTCCTCTTTAAGCCAACGGCTGTCAATTCAACTTGTTTTTTCGGTGATCTCCACAGATTACTATTACACATACACTATATATATATCTCCACATGTGTATTAAGATTGCCGTGGGATTTATCACCTTTCTCTCTCATTTTGTTTATATATATATATATATATATATATATATATATATATATATATATATATACGAAAGTAGCATTATAAATTGTAGAATGACCTTTGGTTATCGATAAGTCGGTAAAATATCGGATACGTTACATAGCTCATCCCTCGTCGTGAGCAATGAGGTTTACGTGCATCTCGTATACTGATAGTTGAAGCGATCTAAATCTAATAAACGGAGTTTCGAAAAATGCCGGGATGTTTGTATCTAGATGTTGAGGATAATATAAGTTTGATGAGTGTACGTTTAAATATTTTATACCGGTAGCTTTAATTTAGAATATAATTCGACGGTTAAAAATTACACCTTAACATAAAGCGTATTGAATTTCGATTTTTTATAAAAATAAATATGCTCGACAAAAATTATCGAAAAACAACGGTGGAAATACTGGAAAATAATATGACGAAAAGATAATTCCGACGAGTGGTTATTTATTTTTATAATTTATCACCGAACTTATATATTCGAGTAATCAATCTCTGAAGATGTATACTATAATATATTAGCTGGATAAATATAATTTTATTGTCAGAAATGAAAATTATCTGTAATTTAGTTTTGATGATGTCTAGTTTTAGAGTAATTTAATTTGTTGAAGCAAAACTTCTATTGACACGTTATATATACATGGGGAGTTTAAAACGAGCGAGCGCGTTAAAGGATTATGCGCGTACGCAGGCCTATTCTCATAGTATAGTCGGGCTCCTTCACTCTTTCCCGCATGCTGTACTTCGTATAGAAATTATGAAATACTTCCTATTGCGCATGCGCGCACGGCTATCCGCTATGGATGTATGTGCGATGTAGATTCGAGGATGAAAATATTTTAGTCATCGCCGCGTCAAGTTAAGCACAACAGACATCCTTTTTGAAATTTGTATGAAAACGCGAGTTTATTAAATAAGCGTCATTTTGGGAAAACGTCATTATGTTTCATTTTTTCCCTGTGCCCCAAGGCACAGAGTTTTTTATTTTTATTACTGTTCGATAATTGCAAATTTCCGTTTAGAATTGCGTTATATCGATTCGAAGACTGAATAACTAGATCTTTGCACTATCCTATAAAAGTTCTAAATAAGGCTAAAGGCGCAAAGGCTGTTAATTGTAGCTAAAAATTAACAATCGCGTAAATTTCTAGTTTCTAATTTTACAAACTATGATGGAAAATCAACTTATAATAAATGCGTGGCTGAATTATTTGAATTTCAACCACGTGTGAAGTCCGTATGTTATTACAATAGTTAATATATTAATGAAAAAAAAAAATAGAAAAAAATGATAAAGACTGATTTCATATACTTCATTGATTACGAAGAGGTTTTTAACAGTACTAACATGAAAAATGGATGCTCCTGAGACAAGTTGAATTAACATAAATAATCTACAGATAATCAAGGAACTGGTCTAGGAACCGGCATAAATAATATAAAGTTTGAAATGCGTGTACTTTCTTATTTAATCTGTACGCAAAAAGCAATTTCCAATTCGAGATACGGATGTGAGAATTATGGTATGAAAATGATGATGTTATTTTAGCGAATTATCAGCACCAATAACAAACTGAACTCAATCCGAAAGTCTCGTAACTAATTATTATTATTAAATTAGATTAGAACGCCGTGTGCAGCTACTAATGCCTAGAGGTATGAGAAGAAAAAGATATTAGATCGAGTGTTAAAGGGCTGTTTTATACGGGAAAAGAATTAGGCTGGAAAAGGTGTAATATAAGAAAGTAATCCAAAGTCCGAGAGCTTATACGGTATACTATAAAAATGTGGATAAGAATTATTATTATTAAATTAGATTAGAGCGCCGTGTGCAGCTACTAATGGCTAGAGGTATGAGAAGAAAAAGATATTAGATCGAGTGTTAAAGGGCTGTTTTATACGGGAAAAGAATTAGGCTGGAAAAGGTGTAATATAAGAAAGTAATCCAAAGTCCGAGAGCTTATACGGTATACTATAAAAATGTGGATAAGAATTATTATTATTAAATTAGATTAGAGCGCCGTGTGCAGCTACTAATGGCTAGAGGTATGAGAAGAAAAAGATATTAGATCGAGTGTTAAAGGGCTGTTTTATACGGGAAAAGAATTAGGCTGGAAAAGGTGTTGATGTTATCAGCGAGGAGAAGTGGAAGGGAAGTCTCAATAAGGATTCCTGAAAAGAATATTGGGGATATGACGATCACATGATAAACAGTAAGAATAACACCGTACAAGACATACCGAGGTTGATCATTTTTCTGCAGGATGTGGACATGTATCATCTTTGTACGACCTAGTCGAAGTCGGGTGATGATCACGTCATCTTTGCGGCGCTGTATGTTTACATTGCATGGTTGCATTGTTAACTTAACTGAAGTTGAACAGAACGACATTAAGAATTATAGACTGCATAAAGAATATAAGAAAGTAATCCAAAGTCCAAGAGCTTATGCGGTATACTATAAAAATGTGGATATAACTCTGGGGTGTGTCGCATAAACAAGGAGAAAAACCCTTCTCTGTTGGATTTGACGAAACACCCGTTGATTTTGAATTTTTCATGTCCAATTTATACGCTCTAATTTCCTTCAAGGTCGCATCGTGAATGCTTGTAACGTCTCTATACTCCTTGTGTTTAACATCCAGATTTCAGCGTTATAAATAAAACATCAACATCTTTAAATACCAGTTTTCGGAGATTTCACGGCGTCAACTTTTGTCATAATAAACTTCTTTTTTCTTGAAATACTTATTTAACTAATCCAATTCGTGAATTTTTTTCCGTGTTACAGTACAGACCGAGTCTGTATATATATTTCATTAAAATTTTCGTAGTTATTTTTAACTTAAAAAGAAAATATTTGTTCAACCGAAAAAATCCAAAATGAAATAAGGTAAAATTTAACTAAAGTTTCTACTAAAAATATTAAATACACTATATGATTTAAACTTTCGAGAGATTTACCCGTTTCGTCGGAAATGTTACTTTATATATGATCGTATTTAGCCGATCGTTAGTTCTGTGTATCATATAAATGCGTCATCCGATACAAGCAAGTGTTCCGCGAGGTAGCGTCTTAAAATCTATCCCGTGCTTATTGTACACACGACAGCTACAATGTTCGCTGACGATACAGCAATATTATCAGCGATTTATTCCCAATAGCGAACAGCAATTTAGTGTTCTTTGAATCATATAAAAGAATGAACGCCGGATTGGAAAATTCAAAATTAAATGAACAAAAATATGTTGTACACTTCGCTTTACGTAATCGGGATCCGTATTCACTTAGAACTGCCAGTTGAAAACTCTGTAAAATACTTATAGGTATACATATGAACTCAAAATTAACATGTAGGACTCATATCAAGCATAAAACCTGTCAAATACTAGAAATAAACGCGTCAAATATATCGGCTCATCTGACATCATTCCAAAATGCAGCTAGAGAATAAACTCCGGATGTATAAAAACCATCATACACCTAAAAAATGGGCTTATGAGATACGATTATGGGAATGCGATAATAAATGATTACGTTTTAAAACATCGAAAACGGCCTCGCTGTCGTCCAAATCCAGAGTCCTTTAGCACTTTTGTCTACTGATATGGACTAAAAAAAAGGATCAATTACACGCTTCATGAACTAGTCGCGAGCGAATAATAGTCAACAGAGATTAGCCACTGGACTATGCACACGTTTCTCCATAACATGCATATTGCTTATTTCAATTTACTTCTGAGATCGCAAATATTAAAAAAAAAAAAAAAAAGGAAATATATATATACATATATATATGCATGTTGTGTGCGAGTGGATTTGTAAATGCGACTGTATACACATGTGCAAAAGTTTTTTGGGTAAGTATGAATGAATCCATATATTTTATGTGTGTGCCAACGTGTATATATGCCTTGAGTTGGTATGTGTATACATATATATATAATATAAAATTATATTTGAGAGCGTATTGCTTATTTATGGATGTAGTCTATAAATAGCAGCTTTTCTAGTTGTTAGGAAATTGAAACGAGAAAAAATTTGAAATAAAATACGGTACTGTTGAAATTTGCGAAATTGCCGATGGGGAAATATGGTTGTTATTTAAAAATGCTACAGGTAAATAAAATAAAGTGATGGTTTCCGTTTTGTGGGCGGGCGATATATATATATATATATATATATATATATATATATATATATATACGCACGTATGCGTATGTGTGTTTGTTACACTGCGTGAGTGATAAAACATAAAAATAACTCAATACCTGAATTTGAAGTGATGTCTCGAAAAAATAATAAAAAAAGATTGAAAATTCGGCAAAACTCTCCACCCAAGTGCGTGAATTTTTTAGAAGGTTACAATTTATATATAAAATATGCGCGTCGTATGCGGCCATGGTAGTACTGCTTTTAGGCGGATGAATCGGATTTCAACAGAAACGAATCGTGTTTAAGCGGTCTCTCAGAGTGTTTTCATTTTCTTTTTTATAAAAATGTAGTATTATTAATAATAATAATAAATATCTGTGAAACGAACGTTTGGTCGATAAAATTGTTCGAAATCTAGTAGGAGATATTTTACATTTCGAATTTTTTACTCAAACTTATCCGTTAGAGGACGAATCAAAAATGTCGTCTAATACGCGCGGATGCAATTTTAATTTATACATTTATAAATTTTTTGCAATTTAATCAAATTTCACACACAATGAACAAAACCAAATGTTGACTTTTGAATTCCAGCCGTTAATTTATCCTCTTCCAACTATGTAACACTCAGCAAGCTCCGCCTTGTGCACATATCACCTCTCGTGACCTTTTATTTTGCACACTAAAACCCTTATTTTATTCGTCATATTTTACTACACTTCCTTACACTCCATTCCTATAGACCCTAATTCACAATTCCATTCCTCCTCCAACCTCTTTTACTACATCTAACTATTAAGTCATTAGTACCGTAATAATATTCTCGGTAGTTATACACGACATTATAAATAGATACGTACTTAATAACATTTAAAACAAATAATTGTCATCGTGGAAGTGAAAAGATCAAGAGTAAGACTAAGAATAAAATATATCGAATGAATACAACGCGGTGTGCAAGCGACTAGTAACGTGGGTAAAAAATAGCACTATCCAGAGAATTCTGGCATTTCAAATTAGCTTTCTATCGATATTGACAAGATTGAGCAATTACGCTGATGAGAGTAGCGGAGGATAAGATGCAACCTTCCCTTACTCGTTTGCATAGTGCTACTTCTTCTATGTTATGTTCAATCCTAATACTTGCTGTATGTACGTTTTTTATGATATTTTTGTCATCAATGCCTGTTCTTTTTGGAATATCCAATAATTTAGTATGCTTTACATTATCGAATTCCTTCTGAAAATCCACAAAACATATAAATACGAGCGTGAAACATCTCTGCATCGTTCTATTAGCATCCTAACACTGAAAAAGACGTATCTGGTGCGTGTGTTTTTCTTAAATCCAAACTGACTTCATCCAGTTATTTCTCTACCTTCTTGTATATTCGAAGAAACATTTTTAATAACTAACTAATCAAATTAATACTTCGATAATGCTCGCATTTTTTTAGTATTTCTTTTTTTAGGTATTATTATGAATGTTTCATTCAATCATTCGGAATCTATCCCGTGTCGTATATATTATTCGATAATTGGATCAAATAGTCTGTAGCTTTTTCCAAAAAATTTTTAAAATCTGGACTGGTATTTGATCCGGCCCCTCTGCCTTTTTGGTTTTTGCCCGTTTTTAGGCCTTGCTACAATGGCGGTCCTATCTCTTCTTGATAATTCTCTGTAACCGGCTTCGCGCCGTGGAATAGATTTTCAATATATTGTTTCCATGATTGTTAATCTCTGTTCTTTTTGATTGCTATATTATCCTGTTTATCTACCAATTTATTAGATTCGTTATGATACGACTCAACCATCTCCGTTATTGTTTTGTACATATTAAATGTATCGTTTTTCCTCTGTAATTTTTCGATTTCTAAACATTTCACTTCATACCGGACTCTTTTCGCCTCTCGTGCTTTTCTGCGTATTTCTCGTTTAATGCTCTTACACCGCAACATATTTCGATTTTTTAAATTTCGTCCCTATTCCATCATTGAAATTATTTCGTTTGTCGTCCATTCTTGTTTTTTTGTTAACGTCACTCGAAAATTTAAACGTTGTTTCTTGCATGATGTTTTTAATCCACCTTCGGTGATATTCTACTTTATTTTGTGTTACTAGATTTAACTTGTTTTCTATTCGATCTCTAAGAATCTGATGATTATATTTAAGGTAGATCATCTGTTACTCGGTAAGATCTTTTCGGTTCTAATCGTTTTAGTTTCGCTTTTATAATTCCTACCAGTAGATTTATTGATCCAAGATGCGAACGCGGGGATAAGATCAACTTGTTCAGATATCTACTACTCGGAAGTGAAGTTGACAACTACGATGAAGCTGGTTGATTTTTTGGAAGGGAAAATATAAAGCGTTAGGGGTACGATACGTCGACAACGACCAGTAGATTGTGATCTGTCAGAACATCTGCACGGGGTAAGGTCTTCACGAAGGGTATTTTACTACAAGCAAAAATGCCAACTGTTTAAGAAAGGTCTGTTCGGTTATATAAAGAGACTTTTCTACATCTGTGTCAACTATTCAAATAAAAACCAAGTTTCATTATTTTTATCGTTTTCACTACAAACTGTTTTTTTTTTTTTTTTTTTTTTTTTGTATCTCCCTGAAAAATCATTTCGGGTGACGAACAGTTCCTATTTTATTTGATACGTAGTTAGTAGAGATATTTCGTTCGAATTAGAATAGGATGGGGTTACGGAAAAAACCGTAAAAGTAAATAAATGACTTGAGTTTGGTAAGAAGTAAGGGGGCGTCTCTTCTCTAACTTTATTGAAGTTTCAAATCTTGGTTTTCTATTTCTTTTAATTTGATTTGGTTTGCCGAAAGTACGGGGGAAATTGCTTTTATTTGGAGAAAATCCAAAGAGGCGACTCGTTCGGTTGTCTTTCTCAATATAATTCACCTGTAATGGACAACTTTCGCGTTCACTTACCGTTGAAAATTCTTTTTATTTCCAGTGCTACCTATATATATATATATATATATATATATATATATATATATATATATATATATGAGTGCGTGTGTGAGCATAGGTGTATATTAAATATATATGAATGTGTCTGTATATATTATTTTTTATCAGGCTTGTACATATATATTATGTGTGTGTGTATTTATTTTTACTCGAAGTTTTGATGAAAGGACAATACGTTGTAAAGACAATTCGAGAAAATTCTGTAGGATGTACTATACGAAATTTTCGAAGTGTATTATTGCAATAGTCCGATTCCTATGTGAATTTTTTATTGAAGTTCGAGAAATTTTTCAAAGTTCAATAAGTTTCACATTCTTCTTCTTACATTGGGAAAACAAATTTTCAAACAGTTTTGTAAATTTTAATACCATATTTTGATTAATAAGTATGCTAATAATTATTACCACTATTTTTTCACTATATATATATATATATATATATATATATATATATATATCCAAAAGGGTTTGAAGCAGCCATGACAACTAGACTTAGTAACTACACACAGGAGAACGTCAACATATCATCGGAACACAGCTGGAACCATTTGAAAGAACACATTAAAAACGCATATAAAGATTCACAACCTCCCGATAAAATAAAGAAATGGAAACATTTATTTTCAAATGAAACAATTGCGGTTATAAAAGAACGGAGAAATCTATGTCACGGTAGCAAAAAAAAAGTAGTTAAACAAACAGATCAAAAAGTTATGCCGAAAAGATAAAAATGATTACATCTCCCGAAACCTGGTGTATGTACTGTGCCGTATTGTACAGCGCGGAAGGAGATTTTCAAGAAGCTGATAATACCATCCAAATGGATGGGATGGAGCCTTCCATTCTGTTCTCGGAGGTTCAAATGCTATAGCCTATTTAAAAAGGGCCGGATTACATTACTGCAGAAATTTTCAAAATAGCGGGTGAAAAGACAGAACATGCTATACATACGATTTGCAATAACATTTGGGAATCCGGGTTTTGGCCAAAGGATTGGTGCCGATCTACATATATTCCCTTACATAAGAAAGATTCCTACAAAAAAATGTGAAAACTACAGAACAATATCTTTAATTCCACACGCTAGTAAGATGATGTTAAAGATCATATATGAACGATTATATAGTGTAATGCGTAATGAAATTCCATGTGAACAAGCGGGATTAATAATCCAGGAAATATAAATATGTATTTTTAAGTATAAAATAATTAAATATTTAAGATTATTGGAATGAAAAATTATCCGGAATAAATTAATAAATAATAATCTTTCTTAAAAAAAAAATAAGATAATTATTTATTTGTCCTTTTTTTTTATATTTATTTATTGATTTAATTCGTTTCTATTTATGTATCTAACTTTTTTGCGATTTATTTATTTGATTTGTTTGTTTTATATTTATTTTATGTATTCATTAAACTTTACAATCTGTCGTTGCAACAGCTTACGTTAATTACTGCACAGTGAAATTCAAGAAGAAGGAGTTTACGTTACGTTTAAGTTCTTAACAATTTTTAAAAATTCTTCAGTATAATAACTGGAAAAACGTTCTAATTTAGTATGTTTCTCTCTAATTTGTTCTATAATGTGTTGTTTAGTTTTAGAAAACTGCCACTCCTTGTCAACGATGAATTAACGTAAATACGTAAAAGCATATTTTTAATAAAGTTAATATGTCTAAAAGAACATACTTTATTAAAAATATATCATATAATACATAAAAGAACATTTTAAGATATAGTATAGTATTTTTATATTTATTTCAATACAACATTTTATAAATCATGAAGAATTTATATCATACATATATGCCAAGTATTCTTAAAATTACCTCATCAGTTAAATACAACCGAATGCCTTTACAAAACTAAACAAATAATAAATAAAATAACAGTAAAATAGCAATAGGGAAAATTATTAAAAAAAAAAAAAACATGTTAGCTGGAACATTTTAAGAATATATAATGTAAGATTAGCGTATGTAAAAGAATATTTCAAAAATATAAAATATAGGGTTAAATAGATGAATATTTTAAGAATATATGGACATTACGTAAAAGAATATTTTATAATATATAAAGTTAGTGTACGTATATTTTAAAAATATATGATATAATGTTAGTGTATGTAAAAGAATATTTTAAAAATGTATAATATAAGGTTATAGTATACGTACAAGAATGTTTGAAAAATATATGATGTAAAGTCTATGTAAAAGAACATTTTAGAAATGTATAATATAATGTTAGAATGTATAAAAGAATGTTTTAAAATATATGATATAAGATATATAGAAGAATATTTTAAAAAATGTTCTTCTTCTTTTAGTTTATTCGGATTAACAATTCAAATTTTAATATATCGACCCAATTTTTATGTATTAATTTATTATTTATTATTATAACGATTTAATTGATTGAATCGATTAAAACGTAACACGCTGTATTATATTATTCGATTTTTGTTATAGTTTTTATTAATTTTAATTTTTATTATTATTTCCGAGTTGACGTTCTTTTTATAGAATTTTGTTATTGGCTGCTCGATTACTATTAACGATGTTATTAGTCAAGTTTTTTTTTTTTTAATTATTTTCTTTTAATATTTGCATTGCGGGGTTTTACTAATTTGCTATTAGGATTAGATGTAATTCGTATTCTATTGAAAAATGAAAGGGGTGTTTTTAATGATGAAAATACTAATGAGAATTAAATATGCAATTTATACTCGCATTGTAAATGTATATTTCGGATATATACATCGTAATGTCCGTTATGTGTTTTATATCCAGTACTTCCCACGGTATGTATTGTATGTGTCCACGTTAAATTAAACCATTCATCTGTGTTAGCTACTGAAGCATCAGAAAGATTCGTATCCATTAGGGATTAAATGAGGTATTACCGGTTAGAAAGGATATGTTTCTATATATGTATATATATATATATATATATATATATATATATATATATATATATATTCTGTGTACGAGCGTTATTTATTGTTGCAAGGTTTACTACATTTTTCAGGAGGTGTCATGATGGCTTTAGCGGATGAAGTATTGTGGGGCGAGGTTTTGATGGAAGCTATATATTTTACTTTGATAGTATAAATTTTACGTACAGAGTTGGTTATAAAACCTCGTCTTTATCTGAATGTGAAAGCTATTATCATTTTTATACGTGGCTTAAATTTTTATATATTCGGAGTTATGTATTCTTTATTTTTGGGTGAAGGGGCATGGTTTTGAAAACGTTATTATTTACAGAGTGTGTTATCGTGTAGGTATATTAATGTAATTACTATATAAGCTGTTTGTTTTTCCATTAATGGAATATTTTTTGTTGTTTTTAGAGATCAATGTTTTTTTTTAAAAATAAACAATAAAATTAATACTATAATCCGTTAAAAATTATTTAATTATATTTAAGCTGTTTAAATTATCTTTAAAATTAAATTAAATTGAAAATTTATTTCTAACGAATTTAATTAAATCTAACAAACGGGTTAATCTAGATATCTGAGTTGTTTGCTGGTGGATTATTATCTTGTTAAAGTGGCATTAAAAAAATTAAAAACACGCCCGAGCAAAGTTGCGCGAGCAGTGGATTTTGTTTCAAAATAATATAATACATTTTTTATATATATATATATAGACGAAACCAATCGCTATAACGCAAAATTAATGCTAGTAATATATATATATATATATATATATATATATATATATATATATATATATATATATATATATATATACATAAATAAGAATAAGTTTTCTCGTAATATCCACTTAATACTTTAGAAACCCTAACCATTTACATTAATTTATCAGTATTTACTTTCTCTTTCTCACACATCATGTACATTACACACATATATTCCCATATTCATATACGCACATATGTACTAACACATATATACTTTAACCACACACGCACACCCCCTGTCGCTTGTACATATTCGCCATTGAAATGTTACAAAAGGAAACAATTAGAAAAGTGAATATTGTAGAATATGTCCACGTTATCCTTTAAAGAAACTCGGTTGTAAACTATTTTGAAGTTATATTGAGTTCGTTATTGATTTAAAACATACGCTAAACGATACTTTCGTCGTCGTTTATAATTTTTAATCGATTCCTTTATTAAACGAGGTGGTATCGAATTGAGTAGCGCGGCACCTGCATGTATTCTGGAATGAAATTTATCGAATTTTTGAGTCTTTGCTCTCATCAGCTGATTATTTATATCAAATCTTTTACGATTTTTGCGTACAAAACATAAAAGTTCAACTTCATACGATCTTCATACAATTGTCGCATATCTTTATCGTTCTTATCTTTCACAGATTGTATCGTTTTAAATAGCGCGTTTTGATAAAGGCCGAATATGATAATTCGCTGCACCATCCCAATCCACGACACCGTAACGTAGAACGGGTTGATAGAATGGCAAATATAGTCTGCGAAGGAAGTGTCGGATTAAATAATAAAAAAGATAATTTAATTTTCGTGTTTTTTTTTTAATCAAATAATCTAAATGTGCATTCCAGTTGAGTTTACAGTGTAATTTTATTCCCAAATATTTTATATGGAACACCCCGTTTATATCATCTTTTACATGAATTTTTAATTCGTCCGAAATATATTGTTTTTGATTTGTATACACAATGTATTTTGTTTTAAATGTATCAAGGATTAAGCGATTATTATGTAACCAAGCTGAAATTTTGTCCACATCAGCCTGTACCAACGTCTGCATCACGCTCGGGAAACGCGAATTTATTAAAAGAACATTATCGAATAATAATAATAATAAGAAACGTAAAAATGAAAAAAAAAATCATGTTAGGAATAAAGATTAAATGATACATATATATATTATATATATATATATATATATATATATATATATATATATATAACTTTTTAGCGAGCATAACTCAGTTTATTTTTAAAATTAATTTCTTTACGTTATACGACTTATTAATCAAAATTTTCATCCGATTAAATTGCCATTCCTGGTACGATTTTATCATTTCATTTTTGATAATCCAAAGAATAGTAATAATTATTTTATTTTATTTTATATAATTTTATTTTGCTCTACTATAGAGGAGGAAACCCGGACATTTATTTTTCCACTTATAGTACTACGTTGTTACTAGATTTATATTATTTTTAGGGCGTCTGTGATTTTCGAAAAAGGAATATCTGCTCGTTACATATTCGCCATCTTGTAGTAGTACTTCATTTATCCCCGGTATTATTATTGAAAAAACAGATTTCGTTGATGGTTAAAATTCCCCAACATTATGTTTAGTGATAAAATTCTACAAGTAGCGGCGTCGTTTTGACAAAAACCTACCCTAATTACGGTTCTGAACGTTAACCTAACTACGGAAACGATTATAATTGTAAAATAGGCGAATAACCAGCTTCTTAAAAGAATAAAAATGTATCGGATTAAACCTCAAAATGGTTTTATTAGCGTCAGTCGTAAATTTTTATTAAATATAACGAAATTTCCCAGTTTAACGTGCGAAAATCGTTCGACTAAATCCGTTTTTTAACGCGATTTGCATATATATATATATATATATATATATATATATATATTATATATATGTATGCATGGTTAATATTGGTTTGGAAAAGGTCAGATCTTTCTCCGCGGGATTTCCCGAAACAAGAATTTCGTTTTAACTCCTCTTCTATCTTCGAACTTTCGAAATGGCCGTATAACGTAGAGGATCATAATTGAGAATACGGTTTTACGTCGTACGATATAGTTATCGCTATTATTAGTAGGAAAACTGCGCGCCATTACTTTATTATCATAGTAGAGGAACTAATACTCTAAACTCGATGGAAAGATATAAAATTATAAAATTGCTTTACAAAATGGGCCGTCTAACGTTTATCCAATTAGCTGTATAGTAATTTTCATCATTTACCCTTTTTCGCGCACCAATTAGCTAGAGTTGAATTGCTTTCGAAAACAAATCGTTTGTTGGAATATATATATATATATATATATCTTTATCTGTAAAATATGCTTGAACGTATGCTTCTATATATATTATATATATATATATATATATATATATATATATATATATATATATATATATACGTATGTATAAAGGGCAGCAAATACTTAAACGGTTATACATTTTCAAAGATAAAGCGTTTTGACCCGATGTAAAGGCGACCTTCAGAGCGAGTATTTTTTTGTTTACTTTCTTTTACTTATTAAATTAATTTAATTGTATATTTCTTATCGTGTATTTATTTTCGCGACTTTTTAAACACTATGACTGTTCCACGTTTAATAATATAGTATATCAAGTTTTTAATTTTTCTTACATATTTCGTTAGTAGTGGTAATTAAGTTCGTTAACTACTGAAAATTTGCACGAGGTTATTAAACTTTTGATTACATCGAACGACATTAACAATAATAATGAACAAATCAAATCAATTTATTTAAAATATTACGTACAATGCTACAATATTAGATATAAGAATATTGGAAATATAATTATAAAATTAAATTTGTAATAATAGGAGCTAAAGATGATACATAAATAAATACAAATAATCCCGGTTATGCGAGTAAATGCGCCAGTATCAGAAATTTTAAATTGTAAATGCACGCAACTCCAATGTAGTAAACTTAACTAGGATCTTAGTGTAATTTACTAACGAGTTTCACCGGCTGAATAAAAATGCGAAGATTATAATTAAAGGTTAGGACAATTGAAAATTACATTTTAGAGCTAGATTACAAAAAGAAGAAATAAAATTATACAATTCTAAAAAAAAAAAAAAGAGTTTCACCCACACACGTCGTTCATCTACTGAATACAACCATCTTCGTACTATTTTAAAATTATAAACAAAAGCTAATAAAATCCATTTTTTTATAACTTAATTCTTATTCAAAACGCAAGAAACCTTTACGATGTAGACGTTTATAATTAATCAAGTCTACTTTTACAGACACTAGAGGTAAATTGTGGGTCACAGCCCCGGCGTAAGTAGTCTGCATGCGGCAGTGGGACTCATTAAAACGCGGTAATTTTGCTTTATCTGTACCAGCAGTTCTCGTTTTCCTTCTTACACGGGCTACGTTGAAATAATTGTTATGTTTTATCGCAAAATTTAGAATGTTCAACTCGTACGATTGCCGCACATTTAGAATGGATTTATTCGAAATATGATTAGAAATATCTTTAGAGAGAAATATGGCTTTAAATAATAAAATACATCAACTTCCGTATGTTGCTAGCATTATAAAATAATAGTAATAATCAACGGAGCGGACTTTATAGTTGCTAGAAAATAGGGTTTCCGAAAAGATATCACCCGTTTATTAAGCAATATATTTATTTATCGATTTATTTATTTATTTATTATAAACCAAACAGAATATAATATAGTTTAATCACTATTAAGTTTTTTATTGCGCAAAGCTTTTCGAAAATTACGTCATTTTCAAGCTGTTATTTTGTTTAGTTTATAATTTATAAAATCACTACTCTCCAATATATTCAATATTTATTTATTATTTAACAAGTTGCGCACCTCGCAGACATTCTTGATCTTACCGTGATTCGAAATCAGATTATACATTTCTTAAAAATTAACGCAAATTGAAGTATTTTTTTTCTTATCTAAACTCAATTTTGAATGGTATCGCAGAGGATGGATACATACCCGATATATCAAAACTACGACGCGGCCTGATTATTGTGGGAATCAACATGCTTACAGTTAAACTGTTCTGTATTGCCTTTTGGAAATCGCAAGAATATAGCAAGTACACTTGGACAGTTCGATGGACGTATGATGCTTTTCACAGATGGCTCTAAATCATGTTAAAACCTACATCGTCGGTGACCCCAAGGAAGTGTGTTAGTTCCTTTTGTTTCTTTACGACTTGTTAAATTTGCAAAACATACATGTATCGTTCCACGTTAATGATACTGCATTGTTTTACAGCGGATTCTGGACTGAATGCAACCTGGAATAAATATTGCCGTAAATAGCAGTGCCGATATTAAATCATCTAAAAATGAAGTAATTTTATTTACTCGTAGGCGGTCTTTATAGCTGCTTAGTTAGGAATATCCTGTTTGTTACTTTGAAATTACTTCGGATCGTTGATTTACCTTTATTTACAGATCATATAAAGTACGCAGTTTTAAAAGCTACTAAAGCTGTTTCTACTATTTGTCCTATATTTAATTCAAAGTTTTAACGTTAACATTACTTGCATATAAAATACTTATTCGTTCTATTATCACTTATTCATTCTGTTATCACTTATTCGTATCCAATTTTATGTTCGATTTTTAATGCGGACTTTAATCAATTACAGCTGGTTCCGAGTAGACGTTTCAGATATATATATATATATATATATATATATATATATATATATATATATATATATATATATATATATATATTAAAAGTGTACATTAAAATTATTCGTATGCACGAAGCTTTAAATATGTCGTTGCTTAAAGATTATATCCTTAACGTTGCTCGCCAGTTTTGTGTCGACTGTTTGCTACACACGAAAATCAAAATTACGATTCTAACCAACTTAAATTTATCTACATTAAATATAATGATACTAAAGTGTAATCTATTGTAAATTTATGATTAATTATAATTGTCGCCGTTTCTAATTAGATTTTATAACTGACGACGATATGCCCTTGATTACACCGGTAATTATTTAAGTATAATTTTTAGTTATTTTTTTTTCTAAGGTACTGTTTTTTTTTTTAAATATTTATAACTGTTTATTTTTGTACTCGCTAATTGTTTGTCAGATTTAATCTAATTGTTATTGTGGTAACGCGTGATCCGGTGCATAATTTATTTCATTTAAGGCATAATTAATTTAATATATATATATATATATATATATATATATATATATATATAAAATCTCTCTATATCGTTGTATTATAAACAACGGAATATATCTTTAATCGATTTCGTTACTTACCGATCGACTAACAAAACGGTGACCACACTAATAGATATTATCATCTCTCTTATTTTTATCTATATTTCATAAAATTACCAATTCTTTATTCTATATCAAGTTTATTTAGTTATCCATCGAATTGCGAAGGTAAACCTCGTTGACGCGTTATAATCATTTTAATATGGTTTTCTCTATTTTTGTCATATTATGCTCTTTTCGAGATTTTTATTACGTTTTTTTTTTTTTTTTTATTATTATTAATTCATTCATTTTAACTGAATTACTTACAACCCCATATGCTCATAGAATAGAATTCATCACTTTCAATAGGACCGTTGATGGACAATAACCCATGTTTATAACACACATGAAACACGAGTCTTATGAGATGTGTAGTTTAAAAGGAGCAATGCTGACATATACAGCTCATTTCTTTCTTTTTTTTTCTGAATAGTTGCTTTCACATAATCGGTCACCAGTTTTGTCTACGATCGTGAGCTGTATTTTCACCTCGCTCTGTGTTGGGTTTAATACCGATCGTTTCAAGATTCGTAACAATCACGTCCTTGTACCGTAACAGTAGTCTCCCAAGCAGCCTGCATCTCTGTCTTCTAGAATACCATATATCCTTTTTAGCATGTGTTCTGGATTCATACGTAGCACATGCTCTGTTAATTATAATCGCTTCTAAATGAGTTGACGTTCTTATCGGCATTTATGCGCATATATATAATAATAATAATAATAAAACCTTTAGACTGCTCCTAAATATACAAATCCAGAACAATTAAAATTAAAATTAAATAAAAATTAATTAAGCCCAACTTGAGCGAACACCTATTCAATTTTTTTTTAAATTTATTTTTCAAGTATTTATCCGGCAACATCTATTTGCTTCCAAATCGTTCTATCTTTTGCTTTCCTTATCCAGTCCGTCTACACATATTTAGCGATATACGTACGCATTGTAACAACCCTATTTGTTACAATATCAGTATTGGTAAGAGAATATCAGAAATTATAAATTAAAATATTAAAATTAAATTTCGATATATAGAGCGTATGTAGCGATGTATATAATAATATACGTGTAATTAAGCTTGGCAAATGAACCGATAAAGGCCGAGTTCAAGGATAAAAGTTCGTAAATATACATGTATGTATATGGTAGATAGTAAACTGCCACAAGAAAGATGTTCAACACGTTGAATTGATCAAGTTAAGACGCTAACAGTATGTAATAGATAGTAGGCTTTTCAGATGGCCTATAATGGAGAATTTTGGAGAAGAATTGCTAAAAGATGAACGCTAAGCCTAACTGTCAGATGCCATAAAAATAAAAATGTGTGTGTATGTACGCGTTGCCGCTGACCACCGTACTAACTAATAAAAAATAAATATGAATATATGTTTATATGTAAGTTCATGGTTATACATGGGAAGAAAGTCGGCGACGTCCTGGCAGATCACCGACAACGGACTCCCCTGCATCGTTGGAATATTGGCAAAAATACAAAATAACGGAACTTTCTTATTAGTTAAACTGTCAGACCGACGATAGAAAACAAAATACATTAAGCAATAAAATGGAAAGAGAACGAAATATTCGAAATATATATAAAGAAAGCCGGCATTTTGCCGAAAATAAATTTAAAAAAAAATAATAATTTATGAACGAACCGGACAACCACGAGCACTCAAGAAGGCTAGATAGAATGCTGTAGAAACCTACTTGATCACTCTTAAACTGTTTGGGAGGAGCCCAAGGAGACCAGACACCCCTCGAAACGAGGAAATAAAGAATTAATACAGTACCATAATCTGAATTACAGTAGATCCTCGAAAATTTGTATTGTTGCATATGGCGGTCATCTGAACGATATTGTGATCCACAAATAATTGCAAGCGAATTTCTCGTTTCAATATTTTAAAATAAATTTCATTCTAAACTTTTAGTCGAATAGTTTTCGAGTTATTCAAAAAACAACAAAACCGTCCGTCTTCTTTGAGTCACCCTATATATTTAATTTAATTAGTTTCATAGATTAACAGTTAGCTTGGCAGGTACTACAGTTTGTCACTAGAAAACAAACTTCTAGTTTATAAAATAATTATGAATCCTGTTCGTACATACGGTTTAATGTTATGGGGTTGCGTAAAAGAAACACACGCAAATAGGATACAACGGTTTCAGAACAAGGCTATAAGACTCATCGTCTCCCCATCTTGGTACGTATCGAACTGTACGTTATATCGAAACTATGTGTAAGACGAAATCAAACATGATGTTAAGCAATATGTGAGCCGTTTGGAGGCGCACACAAACGTATTGGCGATCAGTCTACTTGATACTAGTCTGTATGCTCCTAGGTTAAAATGTAGGGGTTCCATCGTTAAATGTTAACTCCTAACAAGTTATTTCGCGTTTCAGTCAAATTGCTGAAAGGCTACATAGCCAGTTATAATTTTGAAAATTAAAAAAAAAATATGATTTTTTACATTGTCGTCAAACATTCAAAATTATTGTGTATTTGACTCTTAATTTGGATATCTTCACGAATGGGCTCAGGTGTAGTACGAGCGACATCTTGCCCCCCTCCGCCGAAAGATATAATCTATATCCGCCTCTGAGATATATATATATATTATAATATATAATGATCAGCTATCCTCACTCGTATCTGAGTATCCGAGTATGAATTCTCCACTAAGATTTATATTTATAACGCGCGTGTGAGGCTAGTCCTATGCGGTGCGTTGGTGTAAAATCACAAGAAGGGCAGGTTATAATATGTTTATTATTAACAAGTTTCTTCTTTTTCTGTGGCGGCTTAACTCTTGTTATTCTGGTCACCATTTTGGCCACACTTTACGATCTTGAGCACATTGTTCCCATTTGTCCTTCTTTGGATTTATGATGTCGATTCTTTTCAGATAGGTCGCGATGACATAATTGAATCGCAGTAGAGATCTACCAATAGGACGTTTGCCCTTAATTAGAGTCAATACATCAATCTTTTTGGTATTCTGTCATTTTCTATCTGGATGACATGTCCCAACCACTTCAAGCGCTTTGCTGTCAGCAACAGATTCACCGAGTGACAATTTGCTCTTGTTGGTATCTCTCTTCATTCGAAATGTGATCAAACCATCGTACGCGAAGTATTTTTCGCAGAAACCGCTGATGGAGTATATCAAGTTTCTTAATCTGTTTTCTCACTGTTAAACAAGTCTCGCCCCCATACAAGAGCACAGGTATAATCATTGCTTATACACAGCTACTTTTATTTATGTCGCCAAACCTTTGTTGAGGAACACACGATCATGTAGCTTACTGAACGCTGTGTTTGCTTTTCTTTATTTCTATGTTATTCATGTCATCATTGATTTGAAGAATTTCTGTTTTATCAAAATTTATACTGAGCCTAAAATCTTTGTATGTACAATTCAAGCATCTTAAAGCTTTCCGTTAATTCTTTGTATCGTCAGCGACCAAGACACAGTCGTCCGAATAGTGCAAACTCGTTATTGCAAAAGTTCCCGTTAGCTTCCTCGATGTAAATCTGTTAAAATTGTATAATCCGTCAAAGCGGAACTTAACCTTTACACCTAAATCCGATACACGTTGTTTGAAAACTGTGAACACCGTACTCATAATGAAATTAAACAGCGTAGGCGCCAGTACGCAGCCTTGTTTATCTCCCGTATTTATAGGAAACGATCTGGTTAGTCCGGCGTCACATGCCACAGTTGCTTTGGTATTCTCATGTAGTCGTTTTAGGAGACTTAGTAATTTAGGCGGGCATCCTATTCCTTTTAAACATGTCCATAACACCTCCAAAGCTTTTTTGACATCGACGAATGCTAAGTATACTCTCGTGTTTGTTCTCTACTTTTTTTTCAATTAATTGCCGCAACGAGAAGATTATATCGCTTGTATTTCGGTTTTCTCGAAACCCGCACTGATTTTCTAGAAGTAGTGAATTTAACTATCTGTTTCAGTCTTTCCAGTAAGACTTTGCTGAATATCTTACTCGCGGCGCTAAGGAGAATAATGCCTCTATAGTTCGTGCATCCTAACTTGTCTCCTTTATTTTTATATAGAGGATTATACCGGTTTCTTTAAAATCCGGCAGAACTTTTTCTTCAAGCCGCATTTTCAAACAGAAAGCATGGATGTAGTTTGTAGCATCGTTTCCTCCAATTTTGTAGATGTCCGCCGGTATGGCATCCAGTCCTGAAGATTTTACTAGCTTTCATACTCCTGATTGCGTTCTTTACTTCATCCAATGTTGGTGGTTCCTCTACGTTTATATCTTCCTCTGTACTTGATATCGTTTGCAACAGATTCAAGTTGATAACGCCATCATTGTTTTATATATATATATATATATATATATATATATATATATAAATAAGGTTTTATTTAAAGATGATATAGAGAGGAAGGTTCTCGAGATTTAATTCTAATAATGTTCCTCGCTCACGTGATGGGATTTTATTATCATTATCATTATCAACATCACAAAATCATTCGTTTTTGTTAAAAGCGCGGATCTGTTTTAATCGTTCTTCGTCACGCTGCGCTAGTATCGTGAATATGTTGAAGTTTAACTTACTGCGACGAACGCAGATTTGTCGAAGTTAAGTAAATTTCTACGAAATTTCCATTTGGACCGGACGTAGGCTATGTTTCTTCTCTAACTGAAGCCCGGTCTTTTTCCGGTTTTAATCCGGCCCGTTGTAAAGTCTTCGAAACGATTGATGGCGCTCAAGAAAGGAAAACAAGCGATCGTATTAAATTTAGTTCCAAGAGGTTTTTCCTTGGAAAAAAAATATATATATATTTCCTTTTCCTTTCTCGTGTCAGGACGACGGACGGTTCATTAAGAAAGGATTTTAGTTTAATTTCTTTTTCTTCTTATTATTATTATTATTATTGTTAATATTATGGTTATTATTATTATTATTATTAGGACTCCGAATCTTCTTGTTTTATTTGAGTAGGTATTTATTTTTTTTATCTTTTTTGCGTGAGACAAACAAACGACCGTGTGACGCCCTTTATTTTAGTTTAAATGTATCGCGTTCTCTCGATTTAATACAGGTTGCACAACTTTGGAACTGCTGTTGTTGCTGCTTCTGAATTTTCTGATCCTTTTTAATTCGGTTCGTTCACTTATTGTACACTATCTTCTTATATTTTATACAGCTAATACAGCTACCGCTACTTTAAGATTGCCATAGTTCACTACTGCTACATTGTTACAGTTATTGTAGGCTTTGTTTGTTTTTTGTTGTTTGATATATATATATTTTTTTGTTCTAATTAGTTTACAGCAATTTAAACAATCTCTTCCGACGTTAATAATGGTAAAAGGTTGCGATTCGTTTATTTCGCGGGCTTCTTTTTTCGATATTTTATAACTGTCGCTATTAAAAACTTTCTAGGCTTTTAGTGTTGCACGTATTTTAAACGAGAACTCTCCTGCTGATTTCTCGACTATTATTTCATTAACTGATGGGTTTAATATTACCATTATTACACGTAGTAAAAGCCTTCGATACACACGCTTGGCGATTTGATTTAATAAACAAAATTATTCTTCGACTTAAATTCCCTATTTACTTAGTTCGACTTACTTGAGATTATTTAAGTAACGGAAATTTCATATTTAAAGTTAATAATGATAAATCCTGCATGATGTACACATGAGCGGTACAGTTCCCGATGGAATAATACTATTATTATTATTATCGCATCCGGTCGGTTATTATAATCCTTTCTTCGTCCAGTATTTCAGAAAAATTAATGTTTCTTCATCAGTATGTTCATACAGTTTGTCACAATTAAACTTCGCAATTATGCTTCAGTTAAACAGGTGTTCACTATTCTGAATTTTGCCACATTCGCATTGACCATCTTGGGTCATGCCCCACCTAAGTAGGTTAAATTTTGTACGCGCTGTTCCACTTCGAATGCGGTTTAAAGTTTTCCACAAGTTGTAATTCAAATCTCTGCATGCTGGAAGTATATTAAGATTTTTGATCCAATCTAGTGGTTCCTCGGTTATCCTCACAAAGCTACATCTAGATTTTGGTGGTCTATTAGCAAGTTCCGTGTATCCGTAAAGTGGATGGCGATTACGAGATTTTTTCCACTTCTCTTTCTTTGCTGCCACATCCCTCCTGATAACTGGCAGATCGATGTCACTTATAGATGTCCTAATTGTGTTGGTTTAAGGCAACCCGTTACGATTCTACACGCTTCATTAAGAGCAATATCGACTTTTTCGGCGTGTGCTGAACGATTCCATACCCGACATGCAATATTCCCCTGCAGAGAAACAGAGCACCATAGCCCTAAGTTCGAAGTAACTGTGGCTTTGCTCCCCAGCTGCTGCGAGTTAACTTGCGAATGAAATTTTTTCGGGCCATAACTTTCATTTTTGTGGCTTCGCAGTGTCGTTTAAACGTTAACGATCGACCAAAAATTACTACTAACTATTTAGGATTGCATGTTTTAATTTCACCCCGTTCCATTTGATTTTCAGCTGGCGATCCGCTTCTCGATTACGAAGATGAAATACACAGGTCTGCGTTTTTGTCGGATTTGGGTTCAGTTGATTTGATTTGTAATATTCATTAAGATTTTTTATTTCATCGTTCAAAGTTATTTCGACTTCTTTAAAGGTTTTTATCTGTGCCGTTAAAGCAAGATCGTCTGCATACAGGAAATGTTTAGTGAATTGGTCTACTGGGGTTGATCATTTGTATAACAGTGTAGAAGCGAGCACGCTGCCTTGAGGAATACCATTCTTTTGTTTTTTTCACGCACTGTTTCTTCCGTTATGTGTCACATAGTATCGTCTGTCTTTGAGTAGCATTTGGATAATTTTAGCAAACTTGAAATCGTTAGTCATTTGATATACCTTGTTGATAAGTGCGTGATGACCCACAGTATCAAAGGCTCCAATGTACAAAAACTGCTTACTTTGCCATTCTCGAAACCATCTCCAATATGCTGCGTCAGGTCTAGAATTTGTCCACTACAAGACCTCCCTGGTCTAAAATCACCCTGTTGAGGTATAAGTTTAGCATTCATCGTTTCAGTCATTCTTTCAAATATTTTATATAATAATAGTGATATGGGTCTATAGTTTTTAGCATCATTGGCGGTCTTTCCGGCTTTAATAAAGTAATAATGTGTTTTTTCCACACGTTTGGCATTCTAATACTGTCAATGCAGTTGTTGAACATCTTCTTTAGCTAGGTTATTGTTTCGCTGCCAGTGTTTTACTTGTTCTGTGTACTTTTCGATTTTTTGCTGCTTTAATCGCGTTTAAGGCATCGTTTTGTGTAAAGGGGTCTTTAAAATGATTTACTCTAGAGAGCTGGTACCTCTGAGAAAGCGTTTTATGCTTTACCCTCTCTTTTGCCTTCTCATTCATCAAAAGTTGATGCGCGATTTGATTAGCTGTAATATTTGAGATGGAAATAGTATGTATATTATCACTATTTAGTTTCTTTGTCCACGCTTTTCGACTATCCTTCTGAAATCTAGATTTTCAAATAATTTTATCCAGTCCTTCCTCCTTTCTTCAGCTATCTCTTCGGCGATTTCAAATCTCTTAACATATTCTTCATATTTCTTTTGAATACTCGATTTCATACCAGAAATATATGACCCACGCACACAGCGCGAAATATGTTTCTTAGAAATCTTCTTAACAATATCAACGAAAGTGCCATATTCTTCGACTACTGGTGATATGTTTTTGATTGTCTTGTCAAATCCAATTTGCCTTTTTGAAGTTAAATCTGCGTTTTGTTTCGTTAATTGTAGTTGGTTTAATACCGCATCTACTTCACATACTATCGGTCTGTGCTGCGTATGAGGAATTGGCTTGGAGACCTTCTTTGAGCACATGTGAGAGATATTCTCAGTGACAAATATGTTATCGGGGTTGTAGCCTCTTTTCCATCTTTTACTATTAAATGATGTGGGCAGTTTCACATCAAACAGAAATTTAAGCTTATTTTTGTCAGCCCAATCTTCGACAAGGTCACTTTAGTCGCCGATTTTTTCTTTTTCGTGAATGGTATTATTGTACTGGAACATGACATTAGGAGGTTTATAAACGGATGCTACTATCTCTATGCCATTAATTTCGGACTTTTCTGTTTTATATACGCAATTATTACATTTCACCAAGATTACATTGACATACTTCTTATGCGGTCGATCAACCACCAGGTTCATGCCATCACTCCGTGGTTTCCGGCTTGTCTCAGCATGGTGTGTTTTTTGAATGACGAGTATATCAGTGTTATCGGTCTTCACTAAATTTGAGAGTATACTTTCTTTTATTAAAGTTAAACCTTCAATATTAACCGAAATTATTCTGAATGGTGTTGTCATCGTCGTGAAGAGCCTTTTCAATCCGATTGTAGGATTTTTGCCGACCGGTGGTGGGATAATAGGCCGATATCATAATTGATACCGTTTCCAGGGGGCGCCAGCTGCTTCAAACTTTGCATTTGTTCACCGTATTATCGTAATACGTGCAGCATGCGTGGAGGCTTCATCCCTAGCCCCCATATTGATAATGGCCTAACAGCCGAAAAACTTTGCTATTTTCCATAAAGAAAAAAATTTAGTGATTTTAGCTTGCTTTTTTTTTCTTGTTTATCTTTTTAATAATATTCGAATTTCAAACTTATTTTAATTTACATTCCAATAAATAGAAAATAATTAATAAATGCTAAAGATTAATATGGAAATGTTATGCAATCGCAAAAAAGATCGATAATGTTTAATTTATGATTTAAATCATTTTGGAAATTTATATTCATGATAAGATCGTCAAACAGTAAATTCCGTTAGTTCATGTATAATACATATATACAGAAACAAAAGTTATAAACATTTCAATAGGTCTCAATAAATGAACTCTTTATCGTATTATTTTTCAACGTATTATTGAAATAACAAAATTGATAAATGCATGAAAGTTACGTACACTAGGTTCATTTTGTAATCCAATGGATAACCGTTTTTTGACGATTCGACGAAATATCCGTCTGGCGTTTGATAATTTAAAATCCAACGTATTGCTTTAATAAACACTAAATGATCTACCCAAAAATTAAATTCCCATTCTTGAAAATTTGCTTGTTTTAACGTACGTAATATCCAAGCTGACAACCTGCGTATAATAAGACAAAAAAATAAACATCTCGCATTTGGTAAAGTTTAGCTCATTTTACTGTACTCAAACAAAAAAGCGATTATGTGAATTCTGTGGTTAACTTATCGTTTGTCACGAATACTCCGCACAATTATGAAAAATTATATTATTAATTGGAATCGAATATGTAATACAAAAAAAAAAACATTATAAAATTTTTTATTTAACCAATGTGATGTAGAAAAGGCTACGGTTTCTTTTAAAATCGTTTTAAAAATATTAGAAAAAAATGTTTTTCTATGCTATTAGGTACACCGTTATAAGGACAAGATATTTATCAATGAAATATAATCGATATTAACAAAATAAAACGATGCTTACCAAACACTAGGATATGATCGCGTACCGGGTTCCCAATTGATGAATGAACCATCTGGTTTAAAGTATCGCATTAATTCGGCGTATAAATTATTACATCGTTCCAAAACGTCGTTAATTATGTCCGCATTTAGCTGATTTGCCAGTCTTAAATAGTGCAACGCCCACACGTTCTTCTTCCATTACTGCACAAAATTTCCCAAATTCCGTATATTCCAGCGATACGAAATTTCAGCTAAAATCTTTTTGTCGTCGTATAAATCGCCTGTAACACAGGTGTCATAGTGTGTGTGTGTGTAACAGTCGTCGTCCATAGTTCAAAACAATCCTCGACCCTTATAAATAATTCGACGGATGATTTAGAAAAAATTTTAAATTTCAAAATTTTAGAAAGGGGCAGTCTCTACTTGCGGAAAACATATAAAAGATAAACTTCTCGGTAATTTCTATTCCCGGTGATAGGCGAACCATTTCGTAGATTCTGAGAAAGAAAAAGGCAATTTGTCAACGTCTAAAGAAATGCGGTGTGACGTGTGTCACTTTAACTCTGGCGTGAACATTATCCTGGCATTCGGGCTTTTTGGTAATATATATATATATATATATATATGTGTGTGTGTGTTGTGTGTAGTTGTTTGAGGAAAAGAAAATATTGAGGATTCTCAATTTCGCCTATATAGAAAAATCTTGATGGACAGTAAACTGGACAATCGGCGAAAATATGTTTGCAAATATGTATTATCATTTTACAGATTGATAGATTCACGTGACGATATTTATCAAAACTGACCATTAAATAGAAAACTTTAAATATATGATAAATTACGAAAATGTTTTATTTCTTTTGAATATTTTATTTTTTCTCAAAAGTAATTTCGTAATCGTCATCATCGATTTTACGAATCCCAACATTTATGTTTAACTTGAAACCGTTATTATTATAAGCCACTCTGTGCTCTGTCGTCAACTCCTCAATTATTATTAAACTCGTCCTATATTTTATTTGGCTGATATACCGATTTGGACATCGTTTCTCGTCGCTTTTGTTTATTTGTCTTCGAACGATCGGCTTATCGATCCAATCGGATTAGTATGAGGGAAAAGTTTCATGCTCCTACCGGTAATTGTCGTTCGTCACTTTAAGAATCGATCCATCGATGCTTTTTCTTTGCTACCTACAAAATCAATTAATACAATCCAAATTTCAACGTTGTATGTGTTGCGATTGAAAAAACCCAACGATTGGATTCGGTTCCTTAGTAGTGTCTCTAAATTTTGGTAAATCCGGTCGATCATGCGGTTTTAGTCATCCTAATAGTTTCTTTATTTGTTATCTGTATACCGAGATACATTACTTTTTCCGTCATTGATCAATTTGTAACGATCGATCTTTGGTTTGTATCTATGTTATCATTTACAAACATTTAACTTTAAACCGGCGTTTCGTCGTCAGTATTTCCTATAAATATTACGTCATTCGTATAACGAATGTTTGAAAATTTTCTGCCACTTTCTCATCTACTCCTCTCTCGTGCACGTCGAAGAGAGATGGAGACAAAATACAGTCCTTTATTACTCGTTCTCCAAACATGGAAATATTCTGACGAAGCATCTTATGTAAGTTCTATTATGTACGTGTAATGGTTTCATTAATTGTATAATATTTGTCGACAAACACATCTTCCTCTAGTACTCGTAATAACATATTTCATTTGATGTCAAAAAAAAATTAATATTTGAGAAAGTGTACTATTATTGATGTATTCAATTCAAACAAGATATTTATATATATATATATATATATATATATATGTGTGTGTGTATTTTGATGTCAATTAGGGTTGTTTTGCGTGCATATTTATACATCTGGACAACGAATTACATACATACATACATAAATATATATTATTTTTAGGGAAATGTCAAATTAAAAAGAGCACCGCTACTATATAAGGTTGTGCAGCAATTTATATATGCAAGTTTGAAATCGGACAATTCGAGAGATATTCAACCAAATACGCAGATGGATCCAGTTAGGTCGTTCGGCAATGAACTAACTATTAAAGATATAGAAAAGCACCGATATTACTGAAAATACTAAAATTGCCCTTGTGCAAACTTTAGTATTCCCGGTATTCCTATATAGTTCAGAAACTTGGTGATAAATATTAAAGACCAGCGTCGAATACAAGCCTTTTAAATGTGGTACTGGAAGAGACTAGCGCGAAAGAACGAATGATTCTGTTCCGCGTGAATTAAATCGAAAGGGCATACTATGCTCTCAGATAATAGGCCAAAATAGCTAAGGAAACCCGCTAGGCAAACGGAATAATGGACTACCAGCAAGAAGATGAATAGACGCAAGTTCTCAAAATCACTGGACTGAATTTAGAACATGCCATCAGGCTGGTATATAATCGGATAGCGGTGGCGTGCGATGGTTTACAGATGCGTGAAAAATCAAACAGATTAACCAATTCATAGTCAATACAATGTTGGACGAATAAAATAAGATATGTATGTATGTATATAAATGATATGGAATGATTCGGAGTGCTGTCAATGTTCTGCTCGGCTGGAAAAGATTAATTTATTGTTTATTGTACCCAATTTTCATCAAGTTTCGCAAGAGTGGTGTTGTTTAGACTATATGTATTACGAGGCCCCTAAATAGGTTACCGCATACAGACTTCGTCCAATTTGTTCTAAAAACCTCGCATAAATTGTTATTTAAGATTCGAAAATATACATATATATATATATATATATATATATATATATATATATATATATACATATGTACAGGATACAAACACGTATTAATAACAATAATATTGTTTAATTATTATTTTCTTCTTTTTACATATACATTTCCCCATATATACATAAGATAAAAAAAGGATATATATATATATAAAAATATATCTTTAAAATATTTTAATGATTTACAAATTTTCTTTATTTGACATTAATTAAGAATATTACTATTTCGAACTAGGCTCGGGACTTGGTCTTCCATCCTGTCTAGCATCGTTCTCCTTCCAAGCCACAACTTCTACTCCTTGCACAGCACACCAACTACTAACTTCTTTTTCAATTCATTTTTCCAAAACCAAAACTCTCTTTCTTTCCATCTTTTCGTAACTCTCCCACTCTACCAATTTTCACTATATTAACCGGTTACACGCGACCCCGTGACCATAGAGGCGCGCGCTGTTACTTAATTATTGTTATTATTGTGTGAATGCAAATGACGCATCTCGAACCAGGTTTTTTACAATAATAATAATGCATCTTTTTTTCGTTACCTTTAATTAAATGTAAATAATCATTTAATTGTTTGCTTTAATTATTTTCTTTATTTGCTTCGGCGTGACATACGACGACCGTCGTAGTATATATATAAAATATATGGGCATATAGTTTATTTTTCGTTCCTATTTATTATTCATTCATATATATATATATATATATATATATATATATATATATATATATATATATATATATATATATATATATATATATATATATATATATATATATATATATATATATATATATATATATATATATATATATATATATATATATATATATATATATATATATATATATATATATATATATATATATATATATATATATATATATATATATATATATATATATATATATATATATATATATATATATATATATATATATATATATATATATATATATATATATATATATATATATATATATATATATATATATATATATATATATATATATATATATATATATATATATATATATATATATATATATATATATATATATATATATATATATATATATATATATATATATATATATATATATATATATATATATATATATATATATATATATATATATATATATATATATATATATATATATATATATATATATATATATATATATATATATATATATATATATATATATATATATATATATATATATATATATATATATATATATATATATATATATATATATATATATATATATATATATATATATATATATATATATATATATATATATATATATATATATATATATATATATATATATATATATATATATATATATATATATATATATATATATATATATATATATATATATATATATATATATATATATATATATATATATATATATATATATATATATATATATATATATATATATATATATATATATATATATATATATATATATATATATATATATATATATATATATATATATATATATATATATATATATATATATATATATATATATATATATATATATATATATATATATATATATATATATATATATATATATATATATATATATATATATATATATATATATATATATATATATATATATATATATATATATATATATATATATATATATATATATATATATATATATATATATATATATATATATATATATATATATATATATATATATATATATATATATATATATATATATATATATATATATATATATATATATATATATATATATATATATATATATATATATATATATTATATATATATATATATATATATATATATATATATATATATATATATATATATATATATATATATATATATATATATATATATATATATATATATATATATATATATATATATATATATATATATATATATATATATATATATATATATATATATATATATATATATATATATATATATATATATATATATATATATAACGATATTGAAGGGACCAGACAAAATTGATCGTTATATCCGGAAATCGTTATATCCGGAATGAGAGGGGGCGGCGGAAAAAAAACAGTTTTATATTATACATATTTATTGTTTTAATATGCATGTACATAGGTACATACCTAATTCAATTTTTAACGGTTAAAAACATGCCTTATACATATTATTATGAATATATGTACACACATATAAAAAAATCACATAACGTACCTAATAACTAATAATCGGCATTAGTTGCTATGTAATTTTATATTCTGTACATTCTTTAATTTTTGATAAAAAAATCTGTAATTTTAGTTTGCTTGTTCTTTTTTAAATACAAATTTTTGCTTACATACTCGGCAAGTTCTTTTAAAGATGCTATAGTTTGAGGTTTATTTACGTCATCATTTAGGGCTCTGTAGCCAGTTTTCAGACGCTCCGGCTGGTACACTAGAAGATTCTCCGCTGATCTTACCAAACACAATGTTGTGTCTTGCTCTGAACCGCGTAATCCAAGACATGGGGCAATGAAAATCTTCTTTACCCATGATTCTAGCGAACTCATTTCCTTTTGCTTGTAAAATAGGCCCATTAATCGGAATGTTTTTTCTTCGTTGGATCTTAAACCACTCCAAAAGAGCTGCTTCAATCTCTTCGTGTTGGCTGTTCCGAAGCTTTTTCTTCGATTTGACGTCTTTTTCAAAAATTTCTTTTATTTTTTCCTTTGATTTCCAAATTGTTGAGACTGTTGATTGTGAAATGTTGAGCTCGGAAACTAAACTGTTAATAGTTTCTCCTTTCTCTATCCTTTGAATAATCTTGACTTTTTCTTCAATTGAAAACGCGCGACGTTTATTCGACGCCATACCGCACAAAGAAAAAATGAAGACTGAATTAAAACCAGCATTTTGAAAGAATATTACACAGTAAATTGGACGAAGAGTGTTCCAAGAAAATTGAGGAGAACAGTAGGATAACATTCGGTGAAAAAAACAATGAGTCATATTCAACGAGTAACGACGGGAAAGAAACAAGACTTATTTACGTTTAAAAATATAACTAGGAATTCCACGAATTCTTTGTTGTGTTAAAGGAATAAAAACGCTAGTTTATATCGTTATAGACACAATACCGTTATATCCAACATCGCTACAACCGGATTTATTTCTTCACTTTTACATAGCAAACCAAACTAGCCACCTGTTTTACATCGTTATATCCGGATTATCGCTATATGCGGAATCGTTATAGTCGAATTTCACTGTATATATATATATATATATGATATATATCCAATTTATGATTTCCCTAATTTATGTTTGTATTCTTTTTTCAAGGGTTCAATTCACATATTAAAATATTTGTTTTATTTAATATCAAACTAATCTAACTAAATATATGGTTTAGAATTGTTTATTTTTACATTGCTTAACGTAGCAGGTAAACCTTTATATACCTGTTATTATACTAAATTAATAAATAAAATATAAATATGTCGAACAAATCCACAAAACTGTTTTATGATTTCATCGTTTAGGTAAACCTAATAATGTGTGTGTGCGCGCGTGCGTATATATTGTATGCATCTATATGTATATCTTATTCCCCCGTTTCCGAGTATGAGTGCTGCTTACTATTAATTAAGAGTAGTAAGAAATAAACAGAAAAAAGGGCAAAGTCGAAAAACAAGCACAAAGCAGCGCAAATAGTCATGCGCAAAAGAGTTTTCATGCTACCCATCCAATATTAGTGCGTGATCCACGGGCGAGGCAAGCTGGAAACCAACATTGGTGCGTTTTGCAGGCATAGGAAAGTGGATTGATTATGGAGAAGTAACAAAGGAAAAGTGAAGGAAATAAAAATATCTAGGAGAGGAAATTGTCACTTTGTTCGGGGTGACACCCTAGCCTTTGGATAAAGATCCTGACCGCAAGGCAGCGGGTTGGCTTTGACAGCGACCAAATCTCGCTGACAGAGAGACAGTCGTAGGATTTATGCAGATTTTTAGTAGACAGTTCCTCAAGTTGTCCATCTGCATCTTCGGGCCTCCTTACCCAGTCGCCATATATATAATATGTTTTAGGTGTAAATATTTCATAAAACAAGTTGTTTACAACAGTTTTGAAACGATTCATCAAAAATTAAATCGTTATAATCCAAATTTGTTTTATATATTTAAAGGGAAAAAAAAGTTACAAAGCAATAAAATTTATTTATTCATTTATTAAACAATCTCGTGTACGTATTTGTATATATATATATATATATATATATATATATATATATATATATATATATAAAAATACGTTTATGTAATATATATAATTACAAAGTATCGATTCTTTCGTGATTTGTGCGTCTCTACTTTCGACATCAACGATTTTTTCCCGTTCGTTACCGTATCCAGATATTTCGGAATGAAAATACAGGCTGCATTTCTTCTACCGGGATTGAACTTGATTTCGAGTAGTTCTCGAACTAGTTAGAATTCTATTTTCGCAGTAAATTCGCCGATACCGATGTTTCGATAATAATTTCGTTTTGATCTTCATCGCGCATTCCCGATCGATATAGCGAAATTCGGCTTATCGTTAGGAAAACATATCCGTCTCGTGTTATTTATTATCCGCTAGTAACTACGGTAAACAAAAGAAATTGAAAATCTGGATTGAAATCTTAAAACCGAACAAAATGTATTTGCACACTATACATCGTTCGTAAGGAAGTTATTACGGGAACGAAATGAAAACGACTAGAAGAAAATCGTTTTCCGTTTAAACATCGGCCGACTGGAAAATTGCAAAACGCGAGTAATATGACGTGCGTGTGTCGACGTTCGCCAATTTTATATTTTTAGTCTGCAAATGCGATTTATTCATGCACGAACGAACATCATATTTTGTAGTAGTATACCTTGAGACGGTCGTGTATTTTTCGTGTTGCATTATTGTTATCATTGTTATAAACGTGTGTTGCGTGATCGATAGAGAAGACCCCTACTGGTAAGTGATAAATGTTGATTATTTATTATTATTAAACTCTATCCTCGTCGACAACGGAAATGGATAAGGAATGTAATGAATGTAACGAACAACTACCAACAAGTGGGCAGTATATTACGTGTAAAGGTGGTTGTAAACAAAAATATCATTTTGATTGTACGACCATATCTCAACAAACTTATAATACAAGATCGAAAGCGGACAAAGAAGCGTGGCGTTGCCAGTACTGTAGGAAAGATAAAAAAAGCAAAGAAACTCCAATTCAAAATAACGACAACACTGGTATGATGAAAGAAATATTAGATAAAATAGCAGAAATGCAAGCGGATATAAAAAATATATACGATGGATTGAAAATGGAAAACGAAGAATTAAAAAGTAAAATGGATGAAATAATAAAGAAAAATAAAGAAAAAGACGAGAAAATATCGGAATTAAATGTAAAAATTAACGAGCTTGAACAATACACAAGAAGGGATACCATTGAAGTATGCGGTATAGAGGAGAAGGAAAATGAGAACCTAGAAAATATAATAATAAATATGGCGAATAGAATTGGAGTGCAAATAGACGAACATGAAATACAGGCGGTACACCGTACGGGAAACAGAAATAAAGAACGTAAAATCAGGCCGATCATTGCGAAGTTAAGCAGGAAAAAAGCGGATGAAATTATAACAAAGAAAAAATCGCTTCACAATAAAGTTGATGGTGAAACCAAAATATATATTAATGAAGCAATGTCGCCGTATTATAAGGATCTGCTTTGGAAAACAAAAAGTCGAGCTAGAGAAATGGGCTACCAATTTGTCTGGTTTAAACGCGGCAAACTATTTGTAAGAAAAGTAGAAGAGTGCCGACCGAATCGAATACAGACCGAAGAGGATATCGTAAAATACATAAATAAATAATTATTAATAAGTTATTATATATAAATAATTAATTTTGAATGATGATTAAATGGGTAGTATATTGTGATGCGTATAAGAATGAATGAAACGAGAGAAAAAAACAAAGAGCAAATAATATAACAAAATGGATGAGGAATTTAAACTAAGAATAGTATATGTAAATGTTAGATCGATGAGAAAAAATTGGAATGAAATTATGATACAATGTAAGATTAGGCCGATCGATATATTAATATTAGGAGAAATAAATGTGAATAAATATGAAATATCGTTATATTGCATTAAAGGTTTTAACATGCTTCACAATCTAGAGGACCGAGGAACAAAACACGGCCTAGTAATTTATGTGCGACAAAATATTAATATAAAAACGGATGTAATAAAATATAATATGAGAAATGCGGAAAGTATAATTATAAAACTAAATATAAATGAAATTAAGATATATATATGGGCTATTTATAGACAACCAAAGTATAACACTGTGAAATACATAAATGAAATGGTCGATATAGATAAGGAGTTGTTGCAAAATAAAACAGTTGTGTACATTGGAGACATAAATATAGATACGGCTAAACAAGATCCAAGAGTAAAAAACTATAGGGTGACAATGTCAGAAATGGGATATACGTGTGGGATCGAAGGTTATACAAGGCAAGAGTGGAAGGGAGATAAGTACACGCAGACACAGATCGATCATGTGTATACAAAACAGCATAGTAAACTAATTAAAATAAAGCATAAGAATTTTAACATTAAGATAGCTGACCATAATATGATAGGATGTGAAATAAGTTTCAAACAAAAACTTCAGTCAAAACGTAAAACATATAGATGCTACTACAATGAAGCACAACTCAGAAACAGATTGAACGGCGTAAATTGGCACAGCACCTTGGATACCAAAAATGCAGAAGCAATATATGAAGAAATAAAAAGAAAATTTGATAGGATATATTTGGCATGTAGAAAAAAAATAATACATAAAAGAGATAGGAAAAATTTTCCGATAAATGATTGGGTAACAAAAGAAATTATTGAAATGATAAATAAACGTGATGAGCTTTTTAAAAAATGTAGAAATAATAAAAACAATACATCCTTGTGGAAACAGTATAAAGAGTTAAGAAATAAAGTTAATAGAAAGATAAAAATGCAAAAGAACGAATTTGTGAGAGGAAAAATTAGACAATCTGGAGGAGATATCAGAAAAACGTGGATAAATATCAAGGAAATATTAGGCAAGGAAAAACCTCTTGGGGTGGACGAAACGATTGAGAAATACTTCTTCAAAAACAATAGTGTTCACAAGATAATAGAACAATTTGGCAAAGAATTTGAACAGAATGTAGAAAAAATTAAACATAAATGTGATATTGTTAAAATTAGGGCAGCAGAAGGCCATGCACAAGTGAATATGTATATCCCAAAAGTGAGGAAAGAACAAGTAGAAAACATAATCGACAAACTAATATCAGAAAAATCATGTGGCAATGACAATATAAGGATTAAGGATTTGAAATACGTGAAAACTGAAATATCAAATGAAATAACGCAAATAATTAATCAAACACTGGATGATGGAGAAATACCTCAAGGATTAAAAACATCAATAATTAGACCAATATATAAGAAAGGTAAACATAACGACTATGCAAACTATAGGCCTATTGCGGTAAACAATGTCATAACGAAAATTATGGAAAAATATATAGCAACAAATTTGGTGAGATACTTAACTGATAACAAAATCATTGATAGAAATCAGTATGGATTCCAAAAAGGTAAATCTACATCGCAAGCGTTAGGAGATTTTTCGGATGAAATAAGATTAAACCTAGAAATGGGAAATAAAGTGATTGTAACGTATATTGACTTGACAAAAGCATTCGACACAGTAGATCAGGAAAAACTAATGATGAAATTAGATAATATAGGTATAAAAGGTAAAGTGCTGAAATGGTTTAAGAACTATATGAATGATAGAAAAAGTATTGTGAGTATATCGGGGGTACAAGGGTCAAAAATCAATATGAAAAATGGAGTACCGCAGGGAAGCAACCTTGCTCCAATATTGTTTATCATATATGCAAATGGATTACAAGAACAACTACGATATAGCAAAATATATGCGTTTGCAGACGATATTGCGGTACTGACATCGAATAGGGATATAAGAAAAGCGGAAGTAAATATGCAGGATGACTTAATAAAAATCAGTATGTGGGCACATGATAATGATCTTATAATTAATACACTGAAAACCAAGTGCATGTTTCTTAAATCAATGATGGACGCTGAAAGATATAAACTTATGCTATGGATGCACACGAACGAGTGTGCTCATTATATGAAAGAGGATAATGTGTGTTGTAATATAAATTGTAAGATAATTGAAATGGTAAGGGAATATAAGTATCTAGGGGTAATAGTAGATGAAAATCTGCGATGGAATAAGCATGTAGCGTTTGTAGAGAAAAAAATACGATCGACATTACCGTCGATGTACATGCTAAATAATTATGTTAATAAACAAACTTTAAAAATGATTTATTACGCATTGATAGATTCAAGATTAAGATATGGAGTACAGGCATGGGGCTTAGCAAAAAAGTCATACACAATGAACATCGAAAGATTGCAGAAGAAATGTTTGCAACTAGTTGCGAGAAAACACTGTGGTAAACTACACGAACTACTTGTGGAAGAAAATGTTCTAGATATAAAGGGATTGTGCCTAATGGTTAGGATGATAGATTACTTTAAAAAACGAAAACCAGTAGATATTGAGCAAAGGAAACAAGTTAAGTATGACTTAAGGAATATAGTAAAATACCAGACACAAATACCTAAAACTAAATATGGAGACCAAACAGACAAATATATTTTGATGAAAATGCTTAACGTGCTACCTGAACATATCATAAATGAAAAGATGGAGAATAAGGTAAAACACGAATTAAAAAAATGGCTACAAAATGAGAAGAACATTGATAGTGTATTAAAACCAAGGTATTAAGAGATGAATCGATGAGGATATATCGAGCAGTATACAATACGGCAAATACCATAGGGTACTACTACAGAAAACAGGAAAAATAGTGCTAGTGAGAGTGGATATGAGATGTTATGTGTGAGTGAAAATGAGTCGAAAATTAATAATAACAGAGTACTATATATGCTTATGCATGTATATATGTAAGCTACTTTATATGGAAACTGTAATTATAATAAGTATTTAAGTTACAATAAAAATTAGAATATTTCATGCTAATACCTGTCGACAAGCGCAAGCTTGACGGGATATGTAATATATAAAAAAATCTGTATTCGACGTGTGACTGAGGTTGAATGTGTGAGGGGATGCTTGTGTGTTTGCTTATAACATGGGTGTATGGGTGTGTATCGATTATGTATTGTAAAAATTTGATGCAAATATACGTTTTAAAAAAAAAAAAAAAAAAAGCACACACGCCTATTTTTACATATTATATATATATATATATATATATATATATATATATATATATATATAAAGATAGATAGATAGATAGATAGATATATAGATATAGAGTGAAAGTTTCTCAGAATTTGATCAAACTGAGATTTGATAGCAAAGTTCTGTTTTTTCGTAGTTTTTTACCGTGTAATGTTTTCTTCGCGTCTTGTAAAATTTAAAAAGTTTCATGTTTCGGAATTAAAATGTTCTCCTAGAAATGTAAAAGCTACATGTGTATACGTGTAAAGAATTATAAAAAAAATCCCGTGTAAGGTGAATAATTAAACGTAAAGTACGTAGAAATTTAAACAAAATAAAACGACAAACATAATATACGATTATTATACATGTTGAGGAATCAAAGTTGGTAGTTGTGGGAAAATTACAAACACCGAATAATATACGAAGCGTGGTATGTATAACATTCATAGCCCATTGTACGTTACAAAATGGGCTAACATTCGGTTTACAATTTAGATACATATATGTGTAAAGAATTATAAAGAATCGAGTGTATAGTGATTAATTAAACTGTATTTCTTATAAATTATGAACATCCCGATTGGTGAATCACAACAGCAGTGTTTACGGATGACACAACAATACTGGCAGTGGAAGAATCGGCTGAAAATCAACTCGAAAAGGACTCTAAAATTGATAAGATATCGGGGAATTAAGCTAAATAAAAGTAAATCGATCCGTGTCAATTTTACCAACGGGAATATAAGTTATTAACCGATAATGATAAATGGAGAAATAGTACCCACTAACACTGGCATGTGCTTAGATGGAAAGCTGACGTGGAGAATTCACATTGCCGAGAAAATGGAGGTTATAAAAATAAAAATGACTAAAATGTATTGGTTATTAAATCAAAGAAGTTTCGTTAAGTAATAAACTTTTACTTTATAATCAAATAATCAAACCTATATAGAGCAACGGTTGTTAACTGTGGGGTTGCGCTAAATCGGGCAACATACAAAATATGCAACGAATGCAGAATAATACTCTTAAAAACAAAAAAAACAAGCGCTAGACGGTACGAAAGGATTTGGCGATCTCCGAGTTCCTACGATACCGGAAGTGATCGAAATAATGGCTAGAAAACAGCAGAAAGAGAACAAACACTTGTAACTATTGAAATAAATAAATTGAAGGATGATCATAAACTAAATATTCCGAGATCTTAGGAAGATACCGATGAAAATTAACTTCTGTTGGGAAGATGATTTTATTACAGGCAAAATACACCAGAATAATGTTAAATGTTCCTGACTAGATCGTATTTTAATATCACTTTTGTGATGTTTCTTAAATATGACGTCATTTTGATTACGTTGGTTTTATATTATAATCTATGATAAAGACGACTATTATTTGGTTAGAAAGTATTTCGAAATCAGTATAATATTTCTTAGCGATCTTTTTCTTTCTGTTTTGATTTCACTAACATAGTCTGTTACATAGACACGTTTACATGATGTAGAAAAAAATATATATCTGAAATTTCATTTTATATGTTTAGTACTTCCCAACTGCATACTTTCTAATAAATAAGTAAAAGTAGGACAAAATCTTATCATAATTAGAAACCCCTTAGGAGCTTCCTACTTGCGGAGACGATAAAGCGGAACTGCTTCATGGTAGTAGAGTTAGGTAGAACCTCTAGTTTTATTTATAAGATCATTATTAATATTAGTATTGACATTAAATTGATATACTACGCATGTTTATGAATGCATCAAAACGTTAAAATTTCTTAGTGATTAATGTGTGTGTGTGTGTGTGTATATTTTTGAAACAAGGAAAGTTGGAAAATTGTATAGTTGGCTTTTCTGGGAGCTATTAACTTTCTAAGATAACCAAAAACGAGATAATTTAACTGTAGCACGCGCGTTTCTTTGTTGGCGTGGTAATTGCCGAATAAAAGCTTAAAAGTTTTCTTTCATTTGTACCGTAGACAGTAAAAATAAAAAGTTACATCTTACGAGATACGATTGAATGTTCTTGAAATGAATAAAAGCATTCGAGAATGGTTTTTCGTGACGACAAATAACCACTTTGGCGCCCACATAACTACGAGGAGACGGTGGTATTAGCAGCAGTCCACTTGCTATAATGATACATCGTGCAGATTTTTAGTACGCCGTTACACGGATCGGAATATTAAGGAAGAGTGACAAGTATCGTTCAGTTGCAACTTGTACTTTCGTAATAAAATAAAAGAAGCACCAGGAAGGTTACGGATTTATTTTTATCTTTTTCGAAAAAAAAAAAAGGAACTTGTTTTATCGTGACGTTTTTTATAGTCGCCTACGAAAAATACTTTTTTTGATCGGAACTGAATTAGAAGATGAATTAAGACTAAATATTTACCTCTTTTTAGAATACAAAATTAATTTTTAATTTTTAAATATAAATAAATAAATAAATTGCGGAAAAAACTACATAACTTTTTTTTAAGAATTTATAATTAGAAACATCCAAGATTATTTTAAGTGATTAGAAAACAATAAGAAAAAGAAAAATTCATTCAAATACAGAGAAGTTTTCAGAAGAAAAATAGTAAAAACCTTAACAGGTCGTTTTGGAAAAAAAAAAACTTTACGAAAATAGCTTAATTTTTTGAGAACACAATGGGAATAAACGATCGTAAAATATTAACGAAATATCGTTAGAGAACAACCGAGTGAATAATCTGAAAAAATTAATTCGGAACATAAATTTGAAAGATCTAATCCAGCAGATGTGGATGAAATCTTAAAAATGATCGAGCTCCGTCGCAGAAAAATGGAAAAATTCAACCCGGTGATGGGGTTAATGAAACTTCGGAATCTAATTTGAGGAATGTGGGAATTAAACCAAATGATCCGAAAACCGCATAATTCGTTCGCTTGAAAGAAAATAATCATAAAAATCAATTATTAATATCTATTAAGTAAGGGTTTAGTAATCTTTTACATCCGCCATCTCCATTAACTTGGTTACAATCTCTTTCGATAGAGCAGTCTGGAGTAATTGGACAGACGAACAGTCAAACCAACGTGGTGAATTTTGTGGACGGTCCACTGATATTTGCCGGTGATTTTGCCTTCTATAATATTCCGCAATATTTCATACTTAGGTTCTCTCAGAATGTGTCCTAAGTATTGCATCTTTCTTTCTTGGATACAGATTAATAATTCTGGATGCTTTTTATTCACTTTATTAAGAACTTCTTTATGACTGATTTTTTATATCCAAGAAATTTTTAATATCCGTCTATATCTCGAAAGCTTCCAGCCCCTCCTCAAGTCTAGCGTCCAGCTGTCACAGCCTTATAGTAATACTGAAAAGACAGCATTTTTCAATTCTTAATCGTAGGTCTAATTTGAGTTATTTTCTTTTTATCTTGCCTGCCCTGTTCCTGATCGTACTTCATGTTTTGATTTACAGTTATCCTCAAGGTTGGTGCCCTAAGTCTTCGATAGTTGAAACCTGCTCCAGTTTTGTATCGTTCGACCATATCGACCATTTTCTTGGTTTTATTGAAAACGCTATTACTTTTGTTTTAAGTTTGTTCATCGAAAATTCGAAAGCTTTACTGTGAGTAGAAATTTTATCTATCATTTTCTGTAACTCGTCCTGGCTATTTGCTATAATAAAACTATCCTCTGCATACCGTATGTTATTAATCGTACAATCTCGTTTGATTTTACCGTCATTTTCATCAAAACCTTCCTTAAAGATTAACTCCGTGTTTTATTTAAACGGTCCCGTCTTTTAGTAGCAGTACTTTTAAATACAGTTTCTTCGACTCTAACTCCTGCTGTTTGTCCTCGATGTAGTTGACTTATAATGCGTAAGTCATTTCTGTCGATAGGAATCATGTCATTAGTTTTTTTATGCATAATCGAAAGCGTTATGGTAATCAATAGCGCGTACATGTACGTCTTTGTTCACGTCACGACAGCGCTGTATGAGTGAACGAACTGCAAACAAGATTTCACGAGTAATCATTCCATTTTTGAAATCGAATTATGTGTTGCTAATTTGTTCTTCGCACCGTTTATGCATTCTTGTACGCGTGATTCTCGGGAATATCTTCAAGGCGTTCGGCATCAGGCTGATCATACGGTAATCGTCGCATTTAGAACATTTTGCTTTCTTTGATATCGCGCTGAAAGTTGATCTTAATACCTTCGGACTTATTCCAGCGGTATAAATTTTGTTGAACGTCCTAGTTGTCGCGTTTAATTAGTTCGTCAAAATTTGACGAGTACAGTTCGATCAATATTCGATATGAGGACACGGACGATATCTGACGATTATCTTCAAGCTGAAGATTGATAGAAGACCAGCGAGATGATGTAAAACCAGTACACGGTGGTTTACCATCAACTTTTTTACTTTCTTCGCGAATTAGTTATTGATTTAAATTGGATGGATAACTGAGTGAAATACAGGTCTTGTTACCGTCAAAAACGAATTTAGGTTGTGCTAACGAAATACTCAACTAATTACCGCTACGACACGAGGACTAAATACATCGATATTTAATATTTTCCCGCTATTTCGCATCTGTCATACTGGGCGAACGAAACAAAACTTAATCCAAAATGATAATTTTTGAAAATAATCGTATTAAAAAATATTTCTTCGTTCGTACTTCGAACTTTAAAAAAACATATATATATATTTAAAGTGCGACTAAGCCGAACAGAGGTTTTCTCGAATTACGGAAATTCCTCCGACCGAGAATTGACATCTTCGCAAGTTTCTACGTAGTGCGTAGGTCGTACGTACGCAGTTCTATACCCGTGGAGTTGGTGAAGTTACGAACGCTATAAGCCGGGACGATATTAAATGGGGAAAAGCGCTGGCAAAAAGCAAAAAAAAAAGACGTTAACTATAGAAGGACGATGACGATAGTAAAGAGAAAATCCGGAAAGTGTAACGAATAAATGTTTTCGGAAAAAAGAGGGACGTAAAGTTAGAGGAATGTGGCAGAAGCCCGGATGATTATTTATACTAACCAACGGTTGAGTTGGAGGATTGAATGAGAAATTTACCGCAAATAAAAACCAACCCCGGGTTTTATTCACGGATACCGATGAAATGTAGAAAAATGAAGCCGGGCTCTGAGTTGCCCCTTATATCCTGTCGACGATAACGCGCGATAATAATATTCGACATTTGAAAATAGTAAAAAGAAAATTAGAAAATTCGTCTCTTTTTCCACACGAAATTTCTTCCTTTCTATTTTATTGGAAGCCAATTTATTTGGGCGACTGTAATAGAAACAGTTGATCCCCGGTATTTTTTCCATTCGCGACCTAACAAATGACATTCTTTTTATATATACTCGCACACTATTACTAACAATATATGTATACGTATGCAATGATGCCATTGTATATATAACAATGATACTGCCGACAAGCGTAAAGGAATTCAGTCAGAAGACATTATTTTTAACATTTGCACACGTCTACTAACACAAACATATATACACGAATTCGGTATGTAAGGATGCCGTCATCGAGAAACTTAAAAGAAATAGAGTATAAAACGCTTTGTCAACCACCTTCATTGTTAATCAAGGTGTATTGAAAATCTACGAATGCGCTGTTGCTCCAATATTAAATATAGCAACAGCCTATATTAGACGAGAACATTGCTGCGTGACTATCACTGATTTACCAATATATTCGAAAATAACAAATGCTTCGGCACAACGTGTTTAAAATCGAGAAAAATAAAAGTGAAAAAAATTAATCCTAATTTAGAAATAAGACGGTAAAATTTCCCGAATCTGAAAGTGGGAAATGGACCGGACTCTACTAAGTTGCGAATGTGAGAACATCGGCCGGATGACGTAACACATCACTGAAACATGACCATTTTACTCGGAGCTTGCTTTAAAGATAATTTACGAAACGACGCCTTAAAATGGCAGAAAATGTTTAAATGCGATTTATAATCGATTATATAATTTTGTCGACTTCTTTCAAAATTATAAATATATGAACGATGAGAAAAAAAATCGGTCGATAGATTCTAATCATATAATCGATACATATTAGAAAGCACAACGTTTTTTTGTGTCGTATTCAGTCCACTATGAAATATAAATTATAAATTTGATAACTCGCAAAATTAATTATAGTCCAATACTTAAGATATTTTCATAGTCTCTATCATCAACGATGTCCATGACTTAAGTACACATTTATTACTGAAAAAACAATCTAGTGTATACTCCTCCGCTAGTTACGTTACCACATTTCTTTAGATTATACTCGGGACGTGCTGTCTAATCAGTTCAATATTTTCCAACGGTTGAATTTTAATTAGTTTCCACTAGACAAGGTTTGTTTTTTTTTTTTCTTTATCTAGTCTCTGTTCTATTCCGTATCTAATTGTTTACTAATTCCGATAGTTTAGCAGTTCTTAGAAAGCTACGTCTGGATTACTATCGTGGTTCGACTGATTTGTTGTATTCATACGGAGTTTACGGCTATCGTTTACATCTTTTGCTTTTCATTCATCCTGGCTATTTTGAACATTCGTACATACCGTTAAGCAAATATAATTTTGAGCGTTGATTCTGTATGTTTTGTTTAATAATATTCTACCAAATGCCTCCAAATAAGACACCACTCCGACAGATTAACAAACCGTTGTTTCGAAAATGTTCACACGTACGCAATTACTCCAGTAATTAGTAATTGGCTTATTTGAGCTGCCATCTTAATTTCTGTTATTCCGCCGTCTCTCCTATAAGTCGTAGATTTATCCAGCGCGAACCTGAGGTATTTAGGACGATCGGTACCCCGAAAGTTTGTCTCATCCGTATGATTGTCAGTTAACGTTTAGTTTATTGATTTTTCGAAGATACGTTTTTGTCGGATTACGTTTCAACGAATTTTCCTCCTACTGTTTATCATTCATATATATATACATATATATATATATATATATATATATATATATATATATATATATATATATATATGAATGATAACTCTACTTCTTCAAAAGTTTTATGTTGGGTTATAAGACTAAGAACCCGATTTATGGACGCCATAATAAAAGAACAGAGTTATTCCAAGATAAAAGTAGTTCCTCTCGCCGGGAAATTATTTGTTTAGCTGCAGACCATGTTGCCCACCAACCTAGCGGTTGAGAAGAAATCATGATGATGATGATACATATAATTTCTTATTATTATAACTAAAATTGTTTATATACTTATTCTGCGTTAAAGATTATTGCCGGTTCGCGTTTATATACGTCGTAGTAGTAGTAGTTCACGCGTATTTACGGGAATTTTCACTGTAAATTGCCGTTTCCAATTATCATTTCACGGGGTAGTTAGTATCCTCAACATCCATATTAGCGATTGGGAAACGCTTGTTAAGAATTGAAAATATTTTTAGACAAAAAAACAGCTATGCGCAACCCCTTTCGTTTCTCTGACGTACCAGCTTCCAATATTTGTCCAGTTAAAAATCACGGGTGGGGACGTTCCGTTACATTGAGTAGAATTATATCGTGTGTATGTAAGCGCGCATTCCACCTCGATATTGGCACAACTAAAAACTATTCTGCGTCGAATTATTTCCCTATGGAACAACAACGGTGTGGGTAATAATAATTATTATTATCGTAAAAATTAACCGTGAACGAAAATATATTTGGAGAGTAATGTAGGTCGTTGTTTGAACTCATTTTTTTTTCTTAATTGCACGCGAAAAGTTATATCACCGTTCGTTCTAATTACACACTAACCGACTGTTACGATTTCTAAATTCGTATTTCAATAAATGGAGAATCAAAATAAATTCCCATAATACTCGGTCTATTCTATTCACGAAACGAATATTTCTTAGCACCTGTAATAGTGAACACCTTTGGTTTGGAAAAAGGCGATATTAAATATTTAACTCTGATACCGGATCGAAGTGTCGTATTTACTAAACACGCTGAATATGCCTGTAATAAAACCGACGCGTCTCTGTTTAATTTAATATTACGTTAGCTGGGCAAATAAAGTAATAATCTACAAAACTATAATAAGAACAATTACACGCTTGTCGCATATGGTCGTATACTAGCCAGTTATAACTTAACGAAGTTACAACGGCTACAAGATATGTCAGGCAGAATGTGTAATCATCATCTCTAGTTAATTCATATTTCGAGTAATAGCCTTATAGGCAATAACTGCTCGTTACAAAAAAATCGTAATTTTTTTCTAACATATATTTGATTTTGTAAATACACTTTTTATCTATCTATCTTTAAAAACGACAATTTATCTTTTAATTCTAAATATACGCGTTAACGTTTCTAATAATGAATTATTTAAATAGTCTAATTAAATAATTTTAACAACAATCATAATTCCAAGTGAATTCTGACTGTTATTACCCCATCAATTTCGATTTCGAGCTATAGTGACGACTGTCGTTGTACACGCTCAAATATTACGGATGAATGAGGGAGATATAAAGTAAAAGAAAGAAAAAAGACTCTCTACAGGAGTAGCCTGAAAAAAATTTATTGGCGGTTGAATTAAATAATGATTGGCGGGCATTTTGAAAATATAGAAAAAATCGGCAATCGATAAATTAGCGTAAATATTGTAAAAAACGATACGATTAATCAAATATTTTGTTAGATAACGGTATTAACTTTCGATAAACGATAGATCTACCGTAAAAAAACAGCAAGTCACTGAGAACACTGATTATCATCATAATAGTTGCATATTTTCCTCACAACTTTGAAGTAAATCATATTTCTTTTTTCTCCGTCTGCGTCTATTATTTCATACAGTTTCCCGAATTCTGTTGTTATCATTTCCACACTTCTTCATCCTATTGGTGGTTTTCCCTCAATTTATTCCTCCTTTATGGATCTTGTGTCAAACTTTCTTTTACTGCTCAGAAAAACTTATTACGCCTTTTAAATCGGGCGAAAGCAAATTTGCGTCGTTAATATTTTAAAATTTCGTTTTAATTTCAATTATTTTTTTTACTTATTTCAATTCGCCTTAATTCGGTAATGAATAGGAGAAAATTTTCATTAATTCGAAAAATTTTCTACCTTCATTATCGGAGTAATAATGCGCGCAATTAAAAGACAAAGAGACAAACTCAAAATTTTAATCTCGAAAAACGGAAATTTCGATATTTATTCTTTTATTTATTTTTATCCGATCTCCACAATAGTCAACCCACTACAACACAAAAACATGTATACATACGATATATATATATATATATGTACTTATGCCCGCTTCGTCGCCTCTTTTGAATGTTTTTTGTTAAAGAGAAATTTTATGGTAAATTGAAATTTCACCAGCAAAATGAAAAGAAAAAATAAAAGTTGGAACTTCGAAAAAAAAAGGAGTATTCTGTGTATTAGGGAAAAAAAAGAAGAATTGAAAAACAATTGACGCGATGGAACTTTCATTGAACTTTTCGAGAATAATGAAAGATAAAGAACCATCGGCAAACGAACCCTGCACCTTTAACTGCGCCTTCACCTGTAGTTAATAATAAAATTCCGTTACTGGTCTCAGATATATACATACACACTCACACATAATATATATAATTATCTATCGTTTTCTCTTTCTATTCCCCTCTTCCCTCTCACCTCATCGTCATTCCTCTCGTTATACTGTATGTATATATGTATGTATGTTTATTGTATAACGACACAATACCGATTTATCCTATTCGAATGATTTTATTATCTTTATCTCATGTTCACCATGGTACATTATTCTAGTGAATAATGAATCATATCAATACACTGGCAGTTGGTGTTTTGGATAATGACACACGTACGTCTTGGACGACGTAGTCAGCGTAAAAACCGAATTTACTTCCGTTATATTATACACAAATATATGTAAAACTCTCAGTTTCCTCGGAAGATACCACATTAATACCGAGTTCTATTGTCATCATTGCTACTTATTATCCTCTTTTCGATAAAATATTTTCCCCCTATATAATCTGTTTTTTACTTTTATTATATTTCTTTATATTCATGTTTTTTTAATATATACATATATGTATGTGTGTGTATGTTTTATATGTGATTGTGTGTATTTTTATAAAAGAACGAGTTATTTTAATCACGTTAATCATGGTCTAACCGAATCGGTTTTTCTTTACTATTAAATTTTACCGGCTCGTTCGATCGGAAATTTTCGATGGAATTAATCGATTAATAATCGAATTTTTGTCAAACGATGAAAACTAATCGCGGAAGTTGCTTCGAAAATTAAAGGTAATTTCACACGGGTAATCCGAATTATTCCTTAATGATTATAAATAACCGTTCCGACCTTGTGGAAATTTTTCGAAAAATGTTTCTGAACGTTATTATTTTTACATCTGCTAAAAATTGATCTGTATAAATAAATCTTATATTTTACATTCTGTCGGAAATTTTTTTTTTTCGAAATATAAGTATTTCAAGTATTTCATAAGTATGATATCGAGGATATTATTGAGAGTGTAAACAATTATTTCGTAATTCAGAATTGTACTTCAAAGTTGTTTTATATATAAACTTAAAGATATAATAATACTTGTCGACCTTATTATCTATGCATTTTATGTGTTTATAACACTTTGACATCGTGTCTATAATGAAACCTAAGTATTTAATATGGTCAGTAGAGTACGATTATTAATCTTAATATTATCATATAAAATTTGATCGAAGTTTTTATCACGACCGGATATCACCATCATAATCTCAAATTGGAGGTTTAAATCATTTACTATCATTTTCAACTTATTAATAATCTCATTACAATTAGTGATATGACGAAGTACTGCATAAAATATGCATTAATATATACCGATAAATGTTCTGTGTTAGGTGTAAAAATGTAGGTTTGTACGTATTTTATGTCGTAATTCGCGTATTATTGGAAACACACGTTTTATTTTCAAAATGAAAAAACTGATAAAAGCATGTAAATTTAAAAAGAAAAAATTACATTTTTTTATGTAAGGGTTGGAAATATTCATCGGGCATCATTAATTATCGTTCGAATACATTATTTTCCGTTATTACATCCCGTTAAAAATGCATGATATATATGTAATATATGTATGTATGTATTATTGTATATAAAGGATATTTATGTACAAGTTATTGTTTATCTTATACTATAGTACATTCATAAATATATATATATGTATGTATAAATATAAATTTTCGTGAATTCCAGCGTAAGAAATGGGGTTTTTCTAGATATTAAATTGAAAACGGCCTTCATTTTATTAAACTGGCTGAAATTTACAGCGTCACATAAAGTCGCTTTTACGATACCGCAATGATAGTGATTATTGCTATTATTATTATTATTAATATTATCGTTATAGTGTTCATTATTATATTTTCTTCACGTCCTTTGCTACCATCTTCACGGGTTCATCACATTTTACACAGTAACCTCTACGCAGCATTCAGAATTTTACATCATTCCTACAGCATCACTATCCCTTATTTAGGGAATTCCGTATTTCCTTTATATATATATATATATATATATATATATATAGGCGTGTATGCATATGTGTGTGTGTGTGTGTAATAGTAGCTGTATAATTTTGGGAAATAAATGTCTATCGTTATAGAACCACTTAATAGAAGATTCTTTTTACACTATTTCCTCTACATAGCTCAATAATTTATATTTACACTTTACGCGTTTTTCCATTGTTATTTCGCTGTAATTTTTTTTGGTTTTGTTTTAAATAAAAATCAACTAAATAAGTTACGAGAGTATTCGGATGATTTACTATCGTAATAATATCTTAAGTACATCCTGTACGTTTGTAAATCTTTATGATTGTCGTAATTTATCGGAGATTTACGAAGTTTTTTCAAACTATTACGATTGTGAAGGAAATCGAGTAGAAATCGCGGATGATGGAAAATATTTCTTTTTTTTTACCGCCATTTTTTTTTTTTTTTTGTATGCTCAGTTGAGTGTATCATATTTTTTTGAGTTCGGTTACATTTGCTTTGCTGAATTCAGTGTTTGGTATTACATATTCGATTCTTTTCCTCCTTCTTGCTAGATTACCGAGCATTTTAACTTGTACCGTCAATACCAACAAGTTTTCTGGTCCCCGTAACTATATATTTTAGCTTCGATTTTTTGACGTCTTCAACGGCCTGTCTTACGTTGCATCGACTTGAAACTTAACTGTTAGAAGGAATGAGAGCTGTTCATGAAATCCTGAATAAACGTCTATGTTCGCATAGTGAAAGCGCCAAATCTTGCATTCGACGTCGTTGATTAAGAAGATATTTCAGACTTCGTTTAACATCGCACAGCTCTATCGCCATTTGTCTATTCTTTGGTATATTCAGCTAAATTTATGAAAGGTTATTTTGTCATCTCTATTTTTATTCTTATTTATTTCAACATATATCATCGTTTTTTAATTGCTGCTTCTTTTTTTTTTTACAATACAGTACAATAAATAAATGTGATGAAGGAACAGGAAAGAATCAAATACTGTTGATGGTTCATTGACCACAATTTAGGACATATCTAGGAAGAATGAGAAGAGAACGATGGGAAGGAATAAGTTTTTAGACTGTCTCGTGGCCAATTTCGCTTCAACCGTCGCGATGAAGCAAGTGGCATATCACGATTTGTCAGTTGTAGAATAGCTGGATTAGCGGCATTTCTTAGTCTGTTGAAAATGAACTTGTATCTTTTTTTGGCTGCTTATGAAACAGTTGGTATTATAGGTATGTCGGAACTTATAGACTGATTTGACATGAAATAAGGAGCGTCTAAAATTTGTCGTAAGATTTTTTGATTCCATCGACTCTAACACCGCATGTTAGCTGGTTCAGCAGTGCCATATATTCAATAATGTCATAAGTCCAAACTGGTTTTACGAGTTGTACAATAATGGTTTGTTCCCAACCGATAGCTTTGACTGTTTTCTAAAAAAGCAATTGAGCAGACCATGTCGCTTCGGCACATTCTTAATTTCATTACTAATGTGCTGACTACAGGTAAGTTTTTTATCAAGACACAAACCGAGGTATTTAACATGGTTAACGTAGAGGATGGATGTCCCATCTAGATGAACCGATGGCATCAGCCCTTTACGCAGAGTAAAAGTAATGTGGCTGCGTTTAATTCGATTAATATCGATTCCCCATCCGGTTAACCAAGGGTGAATCAGAGCTAAAAGTGGTCCTGAAGTTTATTAGACACAATGACCTGATCGGATGAGAGAATGCATGTGTCGTCAACAAAAGTGCATAACGCTGTATTTTTATTAGTCGGTATGTCTGCAGTATAAACACTATACTAGGAAGCACCCATAACATTTCCGTGTGGAACTCCTGCTTGAATAGCATAGATTTGCGAACTGGTTTCGACATATTTGACACAGAAAAATCTGTTTTGTACATATGATTTTACAGTTAAATAGTATGATGGAGATGAATGATATTCCTCAGTTTGAAAAGAAGGTCAGGATGCCAGACACGATCGAAGGTCTGTGAAACATCAATAAAAACAACTGAACAATACTGTTTCGGTTCTCGCGCTGTATGGATATCGTCAACAACACGGTGGCATTGTTGTATGGTTGCATGTAGATGTCGGAATCCAAATTGATGAGAAGGAATATTCCCTTCTTTTCTAAGGATGGTTATATTTTACTTAGCAGAATTTCTTCAAAAATTTTTACCAACAATGGTAAGTAGATATGCGAGATGGTTTATTAGGTTTTAATGCCATTTTAATTATTGAAAATTTCCATAATAAAGGATGATAGTTTGAACGAAGCATTGCTTAAATATATAAGTGAGTTGAGTTTGTTTGGTAATAGTTGCAGAATCTATATGATGTAATAAGGTCAAATCCTTGTGCCTTTTTTTTTTCAGAAATTTCATTATTATTCTCTTTGTTTCAGCCGGTGATATATGTTTAGATACAGAGAGTGAACAATTCAAGTATTGAAGGACCCTATTTACATTACTATAGGCGACAATATCGCTGTATACCTGGAACGTAATAGCAAGGTGTTTTGCAAACGGTTCTGATTTTTTTTGGTCGGTAATTTTCCAGTTACCATCGTCTTGAAGGATTGGAGCTTTAACATTTGGACCAGAGAGAATTTTCCTACTTTCTTGCGATAGTGAGCCATCTTGTGTAGGATAATTAATTAGTGAATTTGGTGAAGGATGCAAATGTTTATTTTTGAATTTCGGAATTTAATATCCTGTTTAATCGGTTCTATCTGGATTTGTTTGAGCCTTGTGCGTTTTTATATAGATCTTGCCCTTCTTTTCTGAGTTATTAACTCTCTGATATAAATTGGGATGTAGTGTTCCCTATTTGATGTGCCTCTGTTTAATAAAGGGGAATTCCAACCAGCTTGTATTTGCGATGTAAGTCTGTTTACTGCTTCATCAAGGTCATCGGAAGTTTTAGAAGGAATTTTTAAGTATATGAAATATTTCAAATCTATTATTACATTTTTGAAAAATTTATTTCTTCGCGAATTTAATTACTTCGATTTTTCTGTATTTATCTTTACTTTCCCTTTTAATAATGTCTAACATTGCAGATATTTTCTATCTCAGCCATTATAACCCATATGTATTTAAATTTAAACAAAAGAAATTATATATCTATGGAATTCGAATTAACCAAGTCCGTCCTTATGTTAATCGTAATGTTCCGAATAATAGTAGTCTACGACAATTAACCTTTTCAACACACATTATTCTCTACAAGGAACGTGAAATTTTTCGTTTCGAAAAAATTGTATCTGATCGTTATAAGGGGAATTTTATTAACACAGAGCTTTTAAATTCTCAAAATATTGACTTTACATTTCATCCGGTTGAGTCATTTTGAACAACTTGAATATTACCAACTAAAGTAAAGTGCCGTATCGAAGTATAATCGTATTTTACTATTTATTTATTTACCATTTTTCGTCGATAATTAATAATGCTACCGGAAGAATTTGATAAACGCTAAATAACCGAAGGCTATAAACGTAATTATTAAATCGCCGTGTAATTTCATATTTATTAAACATTTCCTTTATTATTATTATTATTATTATTATTTATTCGATCATTTCTTTTATTTTTTTCTCAAACAGAAATGACGAAGTGCAAAGATCGTTGGATTTACTGGATAAAGTTCTGTCCGAATTTGACGATATCGATAATAATAATCCGACTAACGGATTCGTAGGCGGCATTGTGGAACGTTCTCAGTCGGCTCCGTCAACGGCTTCCTGGATTAACGAAGACGGCACCGGCGGAGTCAAGACACCGGAACAACAGTCGGAAGATGACGGCTACATGAGTATGAACGGTAGAAAAGCGAAAATGTTAGCGAATTTAAAAGAAATCGGTGACGATCACGAAAACCATCGAAGCCACCAAGATGATCGAGATCGTGACGATGACGACGGCGATCGTAAACATCGTCGTCGGCAGGATTGTTTGTCTTACGCCAAACGGATGGTAATCAGTCATTCGAACGATTTCCCACCGCCGCCCGAAGAAGCGGAAAGGATCATCTCAAATCTATTGCCTAGGTTAATATATTTATCATTATACATATATATAGGATGACCCAGAGAAGAGACGGAAGTTTTTTGTTTTTTGGTTTTTTTTTTAAACAATTCAAAAAAACTACTCGACCGAAATTTTTGAATGAATTTTTATTTTAAAAATATTATTCAAATGACAGCCATTTGCAATAATACATTCATTCAGTCTTTTTACAACATTTTCGAAAACTTTTTCTTCGTCGCTGAATTTTTGAAATTTCTTCAGAAATCCGAGTTTTCAGGTCTTTCAAATCTCGTGGACCTGTTTCGTTAAGGTATCTCTACACACACAAAAAAAAAAGGTGTAACTTTGAATTCTTTTTGAAACTCTTTACACTGTCGTGATCGATTCACGTCGAAAATAACGTTTTCCTAGGATGCCGTAATAACTGAAACCAGACAAAAACGGTTGTAGCAAAACCGTCCGTCTTCTCTGGGTCACCATATACGTTTATATATAATAATAACGTAGAACGAAAAGATTTTCGCCTTCCAGTTACACAAATCGGGTTGGGTCTATTAGATCTAGCGCTGAAAATGTTTATTTCTATTTTTTAAATTATTATTTTTTGTTTTAATTCTCATCGATTTGAAAAAAATTATAACGCACTATTTGAAATATTTTATTCGTAAAAACATACATACAACGTAATTCATATAGATCACTACCCGAATAAACATCTAGTATTATCTAATTCAAATAAAACCAAACGTTTTTTTATTAGGTATGTTTGTTATGAACCAAAAAATATCAACACGTTAAACTTTACTTTTCACTTAAAATAAATTTTATCCCTTATTTTTTTTTCCACGCATTATTCAACCGATTACTAAAATGTTTACAGTAATATTTAGTTTTACAATCGTTGCAGCTGGGCTCCATCTAGTGGATGTGTTCTTCGCTGTACTATACCTGACAAGTGATTAATGTCCCATTGTTTGCAGTATATGTTAACCTAGAGCTCGCCTTTTCATATTGTCACCAATTAAGTTGCACTGCGGTTATTTCGTTCTGTTTTTGATTGGCGTTGTATATAATTAAGGAATTTATATATGCCGCGTTTAAAAGTCCATAAAACTTAGTCATAGACTAACGTTTCGAATTTCATAGGAACTTAAAAGATGATCGACACGTCAACACCAACTTTAGCTACATTATAAAAAGGTTATTTGCGGTTTTCTTTAATTTCCAGTACAATCGTCGGTCTTATTATCGTTGTGCATAAATAACACCACTAAAACACATTTTTCTTCTCTGGGTTACCCTGACAAGATGAATATTGTTCCCTATGTTTCGAGGTAACTAATGCCGCTGATAGTTTCCTTTTATTCGAACAAATAGTTCCCACTACGATAATTTTATGAACATCAAGTATAGTCATAACAACTCGTCATTTATAGATTCTTTCGATTATTTACAAATTGCGGCAACTCCCCCTTTTCGTAATTATTCCTATCGTTTACGGTACCATAATTATTATATCAAAAAAATAATAAAATTAAAATAACAACAGCGTAGAAGTTGTAATTGTTAACATGAAAGTAATACGAACACAGAAGTTGGGTGTAAAATAAACGGACAAACTAACCGGAATGTACGGATTGGGTCTGCACAAATACTTATCACTACAACTTAACTAAAACTGTTTACTGATGTCGTCAGTATTTTTCAATGCGTAAGGAATACAAGAATTAGCCTCTCAAATTTAAATTCATGGGAAATACGTTGAATAAAATAAATAGCAATGGTCTGTCAGACCCTAATAATAATAATAATAATAATAATAATAATAATGCTAATAATTAATTAATAACGTCGACAATAACTGTAATTATCGTCCGATTGGCAATCCTGGCCGAACTGAAGATCGATAGAAGACCAGCCAAACGACGCATCCTGAACAAGCCAATATGGGGTGGTTTGCCATTGTATTCGTCGATTTGTTTAATTTTCCAGCATGCTAGAGCTCACCAACTAGATTAATAGCCGATTGATCTAGAGAATTTTACCCATTAAAAATTATCGTACCTTGATGAGATTCGAAATCACGTCGAAAGTAGATAAGATCACTTGGCGAATGACGTCTTCTAAATGATTCGGGTCACTTTAAGACTGGCTGCGGATATATATATATATAGATGAATGACGTAAAATCGTCTTATTAGTTCGTAATATTCACAACGCTCGAATAGAGTGATATAAGAAGAAGATTTGAAAACAATTTTTTTTTTTTTAATGCGGGTATCCCTTTACAGCTTACCTAACGCGATATTGTACGTGCGAATTAACTCATATTTTATATTTCTATAGACAATTTCTCTAGAAATATCGCTGTGTCTGGTGTAAATCATCGACATGAAGACGGGTAAAAACATTGCACGGTCATTATATGATGAAAGCGGTAATTTTAGATATAGTTCAGAATGTAATATTATTTAAGGTTATTCGAAGAAAACATGTTCAGGATTTCCAGCATGGAGAGGATAGTAAGGAGTCTGTTGAAGTTGCATAAGATCTAGTAAAATGACCAAATTGCAATCTGCTGATAGGTTCGCAATTCTTTTACGCGTAATGTTTTTGAAATAAAAGTAGAACAATGAAAATTTAAGAAAGGGACGTTTGTAGATAATACTGAATGGAAGGCCGTATTTTCCAGCATAGATTTTAATAATTAAGTATTGTCCGTTATGACCGTTAAAGTTTTCACTTTCGGCTACTCGAAAGGCAAATATGCATTTTCCGAGAAATAAAATTTCGAATGCGAGAAGGTACTATCGTTTGAAGTAATTTTTTCGTCGTACGTATGGAAGAAAATATCAACGAGCACCGGTTATAAGCTTTTCGTTCGCCGTAGAAATAAATGATGTATTTTATAATGTAGAGTCTGTTTTGTTTTGTTCTTCTGTTTTTTCTCGCTGTTGTTGTAAAGCGCTACTTTACCTACTGAACTTTGTTTAACCTCTTGTTTCCAAAACTTTCATCTTTACTTTACCCAAGATGCCTATTCCCAACTAAGCGCTACACGTAATATTATGTTCTACCTCGGGGGGTGTTTCTGTTTTCTTTATACTTGATGGGAGTCGTATTTATTTTTCACCTTTGTTTATATATACTTATTATATTATATATATATATATATATATATATATATATATCTATATATGTATATGTATATAATGGTATGTATACATATAAAGGCAATGTAGGTTCAGTTAAATTTTCTTAGGCTTACTTTAAAATTTTTGCTTCTTTAAATATTAAATAAGTTTAATTGCGAAAACGTGTTACTTTCAGAACGCTCGAATTATTATTCTTTTGCTTTTACGCATTAACGTTATAGCACGCGAACAGCCTACTAGAATGTGTACCCTAACGAAATAATAGTTTTAACAACCATCTAAAATGTTATAATGACTTTGAAAAACATACGTTGTTGGAGAAACAGGTTAAAATGATTTAATATAATATTTAGAGAACGCTTCGTTATTATTATTATTATTATATATAATAATAAAGTAAAATATTAATGAAAGATATCGTGTGAGGAACAAGTTTTGAATTTTAAGAATGGTTATTGAACCTTTGTAGACTTTGAAAAAAGCGTACGACTGAATAGACCGACAAGCTTTTTTCGGTATTGGAATTGATGGCAGGTTATTATCGTTAATTAAAAAAACGTGAATACACGGTCAAAAATAAAAGTCCAACGCCCAATCTGGAACCATTTGAAATAAAAACTAAGGCGTTAGGCAGGGTGATGGATGGTCGCCTCTACGAAACGAAAGGACCTCAAAAAGGTTCTCCTTGGTTGGAAAAAAAGACAATCTGGACACAGGCTGTCCCACTTTTGCAGGTGATTTGGTGTTACTGGCAGCAAATATACGCGAACCGGTAGAAATACTATAAGATATGGCAAGAAAATTGAGCCTGAAAATATCTTTAACAGAAAAAAAATAATACAGCAAATTATAATAATGCCTCAAATATCATTAATTTTCCGCGCTGATAAAATGGAATCGAAAAATTGTAATATCCTCTAGAAGTAATTATCCGCGAATTCTATCACGAAACGATCACAAAAAATGGGGTCTTTCAATAACTAGAACCATTTATAACGAGAAATCAATCTCCATTAATTCAAAAATTAGACACTACAACACGGTTATCAAAACGCAGAGTTTATACGCAGCAGATCGTCCAACATTGGATTGCTGTAAAGACATGGAGCATTTGGTTAAAATGGAAAGAAGAACAATGCGAAAGGTATTATGGAAATTTATTTAGCATACACAGGCTTAAATAAATGCACAGGAACCGATGCCGATGACCGTTGGCGGACGCGGGCGATATTATTTACATCTGCACATCACAGGTTACTTACTCGGGGAAAGAAGAACAATGCGAAAGGTATTATGGAAATTTATTTAGCATACACAGGCTTAAATAAATGCACAGGAACCGATGCCGATGACCGTTGGCGGACGCGGGCGATATTATTTACATCTGCACGTCACAGCTTACTTACTCGGGGAAAGAAGAACAATGCGAAAGGTATTATGGAAATTTATTTAGCATACACAGGCTTAAATAAATGCACAGGAACCGATGCCGATGACCGTTGGCGGACGCGGGCGATATTATTTACATCTGCACATCACAGGTTACTTACTCGGAAGCTTCTGATTTAATTATTATATCGCAATTTAATTTTATAATTCTTCCAAATTAATATTATTTCTATTATTATTATTAATGTTACTATTGTAACGTCTTATATATATATATATATATATATATATATATATATATATATATATATATATATATCAGAAGTAGTATTAAGAATGAACTGGTTAATCTTAAGAAGACTATGATTAACAGTGGGTACGGTATAAAACAGTCCGAGAGATTTATTAATAAATTCAATACTACATCTAGAAAAAAAACAGGCGGAAAACAAATATGAATATAGGGCAAGCATAAAGTTACCATATATTATGAGAACAACAAATAGGATTTCAAGGGTTTTGCGAAAACACACTATAAGAACAGTATTTGACACCTATAAAAAGATAAAGAACCTGTTAAATAATAATAAAGATAAAATTCCCGATGGTCATACTGCCGGCGTGTATAAAATTCCTTGTTCGTGTTGGAAATACTACATTGGACAAACTGGAAGGTCTATTAATACACGCATTAAAGAGCATGTTCCAGATTGTAAATATAAACACGTAGGTAAATCAGAAGTAGCAGAACATCTAATTACAGCTGGTCACTCTATAGGCTTCGAGGAGATGAAGGTATTGATAAAGGGGCAAAAATATGGGAAGCGAATTGTCCTAGAGGCTATTGAAATAGAGAAGCACGATAATTTCAACAGAGAAGGTGGATTTCGGCTACCTGACGCTTGGAAACCAGTATTATTAAACAATAGAAATTAAAATATCCTACTGAAGTGGCTAACCAAGCATTGAAAGAACCAACCAATCACAATACAGGAATATGACGGAGGACCAATCACAGCCCTGGAAATATAATGTTCCGATCAAGAAGTGCCTATAAAAAGAAATAACTCAAGCGTCTGTGGTTTAGTTCGTTTGTGATGATGAGTGGTGTAAGTCCATTCGAAACGTTAAATTTTTTTAATAATCAGACGTGGTTTTCACCGAAAATAATTGTAGACGGATGGAAAACAGTTTTAATAAATATATATATATATATATATATATATATATATATATATATATATATATATCATGCTTCTCTATTTCAATAGCCTCTTGGACAATTCGCTTGAGAGAGAGAGAGAGAGAGAGAGAGAGAGAGAGAATTTTAAAATTTAAATCTTAATACGCGTTACTGTCTAGAATTTCGATTCATCATTTCGATTAGAATTTTATGTATTATTATTTTTATAACAAAGTTTAGCAACTGCAATTTATATAATTCGGGTACAGTAAAATATTTTATTTTGTTATCTGTAGTTATATATTTATGATATATATGTATGTATAATTTGAAGAATGTGGAATGTAGTGATTTTTTATTAAAATAAACAACAAAAAAGAAGTTAAAATTACCAAAAATTTCTTTTTTTTCCCTCTATAAAAAATCACAAATTTTTTCGGCTGTTATATCATTATCAGGTGAATATTTAAAAAGATAAGAAATATACAATAAAAAAATATTAATTTAAGATTACAATTCACAAAAATCAACAAAATGAAGAACAGTATTAATAAATCAATCTGACAGTGAATGTGTGTAAACAGCTTAGTCATTAAAAAAATAAAAATAATTAAAAAAATTGTTGTGCAATATAAAGTTTATAAATAAACAAAAACCAATAGCCAGTAAAATAAAAATGATAACAAATTAAAAAATAGTTGTTCAATATAAAAATGAATTTACAATATAGTTCTTAGAATTAATTCTTCGTTAGGTCAGATTGTTTTAAAAACTAGTTGTTCAATATAAAAATGAAATTTACAATATACTTTTTAGAATTAATTCTTCATTAGATCAGATTGTTTTATTAATACTGTTCTTCATTTTGCTGATTTTGGTGAATTGTAATCGTAAATTAACATTTTTTCATTTTATATTTTTCGTATTTTTAAATATACACTTGACAATGGGCTAAGAACCGAAAAGCTTTGTGATTTTTCATAAAGGAAAAAGAAATGGTAATTTTAAATTATTTTTTTGTCATATATATATATAAATATTAGAAAATCAAAAATTGTTTATTTTTTATTGCAGAGTTTCTCCTTGTAACTCGTCGTCTAAGAAGAAACCTATGAAAAGTGACAGAGAATTTTTAAGCAGTATCGCCTTAAGTATTGAAGAAACAGCTTTGGATTCCGCTGGGAGAAGGTCTTCAACTGCCACTCAAACTACACTGGTAATTGACATTTACGTTTTTCGTAGCGGTGTTTTCGGTTAACCGCGTCATTATATATATATATATATTATAGTGTAAGTATAAATGAAAAAATCTTCACATCTTTTAAAACGAGTAAATAGGCCAAAAATATGTCATTTAGACACGCGCCATAAATTGAAAATTGTTAAGACTTCCTTCCATTATATCTGTCCCTTTATGATAATTAGAGAATATTTTTACTATTAATACGATCATAGCAAGGTATCTTCTTACGTACAATTTGATTTTTTCAAAATAATAGTTCTTTTAAAACATATTTATTTAATATTTTTAATAGTTTATGGTACCCTTAAAAATCTTCATTCATCTACATGCCAATCGGCAGTCTTTATTGCGAAGCCGAAAGAATGACCAGCGTTTTTAAGAAGAAAATACCTTGTTGAAAAGTTTTATATACATCTCCAAATACTCTCTCAACTTCCGGATAACCTTCCTATTCAAGAAATTTTTCATTTAATTTTTAAAAATCATGCGCAATATACTCCTTGGTTATCCCTTCTCCATCCAACTCGGCACGTCTCTAACACCGTCCACAATAAATCCAATTTGCACAGTTCAAATAAATAAACACATCGAACAAGCTGTAAATAAATATAAAAAATGTACAAAAATCTACACCAACCCATCCAAATCTAACAAACTTTATGGTAGTGCTTTAGTTTCAGATGACGATCAACTATACAGCTAACCACCTGAATATCGAGTATTTTCCGCTAACTATATCCAATGTATCTCGCTATATCCTTTGTTCACCTCACTAAAAAACGTAAAAATCTTCTAACATATTCCGATTCTTTCTCCTCCATCATGTATTTCAACTGTAACTGCTCCAAATTATATCATGTTGCTGTAGAAATCTTTTATATAACCCTGCTTTTCATATAATTTTATTATAGATCCCAAGTCGCACAGGTTTTTAACCGAATGAACTGGCAGACAAAACAGCTAAACAGGCAGCCACTATCCAACCCTATCCATTTACATCCGAATCTGATGCAATCGTTTCCATTAAATACAAAACAAATAAAGCCTTGTATGATCTACGGAATGTTATTCTTACAACTAATCACCTTAGAGTTATCCACTCGTTTCCTTTCCCTTAAAGATTTTTTTTTTATGTAATTCCTACAACTAATCATCTTACAGTTATATACACTTTTCCTTTCCCTTGAAGATACGGGTAATTCTATCTCGTCTCCGCATTGGTCACACTGAATGTACTCCTGACTACATTATAAATAAAACAGATTCACATTGTGCGCTCGTCGAGTCCAGATATCCTATTACGACGCTTATTTCTAGATTGCTTGGATGTCCACAATACTTCGTATACTGACCTCGAAAATTTCAATTTATCCGAAATACAAATATGATCGACTTCAGATATCACCCAGTAGTTAGCCTCGGGTACGCCTAGTAACAGTACGTGGTACCCCAAAAAAACCTTTTGATTGATTTAATCAATTAAGCAATTTTTCGATAAATTAAATAATAGCGAGGATAATATACAATTTTGTTGTAGTATATCGCATTTATCTTCTTAATTTGTATGAAACTCGTTTCTAAATTTCTGATAAACTATTCTTCTTTTTACGTTTAAATTATTGCCGTCAGTTCCCTCGTTTTGAGCAATTTCCACAAAATTTATAAACGCATTAAAATATTTTTCAGCATCTGTCTCTATTTTTGTAAAATTACCAACGTATTCTCTAACATTTCTGTAATGTTGGAGTAATATTGAAATAAATTGAATTATTATTATATATTATGGGTATATTATTAACTTTTTTTTAAAATATATAAATTCAAATACAAATAAGCCCAATTAAATTGGAAAAAATCGTAATTTCCTAAATAACGTTAACTCTAAATGTAAATTCGACGGTATACGATTTATAGAATATGCTTTTGTTTCAATCGGAGTTTATATATCGATAATTTCGATCGTAAGGTTATTCTCGATATTAGTCGCTTAATTAACCAATCTAAATGAATTTACTTCAGTTTCATTGTTGTCGTCGACGAGATCGTTTGTGTTTTTATCAAAAATATTTCGTGATGTACGATGAACGGGATTTCTTATTCTTGTTATTACTTCGGAAAACAATGAGAAATATCAGTGCGTTTTAACGAATTCAAACTCGCATTATTTGTAAATTTAAGAGAAATACTTACTATTTAGGCTACACTCCGCTAGTCATTTTCTGACGCTTACACTGTAAAATTACTGCTTCTAAACACGGTTAATAATCTGTGTCATAACGGACTGGTTGTGAACGCGGTAACAAAAAAAAAATAATTTACCATCGAATGTTGTTTCTGCTTTGGTTGTTTGATCTGTCCGTAATAAATACCAGAAAACAGAAAGGCAGTTACATTTGTTACATCGCAAATTCAAAAAATATGACGAAAAGTTTTTTAACATGTCAGAAAATTCATTCAATTTTATTTTATGAGTTGTAAATATTAACATACAACAAAGGAAAGTACTGAAATGAAGGAGATAGAGTAAAAACAGAAGAAACATTAACCCTTTCAGTTACAATGTCCACTATATGAGAGACGTGAAATTTCAATGTTAATGAAAAATTTTATACGTGAAATGTCTCATTTTTAAAAATATTTATATAAATACATTGAAAATTATCTAAGGTTCACCCAAGAAGCAGTATTGTATAATGAACACGCTCGTAAAATTTACAATTTAAAGAGTTTATCGAGTTTTTTTGCACATTCGTCGAATTAAGTATCTCGGTTTCATAATGCAATATTTCCAGAAACCGGCAAATGGTAACATTTCGTTCGTTGAAATATCGAAAATAAACGTATTTGCAAACAGAAATTAGTTACGACTTTTTTTTTCTCTATGGAACCATGTCTAAGAAATCTTTGTCCTACCGCGCATAATTTAAGCCTATAATTAATGAATTTTCCTCGTGCTATATTTAATTTTTCAGTTTCCTATGAAATATAACCTATAACAAACTCAAAAATTATTCCCACAGAACTTCCTCGATGATACATATTTTATTTAACGAAATAAAATATAAATACTTTCATACCGTATCACGATATAATATTTATTTGATAAAAACTTTATAATTTTATTTCGTTTTAAACGATCTTAATTATTGCGACAAATTATTCGGGTTTTTTTTTTCACGTAACTACAGTGATTTTTATATTTCCCGCATTTTGTGTAATGTAGTTTTGCGTATTTCTCTCTATTACGATCCGTTGGCGTACAATGAATTCCATTCACAGCCACAAAATAAATAACAGGTAATTAACGTTACGCGCAATATATAGAACAATAAATCTATATACTAATACTAATATACCCTTGTATACTGTCTATACTAATATATAAAATTGTCGTTGACGACGAAAATCGAGCCAGGCGCCGCCGAAGGAATAATTCCCACGAGTCAGCATTCCTAATGCCGTCATTTTTCGGATAATCGTAATAAACATTTTACGATAATTATAATAAACATCTTCCAGTAATAATAATAAACATCTATAAGGAAAATAATTCTTAAAAATGAAAACAAGATAGAGGAAATAATTATTTATTTATATTATATATACATATATATAATACATACACGCGCACGCATATATATATATACGTATAAGCACATGCACATTCACCCATATTACATGTATACATACATATTTATGTAATATAACACATGTAATATGGGTGTTTAGATGCATATATGTATATTATATATGCACTTACACACACACACCCATATTACATGTATATATTACAGATATGTATATATATATATATATATATATATCCATGTACCTAAAGACGAAAGTACATATTTCCCAAAAATATAAATAATTATATAATAAAACGCGTCGTTCAAAATTATACTGGTATTTTCATGTAATTAGCGCAATACAAACAATTTTTAATATTCTGACTGAAAGAGACGCGTGTTTTCTATAAACTTAAATGGATGGGCTGTGAACGAACTGTAATTTTTACCCTTTTGTATTATACTTCAAATATAAAAAATGTATTTATATTGGGGTTTCTCCCTAAAAACTAACTTTTAAAGGTTTTGGGAGACCCCTTTCATCTGTGGCCCGGGGGAAGTTCTCTCTCTTTTGTGGTGGATCTCTCTTTCTCTCACTCACTCACACTCTCTATCTCTCTCTCTCTCTCTCTCTCTCTCTCTCTCTCTCTCTCTATATATATATATATATATATATATATATATATATATATATAGATATGTTTTGTTTAAAAAAATACGCGTAGTTACCAGAGAATTTAAAGCCAAACCATGGGGTATTGTAAACAACACCGGGTCGTTAATAACGGACATACGTGAAATAACGGAATTTTGGCGTGATTACTGTCAAAAATTGTATACAGGTATAAATAGAAATACAACGCAAATAAAGGACAATAAATTTGAACAATGCCTTTACGCGATGAAGTAAAACAAGCAATTGTCAAGCTAAAAAATGGAAAAGCTGAAGGCGAAGACAAAATTCCTGCCGAAATAATTAAAATATTATGCGGAGTCACTTTTGATTTCCTATATAAATTATGCTGTAAAATATGGAATACATGTGAATGGCCGCGTCAGTGGACCACGTCAATTTTAATACCGATACATAAAAAAGGGTCTACAAAAAGTTGCGATAACTATCGTACAATCGCCCTCATTCCACACGCTTCTAAGATATTATTACACGTAATAAATGAGCGTTTAAAGTCTTATCTTAATTGGCAAATTCCTGAAGAACAAGCCGGTTTTGTCGCAGGAAAAAGCACGCGGAATCAGATTTTGAAAATGAAACAAATTATAGAAAAAGCCAGAGAATACTACGTGCTTGTATATATAGCATTTATAGACTATAAAAAGGCTTTTGACAGCGTGATATGGGACAAGCTATGGATAATTTTGTCCGAAATGGGTGTTCCTAATCATCTTATAATGCTAGTGAAATCACTTTACGAAAACAATTATAATACAGTACCAGCAGATAATTATTTCTCTAAACCTTTCAAAATATCAAAAGGTGTTAGACAAGGATGTATCCTATCGCCACTTTTATATAACATATACTCTGAATATATAATGCGACGTACCCGCAGAGGAAGGAGGTATTTCAATTGGTGGAGCAAAAATTAATAATTTGAGATATGCCGATGACACGGCAATTTTTGCATCATCTATGGAAGAATTAAGTACAACTTTAAATAAACTGACGACAGACAGTAAGCCATGAATTCGGAATGCGTATAAACAAAAATAAAACAAAAATTATGATAGTGGATCATAATAATGAAAACATGTCTAATACTTCACAACAATTACACTTATATGAAGTCGTCAACGAATTTGAATATCTAGGTGTCCGGATCAACAATAAAGGAGGCTCAAACAAAGAAATAAGGAGACGATCTGCGATGAGTCTAAATGCTATGAATAAGTTGCAACGTATCTGGCGGGATGGAAATATCAATTATTCTACAAAAATACAACTTGTTCGTTCCCTGGTGTTCTCCATCTTTACCTATGGTTCCGAAACATGGGTAATAAACTCCACGGATCAGCAATATATTGATGCATTTGAAATGAAATGCTGGCGCATAATGCTGGGTATAAAATGGCACAATAAACAAACGAACGTCTCGATCATTAAGCGTCTTAATATAGATAAACGATTGTCACAAGACATACGCGATAAAATGCACAAATTTTTCGGTCATATAATGCGTGCACGAGACTTAGACAGGACAGTCACACTAGGAAGAATGAACGGACATAGAAGAAAAGGTCGGCCAATGACCCGATGGACGAAACAAATATGCCGACGTGTTAAACTGTCAATACCAGATTTGGTACACTCGGCAGATGATCGACAACTGTGGAGGAATTTGATTGCTACATAATGGTCACGACGGTCAATTATGATCAATATACGACTGTAGATATATATATATATATATATATATATATATATATATATATATATATATATATAATCACACGTATGCGTAAGTGAAAATATATATAATTTAGCGTAATATCAGGGGATTAATTTATATATACATATGCATGAAGTGAGTAGTAATTTTCGAATTTGATTAAAAACACAAGATATATTTGTATATGGAGTGGAACAATCTCAACGGTATTGCGTCATTTTCGTGATTTAGCTTCCATCTAATACAAAATGCTATAGTAAAAAAATCATGTGGTGGTAGAGTATTTGAAAATTTGTAAGTAGAACATTTTAGCCATATATGTATTATATATACGCATATAAATATTGTGTAATATCAAGCAATTGTGGTGGTAGCTTAAAATTCAAAAATTGATATACACACGCGCATTTCTTAATATATATATATATATATATATATATATAATTATTAAGCAACCAGACGGTAACATACTGAGCGGCGCTAGTTGTCGTTTGAAATGGTAAAGTGTACAACACGCGAGGTAACGTATTGTGCATAATGCGCACGCTTCAATTAATAAGGTAAGAACGTTTTAAAGGGGTTGTATGCCTGCCGTGTATTTGACGAAGACAGTAGTACAGCTGTATATATATGAAATTGGCCGACCAAAAATCGGTCGAAAAATTTTTCAAAATCCAAATCAAATTTTACACTCACGATTTCTCTTTACCCGTTAATTTTGGTAACATTTACGTAATAAAAAATTATAGATCCCCACGTCTACTATCGTCTAACGTCAACCCGAAGCCCCTATCTATCATTAGAGCTTTAAAAATGCCCCAAAACCACAAAACCATTTAACCCCAATTTTCTCAATGAGTATTTACTATAATAATACGGGAATGCCAAAGTTAGACCCGTATTTCAATGCCGCGTAACTTTTGTTTAAATAATTTTTCCAAATCTTGAATTGTTCGCGAATTATTGCGAAAAAAGCGACTTTTGAAAACAATCGAGAGGTCCTTTTTGAAATTCTCTGGTTCAGTTTGAAATTTTTTTCGCGGTTTTTTCATTTTATGCGATAGATCTTATATAGAAATGATTATTTCAGGAGTCGGAATTGTATAAAAATGAATACGTCGCACTCTATGCCCTGCCAAAGGTAGCACGTCGGCAATATTTAAAAATTCGTAGCTCGAGACCTATCGATCGTTGTGAAAAACGGTTTTCTATTTCAAACTCGTAATTTTAATATCTCGTATATCGGTTTTATAAAACTTTTTTGAAACTGGAAATTCAAGAAGATCACGCCCAAAAGTGCCCCAACATTGAATTCCGACTACAACTTTATTTAATAGTTTTTCCTATGAAGATCGAATCAGGTAATAACAATTTTTTTCGTATCTCTAAGCCTAACCAAACTATAGCGGGAAAACCGATTTTGCTAAAGTCATATTACAATTAGAACCTTAGGTCGGGTTTAGGAATTGTTTCTCTTACTCCATACGATAGGTTTTATATAGTTACACGTATATTAGAAGACCGAACCGTTTAAAAGTTCATACAACCTCTGCAACACCCCGTCAAAGTTGTCAATTTCCAAACTTCCCACCTGTATTACTCAGTCGGTATTGGTCAGATTGAACGAATGTCTGTGTAAAACGAAATAAGTTTTTTTGTCTGTAAACCATGTTTATACCGAAAAAATTAATGAAATTAGCTACGCTAAGATGAATTTCAAATTGAGAATTGTAGGCAATTTGTCACGATTTTATTCGTCATTTCAAGTTTGAATACACATTTTTTAGATACGGCATAACCTCATGTCTTAAAATATACTCTTATATTAATATAAAGTAGGGTTAAAAGTTTATATGTAACTCAGGTGCTGGAAATACCAACGATTTTTCATACATTTGAAATATCAATTCAATGGAAACAACCGACCATGGATATTATATATACACTATATTGTAAAATATGGAGAGCAGGCGTTTGATCAATGGAATGGTGCCATTCCATCATCATACCTATACATAAAAAAGGACAAACAATCGATTGCAGCAATTACAGACTAATAGCATTAACGTCGCACGCAAGCAAAATTATGTTGACAATAATTAATGAAAGACTAAAACCACATTTATTAAAAGAAATTTCACAAGAGAATTTATTCTAGGGAAAGGGGAGCAGATAATTAATGCATGACAATTGATTGAAAAACCACGAGAATTTGATGTAAAGATGTACATGTGCTTTTGATGTTCGATTCTGTCAAATGGATGAAGCTGTGGAACATCTTGGAAATTATAGGAACTTCTAAACATCTAATATATCCCATTAAACAATTATACAAGGGCGATTCAGCCACGATTCGAACGTAAGTAATAGTACCCGATGGATTGAAAGTGGAAAGCAGAGTAACGCTCTCCTTTATTATTTAATATATATATAAGTAATTTATTAAGAGAAGAATATTTAACGATTAAAATAATAGTATCGTTGACGTATCTTAGATTATTAATTACTGTTACTCCTATCGAAATTCCACCTTCCCAGTCGTTAAATATTCTTCTCTTAATAAATTACGTATATATATATATATATATATATATATATATATATATATATATATATATATATATATATATATATATAAATTACTCTGTTATTCAGAGGATTGTATACGGCATTATCGTCCATTAATGAATCGTCACGTTCGACGATACATTATCTTGCCAATTAAATAATACTTTAATATTAATCAGCGATTCTTTTATAACGTTCAGTTGATACGAACAATCTATAGCAATAACCGGATACTTTGATACATACGTAGTCCATAGGATCTTCGTGTAGATCGTAATAAGAAGGTTTAAAAATTTTTAACCATTTAAAACATATTAGCATATTTATTTTCGCTTTATTTTAAATTCAATCTTTTTCTCTCGTTATTATTCAATAAAATTTGAACGTTTCCTAAATTTAATAAATCGTAGGTCAAAATATTTTTTCTTTCTGGAAACCTATTAGTACGTACTTCGTGTTCGAATACGATACCGGAATATCCCAAGTAAATCCTGATAATATGGAATCATTAATTATCATTAATTATTGCGCAATCCTAGCCGTGTGTAGTTAACATTTTCAAGTGGTTCATTCAGTCTATTGGAAATCATCTTGCAAGTAACGTTACTGAAGCGACCTGTGATTTTTCATTGTTTATTAATTTATGTGAAGCGATCGGTTTTTGATTAATTTAACGTAATTTTTTAAATTCTTGTACTTTTCATTAAAATATCCAAATAAAGCTTTCCTGATATTTAATTATATAAGTACATAACGAACCTTTCATTATATAGTTCGATCGTTTTAATAATTACAATTTTATAGAAAGATCTTTAGTGTTTTCAATTAGTATGGCGCAACTATGCATGTCAGTGTGTACAACAGCAGTGTTCAATGTTCCTCCCTTTAGCTTTACAGATCTGCTGATCATTTCATTCCCTGATAATTAAAACTATTGCACAATCTCAAGTAAAGTTGTTCTTATAGCAGGTATGTGCCCTTTTTTCATATCATTTGTTTTTAACATATACTCTTTTTTATCGTAATTTATTCTTTTAATGCAGATAGATCCTTACAAACTAAATATAAAATATTATATATATATATACTTTTTTAATTATATTTTATAATTAGGTTGCAAGGATCTATTTTAAGAGAATAAATATATAACAATTAAGTATATATTTATGCATACATATATATATATATATATATATATGTATGTATATGTATATATATATATATACACATACATACATACATACATATATATATACATATATATATATATACATATATGTATATATATATGTATATATATATATATATATATATATATATATATATATGTGTGTGTGTGTGTGTGTGTGTGTGTGTGTGTGTGGTATATATACTTTTTTATGATATTTTATAATTAGGTTGCAAAGATCTATCTTAAGAGAATAAATATCTAGTTTATTATATTAACCCCAGTTAGATGGTTTTAGCTTAATAGTAGCAAACAATTTCATAGAATAATTTTATTAAATTTGTAGGCAAATTTAAATTATATCCATGTATATATTGATCCTGGACAATTTCAGTTGTAGCCTTTTATTTCACAGCCAACTTCATTAATCAAATGTTTCTCTACAATTCACAACTACATATTCCGATGCAACTCTGGGATTTCTTCCCTAAGATGTTATTCAGCCTCTTCGAACTCTTCTCACAGGTGTTACAGGAGCGACCGGTTGTTTTTCATTGTTAGTCGATTTTTGTGTAATATGTATAATTTTTAGTACTTTCAGTATGCGTGACATTAAGGAAATATTTACTCTTTATAACCTAATTATAAAGTATTATGTCGGGTGTGTATAGTATATATAAATTTTTTATGATATTTTATAATTGGGTTGCAAAGATCTATCTTAAGAGAATTATATTAACCCCAGTTATATGTTTTAGCTTAATAGTAGCAATTTCATAGAATAATTTTATTAAATTTGTAGGCAAATTTAGATTATATCGATGTATATTGAACCTGTAAGAGTCTATATCCCACCACGAATAGTGAAAGAAGTAAATAAGAAAAAAGAAATATGGTTCGAAGACAAACATTATTTTATATATACGGGTAATTAAGTAAGTTATAATGGAGAATGCGAATACCCCGTATTTATGTTTTGTAGCAAAAATGATAACGAATGAATGACGATATAAATAAATACAATTTTTTTTTTAAAAAAAAAGTATAAATAGAGGTATAGTTTTTAAAAAATCAAGTACTTAAATCTGTTTCAGTTGTAAATCAGAATTTGTTACATACTCGTAGTATAATATGAGCGACATAATAGAGAGTTTCGAATATTTCGATTATAGACCGTCTATAACGGAAAACATAAACGAGTCGGGGACGGAGTTTTCTATAAACATATACAACGAAGAGATCGTAACTCAACTATTTGAAAGTTTGCTCGTAATAACTGGGAAAATAATGTTAAAAGACGAAAAAAAGTTAAGAGAAATACGAACAACTCCGTACAGGAGAAATGAGGAAACAAATAAAACTAGAGGAGGAGGAGTGCAAGAACATTGTTAAACCTCTAAGAGCGATACATACTCAACTAGCCAATACATTACCATCCATATTAACCCGAGATAAATCTATCGCTCCATTAGCTGTTGGTTCATTCGAAAAAAGTATAGAACCTCATGAAATACCAAAAATATACACAACAGCAGCGTCAGCTATAGAACCCTCTATCGAAATACCACAGGAATTTGTACAAGCATTAGGTCTGGTAGCCTCCAAATACATGAAAAACTATTTGTCGAAAAATGTAAAGACAGATTCCACTTTTAGTATACGTATCGAGGATGAGACTATGTTCATGGGTAATTCACCGATAATTATAGAGAACGATAATATAAAGTTACTAAATACCGACTACTGGTACGAAGGTTCGCGAGGATTATGGGAGTTATTAACATTGGAAAAACCTAAAAATTACAACGAAAAAGACTTGAAAGCATACGAAGAACTTTTGTTAAAAACTAATTCGTATAAACAAAAAAATGACCCGAATAATCCTCCGGGCTTGAAAAGTAGTACAAGAAATAAATATAACGTCATAATTAAGCCGATTTTAATTAAACATAATATTTTAAAAATCGTCGAAAAAACTGGTGCAGGATTACAAAGAATACGTATACTGGAACAATATCGACGAATTGTTAGACAGATTGTGTATATTATATTGTGAAGTAAAAGCCAGTAATAATAACCGTTTAATAATTAAAGAAATTATAAACATTTTACAAGAATTTAAAGAAAAGGATGGATTACAAACAAAAAAAAAGACTAGAAAAAATCGTGCAAATTCTACCCGTAAAAAAAAAGGTAGCGGACTGATTAACGATATAATCGACAAATTACCTTTCGAGGCTCATTTACCGGGCGGTTATCAATACGCCGGTCCTGAAAAATTTGGACGACAGACATAAAGCGGATTTACAACTGGAAAATGAAGCGTGGAAACGTGTACTCGCTAAAGATTCCAATTTAGCCGAAAAAGCTAATGCGTGGCTTGTAACAAACAAAGCCAAAAGAGTTGTTGGTGTTGGTTACATCAAACATCTGGTTAACATAAGCACGGAACATGGGAAATTGCGAAAACTAATAAACCCGTGACTAAAAACAAAATAAAACGAGAAATAAAGATTCTTTACCGTTAACCGAATATCAAATTAAAAGGATTAAAAAAGATTTACCTATAAAATTATCGGTTAAACAACTTGAACATATAAAAGTAGGCGATCGTTAATAACCAACGCTATAAACACGTATAATAATAAGAAAGCAAACGATAAGTTAATAGAAGAAATATGTCATAATAAAGCGATGGAAGGTGAAAGACTATACGTCAAAAAACAAACCTAAAGACGGTAAAGGAATATACATAAATAAAAAACCTAAAGAAGGTAACGGACTTTACTAAGGGTATATAAAAAAAAACATCCCGATTAAACCGTTGAGTAATGTAGAATTGACGAAATACGCCCAACATATTTCGCACATTAGAGGTATTTTTATAAGAGATAAATTACCGAAAAACCCGTTAGGCGTAGAGACGGCCATAACTAATTTACATAACTACGATGGTCCGAGAACTCACTGGGAATGTTATAGAAAAATAGGAAATGTTGTAAATTATTACGATTCTTTCGGGGTAATGCCACTGTACGAATTACTAAGGTATTGGAGCCCTAATTGCACGGGATTTTACATTTACGAAGTAAATCAAAATATGGATCAAGTTATATGCGGTCATCTATGTTTAAAATATTTATACGATACAAGTAACATTAAGGAATAGTATATATAGGTCGAGCGATAGAAGAATTAAACGCTTTATCGATATTACTGTAATTACTTTTGCATAACCATCAATTTTTCGGCCGTTTTTAAACGACTTAATTTTATTCGGGAAACGACTATTTTAAACAACTCAATTTGTTTCGGCCGTTTTTAAACGACTATTTATGGTATAAATACGATTATTGATCGAGAAAATGGCTCCTAATAATAAACAAAGTGATCATATACGATTTTGTTGTAGTAGTAAGTGTTTTGCGATAGCGAACCGGTTGGCGATCGGCGCTATGGTACCGGGACTGTATGTATGAAATGGGCGGGCCGCCATCAGGAATTTAAGAACCATGTTCTCTATGAAAATTGAAGAATAAATGTAAAATCATAATAATAAAAATAGCAACATGAAATATAAGAGGACTTAACCATCAAGGCAAACTTGGTATAGTAGAGAATATTACTAAAGAAATAGCGATAGTTGGCATAGCCGAGACGACGCACTGGAAACAGAGTGGACATTTTGTATCAACCAGCGGTAACTTGATAGTATGTTCAAGCAATGAAAACGAATTCAGTAAACGGAGTAGCTATAATAATAAATTCAGCGATATCATCGGGATTACTAGGATATGAAACAATAAGTGATCGTATTATATCAGTAAAAATAAAAGGGAAGCCAGTAAATATAAATATTCAAATATACGCACCAACAACCTAAGGGAGCTTGAATCGCCAATTATGAAAGCTGAAATAGAAGTCGCATTAAAGAAACTAAAAGATCGAAAGGCAGTAGGAGTGGATGGTAGAGCTGAAGAAATGGTGAAAGCAACGGAAGAATCATGAAAAAAGGTATTGCATATGATTTGTCAAAAAATATGGGAAACTGGCAGCTGCCCAGAAGAGTGGACAAAATTAGTATATGTACCACTACACAAAAAGGGCCCTACAGAAGATTGTGGAATCTACCGCACAATATCATTGATTATTCATACCAGTAAAATACTTACAACACCGCCTTAAATACTATATCCTACCACAAATTTCGGAAGAACAAGCTGAGTTTGTACCAGGTAGAGGCACACGTGAACAGCTATTAAATATAAGAATAATAATAGAAAAATGCAACGAATATAACATTCCGGGACTGTTTTGTTTTTTAGATAACCAGAAAGCTTTTGACAACATCAAGTGGACGAAAATGTGGCAAATATTACTAGAAATAGGAACACCGAAGCATCTGATTTATTTAATTCTATAATTGTACTTAAATAATAAAGGTTTTAGTAAACTGGAGAATGAAAAATCGAGATAGTTTTCAGCTAGAAAGGGAGAGTACAACAAGATTGCTGTATCTCAATGATTCTATTCAACATGTACGGGGAACGGATTGTAAGAAAAACAATGGAAGGATAGCAAGGAGGGATATCTATCGGAGAGAAAAAAATTACAAATATTAGATTTACAGACGACACTGTATTACTGGCCAGCACAACGCAAGAAATGTTTGAATTACTATCAAGAATAGATGTGGTCAGTAAACAGGCAGGCTTAATAAGGAATATATATAAATGTTCAATGCTTATCATCGACAAAGAAAACAGAATACAACAATCACTGACTCTGCTGCGATATTGAAATTAAAGATAAATTAACTTATTTGGGTGCATGCATATCCGAAAATGGTGGATCAGAAGAAGAAATAAGGAGACAGTTAGCTCTTGCAAATGTCGGAATTGGTAAACTCAATTGTATATGGAAAAATCATAAGACCTCTAAAACAACAAAACTGTTACTCCTCAAAGTGTTAATTTTCTCCATAACAACATACGGCTTAGAAACCTGGACGATTAAAAAATCAATGAGGAAAAAGCTGGAAGCTTTTCAAACGAAGTGATAAAGACAAATTTTAATGATCCCATGGATGGTGCACAGAACAAATGATTCCGATTTAAAAGAACTGAAAATCAAACTCACTGAGCAATTAGATCCATTAAAAGACACACGCTAGGCTTCTTTGGTCAACAAGCAAATGGGCTGGAGAAAACAATTCTGCAAGGAAAGATTAATGGAGAAAGTAGACAAGATAGACCTATGAGCCTTTACATTGATCAGATCATAAGGTGATGTAGATCAGACATACAACAAATCATGAATCTAGCGCAGAATCGATATAAATGGCGACGTCTTGTAACTTGCATCAAATAAGGTCACGACATCTCGATCAGATAACGAAACGAGAAGATATATATATATATATATATATATATATATATATATATATATATATATATACAGTGATTATGACTGGTGAAATATTATTCTGTATAAAAGAAGTTCTAATAAAAGTGACGAGTAATGAACTCAGGGCATTATAATTTTTTTTTTAACATGAAGGAGTCTAGAAAACTTATTTATATTTTTGAGCTTTACAAGTGAAACATTTTCAAAATTAAACTTTTTTAGGAAAATCTGTTTGATTTTGAATACTCCTGAGATGTGAATTCAAAATGTCTCATTTTTGAAAGGACCTCTGCAGGATAAACATCTCAAAACGATTTATTCATGATGAAATTTTTAGGGAAGTGAAAATTGAATAGTCTCAATGAGTGATATGTGAATATATAGTTGTATTACGAACATGCACGCACACATAGATATATAATATATATACAGTGTGTACACATTATTAATTTGTAATGCCTTCAAATTTCACCTTCCGACACTTGCACATCGCTAGAGTAATCCGAAGTAAGTTTAAAATTTGCAGGCTTTTATTTTAACTCATCTCTTAATGCCTGCAAACAATCCATTTCGACACCTGCACTTCTTCCAAAGTAACGGTGCTCGAGATTTAATATTTTAATTACAGTTACCAGCGTATTTGCAGTAAAGAGCAAATTTGTAAGCTTGCAATATTCGTCCAAATAACAATCGGTCTGTTCAGAGTCAGGCCCAAATTTCCAAAACGTTATTTCCATATAGGTTATTTTAAATTAATCAATACATTACGTGTATGTAAAAAATTTCACACGAATTTATTATTACTGAGATGACTGATATATATATATTTTTTTCCCATATAGTGACGTTTTTAGAGAAGTCAGCATGCTTGATTAAGATGTAGATAGTCCCCATATTATCACGTTGGGTAAGCTGTAAAGGCAACCCCATTAAAAAAAAAAAAAAAGGCTGAGATATATATATGTGTATGTATATATATATATATATATATATATATATATATATATATATATATATATTTAAATATGTAAGTACAAGAAACCTCATTTATATGCATAAGATGTGATAAATGTATAACACGCCACTTTATTTAATATGTTTGTATTTATCACCGGGATATTAAGGTAATAATTTAAATATCTGATACAAGCAAAATAAAAATTATTCACGATTTTAAACATTTTATGTTATACTGATAGAAATATAAGTAAAAATAGAAACCAAAAAAAAATTACGGAAAATTTGCATTATATATATATATATATATATATATATATACGTCTGAAAGAAGGATGATCATGTGTTTCTTTATTAGATTCTTAAAAATATTTTTATGTGAAATCAATTATAAATAAAAAGATAAATTGTCATTCACACACTATTCGAATAAAAGAATAATTGAAATTTGTATACTATCGTAATGTTTAATACATATGAAAATCATGTATGCGTATATCCACACATCTGACAAGTACTTATAGACCCATGTATACACACACACACACACATATATATATCTATATATATATATATATATATATATATATATATATATATATATATATATATAGATATAGAGAGAGAGATAGGTAGATAGATAGATAGATAGAGAGAGAGAGCATAAAATAGGAAGGAAACATACCCATACGTGCTATATATATAGGTAAAAATATAGAATAAAAACTGAAAGGAACGTATTGTTATATATATATATATATATATATATATATATATATATATATATATATATATATATATATATATATATATATACGTATATATACATAACCTGAAAAAAATATTTTTTTTTTCAGACTAAAACAATTATTTTTCTCTCCAAGGTTTTTATTTTTTTTTAATTATATTTCTGATAGATATTTATTATTATTATTGTAAGATGTTTATTATGATTATTTAAAAAACGGCGGTGACCTAGCTCGTGCTGAAATGCTGATTCTGCGGAATTATGGACTTGGTTGCGCCTGGCCCCATTTTCGCGTTCGCCCAAAACTCTAGTGTCTGTCTGTGATTTGCGAATATTTTCATTATAATCACTGCATTAGGCTATTTTTATCACACATAAACATAAAATTTATTTCTTTTTTTTTTAATTTTGTCTGTCTGTCTATTCCGACTTAACTCAAAAACTATTATCGGATTCATTCTAAGCTTTGTTTCACATTGATATCACAAATAAGACAAAAATTACAATAGTAGTAAACAGCGATATCTTTGCCAAATTGTTTAACACGGTTTCACTACCAACACACCCAATACAAATCACGTTTTGTCGCGTGGTTGGGGGCGTGGCCGAAATAATAAACGTCGTTATATATATATATATATATATATCATCATCATCATCATCATCATTGGTCGTAATCCTCCGAAGGGATGTCGTGACCACAATTCATGTTATTGCTTCTTGTGCTAATGTACGCCAATCTATTACGGTTTTCAGCCAGTGTTGCCAGACCTACCGTTTTTACGGTAGATCTACCGTTTTTCAGAGATTCCTACCGCCATACCGTTATTTCCCGAAATATTTCATAAATCTACCGCTTTTTCCAATATTTACGTTAATTCATTAATTTCAGTGTTTTTTTTTATACTTTGAACAATTAAAACGTCCATTAATCATTTTTTCAATCACTATTTACCTTCGTTAAAATATTGCCTGTGTTAGTGTATTAATTGGAGCAGAGATATAGAGTGACAGAAAATAGATGATTCAGCCGGAAGGTTAGACAGTTCAAGTTTTTATGCGCTGATCGGCATGCGACAAAATACATATATAAAAAAAAGAGAATGATATTAAAGCTCACTTTTGATGTTGCAGTCAGCGCAACAGAAGGCGCCTACAAGACGCGACCCAAGGAAGAAACACAACCGAACAAAAAACACCCGACAAAGATTAAAAGTGTTTACGATTCATTCTTTAATAAGTTCGGTTTTTGTGTTTGTATTTCCCATTCGCGCACTCTACAATGAGCACAGCCTTTATTACAATTACATTCTAGCCACCGGTCTCCGCTGATAAAACTATGTACCTGTCAACTCAGCTTAAATATTTTGGTAAGTAAACATACATTCGCATGGTTTTAATTCCACATTCTAATTTTATAATAATAAAACAAAGTGATATGTAAAAATAATGAATATCTGGTTAAGTAGGTTCTACTGCTTCTATTGTGTAATTATTTGATGAAACACACATTTCGAAAATTGATTATTCTATGTTTAGAATGAAATATTTCATAATTTCTTGTAAGGGAAGATAAACAATATATTTTGTGTTTCCCGATTTTGCAATGATTGTGGGAGTATCGTATTCTACCGTTTCTACCGTTTTTTTGTAAGGTCAACTACCTCAAAGCATCTGGCAACACTTTTTCAGCCTCTCGCGCACATTCCACGAACGATTTCCCTGTTGCTTTCCTTATGGAATCGGTCCATCTGGTGTATACTCGTCCTCGAGGTCGTTTTCCGGACGTATTTCCCTATATAATTAAATTTCGAAATTTTCGTTTGGACGTGTCTGGTTAATCTTTTTGTAATTTTGAGCCTGTTTAATATTGACATATTTGTTTGTTTGGATGTCCAGTGTATTCTCACCATGCGTCGCCAAACCCACATTTCAAAGCTGTCTATGCATTTTTCATCTGTCGCTTTTAACGTCCAAGTTTCCGACGCATACATAAATATTAAAAATATGAAGCATTGCTCAAGTTTCATTTTCACTGCATTCGTGATGGATTTATATTTCCATATTTTGTTTAATCTATTCGTAGCATTTCGTGCTAACTGAATTCTGCGTTTTACTTCATTTGCGGAGCTACCTACGTCTTCTATTAAAGACCCATTTCTTCCCATTCGTTTGTAATTAATAACATTCTTTCTTAATTGTTTCGGTGCAGCGTTATAGGACACAGTACTGGTGTAAATGTAAAACGTGGAACAACATTACTCCTGATTTGGTGTCTCCTTCGTTAATAGATATATTAAATTTACTTGAATATTTTATGACAAAGTTTAATTTATATAATTCAGTAATAATGGTAATCTTAAATTTTATCTACGTTTCTTTTTTTTTCTTCTTACGTATTTATTGTTTACCGTTAAATTTTAATCCGCGGGATTATTATTTTAATTTTAATCGATAATATTAACAAATGTTCGCTTATACGAATTTTGTCTTTGTACTTAAATTAAATTATTGGAATTTATATTAACGAGCTGTAAATAAATATTTGTTCATCACGCAGCCTAAAACGAAGCATCAACGTCCGTACGGCTGGGAAAAAGACGGTAATAATCGTCGTACTAATAAGCTTACAAACGGTTCATCCCGTTTCGCTAGTCTGCCGCACGACGGTCCATCCGTCGATTGCGACGATTATCATCAAATGTCCGCTGCCTGGCTACAATGGCGTAATAACGGTCACGTACCGCCGCGTACTTTAGCGTCCAATTCAGAGAAACATCGCGAAGTTAGAAGATGCCCTATAGAACAACAACAACAACAATTAGAAACGTCAGAACCGACGATGCTGACTCAAACGGCGTCCGTTTTGAATACGGTCCTCGAAATGACCGACGACGATGCAGCCAATTTTTCCGACGATTCTTTGGAGGATGTGCCTCCGCCTCCACCACCGCCATCGTTTCCACCGCCGCCTGTTCCGACGGTTCAAACGAACAGTAAAAGAAACAGCATCGCGTGGGAAGTACCTTTGGATGTCGATACTGAAGCTTTATTGACACCCGGCAGTACTAAAGTGGTCGGTGCTAGAAGACGTCGCAAATCGACCGATAGATCTAGTAAGTAGTTATATATGCAAATTTGTAACGATTCTTTTTTTCTAACAAACTCTTTCACGCTATACATACATATTATATATATATATATAATCATCATCATCATATTGTGCTCAATCCTAAGATTGGTTTGTCATTGATTTCCATCTCTGTCGATTCTGTGCCATCCATTTCAGTTCGTCATACGATGACGCCGTCACATCTTCGAGTATCTGTGAAATGTAATCTATTCGCGGCCTTCCAATCACATTCTTTCCTGGATGCATCCCTTTCTATTAGATTAGCCCTTCGTGTCGCAGTGCCTATCATTTGGGTTCTTCTTTTTACTATTATATTTAACAACGTCGGTTTTTCATTAATTCTTCTCAAAAGTTCCTCGATGGTTACCTTATCTGTCCATTTGATTTTCAATAATCTTCTGTAATACCAGAGTTCTAATGTCATCCGTCTTCGCTTCTCGTCTTTCGTCATTATCCAAGTTTCCCAATGCTGAATACATATACTTGCAGCAGTCTTTTCCTAACGGCTAGATCTTTGTTTTTCGATGTCAATAAGCTTTTCTTATTATAAAACGCTGCTTTAGCTTAGGCTATTCTGTTTTTTATATCCCTTTTACTCCTACCATCTTTGGTCATTACGCTTCCCAAGTAACAAAATTCGTTTACTTGTTCTACTTAATATCGATATTAAATTGATTCCTTATATTATTATATTTATCGCATACTAATATTTTGATCTTTATTTTGTTTATTTTCATATTATATTCCTGCAGCATATTTTCCATTACGTTTACACTTTTATTCGGTTCTTTTTCTTATTCAGCTAATACAGCAATATCATCGGAAAATCTAACCATACTAACATTTTCCCCATGTATTTGGTATTCCTTTAACTTTTCCTTTAGTTATGTAAACATTGAATAACATGGGTGACAAGATGCATCCTTGTCGTACACCTTTTCCAATTTTTGCTTCTCTTTCTTCTTTTCCTTATATTTTAATTCCATGTTTTTTAATATTATAAACATATTTTTCCATTCGACATTGATGCCTTTTCCATATCTATAAATCCTGTAAATGTGCTGTTTCCTTTCCTTATTTTTCCTGTAATGATTAATCGTAAAATATTGCTTCTCTATTACTTTTGTTTTTTCTAAGACCAAATTGATCTTCTGCTATTTGTTCTGCTCTTCTATATAGAACTTTTGTTAAAATTTTTAAAGCATGTGACAATAAACTGTTAGTTCTATGTTTTTCACGCCTTTTCTTTTTTCGGTATTGAGACTATTATATTCTTTTTAAAATCGTCTGGTATATTGCCTGTCTCATATATTTCATAAATAATATTATACAATTGTGTAATTCCTTCTCCAATATTTTGCCATAATTCAGATGGTATTTCATCTATCCCAGTCGCTTTGCCGGGTCTTAACTCTTGTAACGCTCTGTCAAATTCGGCTCTTAATATTTTATCGCCTTTATCGTCTATATCTACCATATTTTTTTTTTTCGATAATTTCTTCTTTATCATATCCCATATATAATTCTTCCAAGTAATCTGTCCATCTATCCACTATGTCTCCATCTTCAATTAGCAAATTTCCAAATTTATTTTTTATATTCCTACTTTTTGTTCTATAGTTTGAAAAATTCTTCCTTATTAGTTTGTATGCTTCTTCAGTTTTTCCTTCATTAATTTTTTGTTCAACCTCCGCACAATTATTTTGTATCCATTGTTCCTTTGCCTTTTTACATTTCCGATTAATTTCATTCATCAAGTATTTGTACTGAATCTTGTCTTTACCTTTAAATGTTCTTCGTTTCTCCATTAAATTTAAAATTTCGTTATTCATCCATTTTTTCTTAGCCCTTTGTTCACTTTTTCCTAATATGGTATTCGCTGTGTTCATTACTTTTGTTTTTAAATGTGTTCATTTTTCTTCAATACCTAAACTCCCTTGTGTTTTAGTAGACTGACTGACCGGTTTTTTTTAATTTTATTTTTTTATATCATTATCTTTTAATTTTTCTATATTTAGTGTCAATTTATTGTTTTTCTTGAGATTTTTAAATTTTAAACAACATTTCATACACACTGGATTATGATCACTACGTCAGCCCCAGGATAACTTTTGCAGTCTTTAACTTGGTTTCTAAATCTCTGTTTCACCCGTACATAATCTATTTGATATCTGTTGTTATCTACTGGGTTTTTCCACGTGTAAATTCTTGTCTTCTGATTTTTATACATAGTATTCGAAATAAATTATGTTTCATACAGAATTCTATTAACCTTTCGCCTCTGTCATTTCTACTTCCTAGGCATATGCTCCTATAATTTTTCCTTCCTTTTCTCAACCTACTGTGGCATTCCAATCGTCCATTATTATTAGATTTTCCTCCGATTTCACATGCTTAATTACTTCTTCAATGTTTCCATATAATATATATATATATATATATATCATTGTCGGTTGATTAACCAATATTTCATGAGGTAGCCTCTTTTTGAATTTCCGATTAAAAGGCATGTTGTTTATTTAGCATTCACGCTAGTTTGAATCGTAAGTGTGGTATTTTTACTATTTCTGAATAAGTATGTAAAGTTAATTTGTTGATCTGTTAGTATCGCTACAGTTCAGTTATTTACGAATACCGTTATATGGTTTCGAATTTTATTCTCGTCATTGTACTGATCATTATTACATCTAATGTATCGGGAAAATTTCGTAATTATAACTATCCGTATATCGACAATCATCCTATTTTATATCAAATGTATATTATTACCAGATAAACCGATTTTTAACTTTATATAACTTTTCAATACGCTCGACTACTATGAGAATATTTTTATTTTTATTTTATATTTTTTAATAATTATTATTAATTTCGCAGGTATCAACATGCTCTTAAAACAACATTTTATATATATATATATATATATGCCGACGGGCATATCGCGTTAAGTACGACGGCTTTCCGTCTAATTGCCAAAGTTAAGCAACGGTACTTGGAAGGGTAACCGCCGGCTCAGTGTGTTGTGTGTTGTGGTATCACCCAATTTGCCAAAATAACTGACGCTGCCCTGATATTAAAAAGAAAAATAGAAATTGGAAAAAATGATTTTTATTGATAATACAAAAAATATTATCCGCTTATAAATTCATTTTTACCTACCTGTAGATTACCTGTAGATTTACGTGCCATGTACTACACCTAGGCCAGAGGCACGGGAAAGGAGAGAACGTAAGGTTAGTGAGAATCAGTAGAAAGTTGGAAGAATAAATTGGAAGTACGGATTGTTAAATTAGATTATATAAATTGGAGGATTTAAGAAAATTTAATAAACTATTGGAAGCATCTTGCGTTGTAGGAAAGAATGTTTAGGAGCCTGAGTAGTTTGTCGAGGATAGAACGTTGGGAATTGAATTGCACACATTCAAGGAGAATGTGTTCGACGGTAATGAGGACATTACAGGTTGAACAAAGAGGAGGAGGAAGATTTTGTAGGATATAGCTGTGTGGAGATATTAGTATGACCTAGGCGCAGTCGAGCAAGTACAACATCATCTCTTCTGTTTGCCGAGTGAGATGGATTCCGGAGGCATGTAGTCTCTCGAACTGATCGCAGTTTGTTGGTGAGTGGAAGTGCAGATCACTGGAGGTTCCATGATTTACGCACTGAAGATTTTATGAAAGTCTGGAGATCTTCCATTGGTGTAGGCAGGAGCGGGAATGGTTGAAGCAATGAGCCTTCTCTTGCTGCACTATTCGCTTGATCATTTCCTTGTGTATCAACATGCGATGGAATCCATGTGAGAACTACATGTTTACTAGAAGTTATGATCCAATAACCAATTTCTTTAGCCAGGGGGTGTAATTTAGGATCATGAAGATTACTAAGGCATTGTAATGATACAAGAGAGTCCGTGCATATTAAGAACGACTGGTCAACGACAATGTTTGAAATATCCATTACCACCATTTTTATGGCATATAATTCCGCCGATAGTATTGAGTAATGGGGTGAAGTGGAGAAACGAACTATAGAGTCCTGGAAGGAAACGAAAGCGCTCCTACTCCAGTTTTGTTTTTAGAGCTATCGGTGAAGTATAAGCTATGAGATGGGTACCGTGAAATCATTTCTAGGTAAGCTGCTTTTATTACATGTTTAGGAGTATGATTCTTTGAAAATTTGGTGAGACTGAGGTCTATCGGAATAGTGTGCTCACCCCAGGGAAGAATGATATTAAGGGAGGAAGGAAAAACTGGGGGAAGGTAGATTTGAAGAGAGGACAGGATATTTTCTATTTGTTTAGCAAAAGTAAGAATTGAGGGGGAAGATTTGGAACCAAAGGTTGAGGAGTGGAAACGAAGATTATGATTTGAGTAGAAGTGAATAAAAGAGAGAAGTAGAGAACGCTGCCTATGTAGATCAAGAGGGAGTTTTCCAGCTTCGCATATGATGCTGTAAACTGTGGTCGTTGGGAACGCACCGATGGCCAGTCGGACTGCTATGTGATGTATTGTGTTAAGGGGTGAAAGGATCTTTTTACTAGCGGAACTGTAGATTTCGACGCCATAGTCAATTTTAGGTTTTATAACAGCATGGTATATTTTTAACAGAGTTGAACGATCTGATCCAAATGTTGAGTGTGAGAGCATTTTGATAATGTTAAGTCTGGAAGTGCATTCCGATTTAATATGCGCTACATGAGGTTTCCAAGTTAGCTTGTTATCAAAAATTATCCCAAGATATTTAACGACGTTTGAAGATTTAATGCCTATGCCATTCAAGTAAACATTAAGTTCATATTGGCAGTTTCGTATTTGACAAAAGTGAACTGCGGAAGTTTTAGAAGGAGCAAACTTCATTCCATGTTTTAGGGACCAGAAAGTAAACTTATTTATAGCATCTTGTAAGGAATTTTCACCAAGACTGACATAAGGAACCGAGATAAATATTACAAGGTCATCGGCATAAGCAGCCGTCCGCGAATATTTCAGTTTTGAAGGGTAGATAAAACCTTGTATACAGGAATCTGGTCGAAGGCAGAAGACGGCTAAAACGTGGTGTTTATTAATGAAGGAACTTTGTATATAATTCTTTAGGAACATGAGTTGGTCGACTGAAGATAGGTCTGAATCCGCACTGAACGCTGGTTAACAGTTGTCTAGACTCGAGAACCCAGAGGAGACGGTTGTTAACATCTTTCAAAAATTTTACAAATAACAAATGTTAATGAGATGAGGCGGTAATTAAATTCATTTTTGTGTGTATCACTTTAATCATTCTAGAAAATTTGACGGAAATTTTATATCAATACTAGTTGATTTATATTCTCTTCAATGCACATTACCGATCGTCGTGCGGTAAATAACGATAACGGTAATCGGAACATTTTATAATCAGACTTGTGTTGAATATAAAGTCGAACTACGTGTGTATTCTTTTAATTACAATATTTTGTTTTCCGATGTGTATAATCCAGTTCATTATCGTTTTTACTGTTTATAAAACTTTCTGACGCTTCGGTTATTCATCGATATCATAAAAATCTTTCTACGAATCATATTTTTTATTCGTTTTTTAATCGGTCTATCTTTGTTTCGTCGAGCTACTGTCTCATTTATAAGAATAGAAAATCCGATGATTAATTTCGAGATGTATTTTGATATCCGAGCGCTATCTAGCGTCGAATTTGTAAAGTACGAATGAATTATATTTTGTCTAGAAAGACAAATATGTTAAAAATAAATTTTATAATACTTACGCATATTTCGTAGTTTCTGGTTCCTTAAATAAAGTTGAATCGAAGTTTCTATTTCGAAATTTAAAAAATAAATAAATATTTCGACACATTTTTCTCCCCCGATAATTTTTATTTTATTTTTAGTTATAAAATGTGTCAACAATTTGTTTGGTGTTTTTCTTTTCATCTAAATTAAAGATATTTAGTCGAACGTTATACACGTTATCGATTTAAGTAATATTCAGAAATATTTCGAAACTGAATCGAGTGAAATTGTCCTAAACCCGATTTCAATAATGTAAAAAAAAAAAAAAACATCTACGAGTAATTACTAATTTAATAAAAGTAGTATTAATCCTTTTCACTCGTACATTATAAAATTTTGACGCGAAATTATAAATTTTATACACGGGTGTTTATTTCTCAGAGGTATTTTCGATGTATTTATATAAATATTTTAAAACTTGAGTCATTTCACGTCGACCGAACACATAAGCTTCCGCAAATATTAAATAAAACCTTGCAACGTATAGTCAATGAAATTGAAAATTGGTCGAGCAAATGGAAATTGACGATAGCTGAGTGTCTAAGACTACCCGCATTATATTTACTAAAAAGAGAATTGTTCGCGATAGATATAATATCTTTATCGAAGGTAGGCAAATTTGGAGTTCACCTAGACCTTAACGCCGGTTCAGCATATTAGAGCGAAAAAAATGGAACTCAACTTAAAGACTAAACAACTCTACTGGTTACTTGGTACGCATCCACGACTTCATACTACAAGCAAATTATTACTGTACAACGTCGTATTCCATATGCAGTGGAATTGTGTGGCTGTACGTCTAACAGACTTATCAAACCGTACGCTTTACGAAGATCTATAAAATACATAGAGGTTGTAATTCACGTAGCGATTCAAAAGCATGTATGTATACTACAGCTCCATACAAATCCACTAGCAGACAGTTTATTGAAGAAAATAGCAAAGGTTATTAAAAAGTAGAACGATGATGAATTAGGTGTAGCCAATTCAAAATCTAAATTGAGAGCTTGCTAGTATGCATGTTCTCAAGAAATCAAGTACGTTCTCAAGAGACAACATACATTTGTCAGTACCTTATAAGAGTAGGATAAAAAACAGTTCACGTCGACCGAAAAATATGCAACATTTTTCGTTAGCATTAAAATTTCACGTATGAAATTTGAAACGGTTAATTATTTTAATTATCGACGAATGATTCTCGAAAATTGTTTTAATAATTTTTTTGTTTATTCGTGTGTAATATTCGATAATACGAAATTCGACGTTTTGTTTTTATTGTACCATTTTATTAGTTTTGATTTTTATTTATTATAATTTTTTTTTTTTTTTTGTAACGCGATCTGTATTTATAACAATAAACAGCAGTCAAGACATGTTAATATCGAAGCTCGGAAGAAGGATCTCAATGGATGCTGATCTTACTTAATGATGATTTTACGTTAAATTAAAATTATATGATTTGTGAGTAATCAGGATCGATGTTGAGGCTGAAGAGGATTGAATTTTACACAGTCTGTCAGCAGATTCTTCTTGCCTAATATATTTAAGCTTTGGTCGAATCTTTCCTTATATCTTGTACTTGGGCTGCGCATAACAGAAATTATCTTCAAATCCTTCGAGATGTCGTCATTTCGTATAAACCTAGGTGCGTTAACAATCCTACGTACAATTTTTGCTTGTGCCCTTTCCTTAGGAGCTATATTGAGTAGGATGCAGTACTCCATAGATCAATGTCATAATTATGTTCAAATTATCGATTTATAAAGCGGAACTTTATTTTACTGAATTTCTTCCAACCATCCAGTCCATATTTCTCACTTTTAATCTGATCTGTGTACGTTTGAAGGTTATGTCCGAGTCAATCTCTGGTCGAGATGTAAGGTATTCCACACTACTTGCTTTTGGAATTGGCTTTTTGTTGAGGTATATCGGGCTGGCTGTTCCGGTTTTCAATGTATTACATTCAGGCACTTATTTTCATTTTCCTTTTTAAAACGGAAAACGTATTTAAATTTTAATTTAAAAAAAAAGAAATTGATCGTCTCCTTTCGAAACTAACGTCCGATTATTTCTACAGGTACAAGTTCATTATCGGCCGTACAGACGTTAGACGATTGGCCGGAACCGCCGACTAATCTAGAAGATACGATTTTCACCAGTACGAATACCACCACCTCCGATACAGACGCCGACGATAGTAAAGAAAATTCGTTAAATTACGGTAGAAAATCGGGTTCGATCAGTTCGACCGGTACTTACGTTATTCGAAAGGGAAGTCGGAAGAAAAATCGTACGCAGTTAATCGTTGACGATACTTATCAATCGCCGATCGTAATTCACGGAGAAATAAAACGATGCAGTTCGAATTTCGATAATATAAAACTATTATTGAAAGAAGGTCTGATAGAAGGTCTAGACGATTCACCGCCCGATTTTCGACCGCCTAGCAGACCGCCGTCTTCTAATCTAACGAAGGTCGTTTCGTTACCTAATCTGTTAAGCGACGATACGACGAAAAAAGACGCTAGAAGAAAATCGAACAGGAGAACTAATCAAAAAATCGACGATAATGATGATGATGATGATGATGATAATCGTAATAAGCAAAGTATCGCCGTTCAAGTATCGGCCGATTTCACCAGTTTGAATAAACAGATAGCCGAACAAAGCGCCGGTTGTCAAACAGATTTAGAATTAAATTGTTGCCATCACGTTACTGACGGCATTAATACGACTGCCGAAGATAATTACCATCGTCTAAATGAACGGAACGACGCTAACGTATCTCCGGAATGGCCGGATAAAGATAATCCCGAAGCTAGGACGAAAATTGTCGATGGAAAGTTATCTAGCGCCGTTTCTGTCGATAGTGATTCCTCGTCTATCGAAGATTTATTGACGTTCGGATCTAAATGCGATAAAAAAAGGTCGATGAAATTAAACGTATCATCATCGAGAAAAGAATTACTAGAAAATGGCCCTAGTAGCAGTAACAATAGTAGTAGTAATATTAATAATAATAATAATAATTATTCGACTAATGACGCGAATTCGCCGTCTTATCCGGAAGAAAGACCTCCGTCAACCGCCGATTTTCCAATATCGGTAGAAGTACTACATCATCCTCATCAAAATCAACATCATCACCATCATCATCATCATCACGAATTCGGGCCGTTACCTCCGTCACCGGTCGAAGAGGTGGAAGAAGAATATTCGGACGCGTTACTGCATCACCAAACTGTAAGTAACGGTAAATCTGCGGTCGGATCGCCGGAATCGTCGATGGCGTCTACGTCGTCGCATCGATATTTCGAAAAGAAGAAAAACGACTACACCAATTCGTCCAGGCGAGTGACCTCGTCCGCATCCAACGTTAATAATAACCACCATAATCACAATAATAAATTGTCGTCGTCAAATTCGGAAATGTTCGCGCACCGAACCGATCGTAATCATTATAACGTCAGCAGCAACAACAGCAGCCTCAGAACGAGATCCGTCGATGCCGGCTATACTCGCAATCGTAAAAATCAGTTTCTTTCATCTCGCAAAGAGGTATTTATCACCGTGATATTTTATTAATATTATATATTCTTTCGAAATGCTTAATTAATTTTTCGAAGTTTAAGTAATATTCATGAATGATTTGAAATATTTCAATTTATTCGCTGTTTTATATTTTGTAGGAAACAAAACAAACGCTTTTATAAATTTGAAACGAGTTGTTACCATTATTATAAAATTTTAAAAAAAAAGTGTAAAATAAAACTTAATCGTAACGAACGAGACAACAAGAAGGACTTAATTATTTGCGGAAATTACCTTATTATTACCGATTAAAAAAGCATGACTAAATAAATGGAATGTGTCACATACATTAATTGGATTGGTTTTGATAAAGCTTAATAATTTGGAACGTGTGAGAATATTTGTGTCCTTCTTGTGGGTGCTGGGTCATATAGGCACGCCAAACAATGAATTCGTTGTCTCATTAGCTAAAGACGCGTCATCTAATATCGTAGAACTTTCCTTGGTCTCTCACAAAGACATCATTCACTCTATTCTGCTGGAACATACGGATCATTTGAAACTGATGTACACTGAAAGCATTCACCTCTCACTTATTGCTATCAACTTCAACCCTTTCTCCCCAAAACTTCCGCGGTTCTATTTAAGAAGATTAATCGCGGACGAATTATACTCGTTAGTAGATTAGGATTTGAACATCATTTGTTACCTGATCGTCTTTACTATATGCAGCTAAGAAAAAATACCTTCTGTCCTCTGCATTCTGAACAGACAGTCTGTAATTGCGATAATGTTTTTTTCGAATGCTCCGCTGCGACACAGTTCGGTTCTGAGATTCACCTTATCCTGCTACGTTCTCCATGTATTAAACCTCCGTATAATGTATGGCCCCTTCTCCATCTGGTTAATTTATAATTATTCCCCCATATAGCAACATTTTTAGAGAAGTCAGCATTTTTGATTAAAATATAAAACCCCGTCCTCATAGTATCACGTTGGGTAAGCCGTAAAGGCATCCCCGCTAAAAATAAAAAAAATAAAAAGAGTATAATTCATAAAATTAAATACATATATATGTAGATTAGGCATCCGTATGTGTTACTACTCATTTCAGAACTATGGGTAATAAGATTGTTAATAAAAAAGTGAGAGTTAAAAACTAATTTAAATTGAAGTAAAATATTAACAAAAAAGCATAAACCAAACAAAAGCATAACACCGTTTAATCACTGAAAGTTTTTTTATTGCGAAGCTTTTCGGCAATTACGTCATTTTCAAGCACGCACAAATAAATATTACTTATGTTTATATAACGACAACTTAAAATTTTATATACATATTTCACTAGCCAGACGTAATTTCAATTTTAGATTTATTTACAATAAATTTTATTTATTTATAAAACAGATTTTGAAAAATAATTCTTCATCAAAATTGATATATACTCAAAACCTGGTTCAGGTTCCCCATTAAATGTTGAATATACAGGAGAGTAGTGATTTTATTAATTATAACCCAAACAAAATATTACACCGTTTAATCACTAAAAGTTTTTTTTATTGCGAAGCTTTTCGACAATTACGTCATTTTCAAGCACGCACAAATAAATATTACCTTATATATATTGATTATAAATAGTTGTAAATTGTTACAAATAAAATTGAAGGTAGCACATATCAACGTGTGAAAGCCTTTAATGAAATTAATGTAAAATATAGTAAATACGTTAATAAATCGGGATTATACTTTAGCTTTCTACGTTTGTATTTTTTATATCTTAATGATTAATAATTATAGTTTCCTTCTTATATGCATTGTACCAATCATAGTAGCGTCAATTTTAGAGAAGATATCAACATCAACCATTTATTTTTCAGCTGTGGGTGATTCGAACATAGACGTACGGGTTTGCTTGAGAAGTTATTCTCCCTTGGTGTTTTTCCTGCTTAATCCTATCCTTGATATGTTTGGATGTTCATGTTTTGATAGTTTTATTTAAATTCGTTAGTATTAATCATATTCTAATCTAAGTGTTGGTTTTTGTTTTGGTAGTCATTTTTCCTTTCTTCTTTTTATATGATTCCTTTTATTATGATTATCCTCTTCCTTTAATTGTTAATTAATTCATTCGTTATATTTATTTGTGTTTTATTTTTGTTCTTTTGGTGGCCAAATGGTATGTACAGCCAGGCCAAATAAAAAAAAAAAAAAATAGTTTGCTATTGCAGCTATGGGTATAATTACTATTGCATTTGTTGTAGAAATTTTTAGAATATATATGTACAATCTCCGTATAGTGGATAAATGTTATATATCTCGAATTTGTACATTAATTCGATTTGGGAACGTTTATTTTGGTCTAATGTGCAATGTCTGAGAAGAATGACGAAATTCGAATGTACAGATAAAATTTCAAACGAAGTGTTAAAAAGATCAAGAAACATTTGCTAAACATAATTATCAGGAGACAACATCAACCGGTTGATCATATATTGAGGCGCGATTCCTTAACAAAAACAATAATAGGAGAAATATAAGGAAAGCAGTGGATCAGTGATGTAGAGTTTAAAAGAAAGGTGAAAAGAATCCTCGATGTTATGAAACAATTCTAAATTAAACCACTTGAGAATATATTTGTCGCAATTTAGTTTGTTTGTTTCTTTAAAGAATATGTAACTAATTTATTAAGAATTATTTTGTCGCCAATGTATTTTATTATATTTTACGGAATATTTTACATAAACTTCATAATTAGATATAATATTAGTATAACTTATTTATTAAATGAACAACAACAAAAAAAAAAAAAAAAAGTAGTTAAAATCACTAAACTTTTATATAAAAAGATTACAAAGCTTTTCGGCCGTTAAACTATTATTAAGTATAAGAAAAATAAATATAAAAATATATATTTATAAAAAATATAAAAGGAAAAACGAAAAGTAAAATAAAATGTAAAAAATACTAATTTAGATATACAATAATTTAGGAAGTAAAAATAACAGTATTTATAAAATCTGAACTTTCCAAAATTATTTATTAAAGTACACAGGCGATATTAACTGAGTAATATTATAATTTGACAACTGTGGAATTTAGTAATTTTATAAAAAAATAAATAAACAACATGAAATGAGTTAGAATCACTGAACGTTTTATAAAAACCACAAATCTTTTTCGCTATTACGCCATTATTAAGTGAATATATAATATACAATGTATAAGAAATATAACATTTAAAAATACTTATTTAAATACACAATTTATAAAAATTTACAAAATCAAAAACAGTGTTTACAAAATGATCTTACAAAATGAAAAACAGCGTTTATAAAATAATGGACCTGTTAAACAACACAATCTACAATGAGCGATATAAAATTTATACATAATCATACCGAAAGCGCAGAAAATAAAAATAAATAAGAACTTCTATCTAGTATAAAAATTTATTTTTATAATATACTTTTTAGAACTAATTCCTCATCAAAATTTATCTTTGAATTGAATGTTTTTGTCTCTTTCTTTTTATTATTTCCATTTTTTCATAATGTTTTTCTGTGTGTTTTTATAAAACGTTTAGTAATTTCAAACTCATTTCTTGTTGTTTATGAATAATATTTATATATATATTTTTTAAAACATATTTATTTTATATCTCGTTCGAACTGAAATCTTGGCTTAAACAATCCGATTTTATTCGTTCCTTCGAATAATAACCCGGAAGTAGTTTGTTTGATTTTTTTTTTGTTATTACTTTATTTAAACGATAAGTATCTAAATGAAAAATGTACTTTTTTTTTTAATAATTTTGACTTATCTTTCAGCAATAGTTTAGATGTTGAGATTTTAATTTGTGTTATTATCACCTCAGTCGTACAAGTAATTCTCGTGTAGTTTGTAATAAAATTTTTCACAGCCTATTTATTCGAAATATTGAAAATTTTCAAGTTATATAACGACCATAAAATAATAATTCTCGAGTGTAAAGAACATTATGTATTTATTTCTAGAGAATATACCGATCTAACCTGGCTTTCTTTTAACATTGGTCGACCTATACGACAATTCGTCATGCGACCAAAACCGTTTTAGTATATTGCGCATGTATCGCACTGTAAAAACACATTTTAAATATTTCGAATAAACGTTATCTTCTACTCTATCGTAGTAACGATTTAAACTATTTGAATTATCTATTTTTTTTCCCTTATTATTCTCTTAGGTACCGGTTGAACGTAGAACTTTACCTACTGATCTACCCGGCACTTCGTACAGACGACCATATTATAAGAGAAGCAGTCATTCGCCGAGAGACGAATGTAGCGGACAAGTTTCTTGCTCTTTGCCGGAAACGCCGATTTTCGCTCGAGGTTGCGATATACCTAGAACTCCTCACCGAAATACTCCGGAATTAGTATCGTCTTCTCTAAGAGCTACTCCGCGATTAAACGGAATACAAACGACCGGTTACGCTAGAAATCTCGGTCTAGGACACGGTACTTCTTTAGGCGAAGCTATGGCCGGAGCTGAATTATTGAGAATGACTGGTCCGGGAAGAGGTTGGTATCCTAGACATAGGCAACCGAGGCCGGCTTCGGTGGAACATTTAGATAGGTTAGGACCGCAAGGATTGAGTCCTAATACACCGATCGCGTCTTCGTGGGATACAAGAGATTCCAGAAAACCGCTGACTCTGCCGCCAAATTTATCGCCTAAATTTTTTCAGCGTTCACCGCGCGAAGCTTTACGAAGAGTTACCAGCCTTCTAATTCGCAAAGGTAAGTTTTTGTTCTTAGTATTTTAATTTTTTTTTTACATCATAGTTTTAGTATCGTGTAATGTGCGATGATTTCATTGCTAGCGTGTTTCAATTTTACTGCGCGGAATTTATTCGAAATCGAGATTGTAACTTAGATCTTAAAATTAACTGCGAAATAAGATGAAGTTGATATTGTTCGAGACGAAGGTAGCGAAAAGCCTGTATAAAAAGTGTACGTAGGCCGAAAGTTGTCTGTTCGCACTAATTATATTATCTCATATTTCCGGTTTTCAGAATTGAACAATGAATTTCGTACTTTGTTTGATAGAGTTTTCCGTCGATATATTTTCTATGAAATTTATCGCGTTAAGACTTGGCTTGTCTCCTTTCACGTGTACTGCTCTACAGCTGATTGAATAAGCGCCAGTTTCATACAGGCACGGAACAAAACTTAACGTTTCTTTAATGCTTGACGAAATCTGCGTTGGTTGATATCCTGACTAGAAAAATAATTAATTTCAAAATCATTTACAATCGATATTAACCATTTGAAAAATGTCTAACCCTCCACCCCAATTTAAGGGATGTATAAAATAATCACGAGAAGAAGCGGGATATTGTATATGAATTTAGATTTTCGCGCGTAATTGTTTATTCCTGTTGTTTACTAATTTTAGGCTAGATTAACAATCGTCGAAGCTCGAGTATATTTTTTTTTTGGCCTTTAATCCAAACTTGCGTATTATACGAGGTATATATATATATATATATATATATATATATATATATATATATATATATATATATATATATATATAATTGAATTTTGCATATTATTTGAAGAGGCTATATCAACTCTTTATCCGATACAAGCAGGAGTTGCCCAAGGTAGTGTCTTAGAATGCATCTTGTACTTATTGTATATAGTGGACATACCATCGATACAGGATACAACAACTGCAATGTTTGCTGATGACACAGCCATCTTAGCTGTCAGTCATTAAGTTGTAGCAAATGATAATCTGCAGCGTGCTCTGGACCATATAGTAGAATGGATGAAGGATTTGAAAATTCAGTTAAATGAACAAAAATCTATTCACGTCACTTTTGCTGATCCACGTTACGCTATTTACATTAATAACCAGCAAGTTCCAGTTACAAATTCTACACAATACTTAGATATGCATATGAATTCGAAATTGACATGGAGAACATATATCGATCATAAAGCTACCAACACATATGTTCTGGCTCATTGGACATCAGCTCTTAATATATAAAACTGTTATACGTCCAATATGTACTTACGGGATATGGATATGTGCTAAAGCATCGAATCGAAAATTAATCCAAACAGCTCAAAATAAATTTCTTCGCCTGATCACTAATGTTCGTTGGTTTTAACGAAATGACACGCTCTATGCAGATCTACAGATCAAATCGGTTAACGGCTTTCTTACCATCCGAATCCGGAGGCATCGGCACTTTTGCGACTACTGATCTGGATCTCAGAAGGGTGAAACGTATCAAACTTCATCAATTGGTCGTTACCAATTAATATAATTAGCAGACTTTAGTCATTCGGCTATTCCTCTTCGCATGTTATGCTATTTATGAATACTGTTTATTTAATTTAGATCTAAGATTGCAGAAATAAAGCGGCTCCTTTTCGGGAACTCTTTAAAAAAAAATCTTAAACATGCATCTTTAGCGGATGTCATCTAGATGTTGCTCGAAATTTAAAAAAGTTCTTTAAAGAATTATAATAACGCGACGGATGGTGACGATGACGTAAACAATAGTTCGTGACATATTGATAAGAAATATTTAATCAGATTAAGGTGTACCGAGGATGAAAATAAATTCTGTTTATGTAGGTTAAGTAAATAACGATGAACTTTTGGAATTTGGCCAACTTTTTTAAACATTCCATCATATTAGAGAAGTTGGCAACGATTCCATTTCGTATGAAATTTCAATTTGTAATTTCGCTCTTTGAACCTCGTTTTTAAACGATCTACATCGGACCTTAAAATAATATTTAGGAAAACACCGCACGAACGTGTACATTAGATTAGTATGTGGGTTTTTTTATCGTACTTTTTCGAGTAAAATAGATTCTGCGTTTAAAGTTATTAAAGTAGCGATAAATTAAAAAAATTCGACATTATCGAATGGTATTTAAACTGCTACATTAACGAAAAAAATACTCGTTTAAAAGTGAACAATTTTATTTTGTTATACATCATTTTATATTGTCCAAAAAGAGCGAACGAAACATTGAAAATCTGGAAACTTACATAATGACGGTTAAACAAAAGACCGATGAGAATTTCTCGCAGATAGCTTCGTGATCTAAAAGAAAGAGTTTCAGAAATGATCGAATTTGAGAAATGTTAGAGAGTTAAAAAATCCCAAGTAGAAAAATTAAATATTTCGTATATTTAATCGGAGGTCAAAGATGCGAATCAGAAAAATGACGATTGAAGAAATAATTATGGAACACGTTCAAGAATAAGCGAAGTCCTTCTTATAATTCATAATAATCAAGTAAAATCTTATAGCTTGATTGACGCTATATGTCTGGCATCGGTCCGGTCACGTCCACACAATATTCACACTTACGGTCAGGCTTCAGTCAGTCTTGAATCGTCAATATTCGGTTATATTCCAGGTTTAATAACAAATATTATTTGTTTGCATTTAAAATTAGTTAATTATTTAATTGTTTGTATTTCCCGCGTAAAAATGTTACCGAGACCAGTAAAAATTTCTTTTGAATTGATCGTGACTGGAGCGAAACTTGAGTGTTACCGATAGTGTGAATGCTTACATTGTTTCTCATTTGATAATATTTTACCAAACCGTGACCGTACCTATAGTATGAATCAAGTCTTAAGATCAAAAAGTGTAGCAGTAATTTAGAAACGACAGTGATCTCTATGGATATCGATAAAATTGTCGTACTGTTTCGAAAAAAACGAATGAAAAATCAGTCACTCGGTTAATTATTATAGTTGAATTTCGCATAATGGCCTTGACTAAATAAAGGTGTACTTTTTAACGAGACAAAAATTTGTTTACGTATTCTATTTTGGATTTTAATATGGTTAAAAATAGTCTATATATATATGTGTGTGTGTGTGTGTGTTGTGGGTAACCTCGTGAAATGCATATTGATAAATGAACGAAAAAATCCAAGCACAGGCAGAGGACAAACGTTCCTGACTCAAGTATTACTAGAATGATGCGAGAAATATATAGCAGCACGAATGTACAATATCACATATGCTATTGAGTTACCGAATATGATGATCGTGAATAATTTATAATTATTAGCTACGATTAAAAAATATTATTTTCCGAATTCAATTGTATTTCGTCTTTTTTAAACAGCGACATCTTCGAAGGTATATAAATACTAAACGATGTACGACGTACCTCGATAGATGGCAGCACCATTTACATTTTAATACAGAAATTGTAAAGACATATGGCGCAATAAATTTATACGGATTTTCATTTGTCGTTATATCCTTAATTCGTGTAAACGTAATGCGGCTTGATTTAAGAATATTTATATGAATTTAAATTCGTATACGTATATATTTTAAGAATATTTATATTAATTTAAATATATATATATATATATATATATATATATATATATATATATATATATATATATATATATATATATATATATATATATATATATATATATATTATATATATTTTATATATATATATATATTATATATATATACATATATATATATATATATATATATATATATATATATATATATATATATATATATATGCGAGTACGTCAAGAAGACCTACTATCTCACGTTTTATTTAATTGTATCCGAGATGAAGAAATATTTCCATAATTAGACTAGTCAGATTTATGGATGAATATAAAGAGAAAAATTTAAGAAAATAATGGAATTTATTTATTATTAGAACCCGAAGAAAATAAAGCAGGATTAAAAATAATGATCAAACAAAAATATCCTTTGACCACAAAAAAAAAAAAATATATATATATAACTATACTAGAAAATGTAATAATAATCAAAATATTCGGGACAATTGATTTCGTTCGAAAATAAACGAATAACGGAAATACATAGATCGAAAATTATAATGAAAAAAAAAACATGTCGGTTAATGAAATGTATTTTTAAAAATTCCAATTAATTTCAACCCTGTAGTATTAAAAAACTGTCTCTGCGTCGATCCGATGATTTCGCAACAATAAAAAATAAGTGAAAACGTACCAAAATAATCTCGAACGATAAATATTAAATATTACAAGAAAAAAAAAGGTGATCAAAAATTAAAAATAATAAAAGAGGGACTGTCTCGTCCGGAAACGGAGATGTGTTAATAGCGAAATCCGTACTTTGAAGTGGATTTGAAAAGGGCAAATATTCGGAGACGATCGATAAACCAAAAAAGCATCAGACTGTTTTCTAGCACATGGTCCGAAGTGCAAAATATCGAGACGACGTAAGAGATGAGACGAAGATGATTTGGAGACAAATTCTTCGGAAACAGACAAAGAATTACGAATAAACGAATGATAAATAGAAATGGCGAGCGTTGAGGATTGTTCGAGAGAGCCTAGTAATCAAATATATTTAAATATCGTATTTTAATTATTATTTTAATAACGGATTAATACTAAGTATTACTCATTCGTATTATATACGATATACGTTCTTTTCGCCTCTAATAACAGGAACTATCGAAATATTAATTATTTTCATAATTACGTTTCTCTGTATTCTCGAAATGCTTACCACGATTTAAAAGAGGTATGTATGCCCTATCGGTTTATAAAAAACTTCTAATTTATCGTTTAATTTCTGCGTAAATTATATTCGACAGTATTGAAATGTTAAATAAATTGTCGATATTTTAAGTCTAAGTCTCTCGGTTTAATATGTTTCTTAAGTCTAATATTTAAGCGAGTGTTGAGAAATTTAATACTGTTTCCAAAACCACGTCTTCTCCTGCTTTTCGGCGAACTCTCTGATGACTTCGTCAACGAGCATCATCCGAAGATCACGTTGACTGTCATCATAGCGTGAATACGTATCGACTATTGCACGCAGGACGGCATTTTGATCACTCTTAGCGCACACATCCCCATAATTGGAGCGCGGATTATCTTTATTATTCGTTCGTTACACGACGATAGCTAATGGGGGAGTTTCGACGGATAAGTCGGTATAATTAGCGTGTTCTCGTTTTAATTTGATCTTCGTTTGAATGTGGATTTCTCAAGTAAACGACATTATAATTCGAAATTTGTTTTTAATAATTAACTTCGATATTTTTAATTATATTATCTGCGAACGGAAAACATTTTTCCCTGAAATTCGTATAATTTCTTAAGTTAACGAGTTTATTGATCGGGAAATTTTTGCAAATAGACAAAAATCGTTTAATTATCCGAACAACGTCATTCAAAATTAACCTGATAAGCAATTAATACACAGATGCGGTTTTTTGAAATTTACAATATACTTACGAATTAAGTAAGTTTCAAAAACCTACCGTAAAAAAATTAAAAGCAAAAAAAAAAAACCCTATCAAAAATTATAATAAACGAACAAATATTAATTTTTATTTATAAAAACCGACATGCTTATACGTACTTAGTGTAGTAACGCATGTCGGAGATGTTCCAGATTACATGAAATTAATTTATTCGGACAATTTTCTCGGGAAATTTTATCGATGAACGAATGTATTTTAAAATGAGAGCGAAGGAAAACTTTTTTCTGATATACCATATACTCTGCAGCGACAATTACGAACGACCAATATAGTTTTCTTATACGCACGATCAGATAAAGATAACCGTATCCGGGGCAACTTTTACATTTCGCTAATAGAGAAGAAACGGTGTCTATTCCGCGTGTAAGAAATTTTAACAATATGTATATGTATGTGTCGGGAATTTAGTAATAATTAAAAATATTTCGATAAATTTTATTCGGCGAACATTTTTCTACGGTCTTCGTAGATTCGATAATTTTTAAGTCTCGTTTTTTTTATTATTATTATTATTTTCAATATACGTAAAATAATATTATTGTGTCAAGTAAATAATGTCTTTCTTTTTTTTCCAAATAATCAATTTTGTCAGCATTATTTTTCTTTTCGTATCCGGTTCGCTCGGCACTCATATTTTGTCGCACCAATATTCGGCCAGGATCTTGACTTTTATGCATTGTACACATCGTCGGGTTCTTTTTACACTCCAATTGTATTGTCTGGCGTTCTCCGCATTGGCATTCCGAGTCTTCCACCAGGCCCTATTTCATCATTTCTGATGCTCTACGAGCACAGCCTGTCCGTATGCATTAAACGCCTGGTTGAAAGTGATCACGATCTATTTTCCGAATATGTGAAATATTTTTTTTTTTTGACATTCGTAAAAAAATCGCGATCTGGCTGATGAATAAGGTGGGTCGTGTCAGAATGTCATTCAACACAATGACACTCCGAGTTGTCTATATAAAATATTACAATTTTTTTTTTCAAATTATATTTAATAATAGCAATAATAACGTTTGCCGGAATTATTCGCAGTTTATTATTATTAATGTTTCGTTTGATAAATATTATTCGATATATTATAAACTTCTTTTGAACATTAATTCGTTCCTCTTTGTTTAATGTACCGGTAAAGCGAAATAACGAATCGAAACTAGTCGGGGTTTTTTTTTTACGACACGTACGCAAAGTTCAAAGTTTCACGTCGGAACGTAAACTTTCAAAAAATCTGTTAATGTTTATCGTTAGGCGTATTTTTCGATTACCGACGTCTTTCTTCTTCGGTGGTAGTATTGAGAGTTTCCGGAATTACTCATTTCGTTTCTGAGTAATTTATTTTATCGTAAACAAAAACACCCTAATCCGCGTTATACAGCGTTTATTACATGGCATTCGTAACAGCGCTTCACGATTCGTTATTCTTATTCAATCCCTTACATAATGTTTAACAACTATATATATCGTTTATATATATATATATATTTTTAAAAATAAAATTCATATATTTACCCAATTTGCGCTTATTATAAATATAATTTATAATTACTATCGTTGATATTTATCGACTTTTTACAAACCACGAAAATATTATTCGCCTAGCGTTAATTGCAAATCATTCCTTCTTGTCCGGTATTGTTTCATCCGTTCCAAGTATGACTTCTTTCTTTTTTTTCCTCTTTAACACCATCCATTAACTGCTTATAACAACGGTGATCACATAAACGGTAAAAATTAGAATTAATCTAGTGACTGCACTGAGACACTAGACTATGGAAGAAGGGAAAGGAATAACTTGATGAGAATATTTATGTAGGAATAGTATAGGAGTAATCAAATACAATAATTAGAAAGAAGACGACGTATTATATTTTGAACGAGGAGGCGATTCAAATGTGTTCAGTAATCTGAATTGCATCAACACTGCATTCGCAGATGCCTTGGATGATTATCTGGAAAACACTGTCTGAATGCATTCTGCGGACGTCAGAATTACTGCTGACTTTGAACTTATCGAATAATCTCTTGTACTGCACGGCGTGCGTATCGCTGATATACGAAATCTTGAGATCATTATGCAGCGTACGATTAGAAACATAAGATGGGGTAACGATTTCGCACGAGTAATGACGGCTCTTCTAGTTTGTAATCACATGTAGTGTGTAAAACCTCTTGTCCACATACATACCAACATATCGTACTAATTTTTTTTAGGAATTTCTACGTTGTCAATTCTTACAGCCGGACATTTAACTTTTATAACGTGCAGGCACTTATTGGGATTAAACATTCTCTATTTTTTCGTCTATACTGTTTTCTTTACAGTAATCTCGTGGAATACTTACAAAGTTTGAACTTTATAGACAAAACATTTATTTTCTATCATCAAATTCCTTCTAATTCTCGTGTGTTTCGATATCCCTTTTAGCTCGCATTGTGATAATTTTCTTTTTGAATTAGAAGGTAGAAATTCTTTGTAAGGCGGTTGTTATCCATTATTTTAATTTTTAATGTGTCCGTAAACTAGTGATGGTTAATATTTAAGGTCACAGTGAAAATTAGTAGGTGACAATCATGTCACGGTGAGTAGAGTAACGTGTTACTTCGAAAACCCTATTAAATTTGTCACCGTTTAGTTTTTATTATCGTGAACGAATAAGAACTGATAACTGATATAATACCGGTTTTTGTGCTGTGTTGTGACTTGTAATATTACCAATTGGAACGGCCAAGGTTATTATACGCTCATACCGTGGGATGTAGACGTAGTAACTGTGACAGTTTATTTTAGTTATTGTTTAGAAACGTTTAACTGTTTACCTTCTTGAGAAGCGTGATTTTGTAATGGATTATTATTTTAATTGCAATTATATTTTACTTTAGATATAAAAAGTGTGATTTTGTAATGGATTATTATTTTAATTAAAATTATATTTTACTGTATATATATTAATAAACAAATTATTACGAGTAAACGAGTGAAATCTAGTTATTTGTGGTCATATAAGTGATGTAACTAAACAGTGCGCGCGTTGTGATATTTGTGGACAAATATTGTCTTATAAAACAACAACAATCAAATTTAAAAAAACACTTAGATAAGAAACATCCAAATGATACAATTTCAACAAAAAATAATTCTTCGACTGAAATAATGAATTCAGCCACAAAACATTGACTTCGATGACATCGGAGTCTATCTTGTCAAAAACCACAAGTGAACAACCAGAAAGAAATAACACCAATATCCACGGAACGAATAACCAGAAGTTTAACATGTTAGCAACATCAGTTCCGTGCGAGAGGATAAAACTGGTAATTTAATGAATGAACGAAGAAGAAAATCAGATAACTGTACAAACGATTTTATTTCTGCATGTTAATTCTAATCTTATTAGCGATTAAGCATATGTGTTCATTATAATTTTTATTTCTTAAGTGAATGTGATAATAAATTATTGCGTGTAGTGTATATGTTTATTTTACTTGGTTAATTTTTAAAGGTGTGACTATTTTTATACTTATGCACGTAATTTTAGCTTTAATCAATAATTATTTTTCAATTTTAATACACAATAATAAAACAATATAATGGAATCATAGTACATAGTTTAGATATACTTTGAATAATTTTTTAATAATATCAGTTAAGGTTGCGCTTCGATTCATTATAACAATAAGAGGTAACAGTGAAAGTAACTTTATCGTATTGTAATATAAGCTACTTGGATATAATCGTGACAATTGACGTAGTAATGTGATAACAATAGTATACAATGTAGCCGGTGACAAAAATAATAGATTCCTGTCACCTATTATCAAGTTGTCACTGGAACGTCGTAACCTATTACTCTAAAAGTAACGGTTTAACACACCGCTACCCCGCGAAACTCTTCTTTCCGTAATTGTGTCGCCGACCTATTGTCTTATATACACCTCCCTATTGCATTTTTAATTTACGACGTTTAATTAGGGTTCATTATTGTTTTAAGAATTTTCCTCTGCTTGATTTCCCGCTAAAACCTTGTTATATATATTCCTATGCGTTTATATGCGCGTATTCGGAGAATGATTAATAACGAACTAATAAATTGAAAACCGAAGTAGTTCTTGAAAAGGAAAATGATCCGGATGAAATGCAAATACAAAATGCAACGACGGATAACGAAATGGATTTTAAAAATAAAATTAGAAATTTCGACCTATTTAAATGAACCAAAAGTAATAAAACCGAATGAACGGACAATAGGAAAAAGAAACGTAGTATGAAGAAATACTGGGAACGAAATGAAAAAGTTCGTTGTTTTCATTGGCCAAATTCGAAAAGTTGAAGATTAAATTCGTTTCTTGTGTCTTTTAACGAGGAAACTGCAAACTAGTGTCGTTAAAATATCGTCATCTACTGACGGCTAGATTAATAATAATAATCCGTCCATGTTTTATCAAAAGCCTTGCCAATCAATTCCTTCCTGCGGCCTGCTATGTTCTTATATTCTTTATACGTCATCCGCATTTTTATTTGGTGTTGTCCTACGTCTAGCCTTTTTTCTTTTTCCTTCCAATTTTCTCTCGTTTAATGGCGCAGTATGTAAAACCTTTTGCACCTTTGTTCTTTCGTTTCCATCAATTTCCTTTCTCCATTTACCATTTTCTCTGAATTCCCCTTCTTCCGCGTCCGTGAGATCTTCATTATGTGACGCCGTTACCGCGTTTCGTTTTTTTTTTTTTAAATTTTCCATCAGCACTCGCATTTCCGAAACATATAATACTATACTACGTATGTACGATTTAAATAATTTAGTTTTTAATTCTACTTTATATCACACCTAGGTACACAGTCTTCGAATTAATTAATAATTAGATAATAGTGGACTTTTCTGTTAGTAAAATTGATGTGCACAGATTTCTCCTCATTCAGTGTTATGTTCTATTTGTTATTTTCTCCTCCACTTCTCTTCTATTGTATGCTATTTCGAGTAGCCATCGCGGCGGTAATACTGTTTTTCTTTTTGTTAATTTTATAAATTTATATTTTCATTACGATTGTTTTAATTTTTCTTTTTAAATGTTATTTCCGTTGATGTTTTTGCAATTTCCATTATGTTATATTTGCGTATAAAATGGGCTAGCATTCGAGGCATCTAACGCAGGTGCACGTGCATTTAACGTTATACGAAATGGGAGTGTAACTACCTGTTTTCTATAAAATTTAGAGTTAGGTGATGATGAAAAATTTTACGCCGTGAACTCGGGTCGAATCCCGTCAGATTAACAGTCGAACTGTCTAGTAACTACGCCACTACGTCATGTACACACAGACACATTATTTATATATATATATATATATATATATATAGTAGATTAAGAGAATGGTGACAAGCAACTATTATTTCTAGAAACGCAGATATGTCTTTTCTGATCGAAGATAAATGCCTTGTAAACAACTACAAATGAAACGAAGTGAATGTCTTTCATTTTGCCCGGAGTCTATATTTGTACATACCGTATATAGTAAACAATGTCCAACGTACCGTAGCCATGAAGTAACTAATTTCCAATTTCGATTACGTTCTTAATTATATTCTAGTGGGTTTTTTTATTATTATTATTATTATTATTATTGTTATTATTAATAGTACTCCTAAACTTGTCGCATTTGCTTTAGTGGTTTTTTCCTTTCTAGAACTGATCGTAAATAACCGATGATGAAACGTCGTCTATGACTGTGCATTTCGATTTAGGTCTTATATTAATAATAGCTCTTAACATCTCTAGTTGCTCTTTACTCCCAGTCTTCTTAGCGTGTTTGGTTGTTTTTTTTTTGCTCGTAATTATTCCCATTTCACCTGTTCTACTTCATTTTTTAACTTTTCGTAAACATCTTTCTTTCCGGAATTATTAATTAGTTCAACTTGGTTTCGTTAACCCCTTCAGTCACAATGTATACTATATGGTACATGAAATTTTAACGCTAACGATTTTTATTTTTTTTTTCGGATGACGTGAAATGTCTCGATTTTGAAAATATTTATACATAAATACATTGTAAATTACTTATATAGTTCGCCTACGAATAACGTGACTCGGAGAAGACGGGCGGTTTTTTTGTTTTTTGAATAGCGCAATTGGTGAGACTACTACAATTCAAATCGCGTTCTCTCAGGTTTAGTGTACACACGAGAGATTCAATTTTGTCCAGTTCAGTTATCATCCTATAACGAGAAAAAACAAACGTTTTGCGTGGAACGTTACTGAATCGATCACGACAGTGCAAAGAGAATTTCGAAAAGAATTCGAAGTTACGCGATATCTTTTTTTTCACGGGGATATACCTTAAGAGCCGCTTTTACGAAACACGTCCACAAGATCTGGAGGACCTAAAAACTCGGATTAACGAGGAGAAGTTTCAAAAATTCAACGTCCTAGAAATAGTCTTCGAAAATTTTATAAAGACCGAATGAATGTATCGTTGCAAATGGCAGTCATCCGAACGATATTGCGTTTCCTAAATGATTGTAATTCGTTTTCCTATTTTTAAATAAAATTTCATTAAAAAATGTTGGTCGAGTAATACAACACCTGGTCGTCTTCTCACCCTATACAATAAACATTTGTGTTCAAATTTTATAACGCACGACCGAATGGGTAAAAAATGACGCGGCAAATGATTATCATTTCAATAAGAACGTGTAATAATTAAATTAAATCCTAAGTTAATCCATTAGCCACCGGATCTTAAGAAAATTTATATATTAGTATAGACTAGTACGGATGGATATATATATATATATGAATGTATAGGAATTCTATATATCTCGTCTAAAGGAAATCTCGCGTAAGATAGAAATTATTTTTTAAATACGTCCAACAAATTTTATCTTCTTTAAAAATACTATTACACCGTTCAACCAAATATGGCGGCCATTATCACCGTTTAACGCAATTATGCCAATATACATATAAAGATCGTACGAGTGGCCATAATGTAAAAGCGATTCTCGTTAATTGGCGGTTATAACGACCGGTTTATTATAAATTATAATTATTATTATTATTATTACTACTATTGTTATTGTCGTTATTATTTCGCGAATAAATGTGCCACATACCACTCTACATTTTTCGTTTTTAACGATGACCACCGAATTGTCATTTACTAAAATCAAACGATACCATCTTCATTTACTCTTAGTCTTTATTAACCTTTAAATTGGTCATCATTATCATCATCACCATTCTCTTCTTCTTCTTCTTCTTGTAGAAAATTGTGCCTACATCTCCTGTTCATATCTATCGATTTCCAATGAGCGGGTATTGACGATGTAAATTGTTCGGTGGATTTGTCGTTCTTTGTATTCTACCTTTTATGGCAAGCGTGAAAATGCCACCACCTTCTGTCGGATTTTATGGCCTATATATAATATTTCGTTTTCTTGTTTTTAACATCGTCTATTATGTTTTTCTGATTTTATTCTATTTTCTTTAATGATATACGTAACAATCTTCGACAGCAACGCATGTTAAAAGCGGATAATTTCTTTTTCACATTCCGCGCTCGTAGCATATTTCAATGCAGATCATTTCGTAGGTTTGTGTTCATCTTTCGATTTCCAAACACTTTACTTAGGTTATTGAAGGCATTTTTAGCCATATAAATTCTTGTGATTTAATTTGCAACCTCGCCATCCGAACGAAAATTTTACAATACCGAATATTAAATAATAATAATAGAGTAAACAAAAATGAACGATAATTTATTGAAATTTCGAAAATAATTAATTACTGAATGAACAATTGATTTCGTTTGTTTTTCTAAGCGGTAATACTATTAATGATAACAAAAGCAATAATGGTAGTAAATATATAATACGATTATTAGTACTGGAATCTACTATTATAAATGTCTATTTTAAGAATTTAGGAAGTCTATGACCGAGTAAAAGTTGAATATACTCACAAACACACACACACATATATATATATATATATATTATATATATATATATATATATATAAGTGCCAACAGGATCACTCTAGGAAGTATGATGCGTTATACAAAATTCACCAAACGGATTTCAAAGCCTACGCACACCCACTACAACGCTTGCCTCCATGTGAAGCAACTGCTATGCCGAACAACCTAATGGAATCTTAGAATCGAAATCCCAGAAGATTGGCAAATTAAGATGTTTGTGGTGGTCTGGAGAAGTGCATGTACTTCCCAGATTGGATTAGGATAATGACGAAATTCTTATTCTATGGACGGGGACGAAGTTTTCCTTCGAGAATTGTTTGCAATGTTTCATAGCCTAGGGGAAATCAATAGGTTTTTTAAGCGTCGTCTTATACAGTGTCGTGGATACCGCCGACTGAAAAAAAAAAAAATCAAAATTTGCGGTGTAAAATGATGAAGGGAGTAGGCAAATAAAATTATTATTAATATTTCATCTACCATGTAGTGGACATGGTGACTGAAAGGATTATAATCTTTCTATCGACCAAATAAATAATTGTTTGTCTAAAATTTAAATTTTTCTTCAGCTCCTCGCCATTATATCTTTTCGCGAACAACCACTAAGGCGCAGAAAGAACGAGTTAAAAGATTATGATTTAGTCGTAGGATTTAATTGTGAAGGAGAAACCTGTGACCAAGGACAAAGCACAATTTAGTAAAGTGATTGGTCGCATGAACAATAATGAGAATGCGGCGTGATACAGACTGTACACATTCGTTGAAAACGTTATATACAAGATGAATAATGTTCTAGACGCGAATGCCCTAAAATTAACGGAGCGATTGTAATTTAATTTATGATCGGCTTGCATAGGAATAATACTAGTAATAATAATTATAATTATAATAATCATAATTTTTCCGCTCTAACTATAGGACCCGATTTTCGAACGTCGAACGAGTACATGTTTTAAATTCACGCTACATACTGCACACGATCGCTTCATCGCATCCTTAGATATTTTCTAAGAATTTCTTAGTTCATATTTTTCATGGTAAATATTAACAAAACTATTTGTTGCCTCATAAATAACAGTTCTCTCTGAAAATATCCAATAATTAGATTTCCTTCGCAATGCGTGCTATGCGTAATGATTAGCGTATTTATAAGAATTCCCGTGTGATTCCGATACTTTTTTCCGGACCACCGTGATTATTCGTTAATACGGTTTTTAGTCATTTATATATATACCGAATAAATATGTTATCATTTTTCAACATTACACCTTCAAATATTGATAACGGCTCTTCATGAATTTAAAATTTTGTTCAAATCATTACATTCTCATTGATTCATACATATATTATATATATATATATATATATATATATATATATATATATATATATATATATATATATTAGCTGACCCGGCGAACTTCGTATCAATAAATGTATTAACGTATTAGTTGAATTAAATAAAACACAAATAGTGATGGAGAATTAGGAATTATGCGAAAAAATTAAAAAACAAATTTGTTAAAGAAATTTCAAAGACATACCGATACTTTTTAATGTTTGTAGATTTATTGAACTTAATAAAAATAATATTTAATTCAGCGAATAAGTTAATACATTTATTGATTTTGGGAGAGAAGGCCAAATCGTATTTATATATATATATATATATATATATATATATATATATATATATATTAACCTAATGAAAAAGACAATGTCATCATAATGGGTGACTGGAATGCGGTAGTTGTGGAAATCCCTGAAAATGGAATAACTGGTAAATACGGATTAGGAAACAGAAATAGTCGCTGTGATCGCCTAATTGAATTCTGCAGACAAAAACAACTTATTATTACAAATACGTGGTACAATGTGCCAAAACGGAGACGCTATACGCGGAAATCATAGGTACCAAGTTGATTAGATCTTGGTAAAACATAGATACAGGAATCGGGTAAAAAAGTCCATATCTTATCCAGGAGCAGACGCAGATTCCGACCATAATTTACTCATTATGAAGGCAATGCTAAAGTTGAAGAAAACTTTTGTAAAAAAAAAAAAAACATGCAAGAACAAAATGGAATATTGATAAACTGAAGGATGACACTGTAAAAATAAAGTACCAGATAGGAACAGATAAGAAATTAGAAGTTTTAAGGACGACAGCGGTGCAAATGATATAGAAAAAATATGTACCGGAATTAACACAGCTATCAAGGTATCAGCTGAAAAAATAATCGGTAAAATGTGACAAGTTAAACGCAAGTTATGGATTACTGAAGAAATACTACGAACAATGAATGAGAAAAGAAAATACAAAAATGATACGAGTAAGATAGGAAGATTAAAATACAAGTCTTTGAAGAATCAGATTAATAGAGATTGTGGAACATACAGGGCCAACAAGTTGACAAACTGGAAAGACAAGAAAGGCAGAACTTAAAGTAAAAGAGCTGATAAAGGTATCAAAGCAACAGCAATAAAAGATAATAATGATAATGAAATTGTAATGGACAAAAAGAAAGTCTGGCTGACATATGTTGAAAAATTGTATGAAGAAAAATCTTCGTTGAAGTGGTGCCCAAAAGAAGTAGGCGCTCAGTTAGATGATGTAATGAGACATGAATTTGACGTTGCTCTCCAAATGCTACGAAATAATAAAGCACCGGGTATTGATAATATTCCCGCAGAATTGATAAAAAACAGCGGGGAAAAGTTAAAAGATGAACTTTTTAAATTAGTTTCGGAGGTATACAGACAGTCCAAATGACCAGATGATCACTGCACAACAGTAACGGTACCAATAGCGAAAAAATCAGCAGCAAATAAATGTGAAGATTTTAGAACAATAAGCCTAATTCCGCATGCTTCAAAAATAATGTTGCAAATAATCGAAAAACGATTGGAACGACATATAGAAATATATCTAAATAAATTTCAGTTTAAACACAAGGCTACACGGGATGCAATTGCGGAATATTTGGGGAGCGAATAATAAGTGTAAATCGTGATATTTACATATGCTTCATTGATTACTGTAAAGCATTTGATAAAGTGCGTTGGAATAAGCTTTTCCCGTTGTTGGAGGAAATAGGATGTCCCCAACGCATACTCAGGCTTGTATATAATCTTTATGAACGATAAAAAGCGGTAATTAAAATTAATGATGATTTATCAGACGCGTCAAATGTAAATAAAGGAGTAAGGCAAAGATGTTTGTTGTCGTCATATCTTTTCAACGTGTATTTAGAGTTAATAGTTAATTGGAACACACAAACGATGGAATAAACATAGGAGGAGAAAAATTAAAAACAATAAAATTTTGCGGATGACCAGCTGATATTATTAGCAGGATCTCCCCATATGCTCCGAAAGATGATAAACCGTTTAAATAAATTAGGCGAGGTATTTGGTATGGAAATAAATGTAAATAAAACAAAAAAATAATGAACATTGGAAGAAAACCACGACCATTTCTTATAAAAATTGATGGAGAAAATATTGAACAAGTACAGAAGTTTAAATATCTCGGCCAGATTATAACGGAACATCTGTACTGTGATGATGAAATTAGCCATCGGATTGGAGTATACGCATTTCATGAGAAGCAATGTATATTAAGACAAAAGTCAATGCCGCTGAATCTTCGAAAATGAATATTGAAGATGTATGTATAGCCCTTTATGGTGCTGAGAAAACCGGGAATGTTGGAGAACTATTGTCATGGCGTTGGACCATTAGGACTGCACTAAAATGATAATGCTAATGCCTAATATATATTCAAGATATAGACGTGTATTTCAATGCCGCATAACTTTCGTTTAAACTATTTTAGCGAATTTCGAATCGTTCGCGAATGTATATACGCAAGCTTTCATGAACACGCGCCACATGCAACAAATGTAATTATAAAACGAAGCAGTATAAATAAAATATATCTTGTAACTGAAATTTTGTTTTATTCTTTTCCCTACAATATTAATAATATCACACTACTCTAATAATATTTCCCTGTACCATCGGATTGTAAGGTAGAGCTGGTCTCCTACGGGTGAAGAAAACAGCTTCGGTTCCGTTTAGGTTTGTGCTAATTTTCCATTTATTGTAATATCTAAGTAGTCGCGATATCCCACGCTGAAAATTACGGATCGGGCTACGGCTACGTCTATAGGAGCTGCAAAATATCACAATCTCGTCAGCAAAGAATCCAACTTGCGTGTTTGGTGGGTTCGAAAAATCGTAGAGGTACAGTGTTGTTATCAAAAGTGGTCCGATTACCTTGCAGAATACCGGCAGAACAAGCTTTGTGAGACGAAACAGCGGTACCTACAGTCGCATAAAAAGATCTATTGCCTAAATAACTAATAATTAAATGAATTAAGCGTGTTCGAAATTTACATTTTATCATTTTGTAAAGCCACGTGCCAAGTTGTATCGAATGCTTTGATAACGTCAAAGAATACCATGCCGGTATGCTTGTTTAAGTTGAAATTGAGGGTGATGGAATCGGCTATTCCGCCTAGTTGTTGTGGTCTCGTAGAGTGATGAGAGCGAAAGCTGAATTGAAAATTTGGAATTATGTTTCTGTTGTTAACACTTAATCTAACATAAATTACCTTAGTCAAAAAGTTATTATTACGCGATGGACTTCGATTACTAAATATCAATTTATTTACCGAATTTAGCACAACTGGATAAAGGCCGACTATGAGAACTCCCAGCACAACCATAAAGATAATAATAATAATTATTAGATTCGATTTATTTTCATTTATAAGAAAATCTAAAAATATACATTATAAAATAAATAAAAATCATAAATATCATAATTCAAGTAATGAAATGATAATAATAAGTGAAATGAAATGATAATATAATAACCATAGTCGTCGGGTCGTCATTTATAATAAACCGTTTATCATCGGTGCTTAATTGTCTAACTATTGTCCTTATTTAACGGAAAAGCAAAATGAAACATCTTAATTAAGTTAAAACCACCAGTCCCTGACCATGATGTACCATCATCGTTAATGACGTAACTTTATATATACAATTTCGACGACACGCTTTGTTTGCTCTCTAACTTTTTTTTTTTTTAAATTTCATTTTCTTTCATTCCTCTATAATTCGCTTTCTCGCGTTTATTAATATCATAACGAACGACCTTATTATTTCTTCTATTATTATACGTAAGCAACGCATGACGAAATTCGTTAATCCGGCCATACTGTGTAATATATCGTCGAATGATTATTAGAAAGTCGTCCTGATGTGAGTTGTGCGAATAAATTTATTCCTTTCTATATCAAAGGCAAATTATCGAATAATATTTAATTAATTATTTAATATTTTATATATATATATCTTCTTTGTAGCTGATGTTAGCGACCAAACTATTAAAAAATAAAAAAAATCTGAGCGTCGGGGCGCAGGGTAGAAGTGAAACTTAAAGACGTTTTCGCAAAAAGACAATTAATAAACTCGTAAATTTCACAAAGAAAAAGAACGCACTGTGCGCTGTGCTTAACTTTACGTGACGATTACTCGAATGTAGCTGTGCGCGCATGCGCAAGATGAAGAAAAGTAACAAACAATTATATATATATATATATATATATATATATATATATATATATATATATATATATATATATATATATACACGAAATAACACAGTCGTGCGCACATGAGCAAGAGAAAATACAAACAAGCATAAAATTTTACATGTATATATATATATTAATTTTTTATAATGTGGAATGTAGTAATTTTTTTATAAAAAATCAATTAAAAAATTAGTTAAATCACTAACATTTATTTTCTTGCGAAAAACACAGAACATTTCGGCATTTACGCCATTATCAAGTGACAACAAAAATTTTTAAAAATCATAATTTTACAAGTATAAATTAAAAATAATTAATTAAAAAATCTGATGGTGACGGTGAAACTGTATTCCATAAAATGTTATTCGTCTTGTCTGTTCTGTTATTAATTTATTTTTTGAAATGTTGATATTGAGTATATTAACATCGATATATTTGTTTACTTGATTTTGTTTTTTTATTTATTTTTTACGATATTGTTTTCTGGATTCTGCGAAAGTTGTATACTGATGGAATTTTAATTTTTCATTTACTGTCGACATCAAAGAAGTTTCGCTTCAAAAGTCCTCGATTTCTGGCCATATCCGTTATCTTATTTTATGAATTCCCGTTCGGCGTTCCTACCCTCGGCCTACCGCATGTCTACGCTTCCCTTGTATTCTTCCCCACAGTATCGATTGTAGTACTTTGTATTTATCGCATCTAATAATACATCCTGAGTACGTTTTTTTTTTTTTAATAATAATCATTAATTCAGGTTCTTTTTTTAAAACGTTGCGAGGTATCCTAATTTATACTTCATCGGTTCGGTTTATTTTCAGTATATGTCTATACAGCCGCATTTCAAAAGCTCTGTAATTTTCTATAAAGACGGCTGCTACGAGTGTTCACGTCTCTGTCATGTATAACGTTATTTCCTGGATGTAGCTATTTCTATCTTGCATATGTGACCTCCTTGTCCTAATTCCCATTTTCTGTTATCCTAGGTATTTCTAAAAAGAAGGATACTTTTACCCATTTATTTCCATTGCGCCACCGTGTCGCTACCTTTGCGAAATGTTTTCATAGATTTTGTTTTTTCCGTGTTAATTTTAATTCCTATTTCTTCCCGTATATATCTCCGAGTAACTTTTTTCCAGTACTATCCGAATTTTTTGTTATAACACAGCGCTATCATCAGCGAATCCGATTATTTATCAATAGTCGGTTAACTCGAACGCCTTCATTGGATTCTGCTATACCTCTTTCAAGTATCTGTTCTGAATAAACGTCGGACAGCATCGATGACAAGATACATCCTTGTCTTGCTACACGATCAATCTGAATGTTCTTTGTTTCATTCATTTCTAACCGTAATTCTGTTTTTTCGTTAGTAATATCAGTTATACGCCTTCGGTCATTTTTCATCAATTAATGTAGTCTTTAATATCTCAAACGTCTTATCATGTTTGACCTTATCGAAAGCTGTCTGGAAACCTACAAAGCGTATATTTATATATACATTTTGAGTTAGTTCATTGCGCTTTTGGGATAAAATATGAACATAGAAAACCGTCATTTTTTACTCCAAATTTGGTTATTTTGAAAAATGTGAAACGTAGTGATTTTGATCAAAATAAACAACAAATAGAGATGGCGCAAAAAAACCGAAGATGTATATGTTCTTAAGAATTAAAATTTAAACATCTAGTTTGAGGGAAGAATAATTGCATAGTTACCTCGTTTATAATAAACGAATTCCTACATCCTATAGAAAACAAGAAACGAATATTTTTAATTTGTATCGCTTGCGACAAGATAATTCGTATAGAGTTAGTAATAGTTTTACCGAATTAATTTCGCCGCATTTTAAAAATGCGCGTGTTAATCTCCATTTTTAATATAACGAGGTATGCAAATTTATTGTGTAGCACGATTAGCAGGGCGTACGGTGCTCCGTATATTCTAATAAATACGGATTATACGATGATAGTGTACAGAAAAAGTGGTAGGGGTAAGTAATAGAGTGAAATACTGCACTGCAACAACAGAAATAATAAATGTGGATTACGCTATTAGGTGATTATTATAACGAAATGTAAGGTTTACGCTTGAATGCTAGATTCGAAATTAATTATAATTCGAACTGGAGTAACCCATTATGCCCTCATTTCTACCTTTATTTGTATTATATAAATAAATAAATATATGTATATGTGTGTGTGTGTGTGTAATGTAAAAAATAAAATAAAAATAAAGAATACGTTGCAAGACAAAAAAGTTCGGATAATTACGATTTTTTAATATTTCTAGTAGATATCCGATAATTGTTAAATTATGCATATAACAAAACTTTTCGCCAGATACTTTCCTTTTTCAAATTATTGAATAACTTATCTAGTAATAATAAATGAAATAAGTTATTAATAATAATAACAAAAATTATATATATACAAAACATATTAATTTTTAACACTAATAATAACGAACAAATCATAATAAAATATAATAAAATAAATTATTAATGGTAACAATAACAAAAGTAATATATATATATATATATATATATATATATATATATATATATATATATAATAAAAGTTTTATATATATATAGCAATAATAAAAGATATATATATACATAAAACAATAGCAAAAGTTTTATATATATATAAAGTATGTAGTAAACTTAACATTAATTATAATAAATCTGTAATTACTACATGTTTTATATATAATTATGATTATTGTTAATGATTTATCGTTTATTATCATCATCATTATTAGTTAACTTATGAATGACTTATCTAGTAATAATAAATGAAATAAGTTATTAATAAAAATAACAAAGTTATACTATATATATATATGTATAAAACAAGAACATATAACATATATATAGTAAACTCAACACCAATTACAATAAATCTATGTTTATTACATGCTTTAAATATAATTATTATTATTATTGTTGATAATTTATTTCATTATCGTTTAGTATCGTCATTATTATTAGTTAACTTATTTATTACTTGAAAATTACGTAAATGCCAAAAAGCTTTGTAATCTGTATATTTATAATGTAATGATATCTGCTACTAACATTATTTCTGTGGGTTTTTTTTTCAACAAATCACTACATCCACCTGTATATATATATATATATATATATATATATATATATATATATATATATATATATATGTATATGTATGTATATATGTATATTTAATGTTGAGTTTTGATTTTACCACTAATATCGAAAGAATGTAAACGAACAATTTTAAAAATCCGAGAAAAGTCATTTCACAAAAAATATATATATAAATAAACGTAGTAAATTTTCTTTGATAAAATTTTTTTTAATCGTCATTTGCTTCGAATAAAGTCTTGATAGAGGCACAAATATCAATAAGGTAAATGTGCTAGCATGGCTTGATTTTTAACGTAAGAATATATCCCCAATATTAGTCATCGCATCATTATCAGTCGAAAAATAACATTTTTCGGGTCGTCAACATCTCATGCCAACCCCATCCGTAATATTCGAATGAATAAATTCGATGATGTCATTCCTTCCGATCGCTTTCTTCGCGTATAAGTGTGTCGATATTGTAGAACGCTCGTGTAAATTTTGATCGATCGCCCAATTATAATTCGATTATTTTTAAGACCTAGCGAAAATCTTGCGATATATATATAAAACATTTATTTTATTTTTTTTTGTTTATTAACTTTTGACAAAAACTTGTAAATTTTGGTATCTGACGTATTTAAAAAAAAAAAAAAAACTCCTATTTAAATACGATTAACTCTTGTTCGAAATAATTATTTACGTATTACATAAAAAATATTTTTAGAATTAAGGGAAGTCCTTGATTATGAATTTCTTTCTATTAGAAATTCATATACTGGAACCACTAATATCATAGTTAAAAAATTTTTTTGAGTGTACCGATATATCGAGATATTATCGAGAATTAAAAAAAAAAAAACCGTTTTTTGATTTACCAGTAGTTCTTGTAATACGTTCGATTGTTTCGTTATATTTTCTTTTTGGCTTCGTTCTTTTTACCTACCAGCACGATTCGGATCTATGAATCCCACCTTACGGTTTTTTTTACACATCTATCATCTCTCTGTGCGGATGCTACGATAAACGTAGTATCGTCGCATAGTGTTGATTATATACTTTTTTTTAAAACGTACTATACGTAAAAGTAGTATATATTAAAAATAAAATGGGAGATAATACCTATCCTCTTTTCGGGGTTTAAATTTATCAGATGTTATCCTATTTAATCATACCGCAGCTTTTGTTTGAATGTAGAGATTCTTAATTAGACCAGCGCGACATGATTTGAAATATACTACACATCGTACATGGGATCACTATATTAAACTAGCCGAGTTTACGGTTTTTAGCCTTTCTCAATTCATTATATTACCCCCAGTTCTCCGCCCTACTTTTAGCATTGAGTAAAATTATTCCGATTTATGAAGGATTAAATCAACCGCTCCAAATATCTATAAAATATTTAAAAACGGATACGTAATAAATATAGGCGCGTGTTGAGGATTTCATAGAGGGAACATCATCGGACGAATATGCCAATACTACAACAACTTAGGATGGAACAAAGAGATAGATTAGTGCCAACTGTAAAAAGACGATGTCTGCAATTTTTTTTTGACATATCACGATACGAAACTGGTTAGAGAAGATTATTATTTCCAAGGAAGAGAAGCGGAGAATGTCAGCCGACTCGTTTGAATACAAGAGGACGGGATGTCAATGTAATGGACAGTATTATACGGGATAGGAATAAATGATAGAACTAAATCGTGAAAACTAAATGATTGGTCGCGACATCTACAATAACGAAGAGAGCAATAAATAACCTTATACTTTTACTTCTTTTACTAATTCTCAACTACATTAAATTCTATCAGTTCATTTTCTTATTTTAATTAATTATTTGGTAAAATTTACATCATCGTCTTGATAATATTAGTTTCTATGATAAAAATTGAAAACAACAAAATCTAATATCCTTAAATAGAAATCACAGCTTTCGATAATAATTGAAATAAGTAAATTATCTTGTACAGTTTGAAAGTTTACTACTTAATACAATACGGTTACTCTTCTGATTATATACTACATTCAACGAACAACTATTATTGTTCTCAATAATTGTATACCAATAATTCATGACAATTCCGCCGGTGGTATAAAATCTTTCTAGGAAATATCATCGTTACTCATCATTTTTGAACATACCGTATAAGATTATTGTTTAAAAAAATCTATTCACGACTCACCACCGCAGATATGTAGAAAGGAACGAGAGCTGCCGCCAAAAAGATCGTTTTATCCTCTTCTGCGTTCTCCTGTTCTATATGAACCCTGTCTTCCTTGAATTTTTTTTTTATTACATCCGGAAATATTAACCGAAGCTCTCGGCAGCTCAGCAGCAGATCATATTAAAGAATCATGTTCCTCCTTAACGAAACATTCTTCTTTAACGTAATACGTCGACTATTCCATTTTTAACTCTATATAATTCAGTTTTAAAAACGGAAACCAATTTTTAAGCCGTATTTTTGACTTTAAATTAACTTGGCGATCTCTCATCTCCCAAAAACCAAATACTTCGAGTCAATATAAACACGATTTATTTAACTATTGACTCAATAATACACTTAGCCAAAGTCTATAAAATTCTTTTGTTAGCCAAGCTTATTGTTTCAAAATAAATTCAATGTCCAAATTCTATTCACCACGTAGAAGCGCAATAATAGTAGCAGCCATTGTTAGTACTTCTCTAACACTCTGCTCACTCACTGAAGAGTCCCCCCTAAAAATTCGCTGAAATTATTTGTCATTTATTCGTCTACCCCTACTTACCTCTCTTCTTACCGTAATTACCAAAATATTTACTGTTTATTCGTGGAACGGCTAAAGCTTGTTTTCGAATCTCCGTCAATTATTCTATCTTCCTTATCGACTGTCTCATCGAAAAATAACGTTGCGCATCGAAAAATAACGTTGCGCGTACAATTAAAACACTCGCCTACTAATTTTTCACAAACGTCATAAAATCATCAATCTTTAAGTTACGCAGAAATTACAGGCAACAAAATGCGAGTTCTTACTCGTAAGTCTTTGTATTAACGCGTTCTTTAAGATTTTCCAAATTTACACGGATGAAATATTTTTGTTTTCAATTTCAATCTTCGTACGACCACAGCCGCACATATACTCTTAATCCGCTCATCCTTTTCACTATAACGTCACAATTTAAAAATCAACGCGCATTCTATTATGTTCAGTAACATTAATTTGACATTCCTTCATATGGTCTAGCAAAATATATTTATAATTTTAATCTCACTCCGCTTTAATAGCTCCAACAGCTAAATACGGCGCCTAAATATATTTAATAACAATAATAATATAACCTGTAATTAAGTATTCTATCAGTATCCACTCCAGATTACTGGCTTCTTGTTAATCCTAACGATATACTCAATATTTTAGATTCATGTTTCTCACTTGAGATAATAGCTTCTTTCGAAATGATAATAGCCTCGCCGTATCAAAAACAGATAAACAACGTTTATTCTATTTATCAGTAGTTGTATTGATATTTTTATATATATATATATGCAAGCGCAGAACTGAATATTGTATTAAAAACAATGGAACCAAATTAAAAATTGATTTAATACCGTAGGAATCGATTAGAAAATTACCATACTCTAATTATATATCTGTACATATTAAAATGAATCCCTGTTTCCCTTGGTCACGGGATCACGGCGTGAACGGCTGGACCGATTTCTTTAATTATTTTTTCGTTGTATTTGTTATTGTCAGTAGATGGTTCTTATGAAATAAGAAAGTTACTCAGATCATTATCAAATTTAGGAAAACTTGACGACCATATTAATTAACACATTTGGCAAGGCATAACAAGCGTCGTAAACATTTTTAAACAAAATTTCGGCTTCGTATATATAGGTGTTAATATGTAAAAATTTTGTGGTCATGTTATGCAGCGACTGAACTTTAATGAACGATTAATTAAAGAGGGAATGACTCCTACCGTAAGGAAAAATTCGCGCTGGAGGCCGAAAGCCGTAATAGACGGCGTACATTTAGTACAAGAAGCAATTACATAAATTGTGGTTACGATATCACTTCCGGGAATTACGACCAATGATTATGATGTAACATCTATCGTATAAAGCAAAAAAAAAAAAAACGAGAAAAAAATTTCAAAACGAACCCGAAATTCCATCAAGGAAACGGGGGTTGAAAGGTTTAGGGATTTTCGGCCGATATTAAGAGTTCTATAATAGATAGAACGTTGAGCTTGACATTAGATGAAAGTAGACGTCCAGATCTGTCATTTATATTATTAACATAAATTTTATCAGCTGTTGCCGATCCCAAACGTCGCAGTTCTAGTTATTGATGTACGTAATTATGTCAAATCAAGACTTTTTACTTCGTGGCAACAAAAATCAAGAATTCCGTTTTACCTTGGAAGACTTCGCTTCTAAACCGCAGAGAAGACGTTGTGATCAGCAGATTGCGACTAGGTCATACAAGACTCACCCATTCACACATGATCAACGGAACTCCGGCTTATCAGTGCCTCGTGTGTAGCGTCACAATCTATGTCTCTCATATCCTCAATGACCGTTTTTTGTATTCAACCTTCCCTCCTCACTTTCTCTTTTCTTCAAACATGAATACTCCTCTCTTACTAACCTAATCATGTTCTTACGCATGTCCCGTCTCTATTCCTTGATTACAAAAAAAATTAAGAAAGTTGCGCGGAACATTATAAAATTTAAGAAAACTTGACATGTTTTTCACATATAGTTGTATGTCGCCTGCTCCTGCGTTGGAATACGAATAAAACTATTAACATACACGCTGGAAAATAAAACGAAAAGTGTTGTATAACATAAAGCATTACGCTCTGCTTTCGAGTAATTATTATTTTTTAATTCATTATACTAATGCGAATTCAATATTCATAGTTAAGACAAGTCAATGTATGTTGGATCAGCTGGTATTTCATATTTTTCTAGGAAATTCTTGTTTTAATTGTAACAGTTCGAATTTGTAATAAACTAATTTAAAACTTTATATACCGCCCTACATAGATTCATTCGTAAAATTATTAAGAAAATAATATTATAGATAATTAGCGTGTAAATTTCAATCGTAATTAACAATGTAGCGTCAAATATTAGAAATTTTCTTTTTGCACGAATTTTGTGATCTTTAATTTCAGTGGCGGCTCATACAACCACTAAAAATATTCGGAACAGCGTGAAAATTGACGATCTCATAAAATAGTTACAAGTACTTATTATTTTATGAACATTACAAAATTGGAAAAACACGCTAATGCTGAAGTTATACAGCTTCTGGACAACCCTGAGGATTTAAGACGAATTACACGTCGAAAACCATATAATATATTGGAAGTAATGTGACTTTTGGAAATGTAACTCTTCACACGTGCTTTCAACTTTATCATCGTTATTGTCAAAGACTACATAGTCATCACAATAATAATCCTTTTTTCCCTTTATTAATTTGATCCCCCCCCCCAAAAAAAAGGTAATAATTTTAATATTTTATATATACATATATATATCAGTTTAATGTATACGTCATAAATGTCGTCTGTAGAGTGAGAACTTACGATGTATATAAACTCGTACTTTAAACATTAAACAAATATACCATTCCCGATTTGCAAATCAGATTATCTAATCACGAAGAAATATTCCTAAAAAAATTTAACCAATGGTTTAATCGCGAAAAAAAATATCCCTAAAAATTAATCAACTTTTTAAACGGATTTATTAATTATTTTCGTGTTTTAAAATTAATTATAATTTTAAATTACCACACGCTAAATGTTCGTTTTTATTCGTTTATTTCTAATTTATATATATATATATATAGATATAGTATATTATACGTTCGAAGAATTAATGTTTTTAAAATAGTTTTGTAACCCCCTATTAATTTGTTAAAATTTATGACACCTTCTCTATATTATATAATTATGTACAGGATAGTGTACCGCAGATATTTATCGTATTTCAAAAATTCGATCTCAGATCAAATTTGGTAAATTGTATTTTTCGAGTTGGAAAGATGAACAAAAATTTTTTCTCGGTATATTTTATTTGAACAATTCGTTAGTATTAAAAGTGACCTCGCTTACAGGACGACCCTGGATACAACGTAGTCTGGAAATAATATTTTCGTAAAATTTCAGCTGGCACGATCATCTTAAATCTTGATAGAATCCTCCCGAGACTGTAGTGCAACGTGTTTTAGGAGTTTTTATCTGATCTATCGTATGACACCCCACTTCCGTTCGGACAATCGATGCTCGCCTTCTAGTATCGCTTTCTTTCGATTGAAGCGTCTTACTATCAGACATTTATACTCTGCCATTGACCCAATTCTTGAACTAATAAAATGATTATAAAACTTTTATACGTGTCTGGTAATAACTTACGCGTGCCCAGTATGGTCTTCTATTGCAAATTCAGCATATAAACAACTGTAAACTATACAAAAAATAATATTTACCTCCGACATAATTGCATACTGAATAAGTCAAAGTACGAAAGAATCTCACTTACGCCTGAAATTACTGACCTATCACATCTTAAGGATTATATACTAAACCTACCCGCTAAATTCTTCACTCGGTGTTCATGTTACATTCATTAGACCTATTGGAAATTACGATTCCGGACGACTGAAAACTATAGTATAAACATACTAAATTATAAACTTCTGATCGATTAATTTTACTAATATTATAGTATTTCTCTGTATTAGAATCGGAGTTCCCTTGTCGTAATCATCCTATTTAGTAAATGATACTTAAATTACTTTTAAGTATACCGGTTTTACAGGTTTTAGTGGATTATATATTTTAATAGAAAATAACAATATTGACATATTAAGTTCACACTGTGGTAACATATTTTTACCCGTACATAGTCTATCTGTGTTACTGTATGTAAATTTTACTATTTGCAAATATATCATTAATGTTTTATTGATATAGTGATTTTATAAATTAATAAAACAAAATTAAACACGAAAAATTTATATGTAACGTTTATGTTGCGCTTGATACTGACGTGATTGTCGAAAAGCTTCGCGTTAATAAACATTTTTTTATAATGATTAATTTTGGTTTTATTTTATTAAATATACCGAGGTTTTGTTCTCAAACGTTTTAAAATTAATTTAAAACTTTAAGGATTATTCTTTTCTTGTACAAAATTAACAATAAGCGCACGATGAGTTCAATTAATCGTGTATTTAAAAAAACCGATTAATCGTATCAAAATTCGGAATTAATATTTTCTTAAAATAATTTTATGTACCCCCATAGACCACGATCGAATCGTTCTTTTTATAGTAAATATATTATAATATCGAATACTCTGCAGAATTTGCCGTTTACATTTTAACGGGGAACAAAAATTTTTACGTACCCCTGACTGTCGCCAGCACGAAAGAAATATGTACAGGATAAAAAAAGAGAGACCGAAAAAAAGAACAAGCCAGACGTTTTATACTCGTGTTCCTTTTCTGTCTCATCGTTCTTTTTCCATTCTACATTTTTTTATTATTATTATTATCGATAGTTACTGTAGACAAAAAATAATAATGATAGTAAAACGAGTTGCATTATCCAGAAATTGTATTATTAACACTAAAGACGCGTGCACGTTATCCGCATTGAGCTGAGTTGAGCGAGTTGAGTCGAGTTCAGTTCAGTTCAGTTCAGAGGGAATCGTCCTTGTGTTCTACCGTTCTTATCCGGAATTATCAATGTGGCGCTGCTCCAGACGTACACTTACATACGCCATTACGATCAAGCTGTGTTTGCCACTTTGTACGTGTGCGCGTGTGTTACATAACGCATACACACACGCGCCGGAAAGAGTAAGAGAATTTTGCCGACGACATCGAAATTCGCCAGAGGCCAATTGCAAATTAGAAGACGTGCAAATTGCAATAAAGATTCCACGCTAACAATGCGGACGGTTCTTTCATCGAGGTAGTACTGTGGTGGCGCGCCAAATACATCTTTTCATATCTGATATTTTTTTACTCATATTAATGTATATATATATATATATATATATATATATATATATATATATATATATATATATATATATATATAATAGATTTGTGTATACGAGTACCAATATGTTTATATACGTGTGTGTATTATATCTTTTTTCACGGTATCGAACGTATCGGAGTAATTTATTTTGAACAATTTACTATACGTTAATTTCGTCATTTATACCACCCCTCTTACTTTCCTGCATCTTCGTTCTTATTGAAAGTTCATTAAACAGTCGTCTGTCACCGACATCGACCAGATGCGGAGCAGCGTAGTAATAAGACTAAAATGTAAGATTGTACCTATATGGATTATTTGCATTCATCATAAAGACTGCATTTCTATGTCACGATGTCCTTACTAGGGACGATACGATTTAAAGAAGAACGAATTAGAAAAACTCAAACGTCGCACGAAAGAATCGCGCTTAATATCGAGCTGCGTTATCACAAAAACGTTGAATGGATTAGGCAATAAACAAAATTAGTAGATGCAGCAGAACGCGTAGCTAAACTAAAATGTTAATTGGCTGGACATATTGCCAGACGGGGTGAAAATAGATAGATCTAGCGTATATTGCAGTGATGACCGATTAATCGTCGTCGCAGACAAGGAAGAGACCGGTGAATAGATGGCGAGACGACATTGTAAAAGTAACCGGAATCAATTGGATTCGCCTTGCACAAGATAGGCAACTTTTGGAAGTGTTTGGGGAAAGCCTACACTATCAGTAGGTTGAGATAGGCATAACATAATAATGTAATTATATATATATATATATATATATATATATATATATATTTATACGCAAATGTTGTATATATATTGTATAAGTCAAAATGTAAGAAACGATATAAAATGCATCCTATTTCTGGTTAAAATCAATACAACAACGACCACATTGGCTGACGACGCTCATATTATCAACAAATAGCGATAACGAAGCATCTTCAGCAACATTTAAATCACACTTAGACAAATGGTTCAAAATTTGAAAGATCAAAGTAAACGAATTATAATCAGCCTGCGTATTATTCGTATTGAAGAAAGGTAAATACATATTGATGAACAACTGATTCTTGCCAAACGCAAGGTAAAATACCTCGGATTGCAGTTAGATCACAAATTAACACGGAAGAATCATATTATTGCTAAAAGAAAACAGCTCGACATTAAACTCCGAGAAATTAATTAGTTGAATAAACATTCAGCATTATCAGCGGAAAATAAAAGGCTGTTACATAATCTTAAAACCTACATGGACGTATGGCATCCATATCTATGGAACAACCGGCAATTCTAACCTTAAAATCATCGAGCAATTCCAGTCGAAGGTCCTTCGGAGTATAGTATGCGCAGCTTAGTTTGTCAGGAATGACTACTTATATAGAGATTTACAAATGCCTACGGTAAAAGAAACCGTCGGATCTCTTCGTCAGAATTTAGCTGTCAATCTAGTAAACAATAGTACGCAGTTCGGACGTCGGGAAAGATTCTGCCAAACTGAACTGTACTACAAATACTGATTTTATTAACTAATAAGGAGAGAAATTTGTCCCACAAACAAATCGCAACCAATTTTAGAGGCAAAAAAAGAACGAAATATTTTGGGAGCTAAACGTGTGAAACCTCCGCAGTGTAAATTTTAGATGGAGGATATCTTGCAGTTGTGTATCTAACTCGTATAAAGTATTTTCTTAATTTTTATTTACTACCATTTAAGTTAAATTATTTATGGAAATCTAATAAGATTAACGGTATAAATCTACACGAAGAAACATCTAACAAACGAAACGACACGATTTTTACCTAAAATAATTTCTGTCACCCGTTCGGTTTGAAATATGTTTTTCTTTTTTTCTTTTTCAGAAATTTCCGAAAGTGTAATTTTAATTTTTAATTTTTTCCTTACGATAAGTGGACAATAAGCAGCAGCGATATTTTTGTTATTAAATCTAATACCACCTAATGGTAGCTATTCGTTTTAAACAATACAAAATGATTCAATAATTTAGGACCGCTGTGGCAATTTCATTTTGGACGTGTCTTCTAAGCCGTCTGAATTATGTGGCGTTTTCCTTAAGATCTGCAACTAATGGGGATGCTGTAGTCGCTCGATATATTTAGCTCTGTGTAGTCTTACATTTTCTTTTATAGTCGGTATATCAAGATCCTTATTGGATACTGTCTATTCCCTAGATTTCTATTCCATATGTCTGTAATGAATTATGATTGAAAGTATCGAATATTTGCTCATTCGCTAATTCACGCTTCGTGATTTTAGATAGAGCCGTTTTCTCTTGGCTGGACGTGATCTTTCCAAGTTCATCTCTGATCCAGATGCCGTCCTAAGTATTTACTTTAGAACACATTGGAATCAATTTTCCATTGAATAATGAATATTGAATGTGATAGGTAAATTTTCAAAAGATCTGTTTAATATACGCGACCGACGGCGCAGACAATTTAAAGAAGATCCCGGGGTCAGTCGTCGAAATCCTCCCTTATTATCGTAACAACGTTAAGAACGATATAAAACAAGGCTTATACAATTGAAGAAGCGTCCTTAAAGGGGTTGACGTTATCGATTTCTTCTCACTAGCTCCGTTTTATATATATATATATATTCTCTTTTTCGGCATTACATCAATATATATATATATATACAAAAATAAATAAATAAAATTTCGCCCCATCCCGTTGTTCTCCGTGTTGATCAAGTTAAATAATAGTAATGTCGATGATGATAAAATAAAAAAGAGCGCCGATACGTCATTCTGTTCTTGGAAAGGCGAGTTATTCAGCTGTTCTACGGAAAACCAGAAATAAACACCGATAATCGTACTCGGATGACGGCATCTTCGACTTGGTCGGACGGAGTAGTTATATACGTTACTACTTACGAACTCGGTAATATTATAACGGGAGCTGTATAGTTGAAAAACCTCACAACACGACAAAATCTAAAGCGGAGTAGTTAGTAGTTGTAGAGTTTTAGAAATACAGCTGTTGCTAAATGTACAAAAAGATGATCGTATATACATAATAATAATAATTTTGGTGGGGGGAAAAGGTTTGGAGGGGATTAACAAACTAGTAGACGATAGTGTGCGGATCAGATAAAGATGGGGATAACTAGTTAGAAACTGGAGAGACTTGTACATCTATCATCGTTTTATTTATTTGTTTTATTTTTTCTTAATTTTTACTATCTTTTACTTTTTCTAGCTATAACGATGCGGTTTAGCCAGCTAGATAAGATACAGGCTCGAACAACCACTTAGTCTTAATACTGGATAGATAATAGATAATTAGATATGGCCTGCGTACGTGTTATCCTATATAAATTCGCGTATTTTTCTGTAGTTTATAATATTATTCTATGTGTATATAGTTCGCCATATACAGTGTGTCATGCATCGAGATTTATAGGACGTAGATTTTATTCTGTAAAACAACCAAATCTAAAATTCTAGATTTCAGACACGACACAGATACCACATTACCTAATTGTTCGATCTACAATTGCATTAAAAAACACGACGTACATTAAAATACTCGCAACCGGTTTAATTAACCGTAAATAAAAATTAAATATAATCAAGCGAATATATGCGAATTATTACATATATGTGTGTACATATTATATACTGTTATTGTAACATCGGAACAAGAAATGCATCAGTTATTGAACGAAATAGAAACTGCGAACAATGAAACAGAGCTAACGATGAATAGTTCGAAATGATCGCTCCTAATAGCGAATAAAAATGATTTCTAGCTGCGAAACTGATTAAGAACATGCTGCTAACAGAATAAGCGATTTACCGGGGAGCGTGCGCAAAAAATAAAAGAGACTCTGATCGAGAAATAAAAATAAGAATAGTTTTAGCAAGTGGGAGGACAATAGGGGCAAATTAACGAGAATGTGGAGGAACTATAATTTATCGAAACGTACAAACTGATGAAAACCATAAAATTCTGTTACATGGATCCGAAACATGGACCTTAAATTTGGTATCGGAACGTAAGCCGGATGCCTTCGAAATTAAATGCTACCGAAAAATATGGCGCATACTACTGTGGACGGCGCAAATAATTTCGTTCTGGGTGGAATGTAAGCGGTTAATTCATACAATAGGAGAAATAAGTTTATTCTTCTTCGATCGTACGGGTCAATAAATTAGAAAAACTGATTATACGAGACAAAGTGAATGGCCGAAGAAAATGAGATGGATCGCTTAACCGATAATTAGTTCAGTTAAAAAAAAAAAAAAGATAAAACTAACTGGATTGCGTACTATAGAATTAACGCGGAAAATAATGGGTAGAAGGCAGTTGCGTTCAATCGTTCTAAAATCAGGTCCTGACGTCCGGAATTAGACTACGACATGATGGATGGATATACACATATGTGTATATTGCGAGCGCAGATAAAGATTTTTATAGCGATTAACTGTATTCATAAAATCACTACACTCCGATTTATCAACATATATATATATATATATATATATATATATATATATATATATATATATATATATATATATACACTTATTTATGTATATACTATGCTTATATCAATGTACTATTACATGGAGGCATGTCCCAAAATTTTTATTTCATCAACTAGGATTATATTGATTACTCGCAATATCATCGCGGCATCATATTGTAGATGTGGCATATTTTTCTTTAATAACTTTATATATATATAATATCGATCTGCATGAAAAAACATGGAAAATTGGAAAGAAAATCAACTGTGTAATACGAATATGTGACGTACGCGTATTGGGGGAGAAGATCTTTTTAAGGATTTTAAAAATCTCGCTTGTTTCTTCAATTTATTCCCTGCACACAAACCTACGATTACAGACTTCCAGTGACTCCACACCTGTTTCAACCTGTATGTTCGAAACAAATAAAAGTCATATAAAAATGGAAATAGGAAGGAGTGGATATGCGGAAACTGTACTTGAATTTATATTCTAGAATATATATATACTGCACGTATAAATGATACAGCGGTGTCAAAATGTGATCTTACGTGTAATGATAGATGTAAATCGATATTCACTCCTAATGATGATATTCATTCGGATCTGCAGGTGGCTATCATTAACGAAGTCATTAAGGAATTTGCTCAATTACAAGAAGTGTTTACATAATCACATAAATGTGGAAGCAATACATCTGCTCGCAATCCGATATGATACCAGACGTTTTAAACGTAGACAACCATTATTAAGTTTCGTTATCTGAATATACTTATCGGGAGTTAAGTTATTTGAGTTATATCCTAAATAAGAATTAGTTTTTAAACACTTAGTGTTATAATTGGTACTTATTTAATTTAACAGTTAACATTGTACCTTTATTATATGATTACATATATATATATATATATATATATATATATATATATATATATATATATATATATATATATATATATAAAATTTAAATCTTTTTTACGTATCGCCGCATGATTAAATTAAAAATGTAACGACATTTATATATATATATATATATATATATATATAACATATCCCCCTTTTCTATTTTCGGGTTTCCGCAGGTTTTAGCCAGATACCCTTTACATTTCGATTAACATTTTAATCTTAAATACATAACAATTACATGTAGCTCCCATGTTTAATGTAGGGTACTATGTGTATATGTATGTGTGGTAATATACTATATTGCTAGTATTATATGTATGTGTGGTAGTATACTATATTGCTAGTATTCATTTTGTGTGTGGTTATATATTATTGTTGAATAATACACGGGTTGATAATGATTAACTATAAACCTAAATTGTTTACAAATAAAATAGTATATTTTACTCGTGTTTGCGTAAACATGACTACTCTATTAGTAATATCGAAGAAAAAAATTGATTTTTTTTTTAATAGTCATACTCAGTTTGATTGATTAGTCGATGCAAAAATAAAAATAAAAATAGTCATTCGGCGTATTAATTCCGAATCGGAAATTATTAACTCTACATTACTCGGCTTAATTAATAATTGAGTCGAGCAATGATTCAATATATAGTTAAAAACAGAAGTTTGTCATCATATTATGTAGTTAATATATCGATGTATATTTATGAATGAGTATTATATACTAATTATACGAATTTTCTCTTAGCGATACATCACGTCAAAGATTAGTCACTCCGGATGGAAACATTCGCAGCGAATTTAATCGCTTTTCCAAATTAAAGGAAATTAGTTAATTTTCTTTTTGTTTTAATAAATTATCAGTTTTATATAATTGACGCTAAATTAACGGACGAATTATGTAAATCTTCCATTAAAAAGAAAAACATATATATATATATATATATATATAATCGTTTCGTATTATGTGATGTGTGTTTGTCGTGTGTTCTTCGTTGATGTAAATCAGTACACAAGTAAATATCTATAGTTTAGTTATTTAATCGGTTCGGGGAATATGTACTCTCGGAGTAGGATTGTGTAAACGAAGCATAAATATTTGTGTGAGTCAGTGGCGTAGTTAGGTTCGTAGACCCCGCAGCTCTAAAATTGAGCTTTTAAGGACTCCCACTCGGTCTAAAATAATCGTCCTATTTTTTTTTTTCTCAAACCGGTGTTACGTATAAGTATGGATGTTCTAACTCCATTTAGATATGGTACATAATGTGCGTTAATCGACGCGCGTTAAATGTCACGCTGAGTTCTGTATAAAGCTTTGTATTCGCTCACATTGTAAGAGATCGTTTTTTAAACCGAAAATAATAAAACATTATGTGTCACAAGCGCGATCGGTTAGTTTAGCGGTGTTATCGATTGAATTTGAACGGGCTAAACAATTCAATATTGATACTCATCTCCCCCCCCCCGAGAAAAATGTATTTACAACGCTACCGATATCGTACATAATGTTTTAAATAAATATAATTTATTTACATCGATATAAACTGTTTAAAAATTTTATAAATTCCGTAATTATTTACTTTCATAAACTTTCAGAAATTATATTTATTAATAAAATTAATTAAAAATTATATTTCAAATAAATTTAATTAAAAATTATATTTCGAATAAATTTTCGCTCTGAAATATAAAATTAGCTTTTGTTTTAACTGAAAAAAAAGTTAATAGTATATAATGAAAAAAGTTATTCGATAACGTTAAGGAAGGCATTGACATTTTCGTCCGGGTCGTCCTTCAGCTATTTACGTATTTATAGGTTGTATTATGTTTTTCGTTCTTTTAAATTTTTAAACTATTCATCGTATTATTTAATAATTATAAGCCTACGCTGTTGTGTGGGCCCTACTATTGCAATTAATTTAATGAATAAATCAATTTCTGATTTTAATTTATCGCAGTGTATTTAATCGGTTCAGATCGGTAGCAAGATGTTTTGTTTTCTAGTTTATTCGTTATTTCTATAACGGGGAATTCCGAGAAAGTATATTTTCCTTTCTAATTTGAAATTATTAATTTTTCCTTCAGTTAGGTTGATATAGTCTGACAAATTTTCTATTTCCGGTGCTTTTGTCAGCGCACTGAACGGTGTAATCGAAGAATTAAGCCAACAGCAGCAGCTACGTCTATAAAATGACGTAATCCCTATACGCACACCCGGACCACCTATGTCCGGTTATTACACTTTGGTGTGACGTGTGCACACTATTTTATTATTCCTACTCCATTTGGGACAGTCGCATCCGGTGTGTAACTCAGCAACTCAGCGCTAGGGTGTACCAACGTGTCGCCTGTACATACACAGACACTATAATATATATATATATATATATATATATATATATATATATATATATATATATATATATATATATATATAACATTTAGATGGACAAATAAAAACATGTTTAGATATTTTAGTGATGGTATTAAAGACAATAATGTAACATTATAAAAACTCCAACCCGAATATTTTTTCAACGTTGCCAAAAAGCTTTACGTGTAATGGCGATAATTAAACCTTAATTTTAATAATAACAACGGTCACCAGATCAATTTAATATAAATAATTACTCCAAATTTAAATCAGAAAAATGATGATACACGATAGAAAATAATAATAATAGAAAAATATTAATAATAATAATTCAAATCAAATTTATTTTAACCTCGATACAATACACCAGTACATTTTAAAATAGAAAATAAAAATTAATTCCAAATAAAAAAACTAATAAACAAATAAAATAAAATAAAATAAATGGATAAACAAACATTGAGAAAATAATTAAAACACTACTACTACTAATAATAATAATAATACTGGTAATAATAATAATAATAAAATAGTTAAACTCCTAACCAAAAAGATTAATTTTGAAAGATAAATTAAACGGCCCATTTGCTTAACCATTTTGTCTCATTTATCGTGTGACATTCGTATAAATTATATTCATCGATATGATGAAATGTTTAAGTATATTTTACATAACGACTTATAAATATGCATTTTTATATGTATTATATAATAACGCATTCTTATCTACATTTTATAAACCGAAAAATTAACTACACCGAAAATTCCGTCTAAAAATTTCACAAAAATCTCCATACAATTTCGATAAGACTTTTCTTTAGCGGTATTTTCAATAAATAAAATTAATACGCATTATTTTTATTTTATTTAATTTCATAATGTTCGATTTCATTTAGACAACGGGAAAAAATTATAAATAATAAATGCGCACAATTATTATTATTATTATTATTACTATTAATTATATATGAAAATATTGCGTTATGTGTAGATGGAGATGCATTTATATATTAATGTGCGTGATGTGTTTTTCACGCGATGAAACAAAAATTGTATTTTACTATTCGGGCATTATATAGATGTTTTATTTTAAGTATTTAAATAAAATTAAAATAAATCTGAAATTGAATATGATTAATTTTGTTATAGCTATATAATATTTAATCTACATAGTAATTGCGACTAGTCTCGTAAAACGATCACATGATAAAGCTTAGAATTGTATACATTTAAGATGTTTTGTTGATAATATTGATTATACGCATATAGATTATAAAATAAAATTCAACAGATTACTCTGTAGCCGAGTTAGTTACGTGAAATATTTCAAAAAATTAAAATGATAATTTTATCGCGTTATTAGATATATATATATCTTTATTTTATGAAAATAATTATCGATAATCCATCCGAAATTGAAGATATAATTCCAGCTCGAGGTTTTAGTAGTTTTTTGTTTTTTTTATCGATATTGTAGAAATCATGTAGAAAAAATCGCTACCTAATAGGCTCCAATAATAAATACGAACTTACATAATCCAAATATGCACATGTATATATATATATATATATATATATATATATATATATATATATATATATATGTCGCAGTGGTGTAGTTGCTAGAGTGATCGACTGGTCGAGGGTTCGAAACCAACACTCGACATGGAAAGTTTTTCATCATTATATAACTCTTAATTATCATGGATGAGGCAGTGGCACCCCCACTCAATATAACATTATATGCACGCGCATCTGCGTTGCGTATAATTAGTGCCTTGAATGCTAGTCCATTTTGTACGTAAAAATAAACGTAAACTAACAATAGGTTGATGATGACATGCATATATATATATATATATATATATAAGTTAAAAATAATATGTGCAATATTTTACGATAATTGAAATCAAGATAAAATATTTTTATAATTTCTTTATACATAAAACGATTTGAACGGTTAAAATTGCGTTAAATTAATCGAATTAAATCATTGTTGATGCCATTTGTAGATTGTGTGTAAATGCGTATGTAAGAGTTATATACAGAATGATGAGTCACGTTCTTTTCCTTGGAAAAAACTTATACATCATGTCGCACTATGATAAGCGTAGAATTCGAATTATCCGACGTATATATGTATCAATGTTTTTGTCCACTCGTTGTCCGGATTTGGAGAACATATATATTTAAACACGTTTACAAAGTGACAGATATTACGAATTTACGGACGGACAAAGTTCATCATACTTAGATTATTTTTGACCTCTTTTAGTTGAAAGATTGGTGACCAATTGACAGTCGGCGTACACGAGAGAGGCCTATTTCTAGATAGTGAGGTGATGTTACTAAATGAACAGGAATCGATTGGATACGAGCGCCAAGTTAGGAGTCGTTGGAGAAGTTTGAGGAATGCCTACACTCACGGGTAGGTTGATATAGTGATATCGTGATATATATAGGTATAGATATGTAGTTTTACAATAGGAGTGCGTCGCTGTTGGCAGTCTGTACCGTCATGTTATTTAATGTCTTATGTTTACAAATGACTCGTCACCATGTTAAATTTGATGACGCTTACATACTATACAGCACATGATCTATTTCAGCGTAATCTCTGACGTAAATTGACCACTTTCATCGTGCGATTTAACATCGTTACGACTTTTTCTTGTGGGCGTTACCTTATGTTACGGATCTATGCTAATAAATAGGAATTAACTAATGCTCCTAAAGTTGACGTGGGCTATGCTGTCGCACAAATTCAGTCCTATGTCGCCCAATTATTTAAAATTTGAACCCACCCCATTCGTGCTATCGTGAAATACAGCGGTGCACATATTCCGTAGGTAGTAGAACATGTAGGGCTTTTAAATTTAAAAAAAAAAATTACTTTAGTACCTCATACACGGTTTGTTTTATTCCATTTCAACATCGACCCGCCCCTTATTGAAAAACATATGTGTGTGTGTATATATATATATATATATATATATATATATATATATATAAAGTGGCGAACTTTATTTATTATTAATGCAGTTTAAAAAGTGTATGACGGCTAGCAACAAGTATTTAAATTTTTGTCTAATAAAATCTATTCGATAACCGTGAATAACAAAGACATACTGATCAAGGTTAAGAATGCGTCTACAATTACAGGAAGAAATGTAAAATTAATTCGAATTTCTAAGAATGCCTCTGATTGACTGATTGAGATAATCGATCTAGTGAAAGATAATGACGAGCCTGTATAATAGTAGTAGTAACAGTGGCATTAAGTAGTGGTAGTAATGAAAACTAGGTCGAAAATATTATACAATGCCATTAATAATAATAATAATTATTATTATTATTGTACGAACAGACTTTTATCGTAAATATGAACAACGGACGTAAATTATTACAACAGGGTTCCTGATCTAATTTATATGCGATGTGGCGATGGTAACTGTGACGACTAACGAATGGAATTTAAATTATTTCTCGGTAATGTTCAGAATTTTATTAATTAGAAATAAATTTCTATAGAAACCAGTTAATTTTCCTCTTCTGACGCTGTAACTGTAACTAAATTTTAATTTTACATAGATTTTAATTAATCAATACTGGTAATTACCAAAATTATAAAGCTCTACGATCGAATAAAACTGATGAATTTTGAGCGTTTTAAAAATGACGCTTACTTGTGTAATACATCGTAAAATAATCCATGGCTGAATGTAACCGTTCAACTTTTTCTTCCAGCTATAACGATCGCCAGTCTTTTTCATCCGTTTCATAGCGGCCGAACTCTCTGTACATCATTTTGTCACCTAATGTTTAATCGCGACTTTTATGATCCCTCCCTCCGCAACAAGTGGCCGTTCTCGTCATTCGTTTTAACAAATTTTTTCAGCCACGTCGTCTACTTCGTTCCATTTCAACCGCGTTACACAGTTAATTACATACGGCAGTTTATGCTGTCTCGCATATTTTAGTTTTCAGTTCTTACCATTTGAATGTCAAACATTATGTTGTTTCCCGATTGGCATTGTCGATTTTGAATTGTTATCGGACGAAACACTTATATAAAACAATCCACCGTTGAATGTAGCCGTTCAACTTTTTCTTCCAGCTATTTCATCCGTTTCATAACGGCCGAACTCTCTGTGCATCATTTTGCCACCTAGCGTTTAGCGACTTTTATAATCTCTCCCACAGCAGCAAGCGGCCGTTCCCGTTATTCGTTTTCACAAATTTTAGCCAGGTTACACCTTCAGCTACATACGGCGGTATAGTCGTCTACTGTCTTATTCGCGTATGTTAGTTTTCAGTTCTAATAATTTCAATGTCCAACATTATGTTGTTTCCCGATTGGCGTTGTCGATTTCGAATTTCGATTTGTAATTTTTAAACTTCTCTTTCTTTTTAACGATAAGACCCATCTCGAAAACCCGAACTTATTAAAATAAAATTAATCATTTTCTCACCTAACTATTCGTATCGTTATCGCCTATATAATAATGGCAAAAATATTACGTAATGGGCCATTAAACCGGTTACTGGTATAAATTAGAAACGATCTTTTTACACATAGCATGCCGAACAACACACACAACACATACACATCCGTATAGAAATATTCGCCAGGATTAATAAATACGTGTTTATACACAAGAACATTACGTCATTATTCGTATTTTTAGCTGGTAATTTTTCTTTGGGGAATTTTGGATACGTCACACGTACAAACACACGCGTTTACTTTATTTAAGAAAAAAAATCATTAAAAATTATTGTGTGGCCATAAAGTAAAAATTATTATTATTATTGTATATGCATGTTTCATATTGACTGGGTTTTTATTATTTATGTAAATTGATTTTCAACATTTTGTTTCTGTAAGGTGAATCGTTTCGATGGAATCTCTTCTAATTTACCTACGTCTAAAATTTGATTGTCTCATTTTATCCTCTTTTTAATATTTAAAGTTGGATTTTTATTGCTTGGAAATTGTGATTTACGTATAGACGAACGAAAATATATATATATATATATATATATGTATATATATATATATATATATATATATATATATATATATATATATATATATATATATATATATTAGCTGACACGGCGAACTTTGTATCACCCCAGAATAGAAATGTATCAACTTATTAGCTGAATTAAATAAAAAAATACTGATGGGGAGTTAGGAATTATACAAAAAATTAAAAAACAAATTTGTAAAGAAACTTAAACGATATGCCGATGATGCCTTTTTAATTTTTGTAGATTTATTGAACTTAATAAAAAATTATATTTAATTCGGCTAATAAGTTAATACATTTATTGGTTCTGGTGCGATACGAAGTTCGCCGCGTAAGACAAAGCTAAATCGTATATATATATATATATATATATATATATATATATATATATATATATATATATATATATAGCCTCACGCCTAGTGTATATTCAAGATATATCATATCCCCATAAAACCGGCCTATTAAACATCGCTTTAAAACTTTTTCAAAATCGAAAATCAAATTTTAAATTCGCGTTTTCTCGTTACCGGTTAATTTTGGTCGAATTTATATTATGACATAAATGATAGATCTCCACGTCTACTTTCGTCTAACGTCAACTCGAACGCCCTATTCTATCACTGTCATTTCGTATAAACCGGGTTGGGTGGATAATCCTACGTAGGATTTTTGCATGCGTCCTTTCGGTAAGAGTATATTGAAGTTAGAAATCCGTTATATAGACCTATTTAGAATTTTTATTTTTTACGTGTTTACGTATCATATAGGAAACATTAAGGCTGAAAAGGATTAATCTTTTAAAAGACTGTGACATACGTATATACGCGTTTATAGAAGCCTAATCGAATTGTACAGATTAAAAGTAATTTTAGCGTTACATCTTTAATGAGTAAATATTAAATCGATTGAAACAACCGGATTAAATTATTCCGTCTATCCGACCACGCCCTAGTTTAAAATCATTTATCTCCCCTCACCTGTTCGTTCAGCCGTTATATTTATATTCATTCCATCAGATAATTTCATAATATGATTTACGAAATAAAGGAAATTGATAACTGTACGCGTTTGGAAATTTACACAACGAGGCTGTATTAATTATCGCCATCGCTTTCATCATCATTTTTATCATTATTATTATTATGAAATATTTTCTTATCCTCTTCGATTATTCCGTTGAGTAGGTTTATTTGTTTCACAATTCGATTTTTATTAAATAATTACTTATTTTTATTATGTACCCCCCGAAGTACTTATTTATGCGAGTGAACAAAAGACAGTGTTTCATGTGCATTTTTTTTTATACAGATATAATATAATTGTTCGTTTTAAAAATATATATTATGGATATTTAAACAACAAACGGTATCACTCTATTTTAATATCTGACAGTTTTCTTTGTCACCTTCTTTATATGTACAATATACATATTTTATATTTTAAACGGGTTTCCCATAACCAACTTACTCGGTGGAGTCAGAGTTTATTGTATAGAAAATTGTGTATACGAAGATGCGTGAAACTGATGTTCTTAATAATTAACAGTATGTATGTGTAATGTAGCCGAAACAAAAGAAGAATACAAATTTTAAAGAAAAGGTAAATTAAATATGTGAAGTATTTCCCTGTAACGTGTAACTTAATGTTAAATGTAAAAAGATACGCGTAATATAGTTCCCCGACCATCAATATTGTGGGTGGAGTTGCCTGAAGTATTGAAAATTAACGAAAAAGAAAATAAAACGAGATAAAGGAAATAAAAAAATTAAATTAAATTAAGCATCGAATTATAATTAAACGAATTATTTATATTCATAATGCAATGTTAAGTAATAGCACAGCTCGTGACTAAGGAAATAATGAAAATCGAGAATCGAAGTAAAGTGAGAATAAAATCAATAAAAAATGTATATAATAATTAATAAATATAAAATCAACTAAATTAAAGTAATAACTAAGAAGTGCCGGAAAGCAATTACACGCTAATTCAATTTAATTATACCTAATTATATATAACAATAACTATTTTTATATACAGATATACACGCACATACATGTGTATGTGTATACATACATATACATATATATATATATATATATATATATATATATATATATATATATATATATATATATATTGCTGGTTTTAATTTAGATGCGATACAATGTTTCTCTCTGTTACATTGTCTCCCTCTTCCTCCCTACTGCCGTGTTACTTACACGTTTTTTTCATTGTAATGCGCGCGTGAATTAATATTGGTAAGCTATATATATGGTATTCGTTATTCAGTTTTTGGAAGAATAAAGTAAATGTCTAACTATTCGTCTGCAGATCAGTTAATATGTAAAAGTTTATAGTTGGAAACATACGTTCAAGAGTTAAACTTTGTTACTTAAGGAACGACGCAATTGAAATGTGGAAAGAACAAATTTGCCTGTATTCGATATAAATAAATGTCTACACTAACTACACTGTCACTACTAGGTCGGTTTCCTCGTCTGTTGAAAAAGTTGTAAAATTCGTACAGAGAACTTTTGAACGTTCACTTGTACTTTGTAATTAGGGATAATTACAAGTTAAAATCTAAGTATTTCATCTTGACTAATTGAATAGAAGTGTCGTGAAACTCCCTTCCCAAATTTCATTCTGCTAGTTTAGTCTGATTAAAGTTTCTACTTGAAAGAACTTCCTGTATCTTATATATATATTATTGCAATAGAGATGGGTCGATGCCGCCGACTATGTGGGTCGTATTATTTTAGTGGCGTGTGTCTAGTTGTTGTTTATTATATTTGATGGCGCTACATGCCACGCATCGGACGCCGCAATGGATATATCGCATGAACGATCTGACGGGTAGGGTTATCTTTCGTAGAGATGACGTGAATTAACTACCAAATGTCGTGCGATTTGACCTTGCTAGACTTTTTTAGGGGGTTTCCTGAAATTACGGGTCTATGCTAATAAACAGCAATCGACCAATGACCTTAAAGTCTACATTACCAATGATATCGTTTAAATTCATCACAGATCAATGGTGCAGAGTCGTTGAAAATTGAACCACTCCGGATCGGCGCGACCGTGAAATTCCATGGTGGTGGACATTTAAACGTTGTTATATTCTGTACGTAGTAGTATACTTCGGTGGTTTTTTTTAAAGTTTTATTTAATAACTCATACACATCTTGTTTCATATATATATATGTATATATATATATATATATATATATATATATATATATATATATACGCACACGTGTTAACCTCAAATAACGAACCTCATCCGAATATACATTTCCCCGGATTAACGGTTTATTTATGCCGTGCTAAGCTAATGAAAACACCAGATGTATTTTACGAACAGGAAAATTCAATCTCATTGAAAATTGCAGTGGGTATTATATAAAATTTCTTACTGTGCCAGATAGTAGCTTTGAGTGCTATACAACAACTTGTTTCTTTTAACTATTATTATTATTTTTAACTATTATTATTATTATTATTATCCATTTACGAGAACTACAACTACGTGCGCTTTTAAAAAGGCCAACTGTAGACCTTTTTGATTATCGTTTCCCATTCGAACGTCCGTAAAACCTTTTATACGTCATTTAGTTATTAATTTGTTTAATCCTATTGCGAAGCTTTTAAAGTTTCGAACAAATTTAAGTACTGCTACTACTACTACTATTACTACTAGTCATTTTTTTTTTAAATGTATATTTGAGTAATTTACAATTATACGAACATATTAACGGGCATATAACACAACACACACATTCGCAAACATACGTAATAACGCAAAAATTAACGCACGCACACTCAAGCATAATTTAATATATAAAAATATCATACAAATTACTTATGCCATCGAGCTTTCGCTTGTCGACAGGTATTCATATTTTGTACAGATGTAGATTTATTACGCATTATTAATATAGATATTTATATTAAATATACAATTACCTTATAATTTATCGTATTTATAATTTATTTCTTTGCAACTTATTTTTACATTCATGTGTTTCTTCATTGCACCCTCACGCATGTATTTCGATTTACATTCTCATCTACACTTGTTTTTTCCATCATTCAGTAGTGGCGCCCTATTGTTCTTATCGGTATTCCATTATTATTATAATAATTATTGTTATTATTAATTATCGTAAATTTAATATATCGATTGGTGTAGGAAAGACCAGATTAGTGGGAGTACCTTAAGCGGTGATTCCATGCCTCAATAAAACTCAGATGAAATTCCGGGCTATTTATCAAGGAGCTTTTGTATTCAACAGGACTAAACACTCTCACTACTCAGGCGTGTCAAGCTGCCACAATTGTCAACGGAGGCAGTAACAAAATCGTAAAAAAACATCACTGTTCAAATTCGATGTTTTAACCATCCGTTGTGAGAGAAAGACGCTGAAGAGTTTACTCTGTAAGACAAGAAAAATAAATGTATAGTAAATAAAAAGAAGTCGTCTCGTGTATTTTACTTTTACTCATTACGAACTTACATAATCACATCTACTCTTCCAAAGTTGCGTGAAACAGTACACACGCACACATACATACCCACATATGACTGGATATATACGTGTGTTATTATAGGAAATAACAACACCGATATGAATAGGTTAATGATATGTCATACATGGAATTTATAGTATAATTAACGATGTAAATATTCGGATAAATTTGATATTATAAATCGGATTAAATTGATATCAGAACCAATACGAATACGTCAATGATACGGGCGTGAAATTTACAGATAATGAGCGATGTAAATATTTAGATATGCACCAAAACTTAAAAATTCCAATGGTCATCGATGAAATTACCAGGTTTGCTTGCAACCACGCAAAAAGACTGGAAAAGCATACTAAAGTTGAATGCATACAAGTCTGAGGATTTATAAAACGACTTAAACGTCGAAAACCATATCACACTTAGTGAAATAATGAATAAGCCAGAGTCACTTCATTGTGAGTGTAACTCTAAAAACTTGCTTTCAACTTCAACATTGTTATTGTCAAAGACTGCATAGTCGTCATAATAATCTTAAAAAAAAAAAAACACAATATCGCTCAATACTTTTGTGTATATATATATATATATATATATATATATATATATATATATCTTCTTGTAAATCCATCTCCTACCGGAGATTGGTGACCATCTGACAATATATTTATTTATCTCGTGCCGTGTGAACCAGTGTAGCCGTGTCAGGCATATTGAACCAATCTTTAAGATTTTTCGTCCATGACCTTCGTCTGCGTTCTCGACATCTGCTACCTTCTATTTTACCCTGTATTATGATCTGCAATGTGTATTTCCTGTTCCGAATTATGTGCCCAAAGTAGGCTGCTTTGCGTGTTTTTATTGACGCCATGACTTCGCATTTTTTTTTCATTTGTTTTAAAATGACTTCATTGGAGATCTTATCTATACAAGATACTTTCGGAATCCGCCGGTATAGCCACATTTCGAAGGTCTCTATTTTCTTGATTGATGCAGCCTTGAGCGTCAACTCTTTGCTCCATACAACAAAACCGCCAGCACGTAACACTTTGTAGCACGCCACCTTGTTTCCAGTGTAATGTTTCTATTGCACAGTAATCGTTTCATTTTCTGAAACGTGCTTCGCGCCATTTCTATTCTAACTTTAATTTCGTAATCAGGATTCCAATCATCCGTTAGCCAATATCCTAAATATTTAATTATATATATAATTTTAAACCCGTTTTTTTTTTTTTTTTTTGGTGGGGGAATTAATTTTAGTTTTATTTCATGTTTTAATTTGCGCTTTCGTTGGTAACGACAGGTAAAGTTTTTTATTATTATTGTGATTATTATGATTAGTGGTAATTATGTGGCTGTAATTATTATTAATACTGTTATTAACTTGATTACATTCCTGGTTATTACAGGGGGGAAATAAGGGGGGAAAATGAACTATCACGCTATTACCGAAAGAATTTTTTTATTTTGTGCAAATTTCATTGTGCGAATAATGGAGTTTTTTTTAGTATGCGGAGGGTTGTTGAACTTCCTATTTGCAACTTATCGTGTGTCTCCTGCGTGCGGGATAATATCGAATTTTCATTTAGATTTTTACGGTAGCCATTCGGAAGAACGGCCAGAGAAAGACTAGAACGCGATGTTTCGGATTGGTAGTCATTTGGAAGCATCTCCGCATTTACCTTCGCCCTTTCATTCTTTCCTCGAATACTCGACACGGGGACGACCTAACACAATCGATAATTGTCCGACGTGTGTTTACGTCGTACTGTATTAGTGGAGACGACGGATATATGGAAACACACGTTAAATATAAACATCTATGTATGCGTATACCGAGTGAAGCGATGCAGAAGTATGTCAGGAGCTAACTTTGTTATATATTACCTCTGTAATATAATAAGAGTTTTTACGTATTTTTTAAATCGTAATCTATGTCGGTTTAAATTTAATTTCGAAGATGAATTTTTTATACGACATTTGATACATGAACATGTGTATATATATATATATATATATATATATATATATATATATATATATATAACGAAAACCTTCATACTCATCTAACGAGTATATGTAGGCTTCTTTTTTTATCCTCTTACTACTTATCGCGGAGATAATAACGACTATATATTTTAAAGAAAAATCCAATATAATTTAACTTTTTTTTATTTTTATTTTATATAGCGATAATTATAATTTAATTTTCGGACAATGATAGCGATAATAAATCCGCCCAAAGTACGAACTGAATTTAATTTTCTCCGAATAATTTAAACGATAATATAATTTCGCGCTTTCATTAATAAAATCCGTTTTATGTTAATTGATTAAATTTTATTTAATATAAAAATTAATTACGCGATTTAAGTTATTATTACGACTAATTTAAAGTAAATTATAGTGTTTCGTTCTTTTGTGCAGGTTTCTTATTTTAATGTTTCCTACGTAATATATTTATTATAAAAATTAAAATTTTTAATTTAAGTTCAAGTTTGTTTTAATTTGCTAAGGTTATTATTAAGGTACTTAAGAGAGCTTAATGAATTCACTTGTAGTTGTAACACTGTAAAAATGTAATTGTTGAAATAAATTTGTTATTGTGTTATTGTAATTGATTAAGGAGTATTAGCATTAAATTGAATAGAAAACTAACCTGGTTTGAGATGACTGTGGGTGTTTCAGCGATCTTCGCACTAATGAACTTACTGACCATTTCCTTTTTTCTATTTAGCTCCTAAAATCGAACTCACTAACCATCTTTTTCTCGAGCACCGAAAATCGAAAAACTTACTATCTATATAACTCACATTTTATTCTTTAACTTTTGCTAAGTGACTCACTTCAATCGTGATCATCTCGAACGTTCCCTTTATTTTTCTGCTCATTCGACTAGTCGTAAACTATAACAGGATGGCTTGAGCATGCGCGATTTTTAATTTAACTCATCTTGTAATCATAGGGGCGTTTCAGCTTAAACCACTATTATTATTATTACTATGTGACAATAGTTCGTTCCTCTAAAACGAGGTTTCGACAATAATAATCAAATACCTATAACGAGCGTCGAATTAGTCTTCGATCCTGAACAAATAAATAAATTAAATATGTTGCCCGTTATTATATTGACATTAAGATTAAATATTATTACATATTTTACACGTTGCTAATTAATATAGTTTGTAATCTTTCTGAGATTTGAAAAAAAAAATATATATATATATATAATGTATGTATAATACAAATAAATAAATATAATACAAATATATATATATATATATATATATATATATATATATAATTTTTATTTCCTAACGTTATTATTTTTATTTCGAAGTTAACATGCGACAATCGTCAATACATACATATAGTGTATTTGTGCATCTGATACCCAGTTGAAATACTACTTATATTGTATTATAATTATAATTGCGATATTGTTCATATATATATATATATATACACACATAAATGTATATAAGTAAAGTCTCATCAATGAACTCGAAAGTTAGATAATTCTCATCAACCTGAATATTTATAGAGGATCAGCCGAACAATGCTTCCCGTGTAAGGGTTGTTTGCCTTTGCCTTCGTTTGTTCTTTACCTATCCAGAAAGCTGTTAGTCATTTACCGAGCAATTTAATGGACAGCTCAGTTGGGTCGTGTATAACCGTGAAAAATATTTTTCCCTATTGGTATTCAAATTTAAATCGTGCGTGCAGAATACTAAAGAATTAGTGGTATGCCGCAAGACATATATGTATATATATATGATAGAATTAATATAATAGCATACATGAAACTACTTATCTGCACTGTGTCTTCTCAGTGTCTATCGCACTAACCGCACGTATTTTCTTTACTCCTTTGTTATCAATTTCTTAAAATTATATCCGCAGATATCCCATCATATCGAGTCGTTTAATATTATTATTATTTTATTATGTATGTATCTGAGTTAGTCATTTGCATTTCGAAAGTTTTGGAATTATCTATGATGCTTATGTGTGAGACACTATTTTGGCATTTGCAGATAAATCCACAAACTGAGTGGCTCATTCGCCTTTGCGCTGCTTTTAGTCGCGCTTTAATAGTATTTTGTTTTTTAAAACAATTTCTCTTTCGGCTATCTTCGTTTCCAGTCGTCCCCTTGTCTGTTACATCATTTCTCCAATTTGGTCTCTTTATGCGTCTTCAAAATCTAGCTTGTTTTCCTTTTCCGTTTATAAGTTCCGCATATAAGGGTTTTTTATTTTTGTACAAAATGTAGTTGCCATTTGCAGCTGAAGAAATATAGTTAATGATAAACTAACTTGACGCTGTGAAAATGGGACTTAAAATAAATCTCCGAAAAACCAAAATAATGATGAATATCGCGGAAGATACGACAGTAACTGTAAACGGCGACAAAATTCAATATACCTGGAACAGGAAATTAGTACGAATAAGAATATTATAATGCAGCTGGTAACTAAAAGAAGAATATCGCTCGGCTGGGTGGCTTTTGGGAAATTAGTAAACGTTTTTAAAAATAAAGAAATACCGAATAGCTTTAAAAGTAAGCTGTATAATCAATGTGTGATGCCAGTCTTGACATACGGAGCTGAAACAATAGAAGTATTTATAAAACCCAAACGGCTCACGAGAGGATTATACTTAAGTAAAGCTCGAAGATCGCAAGACGGTTAGATTAGGGAACAGACGAAATTGGTAGACGCGGTGGAACCGGACATTTGACAAGACTAAAAGATGAAAGGTGGACTAAACGGATATTACAGTGGTGGCTAATTGGTAGCCGGCGTCTGCGAGAGAGGCCTATGACTAGGTGGCGAGACGATATCGTTAAATGGGCGGGAATTAATTGGATCCGAGTCGCACAAGATAGAAGTCGTTGGAAAAGTTTGGGTACTACCTACATCCATCAGTGGGTTGATATAGGCATATCGTGACATATATATATAGATGTTTTGATATAAACATTAAGTATCGATTTATTTCGATATTTAAAATTAATTTATTTCAACTCGATTAATCGTTTTTCGGCTGAATGAAGAAGATAGCGAAGTTTTAGTTCGATAATTTAATAAGCGAACGAACCATCATAAAATGGAATTAGAAAAATCGATACGCCAGATGTACAAATTATAGTTTTATTTGCTCGAGAATTTATAAATAACGACTTATTTAATTAAACGCCGATATAATTTATATATATGTGTGTGTGTGTAATTACGGCTTATTTAATTAATCGATTGCATAGTTAACATATATGTATATATATATATATATATATATATATATATTTTAATGTGAATGATAAAAGTTCCTATATTAGTTTTTGAATGTATTAATTAGGACTTCGCCTACATGATAAACTAGTTAAGTAAACTGTACAGATATTGTTATTGTCGATAAATTATTTCCACTCGACCGTTTTTATCTAAAACGACCAATCTGATAAAAACTATCAGTTACTATTTTTAAAATTATATACCTGGTTCATTTAAACACAGATTCGTTCATACATACATATATATATATATATATATATATATATATATATATATATATATATATATATATATATAAATATTTAGTTCCTATATACAAAAATAAAAGTGATAAGGTAGATTGTACCAATTACAGGGGAATTGCGCTTTTATGTACAGCTAGCAAGATATTTAGTAAACTTTTACATGATAAGTTGAAACCTGTATTGAACTCATATTTGCCAGAAGAACAGTGCGGATTTAGGCAACGTTGTAGTGCTACAGATATGATATTCTCCCTTAGACAATTAGTAGAGAAACCCAGAGAACAAAATACCTCATTATGTATGGCCTTTATTGATGTTAAAAAGACGTTTGATTCAGTAAACAGAACGGGTCTCTGGGAATGTTAAAAAACAGTAGGATGACCACGAAAAATACTACATTTGATAATTCAATGATAAAACAAAAGGATCAGTCATATGTGACGATGGACGATCCGACACTTTTGATATTAATACTGGCGTAGAGCAGGGATGCGTATTGGTTCCTATGCTCTTCAATTTCTATGTGGGCATGATAGACATGGTCCTACAACAACGTTTATCATCGGAAGCAGGTATAAAAGTAAAATTCCGGTTCGATAAAGGCCTTTATAATTTAACGAAATATATAACTCGTTCAGCAACCAGCACCTTCAAAATCGTTAGTCTACAATATGCAGATGACTGGGTTCTTTTTGGCAATAATCCGCAAAAACTACAGAAAGCGCTCGATTGTTTAGCGTCCGTGTTCTCTGAATTTGGATTGACTATAAATCATAATAAAACAGAGGTAGTCCAGGTTGACAGCAGTATGTTTAGTTTTTATTTGTCTGGTAATCTGCTAAGTACCGTCGATTCATTTAAATACTTGGGAAGTATTGTATCGAACGATGCAAATTTGGATTGCGAAGTAGCATCGAGAATTAGAAATGCGAATGCTGGATTTAGCAAATTAACACAGAAAGTATTTTGCAATCGAAATGTAGAGATAAAAACCAAATTAGCAGTGTACAAGGCTATGATAATACCAGTCATGCTATATGGGAGCGAAACATGGCCAATAATGAAAAAACAAACCCGTAAACTTGACTTTTGCCAACAGAGACTATTACGCAGAATATCGTGGAAGGATCGCGTGACAAATGCAGAATTGTTAATAAAATCCAATTGTTTATCTATAGAACAATATTTTCATACAGAAGCGCATGAAATGGCTGGGTTATGTTATTCGCATGGGAAATGAGCGAATACCCAAAAGGATGCTATACGGCGTATTACTATACGGAAAAAGACCTTGCGGACGCCCGAAACTTCGCTTCAAAGATATTGTAGCACAAGACTTGAAGATGGCAAAGAAGATACCAACGTCAGTCGAATGGGAAATTGTCGCTCCAAATGGACAGCGTTTACCAGCAGGAAACCAGCTATAAAGAAAAAGAAAAATACGGTAACACAGAAGATAGGTAACCACAGTGAAATGTTCAAGTGTAATAAATGTAAATTTGTCACAACACAGCGAATATAGGACTTATATCACATACCGGCACTATCATTAGCAGACTAAACCGCATCCTAATTAGAGGATAACTTCATACTAGAAAACGAGTGAGGAGTAGAAGAAGAGGATACATATATATATATATATATATATATATATATATATATATATATATATATATATATATATATATATAAACGGGCATAGGGCGGCTTTCCGTCTAATCACTGAAGTTAGGCAACGGTACTTGGATGTGTGACCACCGGCTCGGTGTGTTGTTGGCATCTCCCAATTTGCATGGCCCGCAAGAGAGATTAGGCTATTTTCTCACCAATTTATTGATTGGGGAGACCTACGTACAGCAGTGGACCGATATAGGTTAAAAAAATATATATATATATATATACGTATGTATATATATATGTATATATATATATTAAACTAAGCCTACATTTAATGTAATGTTTGTGAAAGTTTCTGTATTATTGAACTGTTCTACAGTATCATCGGAAAAATTTGCAGCAGTAGATGACGTATACAGCTCCACTTATGACAGACAAAGAGATATTAGAGATTGGTCGAAGCTGAAAAAATATCGTCGATAAAGATTCCGACCACGAATTAAACAATGAGACGAACAGTGCAGTTCCCGTTCCCAAAACATCCGAAATGCGCAACATCTTGACAAGTGTGTGTAGTTATTTAGATGCACATTACAACGGTGAAACGAATAACAAAATAGATAATGTCGAACAATTTGTGGAAAATTTGATTGTTAAAAAATACAATGCAAAAAATAAATCAGATTATTTTCACAAAAACTCTACGAAAAAAATTGATAAATGTTTTATATTTGTTATTTAAAAAAAAAAAAAAAAAACGGAAAATTATGTATGTATTAAATTTCATTAAATTCTCGTTAATAATATTGTTGTTTTATTGATTTTTTATTAAATGCATGCAGTACACATATTTTTTTTTTTCTTTTTTAATGGGCACAGGACTTTTCACCCAGATTGGTATAAAATTATTAAAATGGATATGTTAAACATTAATATTAGTTGATGCAATATAATTATAAATAGCTAAATATACATGAATGGGATTAATAGTAAGTATGTAAGACATATTTATTGGTAATGGTACTTTGAGAGATATAATTTGATTATATAATAAAGATTGTTGAGAGCTGTAGTAAGAACATTCAAAAAATACATGATCCGCATCTGCTATTTTGTTGTCATCGGAAGGATGAGGGCAAAAAGGAGAATTTATATTATATTGGTATAGGGACGATGGAAGACGATTTTTTCCAAATCGTAATCTACATAAAGTAGTAATGAAACATCGAAGTATGTTATTTGGTATTTTTATATCAGTAAACCATGATTTTACGGGTATTAGAGGTTGAATCGATCTGTAATATGGAGCTAGATAAGGATTGGACCAAATATTATTCCAATATTCTTTATGAGCAAATTTAATGAGACACAAAAGATCTGTTAAAAGTGTATAAGGAATAAGCACACCGCTATTCGAAGCGGACTTAGCTTCCGCATCAGCAACAGTATTGCCAAATATACCAGAATGTCCAGGAATCCAGGAGAACCTAACAGAAATACCAGATTCTAACAGCGAGGAAACCAAAATTCGGATTTTATATAAATAAGGCGATGCACGGGGATTAAATGAGAGAGATTTTAGAGCGGTTAAACAGGTTTTCGAATCGGTAAGAATAAGAACTGATGAAGCTGGACGTTGTTGATAAACGTATCTTAACGCTTGGTATATTGCCATAGCCTCAGCTGTAAAAATCGAAGAAAAACGTAATAAAACGAATTTCTTAATAATGTTTAAAGAAGGAATTACGAATGCTGCACCAACTTTATTATTAGCCTTGGAACCATCTGTATAAATCGGAAGGAAGCCCGTCCAGTGATTTGCCAGTAAATTATTAAAAATAGAAGTATTAAAACCAATAGGAGGATATTTAGACCTATGAAAGGTTTCTAAATTTATTTCTAATTTTATATTATTAATAGAAAATGGATCGGAAAAATAAGGAGAGGGTGACAAAGGAATAATTAAGTTGCGATAATTGGAGAAATATTATTGTATATAAAATGAATTCTAATAAACGCAATTTTTTTTAGTATGTGTGCTTTTTTTTCTAATATCGTTTAACACAACAAAATATTTCGGTCCCTCACCATTTCGTGTTAAACAATTTCCACTATATTATATATATATATATATATATATATATATATACAAAATTTCGTTAAAAGTTTAAAAAAAAAACCTATCCCAAGTAGAATTTTTTGTTTTAATATCGAATTATATTTTTCTTTCTTCATGCGTAAATATATTCTAATATCTATCCAGGCGTTTGCACATCTTATCTTTCCGATTGCCATATGTAGAAATTGGCTATCATCCAGCCGAAGTAAAAAACTAATTCTAACAGATTTTACGATTATATTACGCGGCACACTTTGTATTGAGGGGGTCTGTCCATTTATATAATATTTATTTGACGCGTCCAACCGCGAAGTGTTCTTCCTCGGGGCCCCGATCTTTTTTTCACTACTACCACTATACTATTACTCCTAGTATTATTACTATCGTTTCTGTCTGCTTTTAACCACTATCCGGACGAGTACGGTTTATTATTTGTTCTATATCTAGATGGACGAACGTGTAACATGTTAGAGATATACACACATACGCGCCTACGTGATGTTCATTATAGGTCATTATCAGATTCTTCTGGCTACATATATTATCGGGGTCGTTACTGTTATTATATGACCTTTACCTACATTATATCTATAATACACGGTTTTGCCTAGTCTATCTTCTGTTAATTTATGAAAAAATGCTACTAAACGTTATCCTTCTAATGAGCCACCTACCCACCTATTTTGTATTATCCCGATTACTAGTTCGTGATCGATATATGTAACCTTAGCAAAAAAAAAAAAAAATATACGCGAGCAATTTTTCCTATTTCAAATGAGTATAAAAATGAAAACGATTTTTCACCCGGGCACAACAATACACATACATACATATTATAGCTTTGACACTCTAATCTTAGAAGGAAATTTGCATTTTATTCGTCTCTAATGGTGTTTTCATTATAATTTATGGGCTTCTACAAGGTTTACCCATTAAAAAAAAAAAAGATTAAATAAAAGATAGTGGTTTAAGTTACATTCACGAATGAACTTATATAGACAAATATAAACGTGAACATTAAAAGTAGGAAGTAGGAAATACGTGCTTATAGGGAATGGAATTGATAAAGATTTGATTTAATTGTATAATCTGTTACCGGAAGTGAGATAGTAGGAACATTAAAAAAATATATGATCGACATCTGCACGATGTGAGCAGTATATTTCGATTATGAATGGACGAATTCAGTTAACCGGCAACTGTATATTATAAAATCAGGGTAAAAACATGGAAGATCAGTCTGAAGCAACTTATAATGTAGGACATTATAAGGGTTATTCCAGACCGCTTTCCAGTATTCCTTGTGGGCAATTTTAACAATGGAGAGAAATGTGCGGTGAAAAAGCGATAAATAGTTCAAGTCAAGAAGGGAAGAAGAATGAGCAAATTAACCATAGAGATACCAACATCCTGAAGAAGAGCGACATGATTGCGAATTTTCAGTATTATGGAAGCGAAATGAGGATTGTAGTGTGCAAATTTTAATGCAGGGAGATAATTTCTGGAGTCAGAAAAGATTACAATTTTTTTCTAGATAATTTATTAGAAAGGGCAAAACGGAGAGAATGAAGGAAAGCTTACACCCTCTGCAGTAAAGATAGAAAAAATTCGCTAGAGAGAACTTTTTAACACTGCGCCAACGTGTGCGATTGATTTAGAGCCGTCTGTGTAGATGGGTGTGAATTCAGAGAAGTGATTATTAATATGGGAAATAAAAATCGCGTTAGCAATAGAAGGAGGAACAGAAGATTTAAATGTATTAAAATAACGTAAGTGTATATGTAAGGACACCTCGTTATTAGTAAAAAGGGAAAAAATAACTGGAAGGAAACGGTGGTATTATTAGATTGCTATAAATGGATAGATGATGTGCGGAGAAGCAAAGGATTGAACGACATCTCCATTTTTGGAAAATATCGAGAAAAGGGAGGAATAATGAAGATGATTGTCAGCTAAATATATATGACGCATATATGGAGGAGGAACCTTAGTCACCACTTCCAAAGCTGATATTGGAGTAGAGACAAATAGATCATTCAATCATTAGCCTACTCGACATCGAGCATAGGGCACCATTATTTACTCTAATCCAATTTTAGGGGTACACCACTTTTCACAATCGTTACATATGCAAACGTCCTTCGTCGAGCTGCACTTTCCTGCGGCATCCCGTAGACGTTTTCACCTTTTATTTTCGGTCGCTGTCTCTACGGGCGATTTTTTTTTTACATATTGAAGCCAATTTATACGGACCCAGTTTTCGCATTTTGATAATTTCCGGCTGTTTTTGGTTTATTTATTTCATTGAAACTAATAACGTTAAGCTATTTAAATGTTAACTATTGAAAAGTTGCAATTAGATTTTTCGTTGGTTATATATAACAATATTATCAATTATTGCAATCCAACCTAACAGACAGGTTATTTCAAGTCAAATATGATGACGATTACTCGGAAATACACCTTATACACGCTCGTGTGCCGCATGGCAGTGTATTAGGTTCCCTTTTATGCTTTTTCTGCGCCGCTGACTACAATGTTAATTGCATCTGACAGCGATGCTAATAAGGCGGGTGCCGTCTTAAAGATAAACTTCAGCACGATACTTCAATCTCCAAATAAATCGTGAAAAGGTATACACTTCTGATTCTCCAATAGAAAGGTTCATAATATAACGTTAAACAGTATACTGGTACAGACAAGCACTGGAAGGATTTATATATCAATTAGTTTTGTCGATTGACGTTTCGTTAATTACTTATTTATGTAAATGAATACATATACACACACACACACGCATATATATATATATATATATATATATATATATATATATATATATATATATATACTACACGAGATTACGTAAGAAGTATTACTAACTATTGAGAATGACCCGAAATATTGTCTCGAACTTTTTTCCTTACGTAGAAATTAATATTTATTATTGAGACGAGTTAATCGATACACGCACTATTAAACTCGCACTTTGCTCAGTTCCGAATATTTTTCCTTTGACTAATTAGGCTTCGGTTTTTTTTTTTGCTTTAAGACTATCACGCTCAAGCTTTGATTTGGGTATATCGGATTTTTATCATTATATAAATAAATAAGAGAAATTATAATATTCCGCAAGTTCATGTAATAAATTTTAATATAAAATGCGAACCAAATTACGTTGTTCAGTTTTAGAAGCGATAATTTTGGTGATGATTACACACATATATATATATATATATATATATATATATATATATATATATATATATATATATATATAATAGATAGATAGATACGTGGAGATCAATAAATATATACATAAATATCTGAATGTTCAATTTCAGTATCCATTTTTAAATATGCTTATTATTCCAAGTATGTCTATTATACATATGTATACAAGGATTAAAAATAAACTCAGATAACACGAAGATAATGACGAATACAACAGAAAGTACAACGATGTCTATAAATGGTGAAAAAATTGAATCCGTGAGGAAATATGTGTATTTAGAACGAAAAATTAGGATAGAAAATAAAATGCTCGTGCAATTGCAAGCTCTAAACGGAGGACATGTCTTGCCTTAATTGAATTCGGGAAATTAAGCGGTGTTTTTAAAAATAAAGAAATATAATATCGAATAGCTTAAAAAGTAAAGTATACAACCAACGTGGAGCTAAATCACGGAGTGTTAAAAAACAAATAAAATTAGACGAATTAGAAAAACTCAAACGGAAAACGAAAGAGTCATGCTTAATATCGGATTCCGAGATCACGAGAATGTTGAATAGACTGGACAATAAACGAAATTAGTAGATGCGGTAGAACGCGTAGCTAAATTAAAATGTTAATCGATGTAGGACATACTGCCAGACGAGATGACACTAGGTGGGCTAAGCGTATATTGCAGTAGTGGCCGATTATCGTCGTCGCAGACAAGGAAGAGACCGGTGAATAGATGGATGACATTATAAAAGTAACTGGAATCAATTGGATTCGCCTTGCACAAGATAGACAGACAACTTTGGAAGTGTTTGGGTAAAAACCTACACCCAGCAGTCAGTTGAGATAGATGAAACGTAATAATAATATATATATATATATATATATATATATATATATATACATGTGTGTGTGTATATATTTAATATTCTTACCTACCTACTCGCGGGAGTCATCATAATGTACGAAAGAAAGGATTAATATGTACAACTTCCGGAAAATGCGCAATTTTTTTATTGCTTTAATTTTTTTTTATATCGCTTATTAAAGAATATTTATTCTTTGATCAGATTATAAAATGCTATAAAAAATACGACGAAAATAATGAAGTAAAAATCGATTATTATTATTTTTAATTCCTTCTTTCAATTAGAAAATATCAATATCGAACATCATCGTTGTCGATAATTTGAATAAATTTTATAATTTATTATTGTACTTTTTATTTTTCAGGGGGAAATTCGAAGGATCAAAAATCCAAAGATGTATTTTCTTCATCCGTCATAGATCCCCACGGTAAGCTATTTTAACTGTCTTTTATTTATAATTAAACGTAATTGTACTAAAAATAAAACAAAAATTTAAAAATAAATTGTGCCTTAAAAACATTTAATTTTACAAAATTAAAAGAAAATTTTTTAATGGAGAATATTAACGAATCGTTACGATTTTTATTAATATAATGATAATAATAGGAATGAGAATGATAATAAAATATGCGCGTATGTTAGATAGGGCATAAATTCAGATTAGCATACAACATTCAATACAATCTGTACATAAATTTAGAGTGACCCAGAGAAGACGGACGGTTTTGTTGTTCAAAAAACTCAAGACCTATTCGACCAAAATTTTTGAATGAAATTTTATTTAAAAATATCAAAACGAGAGATTAGCTTACAATCATTTGTGGAACATAATATCATTAGGATGACCGCCATTTTCAACAATCCATTCATTCAGTGTCTTTTTACAAAGTTTCGAAGACTTTTTCGAGCATAGATGGCTGAATTTTTGAAATTTCTTCGGAAATCCGAGTTTTCAGATGTTCCTGATCTCGTGGACGTGTTTCGTAAAGGCGGTTTTTAAGGTGTATCCCCACAAAAAATCTGGAACGGTAAAATCTAGTGAGTGCGGCGGCCGAGCGAAATCCGTGCGATGCGACAATATGCGGTTATCAAACGCTTCTTTCAGTACTGCGAGCGTTTCTGCCGAACAGTGACACGTCGCACCATCTTGTTGAAACCATATACGGGCCCAGACGACGATGAAATGTGGGAAGCAAAAACGAATCTCGAAATAGCGCATTCCGTTGACACCAGTGAAAAAATAAGGCCCCACTATTCCCCACCTTAGCACACACGGCTCGCTCGCTGTGCGATGACTTCTGTTCGATTTAATTCGAATTAGATTCGGGCCAGTAGCGGCAGTTCTGTTTGTTTATGAATCCGAATAGTTGAAAATGAACTTCGTCGTTCATCGAAAGATTGTTTAAATCGGTCTCTTTGTCTTTCATCGTTTCAGCAAAAAGTTTTCGTTGCGCATGGTCGGTACTTTTTAATTCCCGAGTTATTACGGATGAAATGTCAATCCAGCAATATATGGCGAACAGATTCTCTCGACAGGTTTAAAGAAGCCGCGACGAGCAGAGCCGACCGGGACTCCGAATGATCGCTGCCCGAACTCAATCGATGTTTTTTGTTGTTTTTTTTTCGTCCAGAACGTTTTTTTTTTTATTCGTTGCAGATGTGTCTCAAAAGTTTTCCACCCACCCTAAAATCGAATTGTTCCAGCCGACGGGTTTATTCGTTGGATGTCTGTTGCTTTTAACATTCAGCATTCCGACGCGTATAGAAATGCAAAAGAAGACCAATGTTTTCATAAGACGTGTGTTAAATCCATCGTAATGCCGTGACTTCTCCAGATTTTTGTAAATTGAGCTGGTGCGAGTTTAGCGACGTCTATTCGTGTTTTTCTCTTGTAATTACGAAAACTACTTGGAGGTTTACCAGATTTATTATAACACCGTAATTTACCGTGTACGCATCGGAATGTCGATCAATAAATGTAGGTAAATAACTCGAACAACTTATAAATGAATCAAAGGAAAATTGTACATAAAATTTTAGCAGAGCCGGAGTGGTCAAAATGTGCGAAAAGCTAGAAGAAGAGAAAGAATTCTGTGAAAAAAAGTGCTCATTATATAAATCAAGAAGGGTTTCGGTAGGATGAAAATGCTGATATGATGACCATTGTTTATCGTGGCCGCGCATTAAAATCTCTACACTCGGAATTCACTAAAACAATATCATAATGGTAAAATTAGGGAAATCAAGGACAGAAATAATATTAAACGATTTACCCTAAGTAGTTATAGAAGAAATATCTTTATATCTGAGAATCTGTTTTTATTTCGTTAACCCAACTAAAATATCGTCAAATATTAAAATAGAATTTACGAGCAAACCTCGATATTGGAACTGGATAACGGAGTAAAAATTTATGTTAAAATTTTTTTTTCATTAATTATGGGAATGAATGTGAGAGTCGAGTTGAAAAAAAAAAAATATATATATATATATGTATATATATATATTTTAATATTGTTTAATTTTTAAACGAACGTTTCCCAAGAATATTATTATCTATACAGGACATTCCCAGTGTATCCAAAAAATTAAACACTAAAGAAAATGACCTCGTGAACAACGTGTATTAGGTGTGCGCGTGTAAGGAACCTATCGTGTGTAAACGTTTTCTTGCGCTTATTTCACAACTTACATTGGACGTTCAACGTAGACTTAAAATAGATGGCGTTCACCATTTTTATTTTTATTTTAAGGATGTACTTGAAATTTCTTAGAAACGGCCAACAGTAATTCTGGCATAATAAATCTTCGACATATTCGTCCTTTCTTCATCGTTCTCTCACACCATCACACACACCCTCACTCACTCACTATCTCTCTGTGTTAACAGCGATAATAAAAAAATTAAGTCCATTTTTTATTATTATTATTATTAAAACTACACAGCCCTTGATTTCGTATAAGATCAAAGATATTTGGTGCACATATTTTAAAAATTACGTAATATTTTTACGCCTTGGTATTATTTACATTTATTATTATTATTATTATTTTAGCTGTGACCGTGGAGATCATTTAGCAGTATTCGATGCGCCTACACATACCCCGCACAACCATGACCTTAGCCTAGGTTCGACATTATTTCGCCTTAAGCCTCTTACATCACTAGCCGTGTCTAACAGAATAGAAATTAAGATTCTCTGCGTGACTGTGATAATATTGTTTGACCACATCCTATACATACAGAGTGTTCAAATTTTGGCGAATGATTTAATTTATAACATACAAAGGCACTTTTGTTAGTAATCGAAGAATTTTATTTTCAAACTGTTCGTATACAGTTTTATATTTGTATGTTTCACAAGTTCTCTCTACTCATTAACTATAACAGAGTTACGTTTATATATTTTTTTTTCATTCGAATTTTATGTCAATTTAAGCCGAGTTATGTTTTTACCGGTATTTCTGCTGATTTCAACCGGATATATCCGTTAGTGATTTACTCTCATTAACTTTTGCGTTCCGTCATTAGAAATTGTACTTTATAAATCCGTTATATCTGTAAAAGGTCTAATATGTCGTACAACTGAATAGATAGCTGTGATTTGCTTTAGCCGCACTGTTCATTTGACGCGGTTTGCTTTTGTTTTACCACACTACGTTCTCCATTCAAACCAATTTAATTGGTCTTTTGGCCGTAATTTGTGCTTCGGTGACACAGAACCGGTACCAGACTTTTTTTTTTTACTTTTTACTTTCCGCGTGGTGCTGACATTGTCAGATAATGCGCTGCTATAATGCGTGAATGATTTCTGTGATTATTTTAATCTTTCATTTACTGCAATCTGTTCTGATATTGAATGGTTGTAATCTACGTCAACTTTATTTCTTTCAATGCTACAGATAATGCTCCTTATAGGTGGTGAAGCAATAACGCGTACCAATTATAATAATTCCGTCTTTGTTGGTTTAAGACAAAAAGCCGCTCCTATAATGACTGATTATTCTCGATTTAAGACAATCAGTTACAATCCTACATGTATCACATTTAGTAGTAATATATCTACTTTCTCGGCATACGTTGATCGACCTCAAGATGAACTTCTACAGTCTGTTGCTGAGAAATACAATGCCGAGCCTGTTGCTTTGAGGACTCGAGGTCGATTACGAAACCCAACCTATTCTGGTATTAAGTTACTTCCAATTGTATTCCGAACACGTTTCAATACCAGTCTTTCAAAGACGTGTTCATTAGCAATAATAATAATATTGGCGGAAAGCAACAACAATATTACTGTCATTGCTTGGTTTTAATACCGCAACTACATGAGATTTCCTCTATAATTTTGAGATTGAATCTAGCTCAATGATTTCGTTAAACATTTAACTAACTCACGTAACACTTTTGTAATTTAGCTGTTTCAAGTGATCTGTATGAATACCATCTATTCCTGCAACAACACTTTAATTTTTTACGTTCTTTATTACTTCAATTACTTCATTGACGGTCAATACTTTTTCAACGTGATCCCTTTACTTAGCGTTGTATTAATTTAAATTTTTGTGAATTGTATTTTGATATACGATGTTAAATAAGTAAGCTACTTATACACACACGTATATGAGCATATATATATATATTTGTAATTCATACATACATATAAATATATTATATATCATCATCATCAAGCTGCATCTTCTTCAAAGCAGGCTGCACATCAAAGGCGTTGACCTTTTCATATTTTCCTACATCTTGCTGGAACTACTACTTCTCTGGCTCTGTTGAATCCAGTGTTTGATGTTACATATTCCAATCTTTTCCTTCCTCTTGTTGTTTTTCAAAGTAATTTTCCTTATACTGCCAGCATAAACGGCCTATTATTCCAGAGTTTGTGACCTATATATTTCAATTTTCTTTTCATGATATCTTCTACTATAGTCAGCCTGTCTATGTTGCGTTGGTTTAACACCTTCTTGTTGGAAATGAAATCTGTCCATGATATCAACAATCGTCGATACGTCCATATTTCAAATGTGTCCAACAGCATTTTGCTTTTGGCGATAATAACCCACTTTTCGACCGCATATTTTAACACAGGCCACACGTAACATTGCGCAATTCTTTTCCTTAGCTCTATCGACAACTTTCTGTTCTTCAAAACGCTTTCCCGATTCGTGAAAGCTTGTTTTGCCATTGTAATTCTTTCTATTATTTCTTTCGTATCTCCTCTAGATCTTTTGTAATTATTGCTTCTGAATATTTAGATTCGGTTAACGTTTACTATCCGTTCGTTGTCATTTATTTTTTTATTTTTGCATCATTAGTCTTTGTAAATTTCATTATTTCGGGTTTTCCCATATTTATCTTCATATCAACATTTTTTTCTTTCATCATTGATTGTATTCAGCATCTTCTACATCTTTGTTTCTGCAATTAATCCGCATAGCTTATATTGTTAACTACTTTTCCATTTATTTTACAGCCAGTTTTCTATAACACAATACGCAGCGACAATAGGCATCCTTGTCTTACACCCTTGTCTGTATTTTACTTCTTTTTTCAGAGTACTTATTCTTGATTTTAATATTCGCTGGTTGTTCCTAGTAAAGATTTTTAATTATTCTGCTATCATTTTGATTCAAATCATATATATATATATATACCAAATTTAACTCCAACACGTTTATTTTAATAAGATCTATATATACTGTTCGGTTATAATCGTTATACGTTACGAGATAGTCTTCGCACTATTACCGATTATCCCCTCGGGTATTTCAGATCATTGGGTTGCACTTAGAACGATATAATTTCATATTTTTTAGGGGTACACTACACGATGAAGATTTTCGACGCCCGTCGAATATTCCAATATGACCGTTCCGAATTATTCTTCAGGGTGTCGTATACTTTTCTTAATGGTTTTTGATTTAATTACTCGCGTCGTAAGTAAACAACCGGTCCAATATTGTATATAATAATAATAATAATAGCCATCGTCATAAACTGTTTATTAAATAAAGGAATAAAAAAACAACAATTTTTAAATTTATGAAATAACTAAGGGAAGTTTTATTCATCCGCACTAAACAGAATATTCATCTGACAATTGTTTTCTATCGGCTTGTCAACGAATATATATATTTTTTTTCATATAATTTATATCTAAAATAACTTTTACATATTTGTTTACGATAACGATAAAATTAATTTTGTTCAATTTACACTGTTACCGCTGGTGTCCACACTGTTTGAAAAACTTAAAACATTGAAACCTATCTTAGAAGAAAATAATCTAATACCTAACCTAGTAGAACAGATACACACAGAGTTGACGACATTATAAATAACAGCTATAAGGATAAAAAATATTGTTCCGCTCTTTTTCTAAGGCTTTTTGATAAAATCTGGTACACCGACCTACTCTATAAACTTAAACATAAATTATACTTCACGTTGCTTAAATCTTACAAATCGTTACTTCCACATCAACGTAAATGGTGCCTATTCTATGCAATACAATCAGGAAGGACCGGTGTTATATCAGATTTATATGTCAGATTTAACACTACTACAGTTATGTTTGCAGACGACACCCCCCATACGATGAAGACTCGACAATAGCATCGAATAAACTACAACATCGTATAACAGATCTGGAAAGCGGGTTTAATTTGTGATAAATCAAAATGAATGAATCCACATAAGTCTTATTCGCATTAAACAAAGGTAAAAATGTACCCGTTTTATTTAAATAATAAGATAGTACCAGTATCACACAAGGCAAAATACTTGGTGGATTACATATTGATCACATGATCGAAAATAACTTCATTTAACAAAGAGTTAAATTGACTACTTGGAAAATACTGGAAATTGTCGATTGAAAATAAATTATGAATAATATAGAAAATAATCCTCAAGCCAATATGGACATACGGCGTCGAGATTTGGGAAACGGCCGGTAATTCTAATACTATCGTTATTCAGCGATTCCAGGCCAAATTTCTAAGCAGCATCTCATCATCACCGTGGTAAGGTATCTTGAAATACCCACTGTTAAGGAGGTGATCATCCAATACAGCGACAGCTATATTCAGCGATCGTGTGAATCCACTGTTGGTCTTATTGATTATACGATTCAAACGTCTTGGTCGACAAAATCAGCTCGAACTTAAGAATCGAATTTAGTTCATTATATCGTGTGTGATAGTCTAATACCGAGTTCTATTTTCATCACTATTACTTTATTGTCCTCTTTTGAATAGATCGTATGCAAAAAAAAAAACCCGTACACTCGTAATTATACATTCGAAATTGAATTTATTAAATTCTCACACATTTATTTCACATTTGTTCGAATTTACGCTATCTTTTAATCTCCCAACTGGCGCTATATTGTTTACGTTGGTTTGTAGCTAGAGGCTATTATTGGTATTTTTAAACCTACTTCCGTTTCTTACTATTTTTATTACCCGGTACGTACTATATTTCAATAATTTCTTCTTGTCCTAACCGCAGCTTTAAGGGTCTTTTTTTAAATTAGCATTTCATCTAATATTGTGGTTTAAGTGTTTCGGAATAATGTAATTATCCATTTGTTCGCCATATTTGGTCCTAATTATCGCGATAGCTTATCTGTACTCGTCTTAAAGTATAATCTTATATTTCATTTTCTGCTAATTCAATAAAGTTTTATTTTGTTATATATTCCGATCTTTTTATACGTAAATAAAATAACGATCGTTACGTTCGGTATAATTTGTGTGTTCATGATTTCATTAGTTTTGTCTTTTATGTAATATATATATATATATATAAAAGATTTTTTTTCAAAGTTATTAGTAGTACAGCCGTGGATGAGGCTAATTTGATTATGTATATACATATACATATACATACATATATATATATATATATATATATATATATATATATATATATATATATATATATAAGATATAAGTTTAAAGCATTTATGCTGTCATCCATTTCTTCTACATACGATTTTATTGCCATCTCCCACATCTTAAACTTCATTCTACTATAGTCCAATATACCGTAGTTGATTTTTTTTCATTTACGAATGCCGGTATTGTTTTTTCTAATGTTTTTGCAATATATTCCTACAAACGAAAATCTCGACTTTATGAACGTGGCTATCCAAGAATGTATTGATATAAAGTTCAAACTTGGGCTAATAAATTAAAAATAAACTTTAATAATAACAAATGTCGATTTATTAATATAACGGTAACTTATACAAATCTTTCAGAAATACCACAGGTTATTAAATATTTGAAAAAAAAAAAAAATATATATATACGCGCTCTTTCAAACGACCAGTTGTTAAAATACCACCTCTAAAGGATGAATCAGGAAGTTGACTTCGTCGTAATGAGGAAAAAACAGAATTATTCGTTCGACATCTTTCCAGAATATTCCAATCGCGTGGCATTCGGTCAAAAATGTGATATTTAATACAGCACAGTATCAATCCTAAAAAATCGCCAAATTGATGAGATTTCACCAGGACTATTAAAAGAACTGTCAAAAAAAAAGTATCGCACTTCTCACATATATATTCAATGCTTGTATACGGCTGGAACATGTACCAACATGTTTTAAAGTAGCTAAAATCATTATGATAAAAAAGCCAGGTAAACCAGCGGAAGAAGTCAAATCATATCGACCGATGTCACTGTTGCCGGCTGTATCAAAACTATTTGAAAAAATACTCCTCAAAAACTACCTGACCATCAGTTTGGCTTTCGAAGAAAGCATTCAACGATTGATCAAATATATCGCGTAACGGCAACAATAGAAAAAGCCTTTGAAGAAAAGAGCTACTGCTCAACTGTGTTCCTCGACATTGCGCAGGCGTATCGCGTATGGCACGAAGGACTTATTTTCACACTTAGTTACAGTTTACCGATAAATTGGTATCACATGGTACAGTCATACTTATCCGATCGTTGGTTTTGCATATCACATGAAGAAACCACATCAGGATTTCATTCTTATATTAGCAGGTGTTCCTTAGGGCAGTGTCTTATAGGGCCTATACTGTACTTGTTATATACAGCGGACATACCGGTATTACAGGATACAACAATTGCAATGTTCGTTGACGACACAGCAATATTATCGATCAATCATTCTCAGGCTGAGGCAAATAACAACCTGCAGCATGCTCTGGATCGTATAACCGAATTGACGAAAGATTGGAAAATTCAACTAAATGAACAGAAATCCGTACATGTAACTTTCTCTTTACGCAATCGTGATCCTCGTTACATGGCCCATATAAACAATCAGCAAGTTCTAGTTGCAAATTCTGCGAAATACTTAGGAATGCATCTGGACACAAAATCAACTTGGAGAACCCATATTGATCATAAAGCTGTCCAAATCAGAGAAAAAATACGCCAAATGTACTACTGGCTCGTTGGACGGCACTCTAAAACGAAGCTGGAGAATAAATTGTTAATATGTAACACCATCATAAGTCCTATATGGAAATATGGGATACAAATATTATGGGGATGTACTAAAGCATCGAATCGTAAAATAATCCAGACAGCTCAGAATAAGTTTCTTTTATTAATTGCCAATACTCACTGGTTCCAACGGAATGATGCATTCCATGCAGATTTACAGATCAAATGGGTCAACGAAGTAATACAGGATTATGCTGACCAACACCACAGAAGACTTCATCATCATCCAAATCCGGACGTTTGCCCACAGATCGTGACTTAAGAAGGCTTAAACATTTTAAATCTACTGACTTGGTTGTTACTATGTAATATATGTAACAGAGCTTAACCATTGGGTTAAACCTCTGCACATGTTGAATAATCACGATTGCTGTTTATTTAAACTAAAGTTTAAGATTGCAGAAAGCAAGTAGCTGTCCTTTCTTGGAGCTACATTTAAATATATATATATATATATATATATATATATATATATATATATATATATATATATATATATATATATCGTGGATTTACCTATCCTCCTTATATAGAACAAAAATTACTCAAATATTTTCAGTACGAGCTAACATTTTTTCTACGTTCGACTTGATTCACACTATCGGTAATGCTCGAGTTTCGTTCTAGTCACGATCAATCCAAAAGAAATTTTGCCTAGTCCAGACTGAACCTGCCCCTGCATGTACCGATAGTGTGAATGTTTTTCATTTTCGCTCTGATCGATTCTTATCAGTCGCTTTGGGAAAACTGGCGTCAAGTGAATTACAAATTGCGTCGAATATGTTATATGTAATTAATGTATGTTTCCGATATTTTTAATTAGTAATAATAATTATTATTAATATAATATAATATTAGTAAGTATTTAACTTTGTTTTTTATTACGTCGCTGCACAAAAACCTTTTAAAACGTTTTAAACAGGACGAATGCATTACATGAAATTAATGCAAATTTAAATAATTTTTAAATTCTATCGATTATTTCATATTATTATTATAATTTTTGTAGACATTTAATTTACGCTTTTAATGTCGCTGTATAAAACCTTAATTAAATATTTAATTAATTTTAAATACAAACAAATAAAAATATTTTTTTACTAAAACCGAAATACAACCGAATTTGATTTTTGACGGTTCAAGAAACTGACTGAAGCCTGACCATAAGTGTGAAAACGTCATGTGAGTGTGACCATACCCATAATGCGAATCAAACCTTAATAGGAAGAAGATTAATTTTTAAATTCATATCTCATCAGGTGAGTATAAACCTCACTGTTATAGCGTCGATTTAGTAGAAGTATGTGAGATAGAAAACTATACGGAGAAATTTCGAAGCAAGTAATCTAGTTTTAATACGGAATCAGTTATCAAAAATTCCGCGTACAATAGTTTCTGCTCTTATATATGTCTCGAATCTCTTAAAATCAATTTACAGCAATGCCAAAGATTCTTCGACAAACTCAGTCTGGAAATCCGAAAAAAAAGAAAAATATTAAAAAGAAAATGGATGATGTGGGACGGCTAAGAATAAAGTTTGCTTTTGCGGCAAACATTCAAATGGAGTAGTTTTTCATTATATACGCCCACACGAGTAGTGAGGTAGCGTATAGGGAAACACACCTACGCTTATTTGAAAGACCAAATTCCAATAACAAAATTCAATATAGATGAGATGATACGCCGATAACATTTCTTCCAGAATAGTTAAAAATCGTCTAATCGGTTGCCTCTTATCCGCTGGGCGATAAAGTTTTTCATAATTCAGTTAATTACTAGTAGTAAAAAAAAACATCTGTGCCTCAGGCCGCAAGCAAGAAGGTTAGTTTTTTTTTTTTTTTTAGTAAAGTATAAAAAATTAACTCGATATTCAAATTTATAAATTATTATTTTATTAATAAAATTTATTTCTGGTAAAGAATTTACGAAGATAATACATAGCATACTACCTTTGCAGCTGCTGCTGCCTAAATATATACGCTATTGTAATCGATACTGTACGTCTGTATATATATATATATATATATATATATATATATATATATATATATATATATATATATATATATATATATATATATATATATATATATTGTATGTATGTATTACATATGTTTACGTGTATGTGTATATATATTTATAGGGGAATGATTAGTTACATAATAATTTATAATTATAGTCATGTTGTAATATTGTACGAATTAAGTACATAGTCTACAGGTAAATTATATGATTCCGCTTATTTCTGAAGAATGTATATTAGTGTGTCTGACACGTTGTAGTTTTGTATACTGTGTACGATTATTTGTGTGCGTACATAAGTATGTAATAGCGTCCGCCATTTGTGCATCGGTGGCTTTATTTAAATTAATTGTTATTAATTAACTTATAATACTTGCTGAAATACATTTGATTTGATTTGATAATTACGTTAACTCTTAAATAACACGGAAAAGGTAGCGCGGCACTCTACTCTGTAATAATATCATATGCGCGCGCATTACGTTGTATACAATTAGTGACTCGAATACACTAGCTAAACGTACAATGGCTAGTCACAGTGTTCGATGACGAACAACACGACGATGATGATATATATATATATATATATATATTATATGGATGTATGTATACATTTAAACTAAATAGAGTTAACGAAATGATTTTTTTTTAAATAAAAAAATTTAAGACAGTAGAAAATACAAAAAAAAAAACGAGAACACAAAAAAGTAAAACACTGCAATTCACAAAAAGTATTTACTTGTTTTGTGTAAAGTTTAAACCCTAAAGTGCATGAATGTTTTATTTTTTAGAAAAAATTATTTCAATTAAATTTTGTCCCACAATAATGCTAAAAATTTGATTTTCTATGTATATATATATATATATATATATATATATATATATATATATATATATATATATATATATATATATATATATATATATATTAAATACGTATGCGAATCGTAATAAAAAATACACAAGATCGCATTTAAACCCATAGTTAAAAACAGAGGATTATATTTAAACTTATAATTAAAAATACAAAATTGCGTTTAATAAAAATTTTCTTACACATTTAGATATATACAACACTGTAATGCATAAATTTGCAACATTATGCACCGTATATGGTTAATTAAATTTGTATTTACTCTCTGACGATGTATAGTACAATGTACAGGAAATATTAATTTTAAAAGAAAACGTTTCTTTTTACAAATTACGGCGAGTATTTATTTTTACCTTCCTCAGTTTTTCCGGTATACCTTTTTAAAAAAAAATCTTTTTTATTTTAAAAAATTTTCTTTCGGTATCCCGTTTATTTTTAATTTAAATATTTTACTTTATATATATATATATATATATATATATATATATATATATATATATATATGTGTGTATATATTTTATATATTTTATTTTTAATTAGGAGACTTCGGGGAATCATCTAGGCAGCCACCAAAAAGAGGTTTTTTCCGCAGCTTTTGGAAAAGATCTCGGCAAAACTATTCGTTCGATCAACCGCCGAATCAATAGCAACTAAGATCGGCATCTGAGCGTCGTACAAGAACTCCTTCATTCCCGGTCATCAGCGATACACCGACCACTCCAATTGTTACAGCTGCTACTTCTAAATGGAGTTCTTGTTTTTCCATTTGCCAACGGCATTGATCTAAACACGACGCTGCGGATGTCGGCTCTTCGAGTAATTATAACAAAATTAAAATTATATCGAATCGAGGTACTTTTTATTTTACTATACATTAAAATCCGATTAGACAATCAAATTCCTCGTCGGCGCATTATGATATATTCTTAATATAGTAAAAACGACAAATGTCTTTTCCTACATTTTTCATCTAAATCACCGTGCGAATACTTCGAATTCAAATAATAGACAGTTTCGATCCGAAAGTAGGAAAAAATAAAATTAAATAAATTACTACTATTATAAAACTTTACACATCCCATCGTAAAGAATTTCATAATGGTGGAAAATTTATTTTTATTTCGCTATAAATTTACTATCTTTATATAATCATTTTACGATCTCTGTACGAATTGTTTTTATTGTACACTTATCGAGTTTTTCGTCTCCCTGATTTTTTAATAATTTCGAGAATATTACTGATGAATTAATCTCATCTTGGTCAACAATTCATAAAGAAACTTTTGTGGATATATATATATATATATATATATATATATATATATATATATATATATATATATATATATATATATATATATACTGTAGACTCCCGATTATCCGTGGTATTGGGTGGCGTGGAAATCGTAGATAAGCCACCCGAAAAATTTTCAGCCGGTCGACCAAACAATTCAAATCAACGCAAAAAGTTTATTTATAATATGTACATACTCACATGCCTATATATATACATGACGTATACATATTATGTAACTTATACAGTAAAGAAGGCTTTAAACCTGTAGATTTCACAAAAAATCTGTTCTGCCGCCAGTTTTTCTTCCTTCGAAATCAAACACGTCTTTTCTACTTGAAATTGAAGTTTTTTCAGTGCCATTTTACCATAGAGCGATGATGCATCGTCTTGTTCATTTAGATGTTGAATAAGTCCTTCGATGCGTGTTAGATCTGCGTCATGGCTTACTTGCTTCTTTGTTTTATCCTCTTCCTCTTTCTAAATCTCCTCTGAAACCATGTCTGATGCTCTATCAAAAATTTGTTCATCAGTAATATGTTCAAAGCCAGGATCATTGGCATCGTAAATAACCCACTCGACAATGTCTGCTTCGTTCACGTCATTTCCACCAATAACGGATTTCGCCTAAATGAGATAAATCGCAAGTAGACAAACTTCGCCTTCTTTTATTTCTGTAGATTTTTGTAAAGTACTTTCTAGATTAGGTAAAATTTTCCTCCGGGACTTTATTAGCGTACACTGTTTAACTGACTGTTAAGCGGTTTTTATATCATAAATGCTGTTACAAGAATCGTGTAAAACAAACAAATCCATCCTAGAAAGACAGCAGATAATCGAGTTTTATATATATATATATATAATGTGGTCATCGCATAATTTGTTATCATATTTCCTATTTGTATTATTAATATTTTCAATACTATATAACTGTTAGTGTGTATTATAAATATATATTTATATATATGTATGTATGTGTGTAGATATCGGACAAGGAAACTAGTCAGACATTAAATTCATCGTGTTTATGCATATATATATATATATATATATATATATATATATATATATATATATATATATATATCTGTACTATGTTTTAAAGAGATACTTCATTATGTATACTGCCATGTATATGTAAGTATATTTTATATTCGCATTGGAACAATTGACGTAATTTAATTTCTTATATGATTACTAACGTATCGAGTTTTCTATTATGTTTAAATAATAATGCATGTTGCTAATATAATTTATAGACACAAGCTAATACATTAATTTTGTAGGGTAGATATAACGTATTTTTAATGAACGATTTTAATTGTATTTTATTTTAAACCGATTTCTAGGATGATAATAATGTCGTCATTATCATATCGCTTTCGTCTGTATGTAATAATACGCCCGTGTTAATTATGATGATTAATATATACGTGGCTTTTTGTTTTTGTATTTTCCGTCATTAAAAATAATGGTAAATTTCCGTAAAATAAAATTCATAAAAACCGATATTTTGTTTTTCCTCAAAACTACTAATAAAATGTTTTTCTTCTATAAAAGTTATTATTAAGCCTACCGACTCGGTGCCCGATAAAATTATGTATAGGCAAAATTTAGAATCGGGAACCTGAAGTGAAATTTTATTTCATTTCGAAATGACGAATTTCTTCACTATAAATCCGAATTACACTCGTAAAAACGGAACGACGGTGTGTTCGGTAGAATATTCAATATTTTAGGTTATGATTATTATTGATATGATAACCGTTTTTATGGAAATGCGTCTACGTATCATATCGGTGCGTAATGCGTTTTTATGGAAATGCGCGGCACCAGATATCCGAATGAAAAATTATCACTTATTTTCTCAAAACTAATTTTAAATTATATCTAGAACCACAGCAAGTCCACGATATTGACCCCGTTAGTGCACAGCCGGTACTATCAACTGATAATAATAATAATAGCCTTATTCTGTGAGCTTGTCGTCAGTTGAGTTCTGTCGCGATATTAACGCGAGAAAATGCACGAATTTTGAAGACATTTTTCTACTGTTGATAATATAATTTAGTTCTATACGAATAAATTACGTAGATAAAATGTTATTTGTACTAAAAATTATTTATTTATTAATAAGAATTTACAAAAATTTTAAAATAACGCGAAGAACACGTTTAAAAATATATTATTTTCATTTTTATATATATATATATTTTTTGGATTGTTTTATAAAAATTGATACGCTGCATTAATTTTTTTTCTAAATGATGTTTAAATAATTTACAAATTTTTAAAATAACGAACACGTTAAAACACATACATCGTCATTAAGTACCGTCTCCGTATCAGATGTAGGCGGCTACTTACCTATACATATTTTGTTGCACAGTGTAAGTAGCCTTCAAGGCAATCATAATATGACGCTCTAGATTCCCGGGAGAACTGATTGTAATCGCTTTGTTGTCACGACACAATGCAGTCTCGTTTTTGTAGTGTTACTAGCGCGCATATGGTGTTGTGCGTGGTGGTTTGTCATTGGCTTCCACCACGCGATTACATACATATATATGAATAATTAAATATATAAATAATACGAATGTTCCCGGTAATTTAGGTGTTATACATGTTTTATCGTATGTAAGATAAAAATTAAAGGAATTGCTGTAATATGGAATCCGAACAAATTTAAACGATTCACAACTAAACATGAATATAGTGTATATAATCGAAAGAGAATTAATGTTTCCTTCGAGATACAATTTCGTCGACGCAATCTTCATATTTCAGCGATAATATTAGGAGAATAATTTTATATCTGCTGGGATTATCTTTATTTTATTATCGATTAGTCGAGTTGATTCGTGTAATTTATCGATAAGACATCCCCGGTATTTACATCGTTATTGAAATGTCGTAAAATAAAATTTTTGCTATGCGGCAAAATTGTAAATTATCGCATAAAAAACCAACTGACGATTTAAGACTCAAATATGATTATTCGACTATAATTAGACCCAATAAACAAAACGAACTATTTGTGATGGAGTCATTGACTATGTGTTCTGCAAATTATTTAGATATTTTGTCTGGATGTAATGTTCATTCTAAATAAAATCACATCTCGTCTAAAAATTATTCATATATATTAGTGACAGGGTAAGAGACACGAGGATGCAGATGGGCAGCTTGAGGACCTGCCTACTAAAAGTCTGTAAAAATCCTATGACTGTTTCTCCCTCGGCGGGTTAATGTCGGCGTAAAAGCTTAAAATCGTTACCTCCTCAGTAACAGCCCGCTGCCTTACGGTTAGGATAAAGGCTAAGGGAGTAAACTCTTGACAGAAGATCATGCGGAAGGCAAGGTGAAACCACCGCATTATCATCACGAGAAAAATCGCTATAGAAGTTAAAAACAGTAACGAGTTAACCGGGGCTAACGACAATCACAGTGACGGTAGTGTCGGCATGGGCAAAGGAAGACAGAGGAATGTGCGCCGCACAATGAAAAAGTTAAGCAAAATGTCGAACGTTAAAAAGTACAAATTTTAGGGTTGGCAGAAACTAGATGGACAGAAGCATGAAGGTTCATATATGAAGGATATCACATCATTCACTCTTGTTACGATAATGGGCAAAGCAGGGTAAAGCGTTAATTAATTCAGAGACCATATGGAGCAGAATAGTAGTTGAGCGATTTGCAACACCTGTTAATACGACAATAATACAATGTTATATGCCGACGAAAGATAAGGAAGACACAGAGATAGAAGAGATGTATATATAGAAATTGAAAATATTCTAATGAAAAATACAAAAGCAGACGAAAATGTAATAATAATGGGAGACTGGAACGCTGCTGTTGGTGAAGGAAGAGATGGAACTACAGTAGGGCCTTACGGCTTAGCTAAACGAAACACAAGAGGTTAGAGACTAGTAGATTTTTGTAAACAGGAGGAATTAGTAATAATAAACACATGGTTCAGAACGCCGCTCCGCAGAAGATACACATGGAAGGTACCGGGTGACAACAGACGGCTGCAGATTGATTACATCATAGTCAAACAAAGATATAGGAACCAAGTTAAGAAATGCATGGGATATCCGGGAGCGGACGCGGATACAGATCACAATATGGTGAAAATGCAAATTAACCTAAAGTTCAGGCGACAGAGAAAGTCAATCATGAACAGAAAATGAAATGTAAGAAAACTAATGGAAGCTGGAACGAAACAAAAATTTCAGGACAGAGTGACAGAAAAATGCACATAACTAAATCCCGCCAATAATGTCGAAATAATGTGGCAAAATATAAAGAACACAGTGAGTGACGCAAACACTGAGACACGAAGACGGGAAATCCAAAAAGCCTTGGATGACGCAGAATATATTAAAATTAATGGACGATAAGCGAATGTACCGGCATGCCACAAGCGAAGATGATAAAGAGAAATATAGAAAACTCAAAAACGATATCACCAGAGAGTGCCGAGTAGAAAAAGAAAAATAAGAAGTAGAAGAATTAGGTAAGAAAAACCAAATGGGGCTGCTACATAAACTTAGTGGAAACATATGCCGTGGGGTATCAATAAAGAAGATAATTCGGAAACGAACACGATGGAAGAACAGAAAGAAGTATGGCACCAATATGTAAAAAAGCTTTACAATAATGATGGAGCTACGCAAAGAATTTGTAATTCAAAAGAAACAAAATAATACAGACAGATACTACTTCAGGAGTTTGAAGCAGCAATAAAAGCGTTAGGGCACCTGGAATTGACCACATCCCTGCGGAGATCATATTACATGGTGGACAGAAGTTATTTAAAAGGTTGTGGGAGCTCACGAACGAAATTTACAGAACCGGAGAGTGGCCGATGGAAATGTGCCGGTCAGTGTTAATACTAATTCTGAAGAAGACGGCAAAGTTGTGTACGGACTACAGAACTATTAGTATGATGTCACACCCAGCTAAAATTTTTCCCCACATTATCAAACATAGAATGGAAAGATACATGGAAGACTATATAGATGATACACAATGTGGATTCCGGAAGCAGTTATCTACGAGAGACGCAATAGCAACTCTCAGGCCTTGACTAATTGCCCTAAAGCGCACAATGTATGTGTATTTCGTTGATTACGAGAAAACATTTGATAGAGTCGATTGGAATCAATTGTTTACTTTATTGAGGCAGATAGGAGTACCAAGCAAGATAATTAACATAATAAAAAGTTTATACATAAAACACAGCTGTTGTTAGATGGAGAAATGAATACACACAACCAGGAACTATCACAAAAGGTGTCAGGCAAGGCTGCCCCCCCTTTCACCACTTCTGTTCAACATATGCGCGGAAATGATTGTCAATGAAGCCTTACAAATATGGAGGGAAGGAATCAAGATCGGTGGTCGAAAATTAAGAATCATCAAGGCTGCAACATGCGGCCAAATATGGAATGAACATTAATGTGGCAAAGGCCAAAACCAAATATGGTTAACATAAGACTAGAAAGCTTTAGAACAGGTGAAAACGTACAAATATTCGGGACAATGTATTACAGAGGACGTATCCTGTCATAACAGCCAGAATTGCAATGGCAAAAACAGCATTCACGAAGAAAAAATCGTTGATCACACAGCGAATCATGTCCCAAAATGTACGGAAATGAATAGTAACAATATGAAACCTTGACTTTGTAAAAGATAGAAAAAAATTAGAAGCACTTGAAACTTGTTGTTGGCGTCGCTTGCTAAAAGTATCATGGACCGACAAAGTATCAAACCATAGTATTTTTAATCGAGTACAAGAACGACGTTCTATCCTACGAAGCATAAGAAAAAGGTGGTTGGAATGGATCGGGCACATATTGAGACATGGCGAAATGCTAAATGAAGCAGTGGAAGACAAAATAGCTGGGAAAAGACCGAAAGGCAGACCTAGGTTAACGCTAATGGACTTCATAAAACAGGAGGCAGGAGTACAGTCGTATATACAACTCAAGAGAAGGGCGGCAGATCGTATACTGTGGAACAAAGACATAGTTATGGCGGACCAGTCCTAGGACTGACCCGAAAGAAGAAGATATATTATATATATATGCCGGTTATAAAATACAACAATTATAAATAATGAAACGGGCAATACACAAGTTATAAAACATATCAAATATATATATAATATGCCGGTTATCAAAGACATATTATAAATAGTGAAACGGGCAATACACACAAGTTATAAAATATTTTAAAATTTCACACGGACCCTGTTTCAGCGACATGTTGACGCCTTCATTAACTAAAAAATTCTCAAACATCCCTTAACTTAAGTCACGACGATTCCTGAAAGAATGAGTCATTATTCGTGTTTTTTTTTTAATGAATTGTTTGGTGCGTATTCTCTCATTGATACTAATTTCTTTCAAAACAGCGCCAGGTTTTTCCCTTAGGAAAATTTTCACTTAATTTCAGTGTAAATCGATATTACACATTAATAAGGTTATCAGTATGTTAATAATTTTCAATCTATTCATTATAAAATTTGTTTGCGATTAATCTTTAAAATAACAAAAAAATAAAAAACAATTCATTATAGCGCTCCAATCGGTAACATTTGTTACTAATCGTAGAATATTAACGTTTGTTTACTTTAAGCGTAGTATAATTTATTTTAAAAAATTCATCGTACTTTTAATTATGTTGCAGTGCTTTTAACAACCCTTCTAGTTACACATGAAATTTCGATTACAAAATTTTATACAGACTGTTTATTATACAATACAGCTTCTTAGATGACTAGATAATTTTCACCGTGTTTAAATAAATATTTTCAAAAAATTGAGAAATTTCACGTCAGCCAGAAAATAAACAATTTCGTTAGCATTAAAATTTCATGTACCGTATAATGAACATAGTGACTGAATGGGTTAATACGAATATTTAGTTATTTTAAATTGTATGTCTCAGAAATACCTTTTTTTTCTTTCTAAGTATCGCTATTTTTAGTCATTAACTTGTTCACTTAAAAAAAAAAAATAAATTAAAATTCCGGTGAAATTTTTTTTGTCACTAGTCGTTTTTAAACAAATGTGAGTTTCTAGGACATATGTATAAACTAAATTTAAATGTTGATATATCGCGGAGGGTAGCGAGTTTATTAATTACGAATAAAATAAAAACACAATTTAATCACTATAATTTTTTTACTATAAAAATTTTATAAACATATTATTGTGTATGCTTGATAATGACATGACTGTCGAAAACTTTTGCACAAATAATTTTTTTTTTTAATAGTGATTAAACTATGTTTTTATTTCAATTTCCCTCCATTTTATTACTGTGGAATATCAACTTTTACATTTTAGTTCGAGAAATGTTGCAATATATTTCGTACGTAATAATTTCGAAATGTATTATTAAATAAAATAAAATAAAATAAATACGCGTAAATCGAAGTAAACACGAGCTTTATTTTTTAGCTGTTTCACGCAGCCTTAATATAATATAATATATATATATATATAAATAAACAATTTTTAAACGCTATTTACGTATGTGTTATATGTATGTATTATATGTTTGTGTGTGTGTAATTTCAATCTCGAATTATAAACGGCATTCGCATATTGTACTAACTCATTCGTTCGTTCACAGGCAAATATACTACAACAACGCGAGCAAAATTAAGTGGAACGACCAATTAATTGTTTAAAATTAAAATTATAAATATACGTTACTTGGCGCCGAATTAAAAGGAGCGTGTAAAACTTTCTAAGCTATAGCAGTAGTACCATCGTTTAAAATTGTTTTTATTAATAATAATGATAATAATAATTACATTATTCTTTTATATGGCTTCTTCCCCGCGAAATAGTGAACTACGAAATAAAATAAAAAAAATCTAATTATAAAATTTTAAAAAATTATCATCTCTTAATTATTGGTTTTTACTTTATCATTTACGAATGAAACGTGACAAGAAAATTAAAAATCACAAATAATTTACTAATCATCGACATAAAATTACCACTGCTGCTGCTGCTGCTGTTGTTTTAAGATTAATATTACATATTTAAAATATTCAGACATAACGAGAAACCAATAAATTAATTTATCCGTCCGACTTAGACTAGTGTTATATTTTGAATTATCCGAACTAAGCTTATAAAACGAACACACGCACACACAAAAAATAATCGATAAAATAAAATAAAATCATCTTCGGGATACACATTTGATACAATCTTCTATTAGATTTATTTTCCCCGTTAAAAAATTCGCATACAGAAATCGGGTAAAAAATGCACGTATCGTATATATATCAATATCACAACACGGTGAAAAGTATTTATTTTAAAATTTATATATATATATATATATATATAAAATAATCATTATGTAAATTGTTATACGCAATTTAATTTTCTTTCTTTCTAAACAGATACAAACGCGAGCACGTATACACACATATATAAATATTAAAATACACACAAAAACGCAATTAGAGCGAAAATATTAAAAAAATTATAAAAAATAATTCTATATATTCAAAATGCATTATAAAGAGCACGGAAGAAAATAATATTATTACAAAACTCAGCCGGACAACGCATTCTGCAGCGATAATGTGTAATATTTATTCCTCCGATATACGTATAATTTTTTTTTCTTAAATTTTCCAAAATATATTCCACAATAAAATTATATTATATACACTGATAGATTTAAAAAAAAAAAAAGAATATATATATATATATATAAAACACAAAATGTGTCGTGGTTCTTCGTTCGATAAAAAAATAATGTAATAATAATAATAATAATAATGATGTATTATCTGAAAGCCTGTAACAGAAATATAAATAAAGAGAAAAAAAAAACAAAACGAATTAATTAAAAGCGAAATATAAACAACACGTACATTATTTACGATTATTAATTACAATTAAAACGCACTTTTACAACATCGTCCGATTAAATGTTATCATACTTTTATAAAAAAAAAGCTCAGTTCGATGTTTATATTGTCACCATTACTTATCGTGTAATGTAAAATACTGATGTACGGATGTTTTGATCGGCGTGCTTCAGTATTAAGGCGTGGTTGTAAGTGTACTGACAGTATTATCGATTGTGTAAAGACAATTCTTCAGTATTTTCAACATTCCTCGGTATTTCTTACTTTGTTTTTGTTAATACGATGATTGTTTTGCGTTTAAAGAATAAATAATATAAAGTTGTTGTTTTTTTTTAAATAATTTTAATAAATAAACATTTATTATTTTTTTCAGCTCGCAATTAGGTTTTTATTTTGATTTTTAATATTACGGTGACAATTTTTGTTTTTAAAGAATATACAGAGTTTTATTAATTCGAATACAAAATTATCAAAAATAAGTATAGTTTTATTTATCTAAGTTCAGAATTTGATACAATTAATATAAAATTTTAATTTTCCGATTATATTATAGGTTTACATTGTTATCTGATCGATTTTATACCTACACATGTTGTGCATGAAATTTGTTTGAATCAGTTCAATATGAAACAATTACTACTTATTACACAAATATTTACAAAAAAATTGAAAGATGGTTCATGCACATTTACGAATTAAAATTTTATACTAATTTTATCAAATGCTGAACTTAGTGAAATAAAAAATACTTATCATTATTTATTGTTAATTTTGTATTCAAATTAATAAAACTCTGTATATTCTTCAAACACGAAATGATTACCGTATATTAAAAATCAAAATAAAAGCACGCTACACTTTGATTTTAGCCAACAGGCCGAGAATCTTAAAACTTCAACTGCAATAGTCTGGAAGAAAATTAATAGTATCAATAGAAAACCACCCCCAACACCACTTTCCTACATCCTTATAGATAACAAACTTATACATGACATAGACTAAATCTCCTCCGCATTTTGATCACTCAGGCTACTGATCATCACGCCTACACTAGTGAAGAGAGCAGTAGTAATTTAGATTTCGACTTTTCTTCTTCAGACGATGAACCCTATAATAGTCTTATCACAATTAGTGAACTTAAACGCGCAATCCATAATATGAAATCATCATCACCAGGCCCAGATGGAGTCCATATCTTGATGCTCCAAAGAGCCTCAAATACTGCAATCAACCTTCTGTTAAATGCATTTAATAGCATATGGACTCTCACTCTTTTCCAAAAATCTGGAAAATTGCTGATATTGTACCGATTTTGAAGGCTAACAAAAATCCCATGCTAATTAATAATTACCGCCTCATCTCATTAACATCTGTTATTTGTAAAATTTTTGAAAGAATTGTTAACAACCGTCTCCTCTGCGTTCTCGAGTCTAGACAACTGTTAACCAGCGTAAGATCTTCAGTCGACCAACGCATGTTCCTAAAGAATTATATACAAACTTCCTTCATTAATAAACACCACGTTTTAGCCGTCTTCTTTGATTTGGTAAAGGCCTTCGACCGGATTCCTGTATACAAGGTTTTATCTACCCTTCAAAACTGAAATATTCGCGCGGACGTCTTGCTATCTTCATTCAGAACTTCCTTACTGAGCGCCAATTTCGCGTTAGATTAAACGATACGATGTCATCGTTTTATAAGCTGTCCACAGGGCTTCCTCAAGGGTCAGTTTTAAGTCCTACATTATTTAATATAGCCGTTAATGACATTGTAAATGAGATTGCTCCACCAGTCAAATGCGCTGCTTATGCCGATGACCTTGCAATATTTATATCGGTTCCTGATGTCAGTCTTGGTGAAGATTCCTTACAAGATGCTATAAATAAGCTGACTTCCCTAAAACATGGAATGGAGTTTTCTCCTTCTAAAACTTTCGCAGTTCACTTTTGTCGAATATGAAACTGCCAACATGGACTTAATGTTTACTTGAATGGCATACGCATTAAATCTTCAAACGTCGTTAAATATCTTGGGATAATTTTTGATAACAAGCTAACTTGGAAACCTTAGCGCATATTAAATCGGAATGCACTTCCAGACTTAACATTATCAAAATGCTCTCACACTCAACATTTAGATCAGATCGTTCGACTCTGTTAAGAATATACCATGCTGTTATAAAATCTAAAATTGATTATGGCGTCGAAATCTACAGTTCCGCTAGTAAAAAGGTCCTTTCACCCCTTAACACAATACATCGCATAGCAGTCCGACTGGCCATCGGTGCGTTCCCAAAGACCACAGTTTGCAGCATCATATGCGAAGCTGGAGAACTCCCTCGTGATCTACATAGGCAGCGTTCTCTACTTCTCTCTTTCATTCACTTCTACTCAAATCCTAATCTTCGTTTCCACTCCTCAACCTTTGGCTCCAAATCTTCCCCCTCAATTCTTACTTTTGCTAAACAAATAGAAAATATCCTGTCCTCTCTTCAAATCTACCTTCCCCCAGTTTTTCCTTCCTCCCTTAACATCATTCCTCCTTGGAGTGAGCACACTATTCCAATAGACCTCAGTCTCACCAAATTTTCGAAGAATCATACTCCTAAACATGTAATAAAAGCAGCTTACCTAGAAATGATTTCACGGTACCCATCTCATAGCTTATACTTCACCGATGGCTCTAAAAACAAAACTGGAGTAGGAGGCGCTTTCGTTTCCTTCCAGGACTCTATAGTTCGTTTCTCCACTCCACCCCCCTTACTCAATACTATCGGCGGAATTATATGCCATAAAAATGGTGGTAATGGATATTTCAAACATTGTCGTTGACCAGTCGTTCTTAATATGCACGGAATCTCTTGTATCATTACAATAGTGATCTTCATGACCCTAAATTACACTACCTGGCTAAAGAAATTAGTCATTGGATCATAACTTCTAGTAAACATGTAGTTCTCACATGGATTCCATTGCATGTTGATATACAAGGAAATGATCAAGCGGATAGTGCAGCAAGAGAAGGCTCATTGCTTCAACCATTCCCACTCCTACTTACACCAATGAAAGATCTCCAGACTTTCATAAAATCTTCAGTGCGTAAATCATGGAACCTCCAGTGTCTGCACTTCCACTCACCAACAAACTGCGATCAGTTCTAGACACTACATGCCTCCTGATTCCATCTCACTCGGCAAACAGAAGAGATGATGTTGTACTTGCTCGTCTGCGCCTACGTCATACTAATATCTCCACACAGCTATATCCTACAAAATCTTCCTCCTCCTCTTTGTTCAACCTGTAATGTCCTCATTACCGTCGAACACATTCTCCTTGAATGTGCGCAATTCAACTCCCAACGTTCTATCCTCGACAAACCGCTCAGGCTCCTAAACATTCTTTCCTACAACGCAAGATGCTTCCAATAGTTTATTGAATTTTCTTAAATCCTCCAAAATCTAATTTAACAATCCGTACTTCCAATTTATTCTTCCAACTTTCTACTGATTCTCACTAACCTTACGTTCTCTCCTTTACCGTGCCTCTGGCATAGATGCAGAACATGGCACGTAAATCTACAGGTAAAATAAAAGCACAATTTTATAGTGAAAAAAAATAAAAATTTACTTACTATTATAAATTATTTATTAAAATTGGTAAAAAATTTTATGTTATTTATTCTTACAGTAAACAAAAAACGTTTATTAATGTTATACAAATTCTATATCAGGGAAAATAAAACGCTAATATTATGAATAGAAAATCGTATATATAAAATAATAAAAATACAGTATGCTAAATAAATAAAAAACCGTTTAAAAACACTAAACTAAAAAAAAAAATGTATAAAAATACGTTATTAATGTTATACAAATTCTATTTGAAGGGAAGTAAAACGCTAATAATAAACGAATATATAAAATAATTAAAATAAATACGTTAAATAAAAAATAGTTTTTAAACGCCAAACTTAAACAAGAAATGTATAAAAATATAGTATTAAAGTTATAGAAATTCTACTTCAACGAAAATCAAACACTAATAATAAACGTATAAAGTAATTAAAATAGATACACTAAATAAAAAACAATTTTTAAATACCAACTTGAACAAAAAATGTATAAAAATACGTTATTAATATTATACAAATTCTATTTCAAGAAAAGTAAAACGCTAATAATAAACGTATAAAATAATTAAAATAGATACACCAAATAAAAGACACTGAATTAAACAAAAAATCTATAAAAATATGTTATTAATGTTATACAAATTCCATTTCAAAGGAAGTAAAATAAAAAAAAAAAAAAACAGTTTAAAAACAACAAATTAAACAAAAAATGCATAAAAATATGCGTTTATACAAGCTATTAAAATATACCGAAATACATTATTAGTCTGAAGACAGTTATTATATACCTTTGCAAAATATATGCTAAAGCATCAGAAGTATCTAAAACTGATGTAAGACGCCGGTTACACACGGCTGAAAACCTCAAATGTTCAAAATTTCTACCTTTTGCTAGGTATCTTAGAGTAACAGCCTAACTTTTCTTTCACCGAAATACAGTTCCGTATGTTACTATTTTGTTTTTGTAAAACGGCTGTTACCATTTTAGTTAATTTTTCAAATACTACATCGGTCATGTGAAAATAGTAATCTTCACCATCACTTAACTGGATTACACGTAACAGATTGATGTGAAAATAATTTTCCAGGTTTTTCAGCCAATCTTTCATCCATATCTCGCGATGAACAGTACGTTTGGAAGTACAATATTGCTATACAAACTTTTCTCTTATTTTTCACTTAAAGGATACATCTATGCATGAAGAAAAGACACTTCCTTGAAAACACAAATAATACTGATCGTATAAGGATAAGTAAATACTGATGAAGTTTCATGCATCAGTATTACTGATAGTACTGTACTGTCATTATTATTGACCCCGTGTACGATGCGCTATAGATACCTTCCGATTCCAAACATACCAGTTCCCTCATCGGACTTTTCAAAATTAATATCCCGCTAAAGAAGAAATGGTCGAGAATATAGAATAAACTTCTTCCTACCGATATTCAATACGGTCAAACACGTCAGTTTGGGTCAAGATCAAGCCAGCAAGAAGTTATAACACTATGCCGATTACGTATTGGTCCTGCGAAAAAATCCCTCATTCTTATTTACTAGACAATTCATGTTTCCTCCTATATGTAGTGTATGCTTTGTTCCCTTATCCATTACTCATCTTCTGGTATAATTTTCGAGTAATTCAACCTACTCCGGTTCCAAATACATCTTTCTGAAATCCCTTGAGGACAATAAAAAAAAGAGGTCCTATTTCGCGATTCCTAAAACTATCCAACATCCTTCTAAACTCCATTTATTTGTGCAGTACATGGTACGTTAATGGATACAATACGAGTTAACTATTTCACGTGTTTGTGTATATATACGTACGTAAACGACTAAATAGAAATATGAGCGAGTTTATTCTTATTTTAAAAATTATTATTAATTTTTAAAATTAATATTATTACAGTTTTTATTATTTTTAAAAATTTTTATTATTAATTTTTAAAATTATTATCGACGTAAATTGAATATGATAAGCGCGAACGGATTAATTTTAAATAATAAATTTAAACCAATATAATCGCAGTACATGAAAGGAAAAAAAAACAGTGAAATTTCGTTGATTCGGAAACTAATTTGTCAACAGTTCACCTAAGAAGCAATATTATTGTATAATAAATTTATAATATTGTGATAAAGTTTATAATTTTGTGTCAAAATTTTATAAAACTGAAAAAAAGGTTAATCACCATCGTCGTTATCAAAATATAACAAATTCTACTTGTCTGTTGAAATAAAATTCATTATGGAATTATTAAATTAGATTAAATAAATGACTAAGAACAAATGATAGCATCTGTCTATTTAAAAAATATTGTTACCCATTATTGAAATTAGAAATACCCTCACAATAAACACGCATGCAAACGAAAAGATAAGGTCGACATTGAACGAAATAGATCCTGCGCATTCTTCTTAAAAATTCATCGTTTACAGATCGTTCCATCTTATTGAAACCAAATTCACGGCAACTCCCTTCATCTCTTAGTTCAGGAGTCACATACTCGTACTTGACTGCACAACTACGCACACGCGTTTCATATTTGATAAGCTTCTAACGACGAGCTCAAAAAAACCCGATGGATTTTTTTACGCATCGAAAAAAATCTGCTGAAGTTTTTTAATCGTGAACGCGGAGATTTTTAACGAATACGGACGTTTTAGACGAGAAACACGTCTTCAGGGAAACTGCGAACTGCCTTCGAAAAAAAAGTATCTCTATCGCGAACACTTGATGATCGACCACCATGCAGACAGTTCATTTTCAGACTAAAAGAAAACTTTCCTACTTTCTTCTTGCCAACGTGACAACTATCACGCGCTTCAATTGTATTTTTATTATCTTATATTCCGGGATATATACATACATATATATATATGTGCCTTTGTAGTACGCACTTGTTTTTTGTATTTATTTATTTTTATTCTATTTAAATATACCCATTAGTGATTCCACCACGAGCTGTAAGAAATGAAAATGATACGTCTTATTACATATTTATACTACAGGCTGATATGTAATTGAATATGGTCATGTATACGCTATTGTTCTGTAAGCTGAGTAAGTATCTGAGATTAGTTGGGAGAGGGAGTGACAGATATTTTGATCGGTACATTTTATAATAACTGCAACTGAAAAACAAGTGGTTTCCATCAGCGATCTGGTCTCCACCGCAAGGATGGGTACAGAATGACGAAGGGGCTAATTTATGTGTAAATAAAACGTATGGAATGTTGTTGACGTTAAACCTTAGACGATATATAATACGAATAAACGAAATCATGCTTTCTACGTTGCTAGGAAGATTGAAGAACCGAGGAATTACAGGAATTGAAGGTTCAAAAAATTGTTTCGCTGAATAGCAATACCTCAAAGAACGATTCCAAAATTCTTTGCGCGAAAAATTATTCTTAGATAAAATGTCCCTAACAGATGTATTGAAGTAGAAATTGTCGAGAACGCTTCTAGCAAGCTTGTCCACGATATCATTCAGTGGGTACCTGAGTGGCTGGGAATACCGACAAATTTGACATCAGCGCATTTCAGAGATAGATCATACATATTTCTTAGAATATTACTACATTCTGACTGATATTTTCTGAGGAGTAAAAGCGAAGCACCCTGAGAATAACAAGGTACTCAGCTGTAAATATTGAAGAAAATTTAGGTACTTTAAAAGAATGCGAAACCAACAACTCCATCCAGAGATTTAGCGCCATCAGTATAAATGTGTATATAATTTTACCAATGGAACGGAAGAAATATATCAAAGTGATTGATTTGTGTGCGATCATTAAATGTATCGAAGTCTCTATATGTATAAATAGTGATTTCGAATGGTAACTGAAAATAAACCGACGGAAAATTAGGAATTGTACTATCTTTATAGTTAAATAAACGTTTTGGACTTGTTTAAAGGGGGGGGGGAAGACGTTTTATGAAAACAACTTTCCTCTTTTCTGCGATAACTAAGGGAAGGCGCTGGATATGTATGAATCTTGGAAAGTACTAAATTTAAACATATATTTATCACCTAAGAATTACCGTCAAATAGAAAGTGGGGGAATTTTACATTTAATTTCTAAAGCGCCCACTGCAGTGCATCGCATACTCCACAAAGTGGAACGAAGACAGGTATTTTTTGGAAAATGTTCAGTTTGTGCCGTGAATAAAACTGTCATATTCCATAACGCTACGCATGTAGGATTTGTATATGGTAAGTATTGAAACCCAGCTTTTGTCGGACAAACTTTAAGAATACGCAGTCTTCGATGTTAACGCTATGCTGAAAGAAATATTTAAAAATTCGAACTGGAGACAAAATTGTGTAAATATTAACGCGGAACTTACTTAAGTATTGCAGATGACGTAAACAATTAAAAGCCGCATTAACGGAACTAGAAGAAAACTCAAAAATAAAGGGTCTGGAAATAAATTTTGAAAAAAGTAAGCTCACTAACGAACGGAGAAAAAATAGAAATAAAAATAAATAGAATGACGTTACACATTGGATAGACTTACATATCTAAATTAAATAATCTCCTTCACAGATAGAACATAAAAAGAAGTAAGCGGCCAAATGGCGTTAGGATGGAAAAAATCTGGTCGTTAAAGGAAACATTCGGACGAAATATCGATCGTACGAAAAAGGTACAGATGTATAACACGAGTGACCTCCCTATCTAAACTTATGGTACATAAAAATGGTCACTAACGATCGAAGAAAGCAAAAAAATATAGTTAATAGTTGAAAGGACAATAGAAAGAATAATGATCAGGTTGGATAAATTAAACAATAAAATACTAAGAGAGATAAATCGAAAACGGAAGTTGTTCTTCTCCGAATAATAAGTGAAATTGGGTCGGACATGTTATTCGAATGAAAACACAGATGGGTCAAGAAATGCACCAAATAGTTACCGCTAAGACAGGAAAAGGTTGAGGAGAATAAACAGGGACGATATTGACAAACACGCAGGAAAGTTTTGGACACGTAAAACACAGAATCGTTTGGAGTAGAAACAACTGAGAGAAAAATGTGTGGACACGTCTGTAGATTGAAAGAGGCCAATGCTGGACAACGGGGTTAATATTCTTAAATATACTTTTACCGTATTCAGTACAACAGATTAGCATTAAGTAACTCGTACGCGTAATATCAAAAATATATGTTAAATTTCACCAAAAAAATCAGGACCCACAAATGCAACAATACGGCCTTACAACCTACAATACAACGATTAAGCCAAAATGTATGTAAGCATTGGAGTGCCTCGTAATAAATATTTTAGACCGTGGCTAATAAGATCGAAAAAGGGAGGGAAAATAAAAAAATAACCTAATTACTCCTTATCAGAAAGTAATAAGGAGATATTCATACATGAAATAGTCGGGAAAATAACAGATACCACGATGATGCTTAAAAGAAGAGTTGCATTTTACGTCTATCATAATTAAAAAGATATTCAACTTCTTTGAAAAAAAAAAAATCAAAATTCGCTAATATAAAATATTTAGAAAAAAGTAGAATGTTCGATATTTTTAGGGTGAAGCAGAAGAAAAAAACTACTTTATATATCTATTTCTAAACCCATTTATTGCAACCTTCATATTGAATAACAAATAACAAACATGATAACTGCGAATTAATTAGCGATAGCTCCAGTGGTCGACACTCCTCATTTTAAATCTGGACTTCCATCTAATGGATACATCCATCACACGCAAGAGCCTTATCTCGAAGACGCGTTGCGTGATATCAGATATTTAATTAAATACGTCATAATGAATTTTTAATACAATCATTCGACTTGGTTACTATCATATACAATGGAAATTTAACCAATGTTACAAAAATTAAGAAATCCAAAGGAATAAGAAATATTATATAGGAGTATCAGCCGGCTACCCATTGTTTCAAAGGTAATTGAAATAAATCTTATGCAGAATAAAACCAAGGAAATAAAATAATGCACGAGTGGCAGTTTGGATTCAAAAATTCAACATTACAAACACACTTGAATTCGTCCTAACAAGTCTGCAATAGGAAACCGATGGTATATGTATATACATTTTTAATGCATGCAATCTGTATTTAACAATAAGCAGCAATGAAAACATGATTTTGTCAAAACTCGGAAGGAGGATAACCTCCCAATGGATGTTGAACCTATTTATTGATGATTACTTTTGGGTTAAATTAAACAATTATACGATTTGTGAGTAATCAGGATCGATGTTGAAGCTGAAGAGAACTGAATCTATGTATTCGATTGAATTTTATACAGTCTGTCAGCAGGTTCTTTTTTTGCTAATATATTTAAGCATTAGTTCAGTTTTTCCTTACACTTGCACTTGAGCTGCTGATCTAATCTTTAACAGAAATTATCTTCAAGTACTTCAAGATGTCGTCATTTCGTATAAACCGGGGTGCGTTAACAATCCTACGTAAAATTTTTTCTAGAGTTCTTTCCATAAGAGCTATATTGTACTTAGATGCAGTATCCCCATAGCTCAATGTCATGTACCTAAATTGGTTTTATTGTTGATTTATAAAGCAGAACTTTATTTTCTAGCGAAACAACTGAATTTCTTCCAACCATCCAGTCCATATTTCTGTTTCAATCTGATCTGTGTACGTTTGGAGGTTATGTGTTTATTCCGAGTTAAACTCTGGTCGAGATGTAGACCAAGGTATTTCGCACTACTTGCTGTTGAAATTGGCTTTTTGTTGAGGTATATCGGACTGGCAGTTACGATGTTCAATGTAAATAATACATCGAGGCACTTTTTCGTTTTTATTCACCACTATTTGAACCAATTTTCAAGTTGGTCTAACTGTTCTTGAATGTAACAGCCTGCAGTACCAACGTCATTGTGTATTGCTAAAGTTGCAGTATCAACGGTGAATAAAGCGGATTATCATTTACCGGGAAGTCAGTGGTGTAGATTTGATATAATGTAGGAGCTAGGACACTGCCTTGATCGAAAATATGGATGATAGTGAATCGTTGAAATTTACTTGAAAATATCTCTGTGAGGTAGGATATTATTATTAGATAGTGCTGGTAAGGCAGCTTAAATTTTAATTTGTATGAAATACCTTTATGCCAGACTCTATCAAAAGCGATGTCTAAAAACGCGACAAAACAATATATGAATCTGCTCTATGGTACTATAAATGGAAAATACACAAATAATCTTCGTTTTACGGACGACATTATACTAATATAAAAAAATCAAATACAACTTCGGAAAATGATGTAGGAACTAGAAAAAACTCTTAAAGAAATTGGTTAAGAACAAATATGGAAAAAACGAATGTCGAGAAATACGAAGGTGAAGAAAATAACAAATATAAATTTAGAGCGAGATCCTGTAGAAACGATAAACACTTTCGTATATTTAGGGAAGAAATTTACAATCGGAAGCTTACGGTAGAATGAAAAAAAAATCTAAAAAACAAAATCAGCCCAGCAAACCGGGGCAAACTATTTAATCAGTGATTATACCAGTGCTGAGTTATGGAGCGGAAACCTAGCCTTTAACAAAAGAATCAATAGATAAGATTGGAAATACGAATGGAATGGGCATTGCTGAGAATAAGATTAAAAAACAAAATTAGTAACTCAGATATATGGAAAAACACAGGGTTCAAGAACATTGTATACAGGATAGCAACAAACGAATGGTATTGGGCAGGGCATGTAACACGACCGACAGACACAATATGGACGAAGGAAATAATGAACTGGCGATCATACATGGACGCGTGTGGCCCAGACCAGGCGATGTAAGAATTTGGGAGACGCCTGTCAAATATTGGCGCCAGAAGGCTTAAAGAAGAAGAATATATATATATATATATATATATATATATATATATATATATATATATATATATATATATATATATATAAAACTGGTTGTTGGAAAAGTTTGGGATATGTCTATACCCAGCACCGGGTTGGTACAGGCATATTGTGATATCATAATATCGAAAATATGACATGTAGATTTTTTTACATCAATTGAAACAAAATTTTTGTCGCATCAGTATATTATACACTATTAAAGTAATATGATAATGGATAGATATTTCCAGGTAAAAAAAAAAAGATGTTATACAATCAAGATTAGACCCAGTATTATACCCGATATACCTATTTAATTTCCCAGATAATATCCATACTACAGCTGCTGTTTTTGCTGATGATACAGCGACATCATATTCATCGTGATCTTATTGTTGCAACTACAGAATCATCTTACGCATCTAGAGAAATGGTTCAATATATGGACAGACGATCACAGTGAATAAGTCAAAATCTAAATTCGTCTTATTTACATTGAATAGAACCCTTGCCAATACACCCATCAAACTTGACGATTCCTTCATCCGATATAGTAAAATATTTAGAACTGCATTTCAATCAAAACCTGACTTAGAAATCGAAAGAAAACAATTTCATACTTGAAAGCATGAACTGAAATAAATACTCATCACTGTTTACACGAAATAAACTTTCACTATACAAGGTTATTTTAAAGTGCACATGAACATATCGGATAAAAACATACATAGAACAGCAAACAATTCTAATAAGATGATTCTTCAACATTTTCAAGTAAAGGTTTTATGTAACATTACTGAAGCACCATGGTATTTTTGTAGTAATCATTTGCACAGATCTGCTGATACCAACTGCAAATGAGTCATTGAAGGTGCACTGTGTTGAATACATCCGATGACTCGGATGTTCCGATGACTCGGATGTTACACAATTAGCTGCGCCATATTAAAGAATAATGACGTAAAGTTTGGACAGTTGAGAAGAAATACGCAATTGTATTTGTTCAACCAGTTTCATTTGTTAAGCATAATTCCGTTAAAAATAAATAATATGGTATCATATCCTGCTGCTTATAAATTAAAAACCCCAATTCTCGAAATAATTAAATTAAAAAATTCAATTTTAAAAATAATTAAATTAAAAAATTCTATTTTAAATATAATTAAATTGAAAAATTCATTTTCAAAATAATTAAATTAAAAAACCAATTCTTAAAATAATAAAATTAAAAAAAAACAAAATAATTAAATTAAAAACCTAATTTTTAAAATAATTTAATTTTAAAAACAATTAAATTTAAAAACCCAATTTTTAAAAGAATTAAATTTAAAAACCCTAAAATAATTAAATTTAAAAACCTAACTTTTAAAATAATTAAATTAAAACAAACAACTTTTAAAATAATTAAATTTTAAAAATTAAAAAATTAATTTTAAAAATAATTAAATTTAAAAGACAATTCTTAAAATAATTAAATTAAAACAAACAACTTTAAAAATAATTAAATTAAAAACACAAATTTTTAAAGTAATTAAATTTAAAAAAAAAATAAATAAATAATGTTAAAGATATAAAAAGTAAATAATTTCTAAAACAAATTAAAAATAAAAAAAAAATCGGCCCCATTAAAAACTAAAATTAATTAATTTACCTCTTTGTTTATTCCTCTAATTAATATTTATATATATAATTCAATATAGATACTTATATAAATATTAATTGGAAGAACAAATAAAATGAATATATATAAATATATTTTAATATATGTTATATATAAAATTAAATTATAATATATAATATACATAAACATTTTATTATAATGCGCGTGCGCGTGTTTTTAACTAAGAAAATATTTTTTATTGGAGCTTTTTTTTCATCTGATATATGTCTGTGGACTTTAAAATCAATTTTTTGGTTTGTTTATCGTAGTATCTTGGTACATATATATATTAAACCGTGTACAGTAATATGGGTAATGGAAAACAGAAGTGTACAAGTAATTGGAATCCTCTTAAACGGGGATAACGAAAAAACAAATCAACGAGTGGTTCGAAAACTGAACCAAGAGAACGAGATTACAGCCTAATTATATCGTAATACAATATTAATGAAATACTCGTCATTTTTTTTTTTTATATGGGCCCGTGTACGGTAAGTAACATAGGTGAGAATATGTCGTAATGCATTAATAACAATTTTCGAGGAAAGCACTAACGGAAGAGTTCTACTATAAAAGAAAGATTACTAGGTGAACAGCATTCCGAACGAACTGTGCAATGTAAACGAAGTGTATTTAAACGGACAGAAACACACGGCCAACTAACTAGAACTTCTCAAAAATAAAGAGCGAACTATCTACATGCTACTATCAACCGCAGCGTTTATCACGCGTGATTATTTCCCCTTATATTTTAAACTAACAATTACCATTAAATCATCTTAATTTCAATTACTTACATCGTAACAACATTAGGGTGTATAAACGTCTAAATCGTTTTTCGTAAACTTAATTTCGAAGTATAACACCTAAAATTTAAATAATTTTTCCACATACATATAAAGGAAAAAGTAAAACTTACCGGATTTAATAACCGCAAGAAAATAAATAATCGCCCAACTTTTCAACCACAGAAGCTGCTTGTTGAGGTTGAATCGGATCGTCGTATAATGATATTACAATAGCTGCAAATGAAAAATTATTGTAATTATTATTATTGTGAAAAAATTGAGGATAAAGAGCTATTTTTCATATATATATATATATATATATATATATATATATATGACAGTCAAGTTTGTTGGTATGTAAAGGCATGGTCGTCGACAGAGTAATGTCATATAAAATATTTAAAAAAAAAATCCGTAACGCGAAAAAATTCGCTAGTTCGTAATTAACGATAGGACTTATTTATTTATGAAGAACGTAGCTGACCCGGCGAACTTCGTATCGTCACAGAATCAATCAATTTATTAGCTTATTTGCTGAATTAAATAAAAAAATACTGATGGAGAATTAGGAATTACACAAAAAACTTAAAAAACAAATTGCTTATTTTAATTTTTGTAGATTTATTGAACTTAATTAAAAATTATATTTAATTCAGCTTTAAACTCGCGAGTTAATTTTAGTAACATAAATGCTAGATCTCCTCGTCTACTTTCTTTTAATGACAACCCGAACGGCTCAAAACCACAAAACCCTTTAACCTCAAATTTATCGATGAGTATTTGCTATAAAAATATGGCAATACCATCATTAGACACGTATTTTCGTTTAAACAACTTTCCCCGATTTCGAATCGTTCGCGATTTATTGCAAACAAAAAAAAATTTTCGGATTCAGTTTGAAATTTTTTTTCGCGGTTTTTCGCTTTATTAGGTAGATCTTATATAGAAATGACTATTTCCAGATTCGGAATCGTTTAAAAATGTTTACGTCGCGCGCTATGCCCTGTCAAAGATGGTAAGTCGCCAATTTTTAAAAATTCGTAGCTCGAGACCTATCGATCGTAATCAAAACCGTTTTCTGTTTCGAATTTAATATCTATCAAATCGATTCAATAGAAATTTTTCAAAAATCGAAATTCAAAAATGTCACCCCACAAACCATCCCATTCTTTTTTTTATTATTTTTGATAGCCTAAAACCTTCCCGACATTGGTGGTAATAAGCTAGCAAAATTTCAGCCCAATCGGATAAGCGGTTTAACCGTCTATAAAACGCGAACAAACAAAAAAACATATATATATATATATATATATATATATAATTTATAAATAATAAACTGAACAGAGTTAAATTTCCGGAATATTTATTAATGTAATTTACGTAGTTTATCCGTTAAATTTAATTAATATAAAGTAGACGTATAACGTATTATTTCGGATATTGTTAAACTTTTTTTTTTATTTTTTTTTTAATAACAATTATATATTTTGGTAAAATTGTATGTATAAAGGTGCAAAGGACCGGAGGAGAATTATATATCAATTAAACTACACATATATCGACTGTATATTCATAAATAAATAAATAAGTATTTCAAACTTGTGTGTGAGGTCCTTTGCAAGTGTACTTATATTTATTGGCAACAGCTAGGATGACATAACATAGTCCCAACAATTACCATGCAGTATATCATATGTACAAACTTAAGACTAAAGAATATTATAAATTATTTTATATTAAAAAAAATGGGGAAAAAATCTTTATATAAATAATTACAATTATTGCAAACATTTATTGTTATCAAACTTAATTTTTAAACATGTAATGAGTGCAGTATCAGAAGATTGATCAGTTGCTCCAAATATTGGTTTCACGGTTGAATTAGTTTTATTAATTTATTTATTTTTTTTTTTTTTTTGTAATATAAGAGCTAGCTCGTAATATTAAATTTATGTCGCATTGCACTTTCAGAGAACTTGAGGAATGTTGAATGATTATTGCTGTTTAAATGAAGGGACTGCATGTTTCCTACTTTATACTTAAGTCGCTGATTAGCAAAAGCAGGACATTCATAGATAAAATGTTCAAGGTCATCTATAATATCTCCAGAACAACAGGTACACCCTGGAACATTAACTAGATGGAACCTGTATAAATAAGCTGCAAACTTGCCATGGCCAAATAAGACCTGAGAGCTGTAGAAGTTAATATTTAACTTCTTCAATTTCACTCTGTTAGTGACATTAGGGAAGAATTTGTATATTTTCCTTCCTGTGATGTCAGCATCCCACCTGCTTTGCCATTCTGTCAAAAGCACTTGGGAAACATGCTTTTTAAACAGGTTCATTGGAATTGTATGTTGAAGAGCTTGTAGCATGTTATTATCCACAAATTTAAGGGTTGTTAACAAATTCAAGTCACCCAGTATACGAAATTCACTTGTGACTACTCTGCCTGCAATATATAGATCTAATGGGAGGACACCACTAATGACACAAGCAGCTGAGGTGGGAGCAGTTCGATACAAAAATGACATACGAAGAAGAAATTTTCTCTGTTGTTTATTCACATTTTTTAAAACATTCGGTGTGATATATGTAGCAACCCCATAACCATGGAGAGACTGAATTAATCCCTTATATAAAATAAGTCTCTGTGTATAATGGAGACCCCAAGTATTATATTGCAATCGACTCATGTTTCTAAAAAGTACATCACATCTTGAATGAATATGGTTGAGATGAGGCATAAATGTGAGCTTATCATCAATCAGAATTCCTAGATATTTTAAGATGGCTGTGTGCTCAATAGCGTGGCCAGAAATAAGCTTCAATTTTTTAATTATGTCTGTAATCTATTTGTTGCCAAACACAGTAAATCTGCATTTTGGTGCAGAAAATGTCAGTCCAAAATTTGTAATGGTAGCCTCAAGAAATTCAATTATCATTCTTATTTGTTCAAAATCATAATACTTAGTGACCTTAAAAATGAGACAGAGGTCATCAGCATACGAGATTAACTCACAATTGTTATTTAGGAGTTTACAGAAATCCTCTACCTTATAATGAACATCAGAATATAGTAAATTCCATAGTGTAGGTCCCAGTATAGAACCTTGTGGAACTCTACAAGTACAGACAGAGTAAATCATGTAAAACAAACCGCGCCCAGTAATGTACTGAATATTATAAATAATTTCAGTCGATTTCGTATACGTGTTAAAACATCTCATATGCGTCTCGTAATATATATATATATATATATATATATATATATATATATATATATAAAGTTGTACCCACGGGATACACCATAAAATGTGCATTAGGCAATGGGCGGTCACCTGCAGCAAAGCAGACTGATTTGAGTTCCACTGCACTCTCATTGGTGCAGCACTCTGCAGGAGGGAACATACATGCTCCGAACGTAGCAAAAATAACAAAAAAATCTAAGTTGGAACCTGGAACGTTCGATCGCTGAAACAATGTGCAAAATTGTAAAACTTGAAACAAGAGATGACAAGAATCAATACTTACATCCTAGGAGTAAGCGAAGTTAAGTGGCAAGAAAGTGGAGATATATGAAGCGGAAAGCGCAGATTTATCCACAGCGGATATTTAAATGGAAATACAGGAGTTGGCATTCTACTAAATGAAAATACAAGGAATAAAATCAAGGCTGTTTCGGCATACAGTGATAGAATGATCCTGATTAAAATCTCAGCAATACATACAGACCTCACGCTAGTACAGGTTTATATGCCAACATCAAGTCATAAAGATGAAGAAGTAGAGAACATATATGAACAACTAGAAGAAATCATTGGAAACATTGAAAATCGAGAAAAATCTAATAATATTAGGGGACTAGAACGTGGTGGTAGGAGAAAAAATAACAACAGCTACAGAAAAATTTGGTCTTGGAATAAGAAAAACAAGAGGAAGTCGTCTCATTGAATTTTGTATCAGCCGCGACCTGATAATTACAAATACTTTGTTCGAACAACCAAAATGAAGAAGATACACTTGGATAGCATCAGGAAACATTGGAAGATTCCAACTTGAGTACATAATGGTTAGAAAAAGATACAAAAACCAAGTCAAAATATGCAAAAGCTACCAGTAGAAGATATACAACGTGATCACAATCACAATCCAGTAATAATGACAAGTAATTTACAATTAAAAAAGATAAAAATCAACAAACCAAATGAAAAGTGGAATATTAACAAATTAATAACGGATAAAATACGTCAGAAAATATTTGGAGAACAAATAAAGTAATAAATACTGAAAGTATAAATAAGAAAAGTATTAACGCACAATGGGAATATATGAAAGGAGTGATAAAGAAGGTAGCGGAAAAGCATCTAGGCAAAGAAGAAAAAAGAGTATACAAACCATGGATAACGGAAGGAAATTAGGAGCAAATATAAAATTAAAAATAATCGAATTGAATATAACAAAATAGGAAATTTGATAAATAGAGAAGCAAGAAAGACAAAAGAGCGGTGGATTGAACAAGAATGTGAGAAAATAAACACAAATTTTAAGAATGGAAATGCAGAGAAGGCTTTCAATAACATTAGAAGACAATTTCTGAACAGAAGAAAGAATTTAAGCAATATTAAAAATCATAAGGGTAAAAAGAAATACAAGAACAATGTAAACAATATATCGAAGAACTTTATGATGATGAAGAACTTAATAAATCTGCTATAGAAGAAGAAAATCGCGTATTTGAGGATAATATAGAGCCTGTGATATTAAGAGAAGAATTTGAGAAATCATTGAATGATGATTTGAAACCTAGGAAAATATGTGGAATAGATAACATACCAGGGGAACTTCTCCAAAAAGTAGGAGATAGAACAAAAGAGGCAGTGTTCAACCCGATGAACAAAATATATGTTACCGGAATTATTCCAAAAGATTTTCATAGTGCCGATATAATTGCAGTCGCAAAGAAAATAAATGCCCAAACTTGCGAAGAAATCTAGACAAAAATTATATATAGTCGTATACAAAAGAAGGTAGAAGAAAATTTACCAGATGAGCAATTTGGCTTCAGAAAAGGAAAGGGCACCAGAGAAGCTATTATCTGATAAGGTCTTAAATTGTTTTAACGTTTTTTTTTTCTTCATGCAAATAATACGAGTGGTAATAGTGTGTATTATTAATTAATGCGTGCGATTTATGTTTATGTTGTTCTTTATCACAAGAAGATAACGTTTCTTAATTTCACACCCACACCCACACACATTATATATAAAATCGTCATTTGTTGAGGTCTTCCTCTGAGTTTTTTTCCGTATACCATTCCTTCCAATATGGTTTTCATGAGGGTATCGTGCCTCACAATATGTGCAATCAATTGATCCCGTCTCCTGATAATTACTTTTAAAAAATGTTTTTTCGTTTCCGCCCTGTTTAGTACTTCTTTATTCGTAATTCTGTCTGTCCACCTGATCTTCATCATTCTTCTGATGCACCACATTTTAGACAAGAGTCCCCGTTTCGCAGCCATACAGCGTAAGGCTCGAAATAAAACATTCTAGGAACCTTTTCCTTTTTTCTATTGATATTGATTTCGAGGTCAGTATGGACTTTTTCGTCGTAAACGCTGCTTTTACTTGGGCTATTCTCGCTTTTATATCTTTAGTGCTTCTTCAATCTTGAGTTATAATACTTCCCAGATACGAAAACTCTCTGACTTCTTTCAGTTTTACTTTATTAAGTTTTATGCAGATAGGTTGTATTGTTTCCGGTTTTTTACTGCATGCCATAGTCTTTTTTACATTTAATGTCATTTTAAAAATGAAATTTTTATAATACGAAGATAGAAACATTTTATATGAAGTATAAAAATTGATTAAATCACAATCTGGGGCTTAATAGTTAATTGTGATCAAAAATTATTAACGATTGCAAATTAAAACGCCAATATGAATTAATAAGGAATTTATTTCAATATTCCTATATTGCAAAATGTACATAGTAAACAAAACAGTTAATGTATATATTTAATTTTAGTAATTCTCATTATAGCCTTATTACCTAGATTTCTTTCTAGATTATTCTAATCTACTTTGTCCTGATTTGTATAGATTATGTACTATTATCATTCACAAATAATTTATTACTGATCAACCAACAGCATACTTAATCGACTCTGTTGTTCGACACTATGGATACATTCCAACTTATTTAGATGGTAAACCGGTTCCAGTTTCTAACTCTGCTCGCTACTTAGGTCTGCATCTTAACTCTAAGCTCAATTGGCATGAGCATATTAGAAGAAAACGCAAAATGTTGTACCTTTTGCACACCAACTTTTGATGACTCTCTCGAGCTCAGTCTCGAAAGTAAGAGGCTCATCTATACTTAAATTTTCCGACCAGCATGGAGCTATGGCGCGGAGGTTTTGGGGAACCGCAACCAAATCCAATGTAGAAAATTTCAAAACAAGTTTATGCGTATGATTTCAAAAGTACCTTGGTTTGTCTCGAACGTTCAACTTCGCACCAATCTCAAAATCGATTCAGTTCCTATTATCATTCACAAAAAGGCAAAAAGCTACATTAATCGTCTTCACCTTCATCCGAACGTTGAAGGAGTTTTACTATTAGATGATTCCAGTGACACCCGTCGGCTGAAAAGAAAACATCAGCTGGATCTTATTAATATTTAATTTTATTATTTTTTATAAAATAATTTAACTACCAGTGAAATCCTCCTATAATTAGTTATGGTAAATGTAATTAGTTTTACAGTACCAATAAAATCTTTATTAAAAAAAAATAATATAGATAAAAAAAAAAAAAGGTTCTAATATACTGCTTTCTGCATTTTTATAAATATTATTTAGTTTTACAGTACAATATCTATTTTTCTAAATGATTTTTAAACCAATAATATATACTTCCCGTAAATCCACAAGCATATAATTCTTCGACGAATACTTCATGATTTATTCAAGGTTTGCTTAAATCAAAATAAACTGAAATAAAAGATCGACCTTTCTCAAGATTCCTCGTAATAAGAGAGACGTATTTAAAGGGGGCATCGTATGTTCCTTTTTTTAGGTAGCAAACCGAATTGATTGAAACTAAAAAAATCTAATTTTTGTAAATAATTTAACAGAAGGTATTTCACGCAAAAATCTTTCAGCACACAAATTGGTCTGTAGTTAACCACGTTTCACGTATTTCCATTTTCATATACCGACACAACTCATTAAAAAAAATCAAGGGCTCAAGAAAAGGTTTAATATTATCTTTTATTAATTTCATCGGACTCTATCATGATCGTTAGAAGGTTTATTATTCTGGGAAACTATGGCTTTTTTCACGTGATCGAAGAATAGTCTTAACAGTGCGAAAGAATTAAATATTGTCGGTTGTATTCTATCGATACTCTTTATATTGTTCTACGATTGCGTTCACACAGTCGTGAAAGTAAACATGAAATTTATTTGCTATTAACGTCTCATAATCTGATGTGGGAACTAACATTTGGTAAACTTCAATTTTTTTTGATCTTGTGATCTTTTTCGATAACTTTATTTGTAATTTTTCAATAATGTTTTCGATTATTCTTACATTCGTCTAATATTCATATTTTGCCTTTCTTATAAATTTTTCAACCGTTCTAGAGATAATTTTACACTCGTTCAAGATAATAATATTTCGTTACAATTGTTTAGTTAACTTACTTTACATGCGACAATCTCAACCCATCGTTTACCCGCTCACCACTTTTTCGGCATCGTTTATTAGTTATTTTCATTTGCTAACGGTATTTAATATGTTGTGCGAGATAAACCAGCTGAATTTTTCCTTAATGATAGCATAATAGTAATTCTGCAGAACGTACTTTTATCTAAATAAGTATCATTTGAATTACCACTAATTTTAGTTTCCATTACAAATACAACTTCTACACTAGCGTGATTAGAGCATGCGACTGTTTCAAACATTATACGCTTCAAGCACTTAAATTTATGTTGTTACTTTCACAACACCTCTTATGAAAATGCGATCGAAACAGAATTTCTATAGTTACGTTCGTCTCGAACGGATATAGGTTTCTCAACAATATTAATCCTCCAACGCCCAATGTTCCCATACCCATACGGGAACGTTGGAAGAGTGGTGGAGTGTACCTAGAAACCTGATCTAGGTCTCGTGTTGTGTGGGAAGGACAGATCTAACTAATGGCGCTTTATTTCCTATTATTGCTCGAATAGTTAGTGTTTTATTACGTTCTGAAGTTTCCCTTATTTTCTTACAGAAAAATCATGGCTCATAGAATATCGCAAGTACCACAACTTTTTGCATATTACTTCTAACATCATGAAATTTTTATATTTATAAAAGGGTACAATATAAACTAATAATCTCACTTATTTATCGCTACCTATTGTAAAACGTAAATTAACTACGTTTCCGAAAAAAATTTAGTACAGTACGTTTTATTATTTTTTTCACGGCACCAAACAATCGTATAATTTCTTTGATAGTTAAAAAGATCACATTATCATATTTCTGTTAACACTATCATCTTCCCCTTTTCCGTTAAGTGTATCAACAACTTCTGCAAAGGTTTTGTATGTTTAATACAAACATTTTAAGCCGTTAAACCATATTGACGTAATAGATATCACCTAACAACGCACGAACAATAATTTGAGTGAAACAACAATCGAGGGGTCTGCTACAGATCAGACAAGTAGTTTTCCAATGTACTATATTTCTACAAAGTACACGTACTTTGCGAACTGACAAAATATATTACGAAACATACTAGAAAAACATACGATAAATTTATATGAAAGGCAAGAGGAAAACATAATATATAGAGATTAAACGACACAACGAATGAGAAATAATTAAAATTTTAAATCTGCCCAACTGGTTTGTTTTATCGTACGATATTTGTGCATACACATATGCAAACACATACTATACACAGCCATCTATCGTTGATACGTGCGCTTACACGTTTTTCGGTAGAGTATTCGCTTTGATCGTGTGGACTTTAGTTAGATAACGATGAGCACAAGTAATACAATATTTAAGTATATGTAATAATAATTTATACGCGTAATATAATTTAGATAGTTCCGAAACTAAATTTGGATAGATAAAAAGTATATTTCAAAAGAAAACATAACGCAATCCTAACACAGTTCTATACTAAATTAGAAATATTCCAAAACCACCAATAGAACCTGCATATTGATTACAAAATAAATATTTAAGCTAACAGGATAAACAATATCTTTTATGTATATTTTCTTCTTCCGTGGTCGTAATTCCCCCAAAGGAATGTCGCGACCATTACAATACAGCCGCTTCAATTTATTTCCGTCACTCTATCCAGTTTGCAGCCACCCGTCTGCAGTCTGTAATTGATTTAATTAAAATGTTCATGATAGTGTCTGTTGCCCAGTGGACAAGTCCCCTGCATTTTTCCACTAATTATTTCTCGCTGAATCGAATGCTCGCTAACGAAGAAATGTAACGTCCTTAAAAAGATATCACTAGACAGCCTTACGCTTAACGTTTAGTTTATGCAAAATGGAGATGTTCGATCCCTTCGCTGTCCATGGTATTCGTAGCATACGTCGCTACACTCACACATTTCGAAGCTATTGATTCGTCGATTGTCTTTTGTTTTCACCGTTCAAGTCTCTGACACGTATACAAATACTGGAAAAACCAAACAACGTACTAACTCATACGAGTTTGTGCTTTTCGCGGTGCGATTATTATTAAAATTTAAAAAAAAGTTTCAGTTGATACCGTGTCACTATTTTGAAAAAAGCTGGCATTTCGAACATACATAGTCCATTTTCGAGGTAGAATATCAACTGATTGAGCTATCAAAGGAAATATACCTTTGAGCGATCGTGCTGTTTCTCATGCGATATTTAGGACCATCTCCAGCTTCTGGATGGTCTGTAACTTTTACACATTTTTTGTTGTATTTTTCCTCTAATTTGACCTAGGATAGGATTCCAAATATCACTCAAGCGAAAGTAATCCTCTCTATTTAAATTTTCTTGATATTTACTAATTTAAACAGCTTCTTGTACCAATCTTACCCGATATTTATTCACTTTAGTCAAAATGAAGACGTCATTAAACTTGATTACATAACCTGGTTTACACATGTGATCGGTCACAGGACTTTTTAGTTTTAAGGCACTTTCTACTAAATGCTCCTTAATACAAACATCCACTGACATCCCTGTTTGACCAATGTAACACTTCTCACACGAACACAAAATATGATAAACACCTGGAACTTGTCCCCATGGTAAGTCATATTTGGCGCTATTTTTCGGTGGGTATTAAACACAGGTTTAAATGTTTTTTCTATTTAACATTCTTCCAATTTTATCTGTAATGCATTTTTGTATAAGGCAGGACTACATTAGAATCAAATGTTTCATTCCCATTCATGCTTTCTGCCCTCTTTTTCAATGTACTAAATTTAGTTATGAAAAATTCAGCCCCTCTGACTCTATATCCATTATTCACCATGGAAAGCTTCAAATCATTTAGATCATCTGATACATCACCACAAGTTATTCTTCTTGCTCGAGTTGTCAAAGATAAGACACAAACGTTGATCAAGGGCATGATGAGAATCCTTCCTTAACACCTGTATGTGTATCTTTACGGAAGACATATGTAAAAATTTTTCCACCTTCCCCTTTTTTCACTAAGACATACAGAAATGCTAATTTTCCATTTACTTCTTGTTACATATTAAACCTTAAAACCTTCTTCCATGAAGCGAATAATAATTTGGGTTAAATGGCAGTGAAAAATCAGAAATAATTATCCATTATCTAGTAAACAATTTAGACACTATTCTACTATTAGACACGACAGGACGTAAGTTTCGAACAGTTTAAAGGAGTGCCACCTACTAGTCGAATCTATCGATTTCTTTCAGTACGCGTTAAAATAAAAAGTCCTTACATATTGTTCAAATGTGGATTATTATGAGTTTAAGGAGTGATTCAAGATACATTACCAGCGGTATAGTTTTAATGATAGCGCAAACGATATGAAAAGTAGGATTTGTCAGTTTAATTAAAACGGTCTCCAATTTCAGCATAAATAATATGTAAATCATTGTACCGTAAATCGAAAAAATAAAAAAATTCAATAATTCGACAAACGCACAGTGTGAAACAAAAATACGGAATGGTTAATGTTAAATTAGTTTAAAAAGTTAAGTAAATTATAAAAATTCTAAATATCTGACCTGTTTTAAATAAATTCGCAATTATTATAATCTCGTTTAGCGATATTTCAACGGGAATCGGTTTAATAAATAGCGGAGGTGATGATAAGCGTTATCAGAAGAATGAAATATGAACTTGTCACGTCCGTTATAATGAGTGTACTCTTATTAAGGAAGTACACTTCGGTTTGTGTTATCTCATTATAACTGATATTAACCTCTATAGCAATAGCAGATATATATATACTAATTTTAAGTTTATTCATTTTCATTTTCTAATATCTTTATTGTTTTTTCAGAGTTCTATCAATTTTACGGTTACGCATGACTGCTCATCATGACATCTTTTCTAGTATATATTTTGTGAATATTATTTTCCAAAATGTGTATAGTGCGTAACACTTCGAATATGTTGCAAAATTTTATCAAACACGTAAATATTATAATTCTCTTATAGAGTGGCTATTTTTTAATGGTCGAATTTCATTTTAGCCAAATATTATCTACGGGAAACCTTATAAAGAAGAATACAATCACAAGAATGATTTAAGATGAATATTGTCAACAATTTTTTTCACTAAACTTTGAAATAATAGCAGATAATATGAATATTATAATTATTTTGATATGCAACATTTAGTAAGTGAAGAATAACTACTGATGTTAACAATTAGAACAATTGAAGATATATCGAAAACACGCATGCATCAATTTAAATTTTTAACTAACATTGGAATATAATAAAGGATCATTTTTATTGCATCGATAAAGTGAACCGTATAAATGAAATATAAATTATATTTATATACACCAAACTTTTCAGCTACCGAGTCATTTCAAAGTTAATAAATACGCTATATTTAAATTGTTCGCTAATAAAAAGTAATTCATTTAATTAACGTTTACTTAAGTTGAATATTCCAAATGTTTCGTGCATTTAAATAAAATTATTAGCGATTTATACTACTTACTTTATTGTTAAACAAAAATCGCTTATTTCTACGCACAAACATATTTCTTTACATTTCTTAATGCATTTAATAAATAACTTGTGATGCATTCATGTTATCTCATTAAAGACAAAACAAATTTAAATACGAACAAAAGCTTAAATGAAAAAAAAAAATTAAAAATTAAAAATCACAAAATTCGTTCCACTATTAAGTTGGAATTGCAATATTTTTCTTTTTAATTGATAAACAAAATCCAACCATTTTGATTCGAAAAACCCATGTTTAATGAAATACTGTTTGTGTGATATATATATATATATATATATATATATATATATATATATATATATATATCCGGACTACTAATGACATTTTACTGTAAGAAATGCCAAATACGGCTTGGGAGTTGGAAATAGTGTCATCGACGTGGCGAATCAGTGAGCAATAAGTATAGCGTAAAGACCGGCGAAGAAACACCGACTAAACTAAATACCGAAAAAAGTGTATAACACAACCAAAGCTTTATGAATTGACTGAAGAACTAGTAAGAAGAGTTAACATTGTCCTTGAAAACACAACTGTTGTCCCATACGAGTTTCTCTTTCGATTATTCCATTCCACTACACGGCTATGTTTTTTTTTTTGGTTTTAAACAGATGTGTGACACTAGCGCTAGTTTGGTCAAATGATACGAAAGTAAATGAATACTTAGTAAATACATACAGCGTAAGATGTATCAAACAAAAAATGCACATAAAACGAAGAAAAAAATATAAGATTTTTAAAATATTAGTTTAGTTTAATCACTATATTTGATCGCATGTATGGGTGAATAAAAAAATTCATAGATAAAGTATAATAAAATAAACATAAAGTAAAAAATTTATAGTTATGAAAAGTATTTTTTCCACATCATGAATGAATACAGAAATAGAAACAAAATTAATAAGATGATTACAATACATTTAATTAGATGATATAGTTTGACACTTTTTAATCACATTATTATTTCGGAAGTGTAAATCCCTATGTTTATTATCAAAATCATATTTCTCTACCGCGTATAAAATTATTATCCTCTTATCAGCAAAGTATAACACGTTATTTTATTTTTAAATATCGTGTAACACATTCACTTTTAACCATTTATAACTCTTTTACAAAATTTACGTGTCAAATAAATTTATTTTTTTAAACTGACACTACATCAAGTTGTTTATAAATACTACTGTCTGAGATCAGAAAGTATACATTCATGAATAAACTTTTTTTTTTTATTCAAAATATTCAATGTACTAAACGTTAAAACAACAGAATCATTTATTGCAACAAATTATTAAAGCAAGTCGTAAATTTTGCGTATGTTAGAATTTTTTACATCAAAGATTAACTATTATGTAATAAAGAACATGTTGAATTTAATAAAGAGACTAGGTAACTTAAGAAACAAAATATGTTCAAGCAATAATGAAACATTAATGCGGAATAAAATACAGCCTAAGTTCAGATGTTATTAATGCCGAAAATTACTTGTACGTACTGTAGATAAAAAATAACTAAATGCAAAATTCACAAATAAAGAATAATAAAGAACATTATTACAAGAACACAATCTAAGAAATTCTATCATAATGTATAAAATAAGAACAAGTAATTCAAATCAACGGACATTGCATATAAAACAAATTTTTTTGAGATAAGCATTATGTTGTTTTAGCCAGTCAACAAATTATTATTTCAATCAGTTTAAACACAAAGAATTAACAAAGTGACAAACATGTGTTCATTTTGAAAAATAAAAATGTTACACGAAAACAATTTGTAATATAAAACAATTACTACTATATAGCCGGCACAACCTCAAGAATAATATTATTGATCATAATTAGTAGTGAAGTATGTGTAAAATAGTGCTAATAATAAATAATTTTATTGATAGTATAATAATATTTTAATTTTTTATATAATGTGGAATGTAGTGATTTTTTATAAAAAATCAATTGAAAATTAGTTAAATCACTAATATTTATTTTCTTAAGGAAAACACAAAGCTTTTCGGCATTTACGCCATTATCAAGTGAAAAATTTAAAAAATCATAATTTTAAAAATATAAATTAAATATAATTACTTAAAAATATGTGATGGTAATCGTGAAAATATGATCCAAAAACGATGTCTGTTTCTGTCGGTCTATTTTTTTGATTTGTTGAAATTTAATATCAATATATTTGTTTATTAATTTAGTTTTTTTATATTAATTTTTTTCTTCAATATTATTTTCTTGATTCTGTAAAAGTTGTATACGGTTGGAATTTTAAATTTTTCATTTACTATTGCGATGTATGTTGTCCAAATGTAAAATATAAAATATAAAAATATACAACCACAAAATTTTAAAAAAAAAAACACAATTTTACAAATAAAATGAAAATAAATATTAAAAATCTGATAATGACATTTTTTAAATTTTTCACTTGATAATGGCGTAAATGCCGAAAAGCTTTGTGTTTTCCTTAAGAAAATAAATATTAGTGATTTAACTAATTTTCAATTGATTTTTTAGTATAATAATAGATGACAAAATAAAATAGAATTAAATAAATTTGTAGAATCATATGAATTTTTAAATAATTAATCAACTAAATCAAACATAATAAATAATGCATAGAAATACGAATATTTCATCGATGTAAACGTATGCCCGACTTTTAATTAGATTATTCAATATATATTGAAATTAAAAACTTACTTTGTTGAGTTTTGACGCAGTGTACACCAACTTTTCCTAACTTAGCTCTTATAACTTTATCTGTTCCAGATAAATATATAAATCGACAACCACCTAGTGTAACACCTCCTGTGGTTAACATATCCACTTTATCGAAACCTTGCACCAATCTAAGTATCTCATCCTTTGATACCTAAGATAAATAAAATTGAATTTTAATAGTCTAGTAGTTCATATATGCGACTAACAAATATGTTCATCGGTGTACATTTCACATGCTTCAGAAGATGTAATAAGCAGATGATAAAATGTCTATAACGCATTCCATTCATAATGCCTTATAAAAAACAATATTTAAATTGAACCATTTGTAAGGTTTAATTGAAAATTAGATTTCACATATTTTATTGCAATATCAAGTAATTCTTCAAAATTACGTTACATTTATAAACAACGTACTGTCATTTTGAATTTTTAAATGACGTATGATCACGTGCAGCATTGAACAAACATTTATAATCCTCCGGTACAATATAGAAAAATTAAACAACTTCAAAAATGAAAATTTATAATCAAATTAAAGATAAACTAAATCGTCTGCATGGGTACGTTAATTTTTTGACACAAGATCCATAATGGAAATAATTTTATATACATACATTTAGGCAATTTATATAACTAAAACGAAGTTATGATTTAATAATTCGTTCGCAAATTCCAGTTAAAAGATATAACATGATACATGTAATAAATGTAATTACTTCAAATCCGTCTGATTTTGCCCATACATTTCCATCTAATCCAGCAATTACCGCTTTAGATACACATCCAGATGCTAGTAACTGCTTATCAACATAATCTTGCCAACTCATTTTTAAAAAATTAAAAACTTTTAAAAATACACGTTAACACCGTGACAATAAAACACTGCAGAAATCACAAAACTCAACGCACAATATGACAGACGAACTACTACACCAACCAGCCGGAAAATAAAATTAACGTAGGGCCTGTGCGCCGTCATCAAACAAGAATTTGTTAATGGACCACCTGATTCAGTCCTATTTTTAACCATGCGTCAAATATTTTATACTTACAATTGAAATGGTATATCAACAATGATATATAAGTTTTTTTTACAAAAAAAAAATTGATAATTGTAAATATTATTGTCGGAATATATTTAAATTCAATTTTATTTTTAAAAAATTTTAATGCTGCTTAAGTTACCAACAAAATGTTAACCGCAAAACTATTAGTACAAATCACGAACACATGGCGACATGGTTAACCAGTTAACAAATGTTTTAAATTATTTTCATATACCGGCAGATTCAAAATTAATATATGATTGAAGTAAATTATGTGTGAAAAAATTTAATTCTAAAATTTTTAATATGGTTATATAATTTTTCAGTGATGTACAATAATAGACTCAAATATTTTTAAATTTTCATAAAAAATTGCAATGATTAAACGTATTAAGTGCCTACATTACTAAATAAAACAACTCTTTTAAATAAAAATACGAATTCCTAACGGCTGTATTTAAAACAATATTAAAACATTTATCGTTCCTAACAAAATTTTTACATAATTTAAAATAATGAATTTATTTTGTTGAAATATAATTTTATCGTAAAATATACGTTACTACACCTTGTTGAATTAAATTTTTTTCAATCAATAACTTGAACTTTTCTTCCAAACTACTACAATACGAATCAACTTATTCATGTTTAAAAGATTATAAAACAGTTGTACTTAATTGTGCATCATGTATTACATGAATTATAAAAAAATTGTAAATTGTTATTCGAAAAAACAATATTAGAATTATGAAGTTTTTCTTCAACAGAAACTTCATAAAATTGTACGAAAATGATAGCTGTTGAAAAATATGATGTAAAATAATGACGTTATAATAAATACCCTAAACTTTTGTTTATATTTCCTTTGTGGTGATTCATTTTAAGCGTTTTTATATATTTTGGAACGACGGAAAACATGATTATATTTCAAGGATTGTAGTACAAATGCACATTCGATTCCACTTTAGGAATAAAACAACAGTATCCCAATAAAGAATTATAAACGATTCAGTAACGTTCCTTTTTAGCATTATAAGTATGGTAATTACAAGTACACGAATAAACTACAAGCTAAAAAAATCTTCAGTAAATATTTCATATCTGCATTCATACAATTGTATCATAAATTATTTTACACACTTGAATATCCTGTAAAAATCGCGAATTTAAATAGTAATACAATAATATAGAGTATTTCATTTTAAATTATATTAGAGAACATAGTTTTACTTTAAATTGCGATTTATAGTAGTTTCCTCCTAAAAAGAACAGTATGATTACTTCGCCACTCAACATTTTCGATTACAGATAAACTATACATTTATTTCATTTAATTACATTTTCTGTCTATAACAATTAATCAAATCTATGTATGTATAACTATATGTTGAACACACCATGGACTAAGTTTTAAACAGTTCAAAGTTATTTCCAATATACATATAATTTTATTAATCGCAAAGTTTGCAAATTGTTTAATTATTTTTCCAAAATATGTATTCGTTAACATATGATAAGCAGTTTCTAGATGATATCAGGGTTACTAGAAATAAGACGCACTAATAAGGACAATTTAAAACTAACATACATACAACACGCCTATGCTAAACAAATAAATTAAAAAAAAAAAACAGCACTGTATAAAATAACATTTAAATGACAATTTATATTGTCATTACAATTTTCAGATCAATTTTAAAAAATGTCCAAACAAGAATAACATGCAATTTATTAATTTTAGAGTACACAGTAATAATGTTTAGACAATTTTCAAACGATTACAATACGAGGTTACTAATTGTACACTTTATTCAAAACGTACATGAAGAAAAATTATAATACCCGAATACTTCATAATGATATAAAAAGAGAAAAAAATCAAATAGAATAAATCCAAATTGCTGAGAGAATAACAGAACGAATTATATGTGTATATATATATATATAACATACATGTATTTGACGCGCACGTTAATTAAAAATGCGAATAAAAAGATAAAAAATCAATTAAAATAGGTAAGTATATATTTAATCGCATTTTTCCTACGAACTCTTTTTCTATTATAAAATCCCCGCCATAAACCTACCACCTCTTTATGCACGTTGGAGAATATATTTATCATTAGACAAGTAAGTAAAAACATTTGACGGATTTTAAACCAGTTAAAACAACTACATTCCATGAACTGCTGAAAATAATATAAATTACAACGTACCATATCTGAACAACAGAAACAACGATGTAGATAAATAAACATATCAAAGCGTGCGAAACATATAAATACGTTAAACTTTAAGCGGTGCAAAAAAGGGTAGGGAAATTTTAATTATATGCTAGTTTTAAGCGATTAAGAATTATTTTCTATGTATGTAAATAAAATCTAGACAACCCGAACGATTATTTATAATTTATTATTTTTAAAGACACAGAAGAATGTATCTTCGACCCACTATTAATAATTAATAAGATAAAAATAGTGTAAAAAGAGTAATAAAACCTAATCGACAATATTTGGTTATTTTATATATTTTATTAATCAATTAGAAATCAATCAATGTATTCGTAGCTCGAATAACAAAATCTTTTATTCACAGCAAACCACATACACAGAATGTAGTTTATTATAACAGATCGGCTACATTCATAGGCAATTCTTCAATATGGGTATTATAATATTTCTCAATATCATTCAAAGTGCGTTTATCGTCGGCTGTAACAAAGTTAATAGCTACTCCCTTTCGTCCAAAACGACCACCACGACCAATTCTGGAAAGCAAATAGACATAAATTATTGAAAATTAAATTTCATGAAAATATGATTATTTTACGAGACGATGTTTATATATATATATATATATATATATATATATATATAAAACGCACCTGTGTATATAATTTTCACGATTCGATGGAAGATCAAAATTAATAACCAGTGAGACTTGCTGGACGTCAATGCCTCTTGCTAATAAATCAGTTGTAATCAAAACACGGCTAGATCCCGTACGGAAATGTTTCATAATTTTTTCTCGTTCCTTCTGGTCCATATCACCATGCTAATGTAAACGTATAAACCCGAAACAGTTTTGAATAAGAATATTACAACATTTTGAGACAGAATATTTTTAATTTACACCCAAATTTTATTTTCTATGTTTTTCTGAATTAATCATGTAGTTGAAACACGCATCTCCCTAATGATTCATAATATTAATATCGATTTTTTTCCAACACAATGATTATGAACAAAGTATAAAATATATTTCAAACTAAATAAAAAATTTTAAAATATCAACTATGTTAAAAAAAAATAGTGATTCGCATCAAATATTTGCAATAGTTACATTGAGAATTTGTCGAGAAAGTTTAATTTAATAACTTATATAGTAAATGTTACAAAAATTGTGAATTACAATTTCCTAACATTTAATTTAATATTTTATCCGGTTAACTTTTTCTGGGAGTTATCAGGTTATTAAATTTTTAAAAATTGTGTTTCAATAGTTTGCTTCATTTATTAAACCCAACTACCATTGTTACTCTGTAATAAATAATAACACTATGAAAATGTCAACCAATATAACTTTCACAATCGCCTTAAACGCATAACTTACACAGACACATATATATATATATTTATACACAAACACCTCCAAATATTTAAATATCAATTTTTTAAAACAATTCATAACTTTATTTTCTTTAACATACCACGTTATACACAACAAACACAGAACTTCGAAAATATAAAATCTCTGCTAATGTGTTCATTTAATATTGACAGAATTATAATAGAACGAGAGAGCTATTTATACATACCATCGAAGAAACAGTATGATCTGCACTCAACATTTTTTCAGTTAGCCAGTCAACTTTACGACGTGTATTGCAAAAAATAACAGCCTGGGTAATACTTAATGTATCATATAAATCACATAATGTATCCAGTTTCCAGTCCTCTCTTTCCACAAATACATAAAACTGTTTTATACCTATAATTTCATGTAAAAGTAAAGGTAATATTTAGTAAATACATATAATAAAAAATATGATGCGTGTACTAGACGAATGAACTGACAGTAAATCAACCAATTTTCATTAGTAATTGATATGATCACATTTCATTCATTAATATTAATTTTTAAAATGGCAAACTTGATTTCAACTGATACACTGTTAATTATATAAAGATATGCTCATTTGAATTTAAATATTAATTAAGTCAAATATTAGTTATTTTTAAGGATATGGATTACCTTCTAGTGTTAATTCCTCTTTTTTAACTAAAATTTGAACTGGATTCCTCATGAAACTTTTGCTAACTTCTAATACATCAGCCGGCATTGTCGCTGATAAAAGTATAACCTGTACATCTTGTGGAAGATGCTTGAAAACTTCATAAATCTGATCCTTGAAACCACGCGATAACATTTCATCGGCTTCATCCAATACAAAAATTCGAATACTATCTACTCCTGTAATTTATTTTAAAACGAATAATAATGTCCCACAACCGAATATTATCGAAAAGAAAGATATTAGATTATAAAGGAATATGCTACTTTATAAAGAGTATATTTTATTGAAAGAATTTTTGTAGTCAACATTTTTTATTAACTTCAATTTTGTTCAATATACGTTCTCATTTACATTATTTGATTATAATTATAAATTTTTAGACTATTTAACATAATTCAGTTTTTTTATCAGTCGTTCTGACACTAGTTTTCAGTATATTTACACTGAACCAAATTTTTTATCGAAATTTCATTATCGATAATTTTGTTACTAAATATCATAATGAAGTACGTACTTAATGATTTTCGCACGATCATATCGTATACACGACCAGGAGTACCAACAACAACTTGGGCACCCTCTTCTAATCGGCGTATATCTTCCCGAATAATAGTACCACCAATGCAAGCATGACATTTGCAATTCATAAAGTCACCCAAGGCCAAAACAACTTTCTGTGTCTATAAACAATATTGTTTAAACCGTATAAAACTAAAATCTGTACACGCGTATCAAAAATTAAAATCTGATATACAGTAACTATATATTGCTTTAATTATCAGACGTTACCTGTTGCGCTAATTCTCTAGTAGGGGCCAAAATAAGAGCTTGACATTCATTTAATAGTGGATCGATCTGTTGTAGAATGGAAATAGAAAAGGTTGCCGTTTTTCCAGTACCTTTAAAAATATAATGCCTTAAAATTCGTCGAGTAGCATACATTTGTTTTATTTTATAAAATGCTATTACGCTTTTCATATAACAACTAAAGGTAATTATGTAATATTACCCGACTGAGCTTGAGCTATCACATCATATCCTTTAACACAAGGTATTATCGCACGTTGTTGTATAGCAGACGGTTTTTCGAAACCATATGCATAAATACCGCGAAGTAATTCTTGTTTGAGCTCCATATCATCAAAGTTGTCTACGGCCTGAAAATTATATTTTACATTTATATCTACTTTATCTTTAATTTAAAGTACATATATCTGCGATTAAATTTATCATGAAATGGTACAAGCTTATATTATATGCTCTATCAATTAAAACAAATCAAACTAAAACTTGTTTACTTAAAATAATGTAAAAAATTTAAAAATATTGTCCGGATTGGATATGATCACAAAATAAGTTTCTTTTACTCTTAAAATTCTAAATATGTAGAAAAATTATTGCGATTTTATGAAAGTATTACCGCCTTTTAATTCGCATAAAACAAATGGTTATGTAGGAAAAAATTTGAAAAATAAAAACTAATATAAATAAAACGATACATATTAAAATCAAAGTAAAATTCAATATATAATGGGAGCTGAAGTAATTTACCTCATCCCAATTGGATTGTATAATACCATCAACTTCCATTCCAGCAGGACCATCATAATGCTGTTCTTTTTCAGTTGGTGGACCATTTTTGGATTCTCCCCATTCTTCATTGTTTCTAATAAAGAAAATTTCAAATTGATATGACTAAACGTGTAAATATTGCAATAATTAAAAACCGACAAAATAAATATAATTGTTATAAATGCATTCAATTATACGGTTACGATACTTTGTTACATTATACATTTACAAACAAACATAATTCATTCCCTTGACTAATATATAATTATAACTTTGTTACGTAACCCATCTATACAAGTAATTTTAATTTATTTTGTTAACTTACAGCAATAGTAAATATATGTTCAAAATGTATTCAGAGTACAGTAATTTATTACGTAACAGATTCGTTTTATTTTTATGGTATTTTTTTTAAATTTCATATTATGGTTACAACAGATATCGGAACAGCAATTAAAACAACAGAAATATTTAAAGTAACAGGAATTTGAAACTCATAACTTAATACGCCATGTTGGCATTGTGCAAAACTTGTTACATTTTTCAAAAACAGGCGTAAGTAATAAAAAATATTAAAAACATTTATATATGAATAAAATTACAAACAAATTACAATTATGAATATTAAAAATTAACATAATTATATTTACCTCTTCTCCAACGACATATTCAATTGTTTCATAAAAGATAAAAGACCTATCACATGGATTTGACGAGGTTAAATTACCTTACCTAATAATCGCGTGAAATCAAGTTTGTCAGTAAAAAATTATTGTACGATTCAGGTTTGCAAAACACGCTGTTAAAAAATGCTACTTTAATTATAAAAATTCAAACTATTTCAATTTTAATAAGATATTTAATTATATTTTATACTAATAAACTAATTGAAATCATAATAATGTAAAATATTAAAAATTCATTTAAATGATAGTAGAACATTTTATTTAGTTACTTTTTTTTATTTAGTTACTTTTAATTTTAATTTATGTAAGATGTGTAAAAATTATGATTAATTGTATTTTAAAAGTATGTAATTACTATAACGTCATTTAGTCATAATTTATGTTCTTAAATATGTGTGACTCCACTACAAATAACTATTTTTGTTTGTAAAATATTAAAAATTCATTTAAAAGATAGTAGAACAATTTATTTAGTTACTTTTCATTTATGTAAAAATTGTGATTGCTTGTATTTTAAAAGTATGTAATTACTATCAAGAAATTTGCAGTCATAATTTATGTTGTTAAATATGTATGAGCCCACTACAATAAGTTGTTTTACAGGTTTGAAATTTCCACATTTTAATCCCTGTATTTTATTATTATAGGAAGAATTGATGAGTTAATTGTACAGTTATTCAATGCTGGATTGTTAGTGACGATTGCATAAATTTCTAGGTATACTGGTATTGTTGGAATTCTCTAGACGATCATATTGCCAAGTCCTCAAATGGTATTAGATTATTCATTCTTTATTCCTTACATACTATCCGCGCATAAAAACATCTCACAAAAAAGAATATTGGACTTTTTTATGATTCAACCGGAATTGTCGGTCCATCATCACTAATTTTGTTTTATGTTTATCCTTTTTCTCAAAGTAAAAAATCATCATGATCATGAAATATTAAATATCTACTTTAATGACATGAAAAACAAAGTATCTATACTTAATTTTTACTATATTCAGTGGTGCATAATTTGAAATAATTATAATTTTTGTACTATTTTTTTATGAGAATTGCGATTGTAATGAGTAGTTTTTATCAGGATATTCAAGTCCTTGGTAGTATCACAAACCTTTTTGTTGAATATTCTGTGTGAAACTGTGTCGAAAGCTGCAGTGAGGTCTGCAAAGACTACTCCTGCGATTTTTCGTTTCGACATTGGCTTTTTAGGTTACCTTCTCTAGCAGGCTTTAATAATGCAATGACATGTGTAAGGCTTGGGGTTAATTGTTTTATTAATATAATTATTAAACATTTGTTGATCCATTTAGTCGTCACACTTTGAAAGTATTCTATTTGTTCCATGAACATCCTAAGTAAATTTGATCGCATTAATAATCTTACATTCGGCAACTAGTTGTTGAAAATGTTTAGTTTCTGTAGATTGATATCTTACAATTCTACTTTTGTTTTTTTCATAGTTTTAAATTTTGGCTAGTCTTACCATTGAGTAGCAACATCTGGGATTCCTTTGCATCCAGTATCTTCACATTTTAATTCCTTTAACAACTGTCTATTCTTTCGTACTATCCGTGCAAAAGTTTAAATTTTCGACCAATCCCTGTTCAGTCTATTCTGCTATCTCTAAACCGCGTTTAAGGTCGTCATTAAATTTAACTTATACACCTCGCGAGATACATTTACCAGATACCTTTTTAACATTTTCGACAAAATCCTCATATTTTTATAATATTGGTGGTATGTTTTTGACACTAATGCAGTTAGCTTTTAAAAATTAGCGTCTATTTCACATATTATTGCTACTGAATTTGATACTGTCTTAGTGCGCGTGTAAACAATATTATTTGTGACAATTGCCTGGGATACCCTCGCTCCCATCGTTCACTATTGAAAGAAGCCGTATGTTTTGAATCAAATATTAAGCTTAGACCATTTATAGATCACATCTTCACTATAATGCCAATTAATATTGTGACTATTGTAGTCATATAAAATAATTTTAGTTTTATGTAATTTTGTTAGGCATTGAAATATTGTGTGTGGTGGATTGTATATTGAGGAGACTATACAGCTACTAATCTACCGACAGAATTTCAATGTTTGATAAATTGTACTGCATCAATACTGTTTTTTGTTTCTTTTTTTTTTTTTTTTAAATTGCACTATAATATTTGCTCCGGTGTCTGTTAACTGATAACTTCATTCCTTTTATTCCAGAATCTTCGACTGATTTCAGTGCGATGGATTTCTTGGAGGACAAATGCGATTTTCTCACTTTTAATAATATCGGATAAACTTCTTATTCAACTGATGTTAATAATTCTATGTTTATTAATATTATTCCAAACGGATTCCATCGTTTGCAGTTTTAAAACGGGTATTTTTAATCGAAAATAAGTCTTTTTGCCGTCCGAGTGTGGGATGATTGACTAGACTTCAAATATAATTCGTTTCCAGAAGGCGTTAGCTGCATAAATGTTTTCATTTGATATTCGTTTTCGATCACTACTTTGTGTTTATAGATTGGATATCACCTTGAAATAGCAGCGTGCGTGACTCATGTAATGTGTTCTCTACAGAAGTTCGTGGCTATGTGACGCTCAAATTAACAAAGTAACCTGAGATCATAGTACTTAAACACTAATTACGATAAGCTATACTGAATAATATACGAAACGATATCGTTAAGAAAATGACTAAAAGAAATAAAGAAACAAACGTATGTTTCAGCCACTCCGAAAAATTGCAACAAAAATGAGAAAAACCAGAAGTTAAGTAAAAATGTGAATAAATCGAATTTTTACTGAAAAATGACAATTAAAAATAGTTATAAAAATGAATAAAACACGTTTTGCATCTCACTTATCAACAAAAATAACGAAATTATATAGTATACTAAAGCTCAGAGTAAATGCATCTCAAATATTACGGAACTGAACATTAGGACCGAGAATAATAACGCGAGCTACTAAACTAAATAAAGATGATATAGAATGAAATACAACTTTAATAAATATGAAAAAACACATTAGCAAAGAAAAATTCAGTTTCATAATGGGTACAGCGAAATAATTTGTTTAGATAATCGAAATAAAGTATGTTAATATTTCAGACTTTGAAATAGTGTTAAACCTGTTTTTCGATTTACTTCACTGTTGTTAATGATTAGAGATATTTGAAATTTACATAATTATCCTAAATGTGTAACGATAACGAAGTCTAATTAATGTGTTAGCTCTGATAAATTACCCATATTGTTTAAACTACATCAGTTTCAAATTTAATTTTATCATTACAAGCGGTGACCGGCCAACATTGTTAGAAATAGTCAACATTGTTCCGATTTTTAAGTTTGGAGATCATTGTTAGGTTGAAAGTATTACATTATTGGACTATGTTTTTTGTTCTATAGAAAATATGTTGGTGGATGGTGGAAAAAGTTCAGTTTAAGTCTATTATCGTCAATTAGCTATGTTTAATAAACAATTACGGGATATAATGTTTTATGTGATTTTTTTAGTATTAAGTTCATATATATATATATATATATATATATATATGAAAAATAATTAAGCTACAGTCGCTGTATGGTTTTTATAACGCCCAGAATATTCATTGTCTAGTTTTATTTTTGTTGATTGGGTTAATATTGTCTATTCTTGGTTTTTCTCTTACGTAATATTGTCATCTTTACCCAGATATACCACTTTCAGAGTAATATAGATACAATAAATTGTTTTAAGTACCTATGTATGATCTAAGGTTCTATTTACTGTGATAATGTGTGTACATACTAATACGATTAATACCTATGTAAGGACTTGTGCGGATATGGAGTAGCGTGGAATGATTTCTAATGTGTATGCGCACAAACTGTATTTGTTTGCTTAGACCAGGGGTCGGCAACCTGCGGCTCGCGAGCCATATGCGGCTCTTTGGATGTGAAGCCGCGGCTCTTTAGTTTCATACACAAATATTATTTATTTTATCAAAAAAAAAAATTAAAAATCGTTCTGAATTGATTAACGAGGATTAAGCACCCTATTTCTCAGCCACTTGTACTCACTTTTCACCGCACCCCTCCCCCGTGACACGCGTCGTCTCTGTCGGCAGTCTGTCGGAAGATCTCAAATGACGCCGTCGTCGGATGTTTCTATGTCGGTTTTAATTCGCTTTCGATGCATAGCGCAATTTGTCGTCTTCACCAGTGCTTTGCTGTGACGTATAGTTTATTGTTTCCAGTAGAACAGTTAGAAGCGAATTATCTTCTCAAACTTTAAGGTATGTATGTAATATATTAATAATTTAAAAAAAAAATGAAGTAAAGGTAGGTAACATAATAAGTATTATATTTTTAAAATACATATTGTACATATTTTTTCCAAATACGATACCTAACTACTTTTTTGAAGTCAATAAGAATTGTCAAAAAAAAAAAAAAAGTACTTTTAATAAATTACAGGTTATTATTTATTTATAGCTTTTATTATTTAAAAATTAGCGTTAAAATAATTATAAGTGTAAGTACCTATAAATTGCTATTTAAAAACCTATTTTCAAACTCTGAGAATCAAAGTAGGTAGGTATTTAGATTGTTCATATGTTTGGCAATTTTCATTGGAGGCATAGCTGGGCGTAATGGTAATTACTCGACTAAGTATCTAATATTTGCCAAAAATTAAAAAAAAAATTAAAATGTGCAGACTGCGCCGTGATAAATACGTTCTGGCAAGTTCGTTCGTGCCAGTCGGCGATCACCACACACGGGAGGCGACCATAGATGCGACGAAACTATGTACGACTTCAATTAGTACGTGAGAAAGTGAGACAAACAGTGGTTCGTGTCTAAATTATTTATTTTAATAATTAAATTATTAGAGAATTATTTATTTTATTTAGCTAAGTATTTTTAATTTCGAAATATCGTTGTAAAATGTTTTTTGATAAATTATATTTCATTATGCCCAGCTTCCGGTATGTATTTACGTACGTATACGTGTTTAATAATTGCAAAATTTGTCATCGGTGGATTTAAAAATTCTTTATTATAGCTTCAACGCAAGCATGGCATCTGCAAAAAAAAAAAGAGAAGAACTGAAGGAGAGCATCGAGAATTCAATCGAAATTGGACGGAGTCGTCCGCTTTCATATGCAACTCAGATGCTTCAATGAAATAAATACATTCCTAAATGAAAAAGGCATTAATCACCCTGAATTAGAGAATGATAAATGGTTGCAAAAATTTTACTTTATGGTGGATATCACAGATAAATTAAATGAGCTGAATGTAAAACTGCAAGCAAAGGGGAACCCAGCCTATGTTTTTGTAGAAGAATTGGTTTGTTTCGAAGAAAAATTAATTCTCTTTGCAGAAGATATTCAGAGCGATAAATTACTTCATTTTCAATTTCTAAAGGAATATCGCGATAAAACCAGTGCATCTGTTGACACGAATTACTTCAGCACAGTTATAAAAAAAATTAAAGATAAAATTTGCTGACAGATTTGAGCAATTCAAAACCAACAAAACCACTCTAGCATTCATACACAAATAGTAACGAAATCCACATTGAGCCATTTGGAATTGATATTGGATCTCTACAAATGCAATTGATCGATTTAAAAAATAAAGCTTTGTGAAGTGGAAAATTTATGAAAAGCAATTTGGAACAGTCGGAGGTCCAGAAATGTATGTGCGTACGTCAACAAAAGTGGACAGCTTTAAAAGAAATACCGCGAATTGAGGCACTTATATTCGACGCATGGAATAGTCTTCCAGATTGTTACAGTGAGGTGAAGAAGTTGGCATTTGGAGTGCTGACTATCTTCGGATCGACATATTCGTGCGAGCAAGCGTTCTCTTGCATGAATATAATTAAAAGTAAAGTAAGAAGCCAAATAACAAATGAAAATTTAGAGTCGTGTTTGAAACTTAAAACAACAAGTTATGAGCCAAATTTATCCAAACTTTCTAAAACCATGCAAAGTCAACGCTCCTATTGAATTTGTTTGCTCAAGAATATGTTATTGTTTTTTTTTTTATTTTTAAGTACAAGTTACATTATTTAAAGTTTAAATTTCGTACTTAAATAACCGCTATCGCTCCACTGAATTTGTTTGCTCGATTGTTTGTTATTGAAGTACAAGTTAGTATTGTAAGTAAATGCTTAATTGTTTTAATTTTTTACTTAAATAGTAAGTAATTATCTAATAATAATATGTATTATCTAATTTGTTGTGAAAAACACTACTTATATATGAATAAATAGATTATTTTTTTTTATCAAAAAACTTTATTTATGCAAGTACTATTCATTGTCGGCAAGAAAAAATTTTGTGGCTCTTTAAAAACTTTGAAATTTTGTAAATTATAATTTTGACTCTTCCGACTCAAAAGGTTGCCGACCCCTGGCTTAGACCTATCTATATGTTGTGTATGTGTGAAACGTACATATATGTGTTTAACTTTATTTTAGTCCTAATTTTGTAAAAATTGGCGGCCACTTTATTCTAAATAAATAATTTGCTGTCAACTGAAATAAATTTCATATAACTAATTTTTAAGTTAATGTGTGAGTGTAGAAATTGAAAATAACTGTAAACACAAAAATTTATCTATTTATATATTACGATAAGGCGTAAGCATTTAGTTCATTTGATATTAATAGATTTCACATTAGTTTCACTAACATACCATAATGAAAACTTTGAATTTCGTAGAGAATGTATAAATATTAAACAGAAATAACTAAAGATACCGATTAAACAAAAGTATGCAAAAACAACCGTAATTAAAATTGATATACGTAGTAATTTTCAGTAAAAGACAAAATTGAACAGATTAATAGCAAAATCAGCTGTCAAAACTTTATGCATAATAATAATTAAAGATATTAATGCGGGACTTTGAACTTCAGTTACCAAAGTCAGGAAATAGTAGTCATAATGAAGAGACTTAAAAAAGCGGACATAAAACTATGGGAATTATAATATAATTGCGTAAATGAAATGTACCCATGTTATTTCCTATCGAACTACACATAACATACTTATATTACTCGATTTAAAAAAAAATTACATTTAGTCCTTATTCTTATCGAAATATAGGGATGTTAACGAACATTTTAAATATTTTACCATAATGGCACACAGACATATAATTGCAAAAAGGTTCGTATGTGGAAACAATTAAACAATTGTATTTAAATAACCAAAAATTGGGGAACGAATATCGAAAAAATCAATATTATAAAACGCAAGAAATAAATCGAAAAAAAAATATATATATTCGTTGAACGATATAAAATGACAAATGTAAGTTTTAGACAGTGATAAAGAAATGTTCGAATTGCCGTTAAAATTCGAATGTCGACAAAAAATATTAAATTATATTAAAATTTATTATGTAATAGTGACAAAAATGAACGCGCGGTTTACAAAAATATTCATATTCGAAACGTTCAATTTTTATTTAAAATTAAATAACCAGATTATAATATTCAAGACCGTAATAAAATATAATCGTGTTGAATTCAATGTTGATTTTTTAAAAATTTCATTAGAAAGTATTTATGAATGAATTTTGCATTACGCTTAAATGATAAAAATCAAAATATGATTAAGTAAAAATATAGAAAATTTAACTTCATAAAACAGCGAATATGGGTTCATTAATAAAATTAAAGTGTATATGGCTACGATTTTAAACAATTTGTTAATTAATTTGAGCTTTAACATTATAAAATTAAGAGGATAAGAAATATCAACCTAAGAATTTTACGTAATCGACATCTGAAAAACTATTCATTATACATTTCCACTATTATTCTGATATGTTTTAATTTTAGTAAAATATTTAATTTAAAACAGGCCGCATAATTTCAATTAATCCAAATGCACACATTAATCTTATACAACTGGGGCAGGTGATTATACTTACTGCATGACTCGATTTGGAGGTACGAGAGGAGCCTCCACGAAGATTGCGCAAAGGTTCGAAGCGAAAATTTTAAGCAATCGGGTGCCTTCTGTAAACGGATGGCTAATCCTCTCACAACCGGATAATAACATGCCTAACTTTCGGCATCGCGTTCAAATTGTTATGGGAGATTTCAATTGTGGAAATATAGATTGGGGATATAATGATACAGACGAAAATGGCGAACACTTGGTAGAATGGGCTGAAAACTGCGGATTGCTCTTAGTGCATTATTCCAAACTTTCAACAGTGGCAGATGGAAGAAGGGTACTAACCCTGATAACATTTTTTTAAGCGATATTCTAGCAACTCAATGCACCAAACCAGTCGAAATACCAATCCCAAAAACACAACATCGTCCTGTATTATGCCTGGTCCAGGCAGTAATTGTACCTGAAAGGATTAATTTCAAAAGACGATATAATTTTTAAAAAGCTGACTGGAAACGATTTACGAAAGAACTGGATATCGAATAAGCAATATAGAAGCTGGTAACTATGACAAATTCATATCATTAGTAAAGAAAGTTTCAGGAAGATATATACCAAGAGGATGTAGAACTGAATACATATGTGAATTATCAGCGGATTCTAAATCGCTGTTGGAGCAATACGAGATTTTATTTCCAAAAGATCCTTTTGTTGATGATACAATAATGGGAGGAGAAAAGTTTCTACAAGCAGTCACATTAGCCAGGAGAGACAAATGGTATAAGATGCTGGAAGATTTGGACATGAAACAGAATAGCCGAATGGCTTGGAAAATGCTAAAAAACCTCAGTAATGACCCCAAAAAAAGCGACAAATTAACAGAAAATGCAGTTGCGCACCAATTGTTATTAAATGGTAAATCTAATTGCAGTAAATGTATAGGAAAATGGACACCAAACGCGGAAGAAAATAGCATAAATAATTTCTTACATAAGCCTTTTGAGATAAATGAACTCAATGTTGCTATAAATCACTTGAAAATAAACGAGCCGCTGGCTCAGATGATCTGCGAGGTGAGCAGATTAAACACTTGGGACCCAAAATAAAATTATGGCTCTTAAATATGATGAATGAATGCATCATATCGTCGAAGATGCCAAAAATCTGGAGGAAAGCCAAAGTAACTACACTACTAAAACCAGGTAAGGATTAGATAAAATAATTTCGGAATAACCGCATGCATATTGTTTTATTTTATTATTAATAAATCGTTTTTTTCTAAATTGTACGGGGTTATTCCGAAATTATTTTATCTAATTATGAATATCGACCGCGAAAATAGTTTTAAAAACCAGGTAAGGATCCTAATGATCCCCGAAGTTTTCACCTTGTATCATTACTTTGTCATCTATTCAAAATGGTTTTGAATTAGAAAAGATTACACGAGTAGCTTTTATTGACTTAACGGCAGCATATGACACAGTCAACCATAGGATGTTGTTGCAAAAAGTATATAAACTGACGAACGACTATCAGCTGTCGAAAGTAGTGGAAATGATACTACACAGTCGCCGACTCTATGTAACACTACAAGATAAAAATAGCTGTTAATACTTTTCGACAACATATTTTATATTACATTTAGTACATATACATATTGTTTAAACCGCAATACTGCATTATCAAAATAATAACACGGTATTTCTTCATTTGAAAAAAGAATTTTGATATTACTAATTATTATGCAAAATTAATAATGGATAAAGTTGTAACATAAACCACCGCTCTATAGTTTACTTCTTTTTCGGTTACATTTTGTTTTTTTCAACTACAAGCGATATTCTTTAAGGTAATTCAATAAATCGTTTTAATAAACTATTAATAATAAAAAAATCCACACTAATGAACTGTTAAATTCATTTATAAAATAAATAAAGAAACCAAATGAAAACATATTTCCAATTAGATCATACAAAAAATATATACTCTTCACCGATTAAAAAGTTCATAATGTAATTATGAATGAAGAACAATCAATGAATATGTCTTTTAGTCAAGATAATTGATGTTTAAAAAGAAAAAAAAAACATTCTTACTTTTTCATACCAATCCCAATAATATAAATTCATAAATTTATAAACAAGTCCGGTATTAAAAGTACATATTTCATTGTAATCTTGAAAAATTAAAAATTTAACAGAAATATTTACAAATGAAATCGAATTATTTCTATTCCACTTCTGGCGACATTCGATTTTTATAATTAAATAGCAACTCTTCTGTTTCAATAAATAGCAAAATACGATTTTATTATTATTATTATTATTATATCTCATTTTGCGTACGTTAACTAAACTATAAAAATATTTGTTGAAAAATACTTTTTATTCGAATTTAAATAACATTTTTACTATTACAAATGGAAATACAAAACTAATCGGCAAAAGTATTATACTTTTCATATCCATATCAAGTATACGTAAAAAAAAAAATCGAATTTATAATAATAGCAACAAAAATAAGCATGTTTGAGTTGTACATACGATTCGATGTGCTATAATAAGGACAGTAAGGACACTGAAATGAGCCGCACACTTCGCATATACTGAGACTATAAAGAGGTGTCGAGTTTATTAACGTCAGTACAAAATGTTCTGAAACAATAAATGCATTAATAAAATTATTAAAAACCAAAATCAGCTAAATAAAAAAATATGTTTTATACAAACAATATGTCTACGGTTAGAACATTAAATAATTATTTAGGCAATGTGCATACAAAAGATTAACATATTTACACGCAGCAATGCGAATATACATTTCACAGTAACATCATCTGAACTGTCAAAATACAGGGCAGATTATTATATTCTTACTGTTACCAATGTCTCAAATAAATATATAAAATAAATAATATGTGTCGTAAATTCGGCTATTTATATATTTAAAAGTACGCTTTATTAATAAATAGATATAAACAACTTAAATGTAATTTTTCCAAACATTTACATATATGAATCACGCAGCGAACTACTTTTATAATGAGATTTATTAAATGACTTGGAAATACCGTTTAAAAAATATTTGAACAGGCTCACTGAAAATAAAATCGCAATATTGCGAGGAAAAATGAAATATTCATCTTAATTCATTCACATACAGTTTTCTTCCCACATTATTATTAAAAAACTTTTAAAAAATATAAATTTTAAAGTTTCTAATTTAATATTTACATATAGCACATTTGTGTATTATTAACTCAAAAATGGACATTAAATTCAACCGGTCGGAAGATTTCGCTTAGTAGAAAAGAAATCATAAGCCATTAATTGGAAGTAAATTTATACGATGAACATAACGGTAAAACAAATTCACCGTACGAATGCACTTCTTTGATGCCAGACAACTATTATGAGTAATTCACTTGTTGAAAGTTTTCAAAGTATATGTTTCTCTAATCGCTTAACTAGTAATATTAATAATTTTAAATTAATTTGAAACAACCGTCCATCTACGATGAATGATAAAATGACGATTCTTAATCTCATTATTTTATCTTATTGTAACATCACTTTTTATACATGTTGAATATATTGGAGAGTAGTGATTTTACTAATTAATTATAAACAAACAAATTTTAACACAATCACCAAAAGTTTTTAATCGCGAACCTTTTCGACAGTTACGTCATTTTCAAGCACGCACCAAAATTATTACATTTTTTTGGAATAATTATTTTTTTTAGTGATTGTGTTAAAATTTGTTTGTTTATAATTAATTTTTTATAGTTTAGAACTATCATTAAAAATAGCATCACCCTCTAAATACTTTTTAATTCGAATATTATGGTTATTAGTTTTTTCTCTGGGACCACTTGGATTCGAACTTGAAAATAATAATTTATTCTTATGTTTAATATTATAGATCAAAAAATTTTCTGGCATTTAACAATTTTAGATAAAATGATTTACGTAAAGTTCAAACGTAGCCGTAAATTTGAACATTTATTTATTTCTAACTTCTTCTCATCCATGTGAATCCGTGAATAAATGTAACGAAGTATTAACAAATGACTTAGAAATCCTGAACAGATATTTTCAGTAGTGAACACTAAGGTTAATACAGAGTCATCGTTATTTCATCTTACGAGGCAAAGTCCGAACTTGACGTTACATTACAAAATAATAAAATCAATTTTAACGGCAAGTGAAAATATCTTGGGCTTATACTGGATAGAACTCTAACATGAGAATCTCGCACAAAAAGTAAAGACAAGGGTTAACTTGTTAAGGAAACGTGCCGGCACAGGATGGGGAGCAGCAGCAAAGGTGTGAGAACAACAATTTAGCGATCGTCTACTCAGCGACGCAGTATTGTGCACGTGTTTGACTGAACAGTGCACATACTGAGAAAATAGATGTCCAGTTGAAAGCTGCACATTAAGGTCGACGAATAATGGCTTCCTGTTTTAGCTTACGCGGCTACTTCAAAATTAAGACAAGAAGAGACTTTCTAAAAATTTTACACATACGGAGAACTGTTTGATGCATGTAGATAAATACTACAAACCAATAAGGGAATTAAAATCTATACAGTTACCCTGGAAAACGGCAGTACGTATGAAGAACACGCTCAGAAACTGGAAGGAAAGATGAATGGAAAAAGAGTAAAGCTATCAACGCAGATCTAGTACAAGATCTCAGTATAGAACCTTTAGAAATGGGACAGGAATGGTGAAAAATAGATTCCGAACGGGACGAGGTAGATGCACTTATACATTAAATAGCTTAGAATTCCTTATGTGAATGTGGGGAACTTCAAACTCTCGACCAGTTGTATAGTTGCAAAATCTCCTCTTTAAATAAAAATAACATTAGTAGACATGATGTGCATAACGTCACGAATCTCCAGTGAACTTCTTTTAGCCCCATACGAACAAACGATCTATAGTTAGTTCTGTTTACCTTCACTAAATGACGATATCGCTTTATATTCAAACTATAATTTCTTGATTTATGTTTCCTTTGGAATAATTTAAGCGTCAAAAGAAATAAACCTCGTCTATGTTTACCGCCTTGGTAATATTACTAAGGCTACCAAAGCTTTTAGTATAACGTTTTTAACGAACAATAATCACCGATTTCTACAACAATATTTGTTTCTAAATATAATTCTTTATCGTTCCTACGACACGTAATAATTCTCGGTCTATTCTGCCCTATGAAATTTATAACATTCTAAGCAACTTTCCTTCTTCAAATGTAATTCATTCATTAAGTCTATGCTGCTAACTTCTGTCATACGCAAAACATAAAGAAATTTTGAAGAGTAGCATATGACTGACCCAAAATATTTGACGAAGAAATCTTTTGTTGTTTAGAAAAATAAATATGACGACATAAATGAACTGCGTATTATTTTTTCTGTATGAAATGACACGCATCTTGAAATTTTCTCATTTGGCTTTTTGTAATATATACATAATAAAAATTATTTACTCGATTTAAATGTTTTCTGATAAGCTAAAACGTACCTTCCTGTAAGTTTATTTTTATTTATTTTTAAATATTTATTCCAACAAAACGTTAAACTCAATGTTACAATCGATATTAATATTTTATCCTGCGGTGATCACTGATTCCTAGGCTCATCCCATCTACAAATTGCTATCCATAACCGTTTGCGTGATATTTAAATAAATACCTGTTATTATAGTTTTATTTATTACTTATTTATGCCTCGAAACAGAAAATATTTAACGCTAGCGATGCTATTCGTAGCGATTAATAATATACTATAATCGAATAAAATATAATACTATTTCGAACTTGATTTTCCCGATCAAAAACAGCCATGGAATAATTGGAAACTCAATAATTACCATAAAATACGGCGCTTTTTTGATTAAATATGTTAGAATATATTTCACATTCTTCATTTTATAAATGTCTTAAGATACGAAAATCATTTTTAAAACTCACGTATTTTTAAACAATTATTTATTTATGTCGTAATTTTATTTGCACAACGCGCAACAGCTCCAGTCTCAATATACCTAATTATGTTACTTGTTGTCTATGGTATTTGACAGCACATAATTTAGACATGTTGAATTTTTAAATAACTATTATTAAATTGAAATAATTTGTATTTTTTAATTCGACGCATAGAAGATGCTACTGGGGATAAATTGAAAAATCAGAATTTACACCACAATAGTTTCGGTTAATTATATTTCAAATTACAAGCAATTAAACTTACCTCGTGCTGTTATTTCGTACAACAAAGCCTGTCTATATAACGTCATATTAGCAACTGGAAACCACCTCGTAATTGTATGATTAAAACAAGTTAAATTAGATGGAATCTGTAATAGAAGATATAAAAATAAATTACGGATTTGTGTTTCTAAATTTAGTCCTGTTAAATTTTTGAAAGTTGATGGATGACGTCGTCTAAGTGTAATCATCAATACAAACATTAACAGTGAACAGGCCAAACAACGATTCCCGGGAAGCTAAAATGGAGTAGTTTGAATTTAAATATATATATATACATAAAGACAAAAAAATCATAAAATAAATTAATTAGCAGCTGAAATAAAATATAAATAAACGAATAATACATTGTAATTAGCAAGTGAAAAATGAGCCTTCAGAAGAATATATTAAAGAAATTCAAATGGAATTTTTGCAAAGAAATCTTGTTTGTAATCATGCGCAGATAAACACGAAAATATTTCTTTAAAAAAAATAATTATAGGGTCTTTATATCTCGTGCAAACGTTAAGCTCACTATTTTTTCGCACTTGGCATTAAATTTCGGCTCAGAAAAAATATTTAACTATCTATATTAAGAAAATTTTATTTTTTATATATATTTGCAGTGTAAGCAGATGTATAAACAAGAACAAAAAAATTAAGATGAAAAGCATGAAATATAATTAACGATTTGATTTATAATGCAACAACAAACCTCGGATTTTTTTATTACAAATGAAACATGTATATATATATATATTTCAATTTTTTGACTCAAATAAAATGAAGACAACTTTTATTTATTTAAAAATACCAGTATTTTGTAATTGTAAATTTACTTATTTTTAATATCAAGAGTTTATTTCTAAAAAATCTATGAATATTCAGCGTAGGTTAAGATTGTGAAAAAAATCGTAATTAAAATGGATGTTTGTAATAAATTCTTTCTCGTATGATTTAAGTCATCAAATCAAGTGTTTTGTAAGTACGTTATTTGGAAATGACTAAAATTACATCACGTTCTACACGGAAAATGCTTATTCTATGGTCATCTTCTTTTCGTATCCGGTTCGTTTGGTATTCATATTTTGTCGCACCAATATTCGGCCAGGATCTTGGCTTTTTCATTTGCTAGGGTAACATCATGCATTGTACATATCGTCGAGTTCTTTTTACGCTCAAATATGTGTTGTGTTGTCTAGCGTTCTCCGCATTGGCATTTTGGGTCTCCCACGAGGCCTCATTTCATTTCTGATGCTGTACGAGCACAGCCTGTCCGTATTGGTTTATTGTGCGCAATATTGGCCATCTCTCTTTATGTCCTAGTGCCAGCGTTTCCTCTGGCGGTCTCACGAGGTTTCGTTTAATTTCTTTACTCCATTGATTTATCCGTTCTTTTTCGGGTCTCCTTGACTTCAGTCTGTATGATACCTTAGTTTGACCGTACATTTGATGCCTTTCGTCATAGACTCGGGCAGTTCCTTCTTTGTCAGCTATTATACGGCGTCTTATGTGTGGTGGCGTTTTACCGCTCAGTAAATAGAGGTTTTCTACTGCCGTTGGTTTCAAACATCCTGTTACTAAACGACACGCTTCGTTTAGAACAACATCCACCTGTTTTGCATGCGCAGACCTGGTGATATTATGTATTGAACGTCGTATAACTTACAAAATCAAAAAACCATTGAGTTTTTCCTTCTACTGTGTGGGCATCGCGTAAAGTAGGATGAATTCCGGATTTTACTAATTTAATAGCTTCCGATTCGACTAAAAAGTAACCTGTTGGTAATTGTATTTCCAAAACAGCACCACCACTTACCGGTGGAGTTTTTCTGATATATCTGAAAAAATGTATAAATTAAGAAAATTATGATGATATAAAACATTAAAATTTAATTTTTCATTATAAAAAGACGGCGTAAGTTTAATATTAGAAAAATTGAATCGTAAAAATAAAAAAAAAATAAAAATGGAAAGATTGCGTAAAAGGTTTTATTTTAACTTTTAAAGTAAAATATTAACGATAAATCGGGATCAACAAAATTTTGAAGTGCTCGGTTTTTAATTTTTTTGCTACAATTCCACTAATATGACATGGGATAAGTTGCTGAATACAACGCTGATTAACGAAGCGACGTTAACAAAATATACATTTGACTTACGATAGGAGTGAACAGAAATTAACAAAATTGGCTCATTACGATTTAGATCGGAACTTAGAAATACTTAATTTACTGATTAACTATTCGTTGTTTGGTCGTAACATTAAATCAACACTTTATGCATTAATATTTATTTATTAAAATATTATGTTAAAGTAATTTAATTAAAATTGCGAAATTACCTAAAACAGCTCTCTATAATGACGGAAGACTTATTTCGAAACGGAGAATAAAATTCTCTTATATATAAATCGAAAATATCGTAAGTTGGAATATCCTTTAACGGTTCATAATCGATACCATAATTGACATCTAACTGAGCAACAGCTAATCCCGTACCTCTGGCTATTATATTAACGTGACCCCAAACGGTTGGTAACTAGATAAACATTTATTAATTGCACAAAAAATATTTGAATACACATATTTGAATATTAAAGTTTACGTTTTTAAAATTCTACTTCATATAACTAGCAATATTTGAAGCACTACATAAAACATTTATCATGTAATAAATAGTATTTGTTGTGTTGTTCCGTTTCAGAAGGTATTCATTATTAATTCGTTATTGGGGAAATTATTTTTTATAAATTTTTATTTTTTTGGAATAAGATATATCTTATATTTTAAACAAAACCAAGTCTAACGAGTCTTATACCACACAACAATTTGACATATTTTTCCTGGGTCGTGCAAGAAAACTATTGCACTTCTATATTTGACATTTAACACAGTGATTTAGAATCATGTCTAGATGTGTTTCCTTTTACCGGTATATAATTATTTAAACTAAAAAGGTAAATGTAAACAACTTAAAATTCCTAAACGATAAGTTCGGTTAAATATGGTAAATTAATTATACTTACATTAAATATCTGAGGTGCAGAAAGTGAAGAATTTCCAACATAAAAATGTTGTTTTTGCAAATGTGACGACATTACTTCGACGGTAACTTGGATATTTGTTATATCCAATAATCGCGATCTGTACACGAATTCAGTTAAAGCTTGGTATGCCACTACTGTATCCTATAATAGATGAAGATAATGCGTTATCATAAAATTTAAAACTATGAATACGCTAAACTATAAAATAAATTTATGTTACAATAAATACAAAATGTTCTTTCGCATAATTCCATTATTAACACATTTATTGTTTTTACACAATACCTTCACATTTTCACAGATTTATTCACAACATCTAATGAGTACTAGAAACTATAAACTTACTTATTACTAATCTATTGCTACATGCGACAATTCACTTAATAACCACAAGTCTAAGTATGTTACATAGACTGTATATAAATATAATTGATTGAGTAATCTGAAAATAATGTCTATTTTTACGTACCATGGTAGAAATAAATCCATTATTGCTCATTCTGACCGAAATTAACCATTGAACTATTTTCTCGGCAGTTGGTGTTACTCCTTCCCAAACTAAATGACATAACAGAGCCCACGATGTGGCTTCTACGGCTAAAGAGTCGCCTTCATGATATAGTCTCGGTTTAACAAACGGTCGTTGATTCTCTACTGTAATCGGATTTACAGGTATATCTTCCCGAGACCAATATGAATTTCCATCTAGTTAATAAAACGTATTTCATGTATATTTATTTGAACACGAAAACAAACTCCATCGATGACAAGTAAATATGATCTTGTAAATACATTGATAGAATGTATAAGTTAAAAATTGTTTTTGCTTGTAGTAATAATATTTGTTAACCGATACACAGAAAACACGCAAGAAAACGAGGAAAGTATTAAAATAGCCGGTAAATTGATAGTTTCACTGTTGTAATAGTAGTTCATAATTTATAATATGGAATGCGACATTCGTTAAAATAATGTATAGAATGATTATAGTTACTGAAACTAAACATAATATTTTTAATAAGTAATAACGTTTTTATAATGAGCTCGTACAAACCATAAATAGTGAAATAACATTCAGAAGCTTTTTATCAACTAGTAGTGTGTAGGTGATTTTAATATCCACGATTGCGTATGGAATTACAATACAATTTATGATTTCTTACCAAATTGAGGTGGAGCAGGTTTCAAAAGATAAACAAACCTCTGCTCCAAGTGTATAGAGTTTTTAATTTAGTTCGAAAAATCCTATTACTATTGACCGATATTTTCAAAAATTTCCAAGATTAGCATACTTCTTTAATGGCAATTTCCCGTTGGTGCGGGGTCTGCCATACAAATTGATCGATTCGGTTGTTTACTAGTTCTGCGGATGTATCAGCATCTCTGAGATCATTCGTTATAACATCGTGCCATCTTTGCTTTGGTCTTCTTACTGGCATTTTACCAGGAACTTGAAACGTATGTTCTGTCGATATCAGTGAGCCACTTCACAACCCCTTGGAGTGTCGAGCTTCATAGCCTCTCCACTCCTATTCCGGCATCTGCCTGCACGTGCAGCTTCTGCTAAGCCGAGCTACTTGGTGGAAGTTTGGGTGAAAATCCCAGAGGGAAACCAGGTCGATGAACAAATTGAGAAGGGCAAGTATTAAGTGCAACTTTAGAAAGGCCTTCTCAAACTGGATAGGGATAAAGACAGGTTACCTATTCTATGGACGCCGACGGATGATCCCAGTAGGAATCAACGGCGGCGTTCCACAGCCTTTGTTAAACAAGGTTACTCTCCACATTCCAACATCAGGCCCGAGTTGACAGGTCAGTTGGTCTACTAACAACTAGTCGCAACCACAACAAATATGATCGTAGGATTAGCATACACTACTATTAATTAAAACATGCAAGATTGCAGTTTGTTACTCATTTCGGAAACCAGAGTGGAAAACCAGTCATGTTTATAGAATATATATAGGAAATTTTTCCAAAATCCTGTTATAACAAATTTTGTAAAATGTTATAAAGAGAACACTGTCAAAAACCATTCGTAGAGAGCTTACGTTTTACTAGACCATGGAATGTAATAACCTTCATAACTTGGAAAATATCGATGAAAAAAAAAAACGTAAGGAATTATTTTAATACATTAAATAAAAAAATATGTAAAGTTGGTATTCAACTACAGCATCAATAAACTTGCACAGGAATCGCTTAGATGAATCTTCATGATAGAGTGCCATGGTGTTTAAAACAGTATAAATAAATAGCAGAAAGATTAACGAAAAAAGTTTGTAGAAAAAAGTGGAGCACGCCATGTAATACTTTTAAAATATGCGTAGGATTTTGTAGGCTATTGAAAAAAAGCCACCAATACATCATGAATTAAAACAGTTATTTGAATGAATGCGATAAATATTAAAATTCCGAGTAAATACCTTCAAAACTGAAAATTAAATGTTATAAAAAACATAACCGCAGTTATTCCATTTGCCAACTAAAATGACCAGACTGCATGTTAATACTTTCAGACAAGGAAATTAAGTTTAACTTAAATGTAAAATACTTATATGTAACATTTAATCGGTTACTAACTCATAAGCTATCTATACATTGAAAAGTCACAAGAAGCGAATTTAGTATAGAAACTTGTTAATTAGATCGGGGGGGGGGGGGGAACAGTAAGGTTGTTAAGATAAGATAATCATAGCCTATTCCTATCAAACTAATCATTTAATGAAATTTATGAGTGTAATTACCGGAACATGAATGTGGAATAGATCTCCCACATAGGGAGTGGCGTAAAAATAAACAAAATCAAGGAAAATATACATATACATTAAATAAATAGAAAGGCTACCGAGTCTCTGAAGACAGCGTAGGAGGAATTGGAACGTATGAACAGTTACATAAAATTACGAATGAAACGATCTGAATGTTAAAACTAGCTCCATAAAAAATCCATAAATCTCATTTTATTATTGTCTTTAGTCCAATGTCTACATTTAATTAACATAAAAAACAATGAAAATCTTCATATTATGTCAATTATTTTTTATTAATGTTAGATATTATATCTTAAAATATTAGGTAGAGTAAATTAAATTACCAATGTTCGTTCTTAATTTTGTCTGCAATAAAGTATAGGCGAATCCTTTTTCCATACTATTGGTAACAATTAACGCCCATGTCATAATAGATAAGTAATAAGGATCCGTCGTAGTCGATAAATGTTGCTCCAAATACAAGCGAGCTTTCATAATAGCAGTGTTGACGTTAATTTTTAAATTTCCGTCAGTTAATTCTAGAATTTCTTGTAACGTGATTAAAACGTGTGACGTCAATGCTAGATATTCTCCAGATTTCGTAAACTGTAATACAAAGTGTAATATTTTTAATTTCTTATTTTCGATTAACTTTATTTTTCGGTGGGGATTTTAAAATTTCAACATATTTTCCTTCTAATTATTTTTTAATACATACATATTGCAAAAATAAACAATTTCGACATAAAATTGAGCACCCTATTAAAAAAAACATACTTTTGTGTCTAATTTTGTCTAGAAAAATAGTATTGTTTATTCAAATAACCCACATTTTTGTTTTAATTATTAACAATACAGAAAAAGATAAAAACAATTCGTTAGGTCCAATAAATTATGTAGATAGTCGTATATATAAACTAATAAAAATATGCAACAAATACAATATTGATTTAGGAATAAAGAATAATAACACATTATTAAAATCAATTAGTAACAACGAAATAGAAGCTGGAAATATATTTAAAAATTCAATACTATATAAATTAAATTGGAATCAATGTGAAAAACAATACACCGGTGAAACAGGCAGACGATTCATAATCATATTTAAAGAACATTTAAATTCATATGCAATGATGAAAAATCCTTATTTGGAAAACATTGTATAGAATCAAAACACAAAATAAATAATATTAATCAAAACTATAATTTGACATACAGAAAAACATTAAAAAAAATAAAACTACTAGAAAAAATGGAAATAATAAAAGAAAGGGATAAAAATAATTTACTAAATTCAAAAATAAATTTTAATGAAGAATTAATTCTAAGAAGTATATTGTAAATTTCATTTTTATATTGAACAACTATTTTTTAATTTTTAAATTTTTTATTTTATTGGCTATCGGTTTTTGTTTATAATAAATTTTATTGGACAATTATTTTTTAATTCGTTTTATTTTTATTTTTACTGATTATTGATTTTTATTTAATTATAAACTTTTTTGATACAGTCTAGATTCCTTGGTTCCTCGGTTATCCTCATAAAGCTATATCTAGATTTTAGTCGTCTATCAGCAAGTTCCGTGTATCCATAAAGTGGGTGGAGATTACGAGTTTTTTTCCACTTCTCTTTCTTTGCTGCTACATCCCTCCTCATATCTGGCAGATCGATGTCACTTATAGATGTCCTAATTGTGTTGGTTTAAGACAACCCGTTACGATTCTACACGCTTCATTAAGAGCAATATCGACTTTTTTGGCGTGTGCTGAACGATTCCATACCCGACATGCAATATTCCCCTGCAGAGAAACAGAGCACCATAGCCCTAAGTTCGAAGTAACTGTGGCTTTGCTCCCCAGCTGCTGCGAGTTAACTTGCGAATGAAATTTTTTCCGGCCATAACCTTCATTTTTGTGGCTTCGCAGTGTCGTTTAAACGTTAACGATCGATCAAAAATTACTACTAACTATTTAGGATTGCATGTTTTAATTTCACGCCGTTCCATTTGATTTTCAACTGGCGATCCGCTTCTCGATTACGAAGATGAAATACACAGGTCTGCGTTTTTGTCGGATTTGGGTTCAGATGATTTGATTTGTAATATTCATTAAGATTTTTTATTTCATCGTTTAAAGTTATTTTGACTTCTTTAAAGGTTTTTATCTGTGCCGTTAAAGCAAGATCGTCTGCATACAGGAAATGTTTAATGAATTGGTCTACTGGGGTTGATCATTTGTATGACAGTGTAGAAGCGAGCACGCTGCCTTGAGGAATACCATTCTTTTGTTTTTTTCACGCACTGTTCCTTCCGTTATGTGTCACATAGTATCGTCTGTCTTTTGAGTAGCATTTGGACAATTTTAGCAAACTTGAAATCGTTAGTCATTAGATATATCTTGTTGATAAGTGCGTGATGACCCACGGTATCAAAGGCTCCAGTCAGATGTACAAAAACTGATCCTGTTACTTTGCCATTCTCGAAACCATCTCCAATATGATGCGTCAGGTGTAGAATTTGTCCACTACAAGACCTCCCTGGTCTAAAATCACCCTGTTGAGGTATAAGTTTAGCACTCATCGTTTCAGTCATTCTTTCAAATATTTTATATACGTGACATAATAGCGATTCTATAGTTTTTAGCATCATTGGCGGTCTTTCCGGCTTTAATAAAGTAATAATGTGGTTTTTCCACACGTTTGGCATTCTAATACTGTCAATGCAGTTGTTGAAGATTTTCTGTAGCTAGGTTATTGTTTCGCTGTCAGAATGTTTTACTTGTTCTGTGTACATTCCATCGATCCCAGCTGCTTTTCGATTTTTTGCTGCTTTAATCGCGTTTAAGACATCGTTTTGTGTAAAGGGGTCTTTAAAATGATTTACTCCAGAGAGCTGGTATCTCTGAGAAAGCGTTTTATGCTTTACCCTCTCTTTTGCCTTCTCATTCATCAAAAGTTGATGCGCGATTTGATTAGCTGTAATATTTGAGATGGAAATAGTATGTATATTATCACTATTTAGTTTCTTCAACAGTGTCCACGCTTTTCGACTATCCTTCTGAAATCTAGATTTTCAAATAATTTTATCCAGTCCTTCCTCCTTTCTTCAGCTATCTCTTCGGCGATTTCAAATCTCTTAACATATTCTTCATATTTCTTTTAAATACTCTCGATTTCATACCAGAAATATATGACCTACGCACACAGCGCGAAATATGTTTCTTAGAAATCTTCTTAACAATATCAACGAAAGTGCCATATTCTTCGACTACTGGTGATATGTTTTTGATTGTTTTGTCAAATCCAATTTGCCTTTTTGAAGTTAAATCTGCGTTTTGTTTCGTTAATTGTAGTTGGTTTAATACCGCATCTACTTCACATACTATCGTCTGTGCTGTGTATGAGGAATTGGCTTGGAGACCTTCTTTGAGCACATGTGAGAGATATTCTCAGTGACAAATATGTTATCGGGGTTGTAGCCTCTTTTCCATCTTTTACTATTAAATGATGTGGGCAGTTTCACATCAAACAGAAATTTAAGCTTATTTTTGTCAGCCCAATCTTCGACAAGGTCACTTTAGTCGCCGATTATTTCTTTTTCGTGAATTGTACTGGAACATGACATTAGGAGATTTATAAACGGATGTTACTATCTCTATGTCATTAATTTCGGACTTTTTTGTTTTATATACGCAATTATTACATTTCACCAAGATTATATTGCCATACTTCTTATGCGGTCGATCAATCACCAGCTTCATGCCATCAATCCGTGTTTTCCGGCTTGTCTCAGCATGGTGTGTTTTTTGAATGACGAGTATATCAGTGTTATCGGTCTTAACTAAATTTGAGAGTATACTTTCTTTTATTAAAGTTAAACCTTCAATATTAACCGACATTATTCTGAATGGTGTTGTCAGATATCAAAATTGATACCGTTTCCAAGGGGCACCAGCTGCTTCAAACTTTGCATTTGTTCACTGTATTATCGTAATACATGCAGCATGCGTGGAGGCTCATCCCTAGCCCCATATTGATAATGGCCTAACAGCCGAAAAACTTTGCGATTTTTCATAAAGAAAAAAATTTAGTGATCTTAACTTGCTTTTTTTTTCTTGTTTATCTTTTTAATAATATTCGAATTTCAAACTTATTTTAATTTACATACCAATAAATAGGAAATAATTAATAAATGCTAGAGATTAATATGGAAATGTTATGCAATCGCAAAAAAGATCGATGATGTTTAATTTATGATTTAAATCAATTTGGAAATTTATATTCATGATAAGATCGTCAAACAGTAAATTCCGTTAGTTCGTGTATAATACATATATAAAGAAACAAAAGTTATAAACATTTCGATAGGTCTCAATAAATGAACACTTTATCGTATAAGTTATAAACATTTCGATAGGTGTCAATAAATGAACACTTTATCGTATTATTTTTCAACGTATTATTGAAATAACAAAATTGATAAATGCATGAAAGTTACGTACATTAGGATTCATTTTGTAATCCAATGGATAACCGTTTTTTGATGATTCGATGAAATATCCGTCTGGCGTTTGATAATTTAAAATCCAACGTATTGCTTTAATAAACACTAAATGATCTACCCAAAAATTAAATTCCCATTCTTGAAAATTTGCTTGTTTTAACGTACGTAATATCCAAGCTGACAACCTGCGTATAATAAGAACAAAATAAACATATCGCATTTGGTAAAGTTTAGCTCATTTTACTGTACTCAAACAAAGTGAATTCTGCGGTTAATTTATCGCTTGTCACGAATACTCCGCACAATTATGAAAAATTATATTATTAATTGGAATCGAATATGTAATATAAAAAAAAAAAAACATTATAAAATTGTTTATTTAACCAATAAGGCTACGGTTTCTTTTAAAAATATTAGAAAAAATGTTTTTCTATGCTGTTAGGTACACCGTTATAAGGACAAGATATTTATTAATGAAATATAATCGATATTAACAAAATAAAACGATGCTTACCAAACACTAGGATATGATCGCGTACCAGGTTCCCAATTAATGAATGAACCATCTGGTTTAAAGTATCGCATTAATTCGGCGTATAAATTATTACATCGTTCCAAAACGTCGTTAATTATGTCCGCATTTAGCTGATTTGTCAGTCTTAAATAGTGCAACGCCCACACGTTCGAAGCCAATTCGAATACTAAGGAATCACTGCCTTTTGCTTCTCTTTCCAATATTATATTTTTTGTTAGCGGCATTTGAACAAACGCCGGCCCAATTAGATCACCTGTTACAAAAAGAGTCTAATAGATCCCTTAGTTTAATAATAGAAAAATATGTAAAAAAGAAATTTTTTTATACGTACTATGTAATAACGTTATGAATGAGAATTTTAGAAATTTAAATCTCTTTTTTATTACGACTTATTTCTTCAAGATCGTGTTTTTTTTTTTTTTTTTTTTTTTTGGGGTGGGGGGGAAATACTTAACAGCCCTATAATATATCAATGAAAACATACATGGATTTTAGAACGACCACAATAATTCCCAGCTTCTTATAATCTTTCGTATAGATCAGACAGTGAAACATAAACCATAGATTAAAATTTGCATCAATAAGTTAAAAATACCGGAAGTTTATTTAAATTTTTAATACTTTTTTTTTTTTATTATTATTGATTTCTACTGATAAAAATGTAATAATCGTGTTTTCTCAGTGTTAATAGTATTTCGAATTGAAATTAAAAAATATATACACAAAATTATTTGAATTCTTAAATATAGCAATTTAAATTAAAAATTAGTCGTATAACGAAAATAGGTAACCAACATTACCAGAAATAATAAGTGATGCTGTAGTGCTACCATAAACATATCTTCTCCATGTTTCATAAGAAACAATTGGCGTTTCTTCGACAACAATATCCAAATATTGAAGTACTAAAGCACGATTTTTCAAATCCAGAAAGACTGACGTATGTCTCTTAATCAATGCACCTTCACCCTTATTACAAATACGCGACTTAATTTAAAAGTTATACTTTGATAAAATTAAATCGCGACAACCGAAAAAAAAAATGTCATTTCAAAGAACAAAATAGAATTATAATATATATTGCGAAAATAAGTCGAAATAAATCAGACAGCGAACTAGTAGACTGTATTTTTTAAATATAAATATTTGTGATGTCGTATAAAAATGATTTGTTATTTATTTTTTAGAATTTTGTAATTTTCTTTTTAGCTCTGTTTATAAGTATTACTATTTGTATGAATCTATTTCATATTGTAATTTTTACCCATTCCTCAGTTATCTTATATTTTAAGATCTTTATATACATATTAGCTAAGATGAAGCTACTTACTCGAATTCGTATTTTATGGGTTAAAATTAACGAATTAATCTGAGAAGCTATCTTGAACGAAACTTCAATTTCAGTATTTTCTGTTATAGGAGCAATTGGATATTCCAACTGTTGTTGTGATTCAGGTGACATCTAAAAAATAAAAATAACTAGATCACGATACGTTCAATATTACACAGACAAATAAAATTCCGATAATTCACACGCATTCTAATTAAATCACTTACATATATTATAGCTTGATGATCGCCGGACGATAAACGAGCTCCGTAACTGCTAACAATACCATTATTTTCGACGTGTACAAATTTATAATCATCAGATCCAATAAGAGTAACAGTGACTAGAGCACGATTAGTATCTGTATTGTGTATAAAAAGACGTAAACCTAATTGCTCTCCACGATGACATTCCGTTGGCCCAGCGATATGAGCCATAAGAGGCCTTTTACTCGAAAACTAAATAATACAATACAATTATACACACACACACACACACATATATATATATATATATACTAAATTTTTAACTCTAGCGTAAATAGAAAGACGTAACAATGCATCATCATACTCTTGATAGAACACTATCCTTTTCAAAAAACACTGCCACAACAAAAAATTAAGATTGCAGACAGAAATAGCGTACAACGTAAGTTAGCCGGCAGCTCTTGGGCCACTGGCCGACATCAGCACTGGCACTATGCAACTCATCCACGGAGTACGCGTGCCCTGTATGGTTTCATTCGGCCCATGCGAAACTTGTCGATACTGCGCTAAACGAAAACTGCCGCATTATCACAGAGTGTGTTTAAAACCGACATCTATCGATAAAATCCGCGATCTTATCGGTATTGCTCTACCTGCAATTAGATGGCAAATATCAGTTATGAAGCCATTAACAGTAAGTCTGGAAACCGATCGACATAATGCCTGGAAGGAAGAATGGACGAAGAAAAATCGTGAACCGAACTAAAATATGGAACATGGCTTTACTAAACAGATAGAGAACAATTGTTGATCGAACAGGAGACAGCATGAAGAAGTGGGGAATCTCTGATAGCTGTTCCTGCATATATATGGCGAGTACGAATCTATTCAACAAGTAGTTGCCCACATAGGTGCGGTTTCAATGACCTACTACAGCTGAATGAAAACAGCGTCGTGTTTGTACAGTACTTGGCAAACACCGTGTGACGCATAAAGATCCTTTTCCTTCCGATATATGTTAATGAAATGTTAACGTCCAACCTATTCAGACACATGGAGTTTTTTATGGAAAATTAGTGATTTTACTACGACGAACAGCAAAGTTAAAATTGTTTCGAACTGTGATCTTGTATCACCACATTTTTATTTCTTAATGACAAAAATTCATACCACAGTTGGCGAAGTTACAATACTAAAACCGTATTTCATTCCGATACTAAATGCAGTAAAATACCAATCATCCACAGTCGCAGGTGCCGTAACAATTTCAAATTCGATGCCTTCGTGATCGTTTTTCTTAATTTCTCGATAGCCCCAATCGCCTTCGTCTGCGTCATAAATAAACTAAAGAAACAAAAACAGAGCATAAAATTTTTAAAACTTTTGTGGTTGTTTTTCAATTCCAGAGCTAAATTTTATTCGAAATTACTGAATAGTAACATTAACAATTTATCGAATTATAACATTTGTTAAAACGAAAATTTTCAAAATTGACCATGGAGGTTTATTTATTTTTTATTTTTTAATAAACTTTATCACGTTGTTCTCAGCAAAATACATGTTTTCTATCAAAGTCAATAATAACGAACACAGGGATTAGCACAGACGTCAGGAGAAAATCATGTGTTCGTAGTGTAATGAATTAGGTTGTGAAAACTGATGCTTACAGTTCACGAAAAACAAGAAACGCAGTTCATTATAGGCGTGGATATCTGGCGTCGAATGACAATAACCTCCTGGATGCAAAAGAAAACGAGTAACAAAGTTGTAGATGAAATGAAAGAAGAAAGAAATTTAATAACTCTAATGAAAAAACGAATAACAAAACTTTTAGGTCATACATTGAGATATAACAATTTTATAAAAAACATAACAGAAATAAAAATCACGATAGAAGGTAAAGGATGCATATAATGGAGGATATTTCTGACAGATTTGAAATAAATAATGTAAAACTCCGGGCAATAGCTATGGACAGGATACAATGACGGCTACGACAGGTCATCGCATTTAGTTAATGAATAAAATATCAATATTGATATATATGTATATATATATATAATGCAATTTATATCTTATTAAAATTAGATTAAACTGAATAACTAATATTATAGCATAATTATGCACATAAAAAAACAGTCTTATGGTCAAACATAAAATAAAAATTAATAAATTAATATTTTATATTGCACATTTATCTAAATTTTCACACTGAATTCACATGTTAAGAAGTAATTAAGGAGCTAATATAATTCTAGCATTAAATGATTTACACTTTTCAAGAGAGTGAAACTAAGATTTAGTATTACTTGAGTAATGTGTAATATTTATCAAAATAGAAAAACAAATAGAATTTTACACACACACACACACACATATATATATATAAAAATTAAACGGATTAATAAATACATATTTATACAAATATCCGTTGACAAATAAAAAATGTAATTAATGTAACAAGTCGTTAAGATATAAAAAATCTTATCTGTACAGAAATACAGTTAATAATTTACAATACATTTTTATATGAAAATAAAATTATAAATAATAAAAATTCCCTGCGGAGCACTGCTTAATACAACTATATTACATTCGCATAGTCATTGACAACCTGTAAGTTTTTGATTTTATGTTTTCAATATTACCATAAGAAAAAGTCACTTAGTTTTAAATATTATATAGCTTAATTGTTAGTGCAGATTTTCTATTAAAAATAACAAACAAGTTACGCATTTTACGCTGAGTTTTGCATATAATTTGATTAATATATTTTTTGCAAATGTTATCTAACGTTAGACCTAATGAGTGACCTCGTCTTCGAATTTGATTAAATTATATTTCATTCTAACTTGTTAATTTATAATTGATCTACGCTTAGTAAATATATTTGCCTCTGATTTGTTTTCATTAATATTAATCTTGTATTTATCAAAATGCTTAACTAGTTTCTTTACTATAATTGGCATAAGTAATTTCAGTGTAGCAATGACAATGATTTATCTTATTTCGAATTAGAATGGCAACATCTCCATGAGATTTTCCATTGTGAGGCACAATAGCCAACATATCCATTGATATTAAGGCTTGAGTTCGAAATGAGATGTGTTTCACACAAAAGTGCTATATCTATTCTGTTATCATATAGGAATAATTCAAGTTCTTCTTTCCTCTGAGATATGCCATTGTAATTCCAAAGCATAATTGCTAGGTTATTTTTTAATATTGTAGTATTTATTATGTTCGTCATACTAATTTATCTAGTAATTTATTTAATAATGTAAATAGTGGAATTATTAATGATTTAAATTCATTTAACATTTTATCTAAAGCACTGAACTGTAAATTGGTTTATTGAGTTCTGATTATTTAGATTAGTGCAACTGGTTTGAGGTGGTGTGGTATTGTGATTCTGGATTTCATGTGGCGTAGTTTTATGATTAAACCAGGGATTATTAGGAGGACGATTATTTACTTGTAGAGGCGGATAATTTGAGTAATTTAGATTTTCTAATCTTGTAGAATGTTTATTAGTACGTGTAAATTTTTCTTGTACTTCCCGTTTGTATTCAGGACATCCCCTGTAATTAGCAGGATGCTCATCCTTACATAATGCACAAGTTGGTTTAATATTCGGAGATTTGGTGCATAGTTTTGTATCATGCTTTTCCACACATTTGACATATCTAAAAGGTAAGTGACAGTAATTGTGGGAATGACCATAAAGTTGACATCTTTTACATTGTATGAGTTGTTTTTTGCTATTTATCTCTTGTACAACTACTCTTGTGTACAGTAAGCCTGTTAATAGAAATATATCATCGTTGTTAGATGAAGGAAATAAGTCTACATAATGCATTGGTAGTTGTGTTTTATATTTCGGATATATTACATTAGTAATGTTCTTAATTTTGAAACTTTTGTTTTCCAGTTCCACTTTAATCTCTTGGATGTCAGTCGTAGGGTGTAAATTTCTGAGCAGCACTCTAAACGGTTTTACTTCCAATAATTGATAAGTGGAGAAGTAATATTTTTTATTCTCTAATATTTTTATTATTTTTCTATAACTCTCAGCATTTTCAAGGTTAACTGTTACTCCTGTTCGAGTATATTTTAGCGTAAGTGTAATTTCCTTTTTTGTTAGTAGGTCGCGACGTAAGGTTGAAATGTTAGTAACGTTTTTTACTATTATGGGAAGTATTTTTTTTATTAACATTGGGATTTCGTTCGGGAAATTTAATGTTGGTGTTTTGTACATTCGTATACTCGAACTTTTTATTATCGGGCTCCGCGTTTAAATCTTCCATGTAACTACTATCGTCCTCATCATTTTCTTCGACACTAAGAAATTGAAAAATATTTTTCCGTTTGGGTTTAGGCGATGTTGATGAAGAATCAGAAAGTTGAGATCGTACAAACGGTTTTCGTCTTTTATTATACGGAACGAGTTTCCAGTTATTATTTTCATTTAAAGACAATTGAATTGGACGTGTTTTATGCTTAGATTCATCGGTAATAGGATTTTTGTCGTAATTTGATGTTGATGGAGTATTCAAATTAGTATTCGGTGCGATACAAGTCATGCACTTCTTACAGAAGTATAAAAATTGAGAATTGAAGAATACCACGCATAAATGAGTAAAATAAATGCCGAAAAAATAACATAATAAAAGGAAAATTATATATCGCGGAGTATCCACAGATGATGAAGCTGTATTCTCGAACAATCCAGAATATCTCTAGTATATAAATATTTTTTTTGCGGTTTGCACACATAGTAACATTCCTTCCCTCCGTATTACATTTATTTATTGGGATGCCACCAAGTTACTAAAAGTTAGCCAATTATACAATAATAAAAACAAACATTTTCCATTGCTCTTTAAAATAAAATTTAGAAATAAAATTCACAAATCTATAAAAAACGAAATTTACTATACGCAAACTCATATCTTTTGAAACAATTTAAGCAAACTATTTATATAAATTTTTGGATCTTTTATTTGCGGCTTGCAAATTTTTATGTAAGAATGATCTACCAAGGGAATTTCAAGTTTTTTATATGCAAGTATTCAGAGATAGGCAGCGAATCAATATCTCAAAGGTGTTCAATGTTTTATTATGATTTTTATATACTTTTTTTTTAAGATTTAAAAACTTCATCCCAATGACCGCTATTTTTAAAATTGTTGCTCTCATTTACTTGACACGTTCATTTTTGTTTGACTACGCTCCACTGACATTACTGAGTGGGAAACTAAACTAAAGTATATCATACTGTATTTAGCGGAATATAACACAGAATTATCAACGAGTATTCTTAAAATAGTTCCTTTTATTAAATTCTTTATGCTAGATGTAAGACTTTTATGCAGATGATATTTAACATTGCTTTTGAATATCATTTTGGCCAGGTGCAAACATTGTTATGAAAGATTATATAGTTAGTATTATGTTGCTTTATGAATATATTAATCAAATTAAATATTATTTAATTTTATTAATATCTTCACAAAACAATAAAATTAAAACTTTGTAATCAAATTTAAATTTAACTTTACCCAATTTCGATTGGATCTTGAAGTTCTATACATATAGTCATCTGTGATGTGTTCACCTGTGATGAAGATAATCAGTGTACAAACTATAACATGCACTTTATATATATATATATATATATATATATATATATATATATATATATATATATATAATGAAATAATGAATAAATAAATGTAATATGAGAACAAATATGCAGCATTAAAGAAATAAATCAAAAATTTATAGATACAACAAATATGTGAGTAAAAGAGAAAATTATTAAGATTAAAAGTTAAATGAGAAACATGGCTTCTTTATATATAAATAAGTAGGGATTGGAATAGATGAAACCATCATACGATTATAAGTCTAACGAGAAAGGTATCGTTATTGAGTAATCTTGTAAGAGAGAAATATTGAAAAAAACAGGCATATCAAAAATAATTAAAAAATGAGCTAGGCACATAACAATATATATATATATATATATATATATATATATATATATATATATATATATATATATGCTTTTATAAATTTATTTTATTTTTTTCTTCTTATGTATCAAATAGCACAATAGTTATAGAAATAAAATATAGTGATTGTTGTTTATGATAAAATTCTAATTTTCACTGGATACATACACTTTGTTTCGTCTTTATCTTATCCTATTAAACGAGTAATCCCTGTATATACTTGGCAAACTCGGAAACGGTTCCAACGTTTTGGATGAAATTTTTTACTTATTTGTAATGTATTAAGTAATTAATTATGGGCTGTATGCAAATTGTGAATTTTGATATTTTATATGTATGTGATTCGTATCTAAATATATTTTGCGAAAAACACAAATGTACAAAAAAATCAGTTCTCAACACACGCACACACACACATACACTATATATATATACGACAACAAAAAATTGAAAGTTAAATTAAACTGAATGGAAAAAATAAATAATTTTTAATAATATTAGTATAGTAGCAATAAGTATAATAAAAATATTGTTTAAATACAATGCTTACAGTCCAACTCATCGGATTCGTCGTAACAATCTTTGACGCCATCGCACTTCTGATGTGTCAGAAAACAACCACCAATTAAACAATTGATCATAGCGGACTGTTTATTGCATATTTCTACACAATTAAAAAATAATAATAGATACAAGGATAAGTTGACGCCATTCTTACATTTTATACGGCAAAAGAAATGTACATTCGAGTAAATGAGCGACAAATTATTAGCGAAATATTTTTAATAAATAAATTTTTGGAATAAATAATTTATTATTAGTTATTGATATAAAATTTTTTCGAATTTAATTTACCAGTAACACGAACAGTGTTGTTTAATATTAGATTTGTTATTATAACTAAATCATGTCCGTCAAATGCATTATAAGCGTCGTATGTATAATCGAACGAAGGTAAGTAAATACTTTCCGGTGCTATTAATCCGTCTCTTGAAACCCATGTAAATCTCCTTATAGATCTATAATAATAAATGAAAACAGAAGTTATATTGTAAAATTAGCTCCCTATTTTCGAGATATTTGGAATAAACTAAATTTAAAGAACATACGTCACAGTTGATATAAATATATTTAATATCTTTAATACACTTTACTATATGTGAAATGAAATATATTTGAAAGCAATTTAAGATTAAAAAAATTAAATTAAATTTATGTATTGCAGTATTTTTTTTTTTTAATGAGACAAAATTGTTTTGAACTGGTTCTTTGATTATATATTAAGCTATCGATTATTTTTTATAATCACTCGTTACCTACGATTACTTTCGAACTTCATGAAATTATCGGTCATGGAAGAATGCGTAATTTCATTACCAGCCTGTAACTGAAACACTGTCGATCGAGTTCCTTGCATTCCGATAAAAGCTCCTTCAGCACCACTAGCTATAAGTTCCACAGATTCGCCTTTGTAATCTTTCCCCGTATTTACCACCATAGTTGTCTAAAATACAAAGCGTTTTATATAAATACTAAATTAATTGCTACATATATCGATTAACTTGAATATAATTCGCGGGTTGTATGTGAAATAATGATGTATATTATTTTTGGAGCAGAAAATATTTTAAATTTTTATAATAAAGCGTATTTACTTCAAATCGACTAAATCCATCAACTGGCATAGTAACACTATCAGCAAAAATATCTCCATTATTTGAGGCACAATAAGCTACTAAATGAAATAGAGGAGCCATATCTGCCGATACAGGAACGGAGAATGTAATAAATGAATTCGGGCCTTGTTCCATATTTACTGTTTGCGTTCTCAACACTAACGTTTTCGACACAATCTATAGTATAAAAAAAAAAAAGAAACATATTTTTAATAAATTGTGAACATGAAACAATTAATAATCGAGGCATAAATACCGAGAACTCGCCCTCGTGGCAAATTACATATTAAAATAGAAAATTACAATTAACTCACTCACTAAGCAATGTAACTGCTCCGCAATAAAATTAGTTTTGGCGTGAAATATGGCGTAATTTTCAACTTGTAGTGATTCGGAAGATGTCCATACTTTCAAATATTTCTCTCTTAACGAATATGACTTTATCACCTTCAGTATAGCGCGCGTCGTATCAGTTTTATCTTCATCATCAGATTTAACGACAGCCGAAAGATAAAATTCATTAGTCGATACATTTGACGGTATATCGAAATAATAAGTTAGTATATTCTGTTTCTGTAGTGTATCTCGTCTATCGCGTAATAATAGATTTTTGAAAGCATCATTTTCAATTTCCGTTCTTCCAACTGTAATATCGTCCATCAACTTCAATCTTTGATCGTCGCTTTCAATTTTGATCGTTATTGTCATCGTTTCTAAAATTTCTTCCGGAATTCTTTCATTATCCGCGTACGATAATATTACCTACGACAGCGAAAAACTACAAGTAAATACGGTAATTTTTATTTTTATTTTTTATGTGTGTGTGAAACTATGTTCAGTAATTAATGTATTTTTATTTAAAGCAAAGATTTTAATCCTAAGGTAGCAGATCATTTATTTTAAAACACGTTTGTCTCATAAATTTGTACTTTTTTCACATTATACATATTTTGTGTAATTTTATATTTTTGAAATTCAACAATATTTTATGTATAATTAAAAAAATATCGTATTTTAATGACTAATAATAAATAAAATGGGTACATTAATATTTCGGTATTATTTTATTCATTATATGATATAGTTAAATTGTTTATTAGTCTATCCGTAGTTGATTATAATAAAATATACAACGTGTTCTTGTAAATGATATTCTACTTCACTGTTTTTTGTTTATCGTTAAGATTTTTCGTTACGTTCATAAAGCTCTTTATGTATTTTAACCTTAAACAAAGCAATACAACATATGTTTAGAATCTGTTTTCTACTGACCGTTTTCTTTTACTTTTATCCTCATTCGATGCCTATTTATTTCATGCGATGCCTATTTATTTCATGCGATGCCTATTTATTTCATGCGATGCCTATTTATTTCGTGCGATGCTAACCGGTTTAATTTAGTGAAACATAAATATGCTTCGTATGAACGAATTTAAATTACATAAAGCAGACATAGTCGCTTATTGAATTATATAAAATCAGAAGTGACATACGATTGGTGTGTGATGTAAGTCAAAATGAACTACTCAGTTTGCGCAGGGTGATAATTTAGAATTGTCAGCGAGTTCCATTTTCTGTATTTATCATATCACATTTATGAATCTTTTCGGATAGTTATTTCACAAATGAACAACTAATACTTGAGTAAAGTTTAAATTGTGGCATGTAGTGATTTTTTATTACTTAATCACAAAAATCAGTTTAAATCACTAAAAGTTTATTTCCTTAAATTTCACAAAGCTTTTCGGCAACTACGCCATTATCAAGCGATATTTAAATAAAATAAAGATTTAAAAAACACAAAAATTTAAATATATATTCACAGATTTATACATATAAAATGAAATATAAATACCTAAAACAACCAATTAAGTATTTATATTTCATTTTATATGTATAAATTTGTGAACTTATATTTAAATTAATATTTTGTGATCGCTTGATAATGGCGTAGTTGCCGAAAAGCTTTGTGAAATTTAAGGAAATAAACTTTTAGTGATTTAAACTAATTTTTGTAATTAAGTAATACTTGAGTGTTGCTGGGATTTGATATGAGCTTCTACAAGTTTCTTGATCATTTATTTGTTATCCTTGTCTGTGATAACGAAATCGTCAACATGGACAAAATCACATATATTTTTGAATATTAGTTGATCATTAACATATATTATAGAGTGTTAAATACTTTGAATTATATTAATATGAACTTGTGATTTCAAAATTAAAGGCGAATATTTAACGATTAACATTTTTCGAAGAATAATCAGGCAGTTAGTTTTCTTATGTAACAAGTTTACGTAAAATTATAAAGGATTGTGCTGTATCATAATTTTCCGATAATACATCGATCGTAGTAAAGCTAACACAACTAACAAATTGCAATAAACAATTCATATGTTAATTGTTTTAGATACAGGTGCTTAAAACAGAAGTACGTGATTTAAATATAAATAAGTGTATTTGATTGAATATATACGTACATACATGTCCATGTAACGGCATCCCGGGTGTAAAAAATGCCGGCGAAGGTGTTAAAAATCTGATGATGAGCTCGCTGGTAATAATTCTTACATGAGAATAACCAGCAACAGTTATGCCGCTAAGGAAGTCTGTGAAATGAACGTCAGCTTTAACTTCAACATTGTTAATATTACCGAAGACAGCTTTGACGGAATCCATTGACAACATGACTGGTCTCTTTTGCTCTTTCTATTGCAAAATAATAACAGTAATGACGATAACAACAAATTACAATAACATATGAATAATAAATAAACAGTAAAAAAGGAGTTAAAATCACTAAACTTTTTATGAAAAATCAACAAAGCTTCTCGGCTGTTAAGCCATTATCAAGTGAACAAAAAAACAAAGTATAAAAATATGTACAACTTATAAAAAATACTAATTTATATATACAAGCTAAAAAAATTAGCAAAGTGAAAAAACAGTGTTTAAGATATATTGGAAATGATAGAAAAACGCGATAAAGCGTTTAAAAAAAGTAAAAAGAACATATGTAATCAAGTACAGAGGAAACAGTATGAAAATTTGAGAAATACAAATAAACAAAATGATAAGATTAAAGAAAGATGATTTCGTTAAAAAATTTGGATGAATATAAATAGCATTATGGGAAAAGAGACAACGATGAGTATTGATGAAACTGTAATTAAATATTTGTGCGGAAAGAGTAATATTGAGGAAGTAGTTAAGGAATTTACGTGTGAATTTGAAAATTCAATTAAAAAAATTTAGCATACATGTGTCAGAACGTTATTTAAAAACGATGAAGGAATACATAATGTAAACATGTACATACCAAATGTGTCAAATGAAAAAGTTGCCAAAATTATAGAGGGTTTAGTATCATAAAAAGCTCACGGAATTGACGGAATCCGTATAAAGGACGTAAAAAATATTAAAGAAAGAATTACTACGGTAATAGCTAGGTTAATAAATCAAACATTAGAAGAAAGTGTGATTCCAATAAAACTTGAAGATAACATTAGTTAGTCCCGTATACAAAAAAGGTAACCATAAAGTATACAGTAATTATAGACCTATTCCGGTAAACACGATAATAGGTAAAATAATGGAAAAATATGTCGCGCAACAATTAGCTAAGTATTTAGAAGAAAATAACATCATCGATAGAGAGCAGTATGGGTTTCAAAGGACGAAATCAACATCACAGGCACTGGGGTATTTTGCTGAGGAGGTACGGATAAACTTTGAAACGGGAAATAGGGTACTTGTGACATTCATAGATCTCACAAAAGCATTCGATACAGTCAGTCATGATAAGTTGCTAGCAAGAATTGAAGAAATCGGTATAAAAGGTAGTGTCAAAGCATGGTTCGAAAGTTATCTAAAGACAGGAAAACAGTAGTTAGTATAAATAATATACGAGGTGAATATATGCCAATGAATATGGGAATTCCGCAAGGTAGTAATCTAGCACCGTTATTGTTTATTATAGACACAAACGGTCTATAAAAAAAGTTGACTAACAGCAAGGCTTTCGCTTTTGCGGACGATATTGCTATAATGACAGTTCACAGGAAAACTGAAGTTGCAGAAAAGTATATGTATACGGATTTATTAGAAGTAAGCAGATGGGCTCACGACCCTAATCTTACAGTTAATATAACAAATCGAAATATATGCTGATGAAATTGATGAGCGATAATGATCTGTATAAGCCGAAAATTAAAATGCACACTTACAAGTGCGCACATTACTGGCCGGACAAACATAGATGTTCAAATTTGGGTTGTAACATAATAGAACTGGTAAGTGAATACAAATATCTAGGTGTAACAATAGATAGACACTTGACGTGGAACTTACAAATACAAAAAGTGGAAAATAAATTTAAATCAATAATACCAACACTATATATATTAAGAAATTATGTAGGTCAGGAGACAATGAGAATGGTATACTTCGCGTTAGTCGAATCCAGATTGAGATATGGCATAGAAGCATGGGGATCGGTGTCTAAATATTACATGGGAAAAATTGATCGATTTCAAAGGAAAAGTTTGAACCTAATAAACGAGTATAAATGTAGAAAACAAACCACTAAACGATCTGTTACGTCATCATAATGTATTAAATAAATCGCGATTGTACTTGTTTACAAAAGTTTGAAATTATTTAATAAAAAATAAAAGTATCGATTTAAACGAAAATACGCAAATAAAATATAAACAAAGGAAAACTAACAGGTATGTATGTTCGGTAGCACGGTCAAGGTTTGGTGAACAAACTAATAAATACGTGACGTCGAAATTGTTAAATAATATACCGGAAGAAATATTGAAAGAAAAAAAGATTGGGAAACTAAAACAGCAGCTAATAAAAGAGTGGTTGCAAGATGTGGGGGATAATATAAACAAAATAATAAGAAACAAAAAATAACTATATAAAGTAAAGTAAAATAAAAAACAATTTATAATGAATTCGAAGTGGTGCGATAAGTGAGAGCAATAAGTTAATAATAACATCTGCTACTACTAATGAGGTAATGACAATATGATAAATAAAAATAGTTACTGTGAGAGTGTGGGTGACAGTGTAACTGGGAATGTGTGAGTACTATAAGTGTAACTTTGTGTATATGTGGGTATGTGAATTTTATAAATTAAAAATAACGATTTTTGTATGTAATAATATTTTGGATGTACATATCCTAAAATGGTGTAGATCTGTCGAACAAGCGTAAGCTTGACGGAACATATATTATCTAAGTAAAGAATGGGGTGGAAGCGTGAGTGTGTGCGATTAGGTTTACTTCTTATATTTTTATTTTATAATAAATATACGCTTTTTGAAAAAAAATAAATAAAACAATATGATAGTGAATGTGGTAATCAATAATATAAAATTTACACATAAACAATAACGCAAATAGCTAGTAGAATAAAAAATAAATAAAAAACTGTCCAATATGAAAATGATAAAATAAATTAATTTTTATTTCTTTCTCTATATTATTTCCATTTTTTTTCTAGAAGTTTTCTTTTTTCATGTTTTTTTTTGCATACAAAAATTTTAAATTTTGGTTAATATTATTAATTTTGTGTTTTAATTCTTTATAATGTTTTCCAAATAATTGCATATGAATTTAAATATTTATTGTCTGTCTATTTTCCCTATATATTTTTTTTCACGTTGATTACAACTTAATTTATATACTCCTGAATCTTCTAATGTATTTCTATCTCCTATTATGTTGTTACTAATTGATTTCAATAATGCATTCTTATTGGTAAATCTATCTTATTATTTTACATGTATAACTTGCTACATAATTTATTGAACATAAATAATTCTTTTTACCTTTTTTGTACTTTTATCTTTTTTACTTTATTATTATCTGTTAAAACTTGTTTTACTCTATTCATAAGACTTCTTAAACTGGTTAATTCACACATTTTTAGGTGGAATGAGTAAGTATTAATGTGTCTGTTTATGTAGGTTTTATAATTAATAATGTTAATTTTTAAATACAGAACTGATTGTTTTTCCTACTTTTCTAATGTAAATTGAATGTTTTTATTATAGTTATTTAGATTAGATACAAAATTGTTCAAAATATCATTATTATTCCATATTATTAAGAAATCAACAACGTATCTTTTCCATAATTTGTTCATATAAATATCAGCTAGAATGGATGATAATGTTGATCCCATAATTAATCCACTGGTTTGTTTATATTTATTTTGAAACTGAAAATAATTTTTATTTAATACTGTGTCTAATATTTTTATGTAATGATCTTTATATATATTATTATTTAAATTATTGTTCTTAACAGATCCTATTACATTGTTAGTGGAAATGTTGTTACACATAAACTATATCTAATGAAATTAGTGTACCATTATTATTTTTATTTCTGTCAAGCAATTTATTAATTCTACATTATTTTCAATACCAACATAATTTTCTTTTAAAAATTTTGCTATATTTCTTGAAATTTTATAAGCTGGTGTATTGATGCAGTTTACTAATGGTCTAATGGTTTTATTATCTTCATGTAATTTTATTGAGACTGTTAAAATTGGTGCTTCTGGATTAATTTCAGTTAGATTTTTGTTGAATATACGAGTGTTTAAATTATTACTCGTGCTATGATAATTTTTTTATTATTAGATTCTGTTTAGTTGGTAGATATTAATTCTTTTGTGATAATTTCATTAAACCGAAATGTTGGATTTTTATATTCTCTAAATCAATATTATTTAAAAAATTATACATTTTCTCTAAATATTTACCTTTATTTATAATTATAACTATATTACCCTAGTTAGCTTTATATATCATTAGATAATTTTTAGTTTTTACTTTAATTCATATTTTTTCTATTTATTCATATTATTCATTTAATTTTTAAAATTTGTTTTTTTAATTTTATTAAAGCATTGCTTATTTGTACACTTAAATCATTTTGTACTACTTCATCAGTATTTTGAATTATATTCTGACAATTTATAGCTAATTTTTGAATATATTTTTGATCTAAAGGATTATTAGTATTCACACGTTTTAATACTTTGTTCACTATCTTTTGGTTGTTTTCTGTTAAACTTACACTTGCTAAATTTACTGTATCTGAAAACTTATCATTAATATTTTTAATACTAGGATTTTGTTCTAATAATTTATTTAGCTGTTTATTTATGGAATAATGTTTATTCGTTCCTTATCTTATATAATTATTTCCTAACTCGGATATAACTAACTGATATATTTCTTGTACAAAATTATTTTTTATAATATTAGGTATCTTTTTAGTTTATTCACATTTTCAGTTCATCTAAATGGCTTATTTCTTTTTGACTTAATACACGTCATTTCTGCTTTATTTTTAATAATTTACACGGTTTTACATTTCTTATTAATAGTCAATTTAATATAATACGGAATCACATTATAATCTAAATACTTATGGTTAAAGCATATTTTAGTTCTTGTATTTTTAATTTTAATCATAGTTTTTAAACATTTAAATATTGTATTATCAAAAACTTTTTTTAGGTATATATTTTATTCCTACGATATTATATAATTCCTCACCTGAATCAAGCTTCATAATTTAAACAATGTAGAATGTAGCGATTTTTAAAAAATAAACAACAAAAAAGGAGTTAAAATCACTAAACTTTTTATAAAAAATCATAAAGCTTTTCACCTGTTAAGCCATTATTAAGTGAACATAAAAATTAAATATAAAATTATATATAATTTATAAAAAATAACATTCATTATCAGATTATTTTACAATACTTTCCTCTTGATAATTTTTGTAAATTGTTTATCTAAATTAGTATTTTTTCAATTTTATATTTTTTATAAATTGTATATACGTTTTTATATTTTATTTTTTATGTTCACTTGATAATTGCTTAACAATCGAAAAACTTTGTGATTTTTCATAATAAGTTTTAACTTCTCTTTTGTTGTTTATTTTTTAAAGATCGCTACATTTCATACTTTTCCAAAAATATGAATAAAGGTTAAATTAACCCTATTAAATATAATCTTAGCATGACTATACATTGTATAAAATTAATTTCAACATAATTTACAATGAAAACATGTTCCGTCACTATATCAGAAAATTCGGCTTTCTGTTTAAACTTCCTTCCTGACCACTTAATTGTTGCATTACCTCGAATCAACTTTTGAGATGAAAATATACCAAAAATTTCACCTGTAATTACTTCATCTTCACTACTTACATACGGTGGAAGGGATACAATCACCTGTAACAAAAATATAATTACTGACACTTTTGGAAATTTGAAGTAATATTAATAATAATATACTTTGAAGGGGATGAGTTACTCGCTGAAATATAAAGGCCTAAAAATAAATGAACTATTTATAAACTACACAAAAACTTTAAATTATTCCTGTTTTATAAAACAGCGTACGTGTGTTTGACGCAGAAACAGGAATAGTGCAAAAATATATAAAGGATAGTTTTTCCTGTAATATTACAATTATCGTTTCAATCCTATCGCAGGTTAAATAAGGAATTTTAAGATTAATTTCATCATAATGGCAATATAATTACTACCGTGATTAAAAAAATTATCATATAAATTTTTCAGTTTAGAATCACATATATATGTTCAAAAGTAATTATATGTTTTTATATGCGTTTATATTATGAAAATATTTTAACCTCTTTAATTATATTTGTCTATATACTCCATATATAAATTTTTTCAGGAGACATCAGAAACCAAACGAACCCATTTTTTTAATAATTCTTCTAAAATATCGCACTTAATAGCATAGAAATCTGTAAAAGTTAAATTAGTTTTTTTCTAAAGTTTGTGATCATTAAACAGATTTATAGCTACCAACGTCATAAAAGTGTATTTGATTTTCATAAATTCGTTTCAAGTTTTGTGGTTTTTTAGTTCCACTATGGATTAAATTATTTCAACCGATTTCCATACAAATTAAATGTATAAGCAGTTAACAAAACCAGAATAATCATATATATAGAATAAAACTTGTATTTTGTTTCATAAACTTAAATAAAAATTCAACATTGAACACAGCTAATTTATAGAAATAAGTTTCCCACAAGATTATATCTAAAAATGAATAAAAACACTAGTTTTTTTAAACAGTTAACGTTATGTTTAACTAATGCACAAAACACATATGCGTATGTGAGTACTTATTTAATGTATATAATTTATTATTATTATTAAATTAACGTGTCGTGTGCAGCTACTAATGGCTAGAGGCACGAGAGGAAAAAGATATTACATTGAGTGGTAGAGGGCTGTTTTATGTAAGAGAAGAATTAAGTTGAAGACGATATTGATATTGTCAGAAAGGGGAAAAATTGCTGCATCTTTGGCTGCTCTATGAGTCAGTTCATTGCCATGGGTCCAATATGAACTGGAACCCAAATAAATGGGGCCATTTGTTGTAGACATTTCCTTAAGGAATTAATATTTTTCTTCATTATCTGCTGCTGTTTATAATTATATAAATCGTATATTGATTTGTGCTGATAAAGTCCAAGCAGACAATGGTTGATGAAGATATTTCACATTGATCGCTTGTAAAATCCTCGACTGCAAGGTATATTGCACATAATTCGGCAAACAGAACAGTAAAGTATTGCGGAAGTGAATAGCGAACAGAGCCTATTCCATTTTTAAGGACTGAGCTGCCAACGAAGGTAACACAGGTGGACCAATGTATATAATAAATAGTTGATTAAGAGTGCACGCTAAAATACTTTGCTTAATTTCATCGATGCTCCTGTAGTTGGACGAAGGAATGAGTTGCGGACGACATTTAAGGTTTGGACATAATTTGATTTTCCGGTTGAATAAAATGCGGCGCCATATTCACATTTTGAAGGAATAATGTAACGATAGATTCGAATTAAGGAAGTCCTATCAATACCATAGGAAGTGTGAGCTAATTTTTTTAAAATGTTAAATTTATTTGTACAGGATTTCTTGATGTAATCGATGTGTAGTTTCCAAGATAGTTGTTGTCTATCCAAGTGTAAACAAAGGTATTACATATAGGGTGTAGATGGAAGAAAAACACTCAGGATAATCTTTATTTTTCAATAGCATTTCCAAATATGGCAAAAATTCATTGCAATAGACTTCGTGTTAGAAAATGACAAGTCGTTGTTTGTACACTAGGTGAATAGCTTGCATATGTGTTCCTATAGAATATTTTGACCTACAGTGCCAGTTCTATACTCACAAAAATCATGAGATAAGGAAATAATAAGCAATGCACTGGGAGATGTATTGTGAGCCCTGAGAAACTACTATTTGAAAATTTCGGTTTGATGATGTACCTATTCGCACAAAAATTTCTCGTTTGACAGAAAGTTATTCATAAAAGAAGTTAGGTTTTCTTTGTGATTCCATTGGAGAAGTTGGTCCAATACTTTGTGGATGGAGGATACTATCAAACGCTTTTAACAAATCAAAAAATACAACAAGACGATGAAGATTCCTTGCTAATGATTTAACTATAGCATTCTGAAGGGAATATAAGTGATGTAGCGGAGCGGTTTTGTCAGAAGCTGCACTAAGAACGCTGAAGAAGTCGGATTCCAGCAGTCAATTTAAACGGTAGCATACAATCCGCTCAGGGACGTTCCAGAGGACAGAAGTGGGGGAGATTGGGGTGTAGCTCTCTACATGTAAAGGATTCTTGTTAGATTTGAGAATAGGAATGGTGACGACTATTTTCCAAGCTTCTGGGAATGTATCTCCATCCAGATTTTGTTAAAGATTTGTAGTAGTAAAACTAGTACTGATGGACGGGCATATTTGATCATGGAGATATTTAGATTATCGTGACCAAGTTCTTTTGTGAATTTGATGGAAAACTTAATTCTTGAAGGTTAATTTCTTTGTTATATGCATTTGAATAGAAAGTATCAGAATGTTCTTTAATATGTAAAATAAACGTGAGAGATTTGAGAATTATTCATAAAAAAATTCATATTCTGTTTATAATTATTACTATTTTCAAAGTAAATTTGTGGTATGAAATAACGTAAATTAACACTATAGTAACTAGTGTTTAAAATTTTACATACGGAATTGGATTTAGTTAACATAAGTTCAAAACCGGTATTAGGCTATTATGACAACTACATACAAACAAATAAAAAAATCCAGATAAACGCAACTTCAAAAAAAGACAAGTTTGCCAGCAATACCTCGAAAAATGGTCGGTAATATGTTTCTACAGTGATATTTTTTTCATGTACTTGAGAATGAATTTTCGTTCTAATCTTCCAAATACCATCTTTCGCCAATTTCGGCAAAGTAAATTTCAGACTGCATACACCTATTAATTTAAAATTAAGACAATATACAATTCACTATACTCATTTTTAGTTATTAATTACATTTATTTTCTTTTATTATATAATACTTTAAAATTTATATTTTTTCTTACCATTATTTGTGTACGTAGATGACCATCTTCTCATAATATAGCCATCTGGATCCTTGAAATATGCATAAAAATAATCAAAATATAAAGTAAATGTTATGATACATTTCATTCTAACCGAATAATAAAGTAGAAACAGGAAAAAAAATTGAAAAAATAAAACACATATCTGAAATTAAATAAATAAAACAAATACATTTTCCATATAACTGTTATAATTATTTTCTCAGCATTAACCGGGTCTATATATTCGATTTTTGTGCATAAATTTAAATGACGAATTAAATTTTTTTGTTAATTTAAGGTTATTTTTGTTTTTATTTTAACAGTTTTTCAAATGTCAAACCATAAAAACAGTAAAATTCTGTTACTGTCTGTGTTTGTCTTCTATAAGTTCTTTGTAACTGCATTTTAATTTTAAAATATTTTAATAAGTTTTTACTAATATATATTCGTAGTGGATATGCAAAAATAATACAAATGATCATGTTAGAAAATATATTAGCTTGGTCTTAATTGAATAAATACATCACAAGTTTCAAATTAAAAGAAATTATTCCTCGCGAGCTAATTACGAAACTAAGTAGTATCATAAATAACCAAATATATATGAACTGTAATATAGATTATACATATAAATAACAATTACATACGATGATATGAGGAAACAGGAAACAAAAATTAATATAATTATATAATCATTTTGTAACCTATAGATTTTATTACACGTTTACGAAACTAAGTAGAAAATTATCACCTTGTTGTAGAATAAACAAATTCTAGATTAGATTCAACGCTACATATATTACATAGGTTCACAAATACAACAAAATCAGTCCGTAATATTAATTGGACCGGATAATTATACATACAAGTTATAGAAATTATAAATTTATTTCTAAACTCGTCAAACAAAAAAACTTACCACCACAAAAATATCCAAAGCATCATCGAAGGGAACTAATGTTGTTTGTAAAATGATAATTCTAAATTGAACTAAAACACACGGAACACATTTAACAATTTTTATATATATATATAATAGATAACAAAACTTAATAGAAAAAGTACGCCTATTTATTTTTAATTTGTTTATAAAATCCAATTTAAAAAAATCAACATACTGGTTCTTTATTGAAGTAAATCAACGCTTACAGAAATTTTGACAGTATCAATCTTATGTTAAATGAAATTAGGCATAACATACAATTTTTTAACAAAAATAAAACATTTGAAATTAGAAGAAATTTCCTATATATTTTAGTATGACAAAATGATTACAATTTATTTACCAATTTGGCCGGCACTATAGATAGGTCTCGTCATTTGTACTGAGACTACAAGAAAGTGTTCTGACCATTGTAAAGAAGCGGATCTGTTAAAAAGAAGTCGCCCATTTTTCCAATCTATCCCACGTACATCAAGAGAGTAACTACCATTCGTGAATGATATAGGAATCTGTAAGTGTTGAAATAAATATCAAGTAATATAAATTTTGCCGCATGTTGCGTTATTACCATCACCAAAATATCTTTATAGATTTTAATATACTTATACATTACATTCAACTTCTCATTTTTTTTTTTTTATTGAAGAGTAAATTAAGACGAATAACATAATACAAGTTGACTCAAATCTTGAATTAAATTAAATTATATCTTTATGTACATTATAAAACAAACTATATTATGAAACACTGTCTATAGTTATTACAAAATCATTTAACAAAATATAGCGTGAAGGTTTATTATACAAAATTAAAACAGTATTTCCTGAACAGTATTATCAACTTATTAAAATTATATCAAACTAACAGTATTAACCCATTCAGGCATACTCCCGGGTTTTTTTAAGATAAAAATTTGAAATTTTGTATGTGACTTGATAAATGATAATGGTGGAACTAGAAGATAACACTTTTCCCGAATGTTGTAGCTCCCCCCTTTAAAAGTAACAGAATGTAAATAATTATGGACATCATACCGCAATGGTGCAAAATATGCATAATATTAAATTCGCATATACACATTATTTTTCATTAAAAACAACGTTAAAAAGCATATATTTATTAAAAAATCACTTTGCAATATTTATAAAAATAAAATTTAAAAATTATATATTATATGTATAAATTTCTGAACTACATAAATATTTTTACAAATTTTTAAATTAATATATATTAAACAAATCTTTTATTAAATAATTAAAATACAATTAATAAACATAATTTATAAATACATTGTGTACCGGAACACGCCTTACCACTATAGCTTACAAGATTAATTAATTAAATGCTGTGATGACTACTCTGAACCGCATGCAATTAAAGCTGGTGTTCCGCAGAAAAGTGTACTGGGGTCATTACTATACAATTTATATACAACGGACCTTCCAACCATGGTAAATGTCAAAGTAGCTATTTTTGCAGATGACAGAATGCTGATTCCTCAAGACAGAAGTAACAGTTGCAGTATTGCAAGAAAGCTCAAATGCTGTTCTACAGTGGGCTCAATCCTGGAAACGAGAAGTGAATCCTGAAGTGATAATGCATCCATATCTCATTTATAATTATCAATCACTAGGTGAAAATATTATATCAATAAGCAATAGCATGAGATATCTAGTACATGTAGATCGCATACAAAGGTGGAAAATACATATACAAAAAACAAGAAAGCAACTAGATATCAACTTAAGATCTCTACTGGTTAATAGGGTACCGTTCGAACTTCTCCTTAGTCAATAGAATATTAATATATAATGCAATACTAAAACCAACATGGACTTATGCTGCACCAATATGGGGATGTGCAAAAAAAAAAGACAAATAGAAATATAATACAACGCTTTCAAAATAAAACTTTAAGGCTGATATACAGAATGCCGTGGTACGTTACCAATGAATCTATTTATCACGATCTGGGGGTTTGCATGGCCGGAAAAAGACTAAAGCAGAGAGCAAGACGATGATACTTTTTATAGTAGCCAACTTGGCTAGGAATGAATTGGCAGAAGTAGAAAAAAATTTACATTTATGTAATTACACTGAAAATAAAAACAAAGTGTGAACAAACTGCTTTTTCTTCTTAGCTTTCAAGCACACAAAGATAATAATTAATATATAGGGTTGATATTTAAATTAAATAAACAAATATGGTAATACATTTTTTTTAATCATAAGAAGCTTTTGTCAAATATTTAAAATAAATATACGTACAATACAATATATAATAAAACAGCAGTTTATTTTGCACTCACTCACCATATCCATATTTATTTATTTATTTATTTATTTAATGAAGCCACACAACAGCTAAAAGCTAATTATAGTGTAGGCTTATAAATAAAATAATACAATGAATAATTTTTTCTAAATTATAAAATTAAAAGTAAAAAAAATAAAATACAAATATATATATATATGTGTGTGTGTATAATTTTGATTGTTCGCCACCACTTCCGTTTTTATAATATTTATCGTTTCAAATTGAAATTAACTATATTTGAAGTACAAAAGAAACAATGTATATAGGAAAAAAAGAACCAGATTACATTACATTTTGTCACTTTATTTGTTAGATCAAGAAGTCGTCATTCAACTGTACACCTAGTCATGTTAGCAAGTTAGGTGTAATCAGAAGTGTTGTGTTTGTGAGGTATGTATTATTGATTTTTTTTCTACCCGGCAAAAATAAAGATAGCTTTCTGTGAACTTCTATTGACCAAGGAATAGGGTACCAATAGAACAAAAAAACTTACTGTGGACCCTACCTCTTTGGATGCGCCCAAATTATATAATTTTATCAAGGCCAATAATATAAGTTTATAGTCCGAACAGTCCGCTTAAACTGGCCAAAATTTGAAAACTGGACCAAGTTAATAATGATATCTGTTTATTTTTGACAGATTTTTCGAGACGAAACCGACAGCAGAAATTATGGTGCTATTTGAACTGGTACATTTACTAACAACATGGAAAACTAACATTTACTTTTAGATTTTTCTTAAATTAGTTATCCTGATTTTCTAACTTATGAACTATTCCAATATCGCCGTAATTCATGATCAGTTCTTTCTCTTAGTAAAAGAATCCATCAAAAATATATTTTATGTGCCTATTTCATTTTACACACATATCATGATTCGTACTTAAGTTTTATGTACATATAACCGTAAAGTTTTCTTTTACCGATTGAAGGTTGACTAATAACGATAGAGAATTCACATCGGTTATAAAAAAAGATAGTTTAAATGTTTCTCAAAGTTAGACAGCATTCTACAAATGACATGTACGACAGTAAAAACTTCATTAATTGGAAAACTTTTTTAATACTACCGAGATGATACGTGACGTATGTCACGTTTAATTTAATCAATTTATTATACCGTAAAAATTCATGATCTTCTCCGTAACGATATTCGTTGAAAGATTTCACGCCACTTAATTCGAAGGAGCGTATCGTTTTATACCATTGTCTAACACTTGCGTAGCTATTTCATTAACATGACTACCTAATTATTAAGTTCGAAATGCTTGTTTCAGCTATTGCACATATACCCCTTTCCTTATGCAATTTAACACGTTTTATAACCTTGTTGCACATTCAACCTCGTTATCGCACTCCTGAATTTCACAAACACATTTTCGATATAGACAGATAATTGTTTTTTTGATAGTAATTGACATTTTAACCATTTAAAAAATATTACTGATTCAAAAGGATTTTGTAATTTTTGTCTTATGATTTACCGTAATTTTAATATATACCTTTATATGTTCTTAATGCCAAGTCTCTTTATGAAAATTCATCACATAATTAATTTTAAATACAAGCGCTGATTTAATAATTCCTGATCCAAATTTATATCGAAAATTTCGAGTTATATTTCTCTTATATTGTTTATATCAAATATAAGTTTAGTACAGTGACTGGAATTCTGATGATTGTTTCATATAAAATTGGTTAAGTTTTCATCTTTCAAAACATATAAAAACACAAATACATACACATGAGTGATATATGAACGTGATATAATGTATAAATAAAGTTACCTTCATATATATAATTTGAGGTATATTCCAGGATAGGAACTGGTCTGTGGAAATTACAGTTGTATCAGCCATCTTTATCATAGCGTAACATTTAATAAACTCGCCGCTGTTTAACCAATTAAATGGCTTTTTCGCATGAACATGTATTCCAAAATCAGTAGCTGGCTTAATAATTTTAGGGGCTACAATCATATAACGTCTGTTTGTACAAAAAAAAAACACAATGTATTTTTTATTACTACTTAGGACTTGCGAGGAGAATAATTTTACACTAATATGAAATTGCGTTAAAATTTATATAATAAAAAACACAGGCATTTCTGGAATGCGTTATGAAATAATACAGAAAGGAAGAGAGTGAAGAATTGATATCAAGGATTTAGAAAGTTATTCGAGAAAAACTGCATTTGTTTTTCTTCAGTTTTCTATCTAGATTATCAGGAAATTTAGTAATTTACATGCGCGGTATTAATGGATTATAATTTTTACTATACGCACTGTGCGTTTTATTAAATTATGATTACGTATTATTATTGTTAACACCGAAAGAGATATGCTGAATCATAGAAAATTATTAACAAATTTATTTCATTAATACATTATTGTTCGTTTACGCGTGGAGTATTGTTATGCAGTTAATGTAGATTGAGAAGTGGTGTGTGAGTTCGTGATATGTTGGATATTTGTCTTCACCAGTATAGCTGAGCCATCCTGGGCTCTACCTGATGGATGTGTGTATGAGTATGTGATGTAATTATTAACTTTAAAATAATCGTTGTCAGTAAGGTGAGTCTCGGCAAGGAGCATAACGTCTATGGCGTTCGAATTACAAAATAGTTCGACCACGGCTTTATAATTCCTCAAGCCATTAGCATTCTACAAAGCTGTCTTTAAATAGGAGGGTATAGCTTTTGAATTAGCGTTGTGAGCATAAACAGAACCATGTTTTGTTCGATTAACTGGCAGAACATAGCTTTGAACTCAAACAGAAATACCATTAATTTTTCAGTTGAGACTAGAGTTGGTTATTTACTTGTTTCAGTTTTTTTTTAGGGAATCATTAACATTAAAAATTTGATTTGAAATAGTACGGTTGTATTTTTTATTCATATTGACTTGTTCATCACCGTATGTTTAGTGGCCTCAGAGTAACTTAGACTTAGTTTTCTATAATTTCCTATGGTAGATTTTTTCGTTTGATTACTTAGGTTTGTTTTAATCGCAGATATACTTCGCACACCTATAATTTGCAGGATGCGATCCATCGCACAGTCTGTATGTAGCTGGTAGGTTTGGATTTTTAGTGCATTTGTAAGTTAAATGCCCTTCTCCACATTTTACACAAACTGGCGCTCTAGTACAATAGGTTTTTGTGCGACCCCACTGTTGACAATTTTGACATTGTAGTATCGAGGCTTCTTTATTTGGGGCTTCATTTTAATGGCCGTATTACATAAAAACTTCAAATCAAAAATCTGTTTGCAATTGTGGAAATGGTATTTTAGTTTGAAATTATTTTACATTGTGAACGTTCCGAACACTAAAACCAAGATACTGCAATTCCTACGTGATTATTTCAGGCTCAAGAGAGTGATATAAGTGCCTGACCCTATACGCTCTATCCTGTTTCAACTGAAACGTATGAAAAACAATCTTTTATTGTCTAAAAGTTTGTGCTAAATCGCGATAACTTTCTGTAGTATGAACATTGATTTTAACTACCTTGTCAGTTAGCGTAATCATTATTTTTGTTAACAATACTTTCAATTTTTTCACGCATCTTCTGAAAATTTCCTACACCATGGATAAGTATTGGCGGTAGTTTAGGAACTTTTATTGTGGAATGGTCACTTACATTAGGATTAAGAGTACTATCTTCATCAACGTTGACACCAGGACGACGTTTATACCCCTTCGCTCTGTTCTAACTGCCAGTTACCTTCGCTGAGATCACTCTTTTCCTCAGAATTATTTTCTGCTTCCTCAGTAACGCTCTCCTCACACAAAACAGTATGTGATGGCGGATTGTCGTGCGATGATGATGCCGGGAAGTTTTGATTAACGTTATTATTATTTTGGATATTTTGTGGTTTCTTAGCGGCGATATAATTCGACTGCGAACATTGCATCGTTATCAGGCTGTTATTGCGATACAATAAATACGGGTTGCGAGACAGCAACATGATCACAGTAGATGAGTCATCTACAGCGTACGAGGCCATCTGTGTTGGCATGTGTTGCGTTAGAGTGTTCGTGTAGACCGGTTGAGTTGTATAGATAGGCGCAGCCACCAGTGCCCTCATGATGAGGACAACAGTAGTGTGTGTAAACTGCAAGTGTTTTTTAAACATGACAAAGTAATAAACAATTTACCCCGGAAAAAACTGTAAACGTATGGCAATCAACAATGAAACCGTATTTTACAGCGTGACCAAATCACCCTGTAAGTTTACGTCCGCTTTAGCGAATGAGAAAACATGAGGAAATATCAAATTGTAGAAAGCCTGCTCGAGCAAATTCCGTTACATGATGAAAAAGAACGATCGCAACGTTGCGCAGTAATGGGCAAATTTAAGGCGCAATCAACGACATAACCTGAGAAAAGCAGAATCAGACGTGTAATTAAATAAAGATAACTATATACATCAAAACATAAGGTTCTAATAAAAAGAGAAAATAATGGAATTCGGACGAACAATCTATTAAGTACCCACGAGGAAAATGTCGGAAAAAAAAATGCTCGAAGAAACCGTACTTTAAATAATCAGTTCGATTTAATGAACTCCGGAGTAAGAATGTAGAATGACTAGAGAGTAAAGAAAATAATGGTGAATATTCTGATCATGCTGGAGAGAAATTATAACAAGCCTTCGACCCTATTGAAGCTGATCACTATGAAATGGAATCAGCGGGTAAATTAAAGTAGATCGCAAACCGGGTTAGTTTTCCTTTTAATTTTATTTTAACAATTCTTAACTCTAATTTAAAAATAATTATTCACTGACGAAAGCATAAAATTATATTGTTGAAATTATTTAGAGGCAAATTCTTTCGCTTATAATCATAAGTAAGCTAACTATTGCATGTAATTATTTTCATTAAATTAATTGAAATGAAATTTCATATTTTTGTATGTAATTAAATTATTCACAATTTTACAATAAATAATGTTCGAACTTTATCACAAAGTGTCATAATTATTTCCGCAATCACCAGATGTAAAAAGATAAAATGTGGAGAAATAGTAGCCGAAAATATTTAAAAGAAACAAGGAAACATAGAGAGAGAGAGTGAGAGAGGGGAAAATAAAAACTAGGTAAAATTATATTATGCTAGGATCATAAAAAGTCAAGTAAAAAGATCAAAGTCCTGCTACCGTTAGGCACGCACCAGGGTTCTCGTATATTATACGTATATAAAGCGTATAAGATGAAATCGAACTGAAATATAATACGATTTAATTCTGGGTGTCGTGGATGTTGGTAATAACATGAAGAAATAATGTAAACGTAGGACGAAGAGAAAATAAAAAAATCGAACGGGGGAAGGCGTGAGAAAGTGTGCAAAGAAAACGGGTCGGATGTAAGACTAACCTAGTTATGCCGAAAATGGAAACATGAAAATGAATATTCGCGTGCGAGTTTCAGGGTAATCACTTTCGCGATTAAATACAAGAACCGTCAATAAAATAACTATAAGGATACTGACAACCAATTATACCCATGGATTTCAGCTCTTTCTGTTCGGTTAATTCGATAATTCATCTCATTAATTATGTGTAAATGCACGCACACCAACGCATGAGCACATATATATATATATATATATATATACAGATTGATAAGATGTACGTACCACTGAAATTTGTATTACGTAAAGCGAAAACAAGTATTCCTCGACGTTGACTCATTCCTTCATTTCTTTTTTTTTAAACATATATCGCGTGTCATAACTAACGGTACATTTAAAGAGAATTTCTCGTTTTCAACATGAAGATTAATTTTATTTTCACCAACGTATGGCGCAAAATGAAAATATTAAAAATAATTTTCTCCGATTATTTAGAATTAACTTTTTTAATCACGATGTCTCTTCTGTACGGTATATGAACTTTCAATAATAATAAAAAAAATCTATTTTCGTAATAGGAGGCATTTAGTTAATATAGAATGTTTAAATGCTTAAAATATTTACGCAACACCTTAAAAAGTATCCAGAATTATCTAAAACCCAATATTATAAACGAAATGTTGCTTTATATTTTCACCTACACGCAGTGTCTAAGTGTAATGGCGCTATAATGCTATTCTAATATATATATATATATATATATATATATATATATATATAATATATTATATATTTATTTTGGGACAAGCAACTAGTGTATGATGCTTTTATGGAGGCAGACTTGACGACAGCTCAACGCAATTTAAACTGACACTAGTCCACTAGATTTAACGTTCTGCTCACATTCATTAGATTACTAGCATATTAGGAAACCATATCGGACACTTCAGGAGATAAACATTTACCGGGTCTCATCCAAATAAATATAAATGACGCGTGCGCTAATGAAGGGATTCTAGGACAAACGTGTTCACGGCACCGCTTCATATGTTCGAATCATATACAGTGATATTGATGCAGAGCCAGGTTTGAACTGTTTTATAAATCTGTCAGTGATACTCTCTTTAATACAATACAACCACTATATCATAATAAATTTAATAACAAGTCTAGATATAACTCAAACCTTTGGTGCTCAGTTCCTGTTCACGCGTAGCTCGTGATAGAAGGAAAGCCTTTTTACCATACCGGATTAATAGTACTACTGAAAATTATCTACACTGGAGAAAAGCAGATGTGTTAGTCAAGCGTGAATTTAAACTGCAAAAAGGAAAGCATGGCAACAGTTTTGTACGCAGTTTATTCGGCAAGCTCCAATTTCCAAGTTGTAGGTTTATCAAAAGCTTTGGGATGTTCCACCAATAACCAAGTTGCAACCTTCCAGTACTCCTCCACTTTTTATATTCTCCTTTTATTAAGGATGAGATTGCTTATGTTTTAAACATTAAAAAATCGACTAGACGGCCCGTGTCCTTCGGAGTACTGCAAAAATTACCGGATAATTTTTTCGTAACCTTCATGAACATTCTTAATAAATTTTTACCATCCAAACTGATCCTAAATTCGTAAATGGTATTTGTTGTCGTTCCTATCCTGAAGCAAAATGAAAAATGTCGACCCATTTGTTTAGCGTCTTGTTTCAGGAAGATCTGTGAATCAGTTACAACCTCACATTTTAACTGGTGGTTAGAGTACAATCATACCTTTAAATATTATCGCTTTTGTAATAACAGAAAAGACCAAATTTTTATTATACAAGATTATAAAAAACTAAATCGGTTTTTCAAGTCACACTACAGAAGTGTGATTAACATATTTTATCTATTTTGAAAGAATCAATTAATGTTTTATTTTTTATAGAAATAATGTTATTTCACATAAAATAGAAAGACGTGATTCTTTTGTTGATCTTCTCGAAAGGAGTAAAATTCATTTCCACAATAGACGGGTTTCATCCGTTAAATTGGAGTTGCTTTTAATTTTCTAGTCATTTTCGAATTTCGTCACTTTTTCTGCGTGAAAATCGAAAAAAAAAAGTATATTTCACTTCTCCATTTAAAATTAAACGATAAGAAGTAAACACGACACTTTATTTTAAAAAAGAAAAAGGTGATGAAAAAATAAAAACCGAGTGAGAAATTTCGGTCACAAACGTCAACTATCGGAATGCTGTAGCAGATAGAACAAAAATATTAGAAAAATGTTTCGTAATCTGTAATAAATTTATTAATGAAAAATACTAGCGGTTAAATAAAATGTTCACTCCGTTTCAAATGGCTTTAAATGAGTTGCTCGTTTTATAAGTGAAAATTCATCTGTATGATCAAAGGAGCCGAATTTCTGAAAATCGTACAAACACGGAAACTCGTTTGGCTATATATATATTTAGGGGTCGTGAAAAATATCGTCATTTGCATTTAGTTCAGAAGGGTGAAAAGAAAGAAAGAGAATATCAAGTAGGAAATGTCTTGGCTAGCAGATTTGAAAGATTTACAACCGAATTATAATGCTACCACGGGTCAACAATAGCGATGATAATCGTCAAACTTCGGACTAAGATAGCGAAATAAAGTAATATATATATATAAAAAAAAAATATTTTAACAATAATCTAGATTTTATATCTTCGCGAAATTACTAATGAAAATTTTAACTATAATTGTAAGATTCGGAAATTCAATGTGCTAATGTTAATAAAGACGTAAATTGCGTTAATTATTAATTAACACATTACTAATATAAGATGTTTACAATTCGTTTATTTCTACGTAGAAATTAAGATAACATTTTTTTTTTCAGAGCTAGTAACATAACCCCCAATTAAACTCTCGTAATAATACGACATTTACAATGCTCGTATTTGCGTGCTATTTCTTGCATCCATCTAACCGGTTTAATTAACGTTATAACAACGTAGGTTGCTTCTAGAACGAGAGAGAGTAATAATTACTTCCGGCGTGGTTATTAATATGAAAGTTGTAAAAGTACTTAATTTGAAGTTTAGAGTAGAAAATTAAGATTTCGTTCGAATTTAAAACGCGATAGTTAATTTTCTATATCAGCGTATGTTATTACGAACTTTACGACAAATTATTAATTACACGAATTTGAAAAATAAGTACACGCTTTATAAGAGTTCAGTTTTGCTACGATCATTGAAAAAAAAAAACATAATAGATTTTTTCTAAAATAATTTTTCGCTTATTTACTTACATATATATATATATATATATATATATATATATATTCTTAAAAATACAGACAGTACTCTCGTTTTTTTATAGATATATTTTTAAGTCCTGTGTAATATTCTTATATTAAATCAACCGGCTTATAGTAAAATCGGAGCAACGTAAAAAAACTGGAAATGTCGAAAATACCAAAATATTGATGCGATTCGTTTACAATTTCGATCTCTCGCTTTATATAGTATAATCTTAAAAATATTTAAATCGCCCGTAGTACAATATAAACCGGTCAATTGGGAATGTTCGCGAATAAAAATAAGATTCTCTAGCAATAATAAACATTTTCAAGACTAAAAAATTATGCGCCAACATCATTAAGCGTATGGTAGATGAAAAAATAAATATATTCGTCATAATGAGTAGGACGATACTAAAATATTCGAACAAACAATAAAAGTAAGGTTATGAAAAATATATACGGGCTAATAGATAAGCGTATGACCGCTAGAAAAGAAAAATAAGGTCAAACTTAGATTAACGATTTCATCAATAAACGAACGCACGTTTTACATAATATCCGACTCCGAAGCGAATTAATATGATTAACGAAAAATGAATGACGTTTGTAATTAAATTTCAATAAATACGCCGAAATTATTATACGACATGCAAATAAATGTCCGATGTGAAAGAATCATCGCATCATATTAATTCGTGTAAAATATTGCGGTTAAATAGTGTATTTTTGAAGAAGGAAACATAACTCCATGCCCAGTTTTGCGATAACAATAAAACTTCTTCGATTAAATACGTTTTAACCGAAAAAAAAAACCACAAATCCTCGTTATGACCTCTTTTTGTAACACAACTCGCTTAAAAATAAGAACCAAAATTAAATTTCTTAAAGAGAAAAGCGCTCTGAAAGTGCTTGAAAACTATTATTTGATATTAATTAATTTTTTACAATAGTACGAAAGCACTCGTTTAAATCAGTTCAATTAGGATGTTTATTTCCTTTTACTTTGTAATTTTCATCCAAGAATGTTACGTTTACAAACGTGAAATAAGAAATGCGTAAGTAACAAAATTTTTTTTTAAATAAAATACTTCCTATTCGAGAAATCTTAATGATTATAATAGAAAGAACATGTTTGTTTTCCAAAAATATGCCGCATACGGATAACTGCGTCGCCGTATAATGAAAAATTATTATTTTTAAAAAATTTAAAAAAAAAATTGTTAAAATTAACGATAGCACTAATAATATTAAACTTTATAATTATCCTCGTACAAAGAAATATTACTATTAGGCAGAATTACAATTCACAGGACACAAATTCTCCACATCAATTGGAAAGATAGTATTATATAAGATGAACAATTCGGATCGATTACATATATATAATCAATTGTATTTTTGTATATTACGTAGAAATTCTTTATTTGTTGTAATTATTATACAAACGCAGTATATTGAAAACAGATGCAGAGGAAAGAAACACAAATATCGTTCAAAACAATTTTTTTGTCTCTTTTTAATTTTCAAGACGCTGTTCGCGTATGATTTTTTGTTAAATGAAATTAAACTACTATCCCATTTTGGTTCGTGATGTTTGTATTCAAATATACTGGACCATTTTGTTACGTAATTTAAGTTTCAGCTTAGGATCAAAAATAAATTTTCTTCTCCGTACTTACAGTTGTCTCGTTTTTTTTTTTTTTTTTTCTATACTTTTACGCAATAGTGAGACGAGCACCATCAACTGGACAAAATACACCATCACACAAGTCGAGAATAAGAATAGGTATTAGATCTTATTCCAATAACTGCAGCATTGTAGGAAATAAAACACGAGAAAACAATGAATTCAATGAGTTATTTTCGGTCTCAACTACAATCGAATAACAAAAAAAAACAATTAAGAAATAAACTATATTTTACCAATGAAAATAAAAACTAGTTTGACTAGTGAATTTTTTCAACTTGCAAATATAATGAAATACTGCGTTTAAGCCATAAAAAACGTTGAAAGGGTAAATTCGGATTACTTACGGATCTTCTAGCGATACGATAGTACTTTCATCTTCCTTTGCAAAACAACAAATCTTTCGATGTAGCATCAATACAGCTATAACGAAAAATAAAACGAATTTTGTAAACGACATCATTATCATACGCATTGATTCGATACGATCATTTACAAAATAAAGTGAAAAATTCTGGTGCCGAAGAATACGTTCATACAATCTGTCGATAAAGTAACACTAAGCATCGAAATTGAAGGCTGAAAACTGTCATCGGTACCGATCGAGACGAGTTACACATAAAACAATGCGTAAGCGTTCGCGATATGACATACATGTCCGCAACACACACACACTACCTAAATCATACCGTCATATAGTTCGTTGAATGAAGCCATAAACATTCTCTTTTTTAAAAAAAAATATCATTATTTTTTTTTATAGTCAAAAAATAATTCGTTACATAATTCATATAGGTCTTCCACATTTCACTTGCTACCGATATTACACGAACTCCATACATTCACTCTAATCAAAATCAATGATACTTTAAAACAAGTGGGATTTAACTAGAACATTGCAACAAGATAATCGAAAAGTAAATCGGGCGACACGAATGAACTACATTTTAATCCCAAAGGTAGCAATCGCTTGTGTGTGATAAATTAACTAAATAAGTTGAGCGATATACGATATTTTTTTTTTAGTAATTTTTTATCCCAAAAATTATTGTAATTTCGATTTATTAATGTAACGTACACAAATCCGACTACTCTTTCCCACCAGAATCGTACATTCCTGTTTGTTAACTGATTAGCATAAACAAACACAAATTAGAAATTTCAATAGTAATAGAAATTAAATAACGACTAATAATGGATATTTGACCGTTCACAACTGCAAAAAAATTTCTAGTCGCAGGTTCTATGAGCTGATCGACTATGTGTAAAGTGAAATAATGATCAATATGAGACAATATATATAAACGATAAATTAGTGAAATTGTGGTTTATTTTCCTTATCCTAAATATATATATATATATATGTCGTATATGTACGGGTAACTTAAATATACACGTTCAAATTTCTTAACCATGATATGGCCACACATGATACTGTACGAATATTTTTCCATTCGCCCATATGGACTATGCCATAGGCACGCTGTAAGAACATGATCCAGTGTCTGATCTCCCAGATGACAGTTACAAGATACGTCATTTTGATACCCATTTTGCGAGCATATAACCACTGCGCCCATGGCAGCTATAGATCAAATCCTAATGGGCTTCAATCTGGTATATCTATTGTTCTATTTCAATCTAGGTTCTTTTAATTCCACCCTTTTTCATGCTGCAACTGCATCAAAACCTTCTGATAAGCGTTTTACATCTAGTCTATAAGTTGACTTTCTAGACTTTAGTCTTTCCAGTCCTTTCGGATCTCGATGTATCGGGAGGTTTGCATTTTTCTACGAATGTGAGCTGGTACAAAGCTCGCTAACATTGGTAGCCATTCCACCGGGGTTGACTTAATTGCACCAGAAATTATACGTGGTTTAGCTCGATATAGATTTTTTGTGTAAGTACTATCACTGAGTAAACCAACGCGAGAACAGGCACCCATAATGTAGATGTTGAAGCTCCCCACGTTGTTCTTGCTTGTTTTTGTTGTCCTTCTTCTGAGTTTGACTGCTATGTTTTCAAGATGTTTGCGACTCTGATCAACAGGACATTTGTCGTTAAAATAAATATTTTTCTTCAAGAATATATTAGTTTCCATACCACAAGGTAATCTGCTTGATTTGGTATTATATGCAATTTTACCGCGAATTCACCTACTAGACAATCTTATTATTTTTTTTTCTTTTAATAAAGATACTATCTTAACTCATTGAAGTTAAATAAGTATCAAATTTAGTAAAGTGTAGCTTACTTACAAGATCATCCTGTTAGCCAGGTTATAGGTTGAAGTCAGTAGTCCATTGACCATGACTACGAAAATTAGTTTATATTAATCTATTTATGTAATAGAATTTAAAGACGCCTGATGTCTTGACCAGTATCTAATAAATTGGTAGCTTCCACATTGACATGTTGGTGTAGCCTCTTCTTGTGTGCTGTAGCGAATTATCAACATTTAACATGGTTGTTTAAAATCATGTACATGGAATTTTAAATTGTTACAGAAATTGCGTATATACCAAAACGTCACTGTTACCGATAAAAAGTAACATGTCCTACACAAAAATATTGATGGTAATAAAATTCACAAATTATAAAATGTCGATCAACCTACAACTAATATTCAACGAGAAAAATTATTATATCGTGAACCAGATTAATGTATTCTTTTTTGTTTTGGAAGAAAATCTAATTTCCACTTAGCCTCAAAAAGAAAAAAAAAATTAACTCTAATAACAATAATTCAAAAATTTTTGATTAAGTTATACGGAAGATGATTAAAAACATCGATATACATTGATTCTATTACAATAACGTAAATAATAAAAAATAAAAATAAATACTTTATATGACCAGATAAACTAATACGAATAAAACAAAACTCATTTAAAACCCTTTCAGTCACAATGTCCTGACATGAAATTTAATGTTAACAAACATTTTTATAGATAAAAAGTCTCTGTTTTAAAAAGATTTATATAAATACATTGAAAATTACCTAAGGTGTACCCAAGAAGCAGTACTACTGAATAATAAATACCGCTATAAAATTTACAATTTAATGTTAAGATTTTATAATGTGTGACTGAAAGGGTTAACGAACTCTGAAGACTTAATTGTCTCATATAAGATGTTAATTAATTTACTTTATTTATCACCGTAATTTTATTATTCACTACACATTAAGGAAAAAAGCAATAATAAAAGTTTATACACTAAATGAATCAATATGGGCTATTTTCTAAAGAATCAATAACAACTATTTTCTAAAATTTTAGTATTAAGATTTTTAAATTCATGTCAGGAAATTTTAGTATTAAGATTTTTGAATTCACTTCAGAACAGCTGTTTCTGAATTGTTGGTAGCACTGTTGTACTGAATTATATAATTTCATTCGTTTCATTTTGGTAGTGAATTTGTTTTTCTTTTGTTTTTCTTTTATTTTGTGATTTATGAATATTTTGAATATTATAATAAAACGATTTTATAATTTTTAATGGATAAATGGTTAGTGTACTTCATATCATAAATAATAATGTTAGTTTTATGTGTACTTGATAACTATACAGTTAGTTTCTACTTTAAAATTTAAGATTGTAATTTATTATTAAATTGTTTAGTTATATAATTATTTGTAAATTATTATTTCCTGGTAAAATGTTGAGCTCATTTCTAGAATACTTATACACTTGAGAGTTGACCAGGGCTTGGATAAATTGATGTATCTTGCTTCCCCAAACACGATAAAAAATAAAGAAAAGTATGGATATAAATTACACCCTTCTAAATTTTGAGTTTTATTGCACTGAGCGTTTTGTACTAGTCCAACATATTAGTTTACTAATTACCGCTATTATTATACAATGTTTTTCGACATGAACACGTTCACTGATTGATTTAATGTTTTCTGGTTAAAATTGTTTTTACAACGGTGGGTTCGAAATGTTTTTTTTTTATAATGATAAGATTATGTACGAGTATAATTATATGATGTGTGTATCAGATTAATGCTTGAAAACATCTAAAAAAGACAGTATTTTATATATTTTAAAAATATATAATATTCCAAAACATATACTACAATAACTACTTATTTTATCGTTAGGTTCCATCATCAATTTATTACAATATATGTGTTTAAACGATATCATAATTAAACGATCTGTAATCATTTAGGATTCAAAGGAAAAAAATATGGTTGTGAATTATAAACGAGTTATTTTTCTTTAAACAAAATGAGTATTATTCATCTTATCATTTGTTACATTAAACAATTTATTACATCCCTTTTAACTGTATACTTGTTTTATATTTATTTACGCGTGCAATGTTGGATAGCTTTATTTATATTTCCATTATAAGTTTATAGGAATTTATTGGTTTAAATGTAATTTTCAATTGCCTACTCGATTCTTTAAACAATTTTATTATATAAATATCTATTTGTTACCGAACTTATTAATAATTTATTTATTAATGATTGGCCGTAAAAAAGATAAAATGACGCCGTGTTTCAAAATATATTTATAAAACCGCGAATATGTAAGATTAGTGGCGTACTAATATCAACAAATAGAGAATCAATAATATAAGCCAAATTGTTTTTTAATTAATGTTAGAATACCAAAAATAAAATGCCGAAAACAACCAGCAAAAAAGAAAAACAAAGAATTTAATTTCCATATATATATATATATATATATATATATATATATATATAACCATAAATAAATATATAGAAAAATGCATATTTTTATTAGACATCAAACAGAACTTATATTACAACTTTAATTAAATATTTTTATAATAATTTAAGCAATTGTTTGAGACAGATTATGCTGTTAACTGTGTATCCTCGTCATAGATCATTTTTAATTTTCAATATGTCAATAATATACGATAGACTAGTAGGAACTCAGTTCTCGTATTTTTAATAAGTGCTGTAAACATATTAGACCAGTGAATAAAATTCAATGTGTCACGAATGTTCGTAAAAGTAATATTTATGAGTCTGTCTTGCTGTTGATTATTTTTGAAAGTTCGCTTTAGAGTAATTGTAAACCAGTTGTTGTATTGACACGAATTCCTTCTCGACGAGTAATTGGAATTTGAATTATGTAAGGGAAATGGGTAAGGTTAATTTTTAACGATCATACAATCTGGAACAATATCATTAGTTTAGAATTTTCTGGGAACATAGGTTGGTTTCCGGAAGCATGAATTTACAAGGTTGCCTGCTCAGGATAAATTACATATAATGCTGCTATCATGATTATGAAAACTATTCCAGGTTGTATATTTTAAGCTAGATTCCTAAACATAATTATTTCCTTTTTATTATATGTTAATGTAAGTATACCCTGTGTGTACTGTTAAACGGTTCTCTCCTTATCTTTGATGCATGCATTATTACTTCTGTTAATGTTGAATACATGGTTGATATAAACAACAATGTTGGGAGTTCATTGGCATGTCAATTATACGATAGATAAAATAACACGCTTTGATTTTTTTATTACCAATAAAACCAACACCAGTATTGCGGAGCATGTCACTTCTATGTGTTATAAAATAGACTTGAAACTCTTAACGCTATAATATCTGTTTTAAAATCATAAATTTATACAGTTCATGTTATTTTTAAAATAACGGAATTGCAATTCGAGGATGCTTAAATGCATGTTGGTCGGATTATAAACAAGTTTAAATTGAAGACAGTTTTTTTTTTAAACGATTGGTTGTAGTCAAGTATTATAAGGTTTCTATAATAGGCTTTATAATTTCGTGTACTAAATATAACTTGACTTATCTTTTGTAAACGTTTAAATTATAATAATATATTGTTGGAATTCATCAATTAACATAACGTAATATATATTTATTTGTTGAAGCAATGTGCCTGAGCTGTGGAAGGTTATGTAGCCTCCATGTAGTCCTGACTGTGAAAATGAGGTAACTTATGTGTTAAAAAGGAAAAAGACTGTGTCATTATAGTGTTTCTTTTGAAGCACTGTACAAAGCACGGAATAATTTTTTTTACTGCTTTTGTTTAAATGTACATCTGTCCACTTTTACTCTTCCTCGCCATCCTAAATCATTGTAAACAACGTTGATAATAAAAATACATTTATGCGCTTTGCAAAATAAATTACCATCCATATGCATCCATAACTTTGTTGACACTATACTCAATTATTTTTGCAACGTCGTATTAAAATAAACATAATGCTAATTAATTATCAACAAATGATAAACACTGGTTACCGCAGGGTTCTTCCATTGATCGTTTTTAATTTACATATTCTAGAATTATTAAAGATGAATTTTTCCACTTTATGCGGATGTCACGTCATTTACTTCAAATTTAACATTTTCTGATGCTAACACTAATACTGAGGTTATAGCAATTGTACAAGTACTTTTTGATTTAAGATTAACTCTGAGTGCTGATAAATGTATGGCGACAGTTTCGTCATATCGACATTACAATGCAAACAGCTTTTCTATTACAAGAAAAAAGAAAAAGACGTTATTTTTTTCTGTTCATCATTTCAGCATTTAGAAATTATTTTAACATGGCGGTCATAAACCGAAAATTATTAATTGTATAATACATCTTTTACGTAATCTAATGCACGTTGTGATAACTATAATTCTAGATTTTTAAAAAAGTTAAGCCTAAAGAAATTGCACTTATCAGTAGATTGCATAAGTATGGGACGTGTAATATGCCAGCTAATTCGTGTTTTCATCGAATCTCCTTTGGTATCATTGTACTAAATTCGCCACGCAGTAGCTTTTCATATAATGTATCATCCTATCTACATCCTGATAATATACAATTATCCTCTTATGTGACAGAAGGTGTCAATTTTTAATGAAATCTGAAGCGGTACTCTTCTACAAAATCACGCTGTGTAAGCTCTAAAGACCACCCATATAGAATTATTAGTGTAAAGGCATTCTCATTTAAAAAATGAAATTTAAGTCAAGATTAAAATTTTAAAGTTAATTACGTTCTTTTAAATAATATTTTATTGATAACATATATGTTTAAATATTTTATCAGACACAATAGTGTATTTGCGCAAGGTATTTCTATTCATTTATTTTTAAATTTAAGGGTACTCCTGCTGTTGTTCGTATTTTGAACCGAACGCCATCTAGTAAAAATACCTGTTTAATATGTAACGCCATCATAACTGCATCACGCATTCGAACCTGTTCTATATTTGAGAAACGAGCAATTCCCTCCGGGCGTCTAGTCGTAGATGTTGTAAATTCTCTCTTAGAAATCACTTTAACAACCGCTAATGTTCACACCGATGTCATCTGTAGAAAATGTTTTAAATTTTGCGAAGAAGTTGACCAGATGGAAGAAAAAATTTCAGTAATAAAGTTACATTTCAAAAATAATTATAACAAAACTCTAAGGTAAGTAAATCATATGTTAATTGTAAATTTAAATCAAACATTACTACTTCTCATGAAACAAATACTTTATATTTATTCTGATTGATTTTAATTACGTATCGTTTACTGGCCCTATTAACTTGATGATGATGATTATTTTAATATATATATATTGCAATCTGGCTGATGTAGCCGATAAGCAACTTGGATGTGAGTTACGACAGGATGGGAGATGTCATTCAATAATGACACTCCAACTACCTCTCCAATCATTAAAATCGGGGGGAAGATCTAGGGGTGTGCGATAGTTTCATCTGCGGGGTTCGTAACTTGATTAATAAGAAGCGAAAATTCGTATGCATTATCGGCTAATATGACTCCGCTGTTAGCTTATTATACGTTTACATAATCAATTTTCGTTAAATTTGTCTAATTTCTCAACTCATTTAACACGTTGTGAAATGTTTCTTTTTGATTATGCCGTACAGTAATTAGTTATGGTAATATAATGTTAAGAAAACAGACGATTCTACGTACTTGGATTTCCTAGTGGTATCACCTTCAATCTTGATTTGAGCTGTTTAATTCCTGCTTCTTTCTTTTTTTTTTTTAAATTACATTAATAAGAATTTTTCTATTTCATTCCATTCCTTGCGTTGCAGTTCCTTATAAAATCATGCTTCAAATTACGGAAGTCGAAATATGCATGTGTACTTGTCAACATATTGAAGTTAATTAGAATAACGTTTAATAAACATATATTTCTGCGATAATATGCGTATTCTGTGCTATTATATTTTTTATTGTATATTTTAAGCTGCAATAAGAAAATTATGATGGTTGTGAAGAATGATGTTATGGGGAACATGCCCACGACATCGATTTTTAGCATAATCGCTGTATGGAGAATAAATATCAGTAGAAGAAAGAAAATCACTTTGTACAGAGAGTTGGATATGAAGTAGCCAATTTAAAGTTTATTTCTGAAGGAAAACTAGAGTGGAAAACAACTTGTGCGTGTAAAATACGATTAGTAAAAACTTATGTCTGTTGTTTCACTGAATCTACATTCAATGTTTCAATATCTACTGTGTATGTGTTTGAGTTTTTTGTATGGATAGTAAATGATTCGTTAAAACTAGGACAAACTGTCGCCTAATGGTCTTTTTTGTTTACATCTGAAATAAAATGGATCACTTTCTTGGCTATAATACGAAGTGTAAAAATATAAGAAAAAAAATTTAAAACTAATGACTTTCCAAGGTGATTATAAATAACAGTTTTTTAAATTTGATTATTGAATTGGATAGCGCTACACCTTTTTGGAGAAGTTGTTTGTGATGGTAGTTTTAAAAAGAATTAAAGCTCAACTAGCATTAATGCAGAACTCTAGAATTATTCGTTTTGGTTCTTCAATTATTGGTAACAAAGAACGAAAATAATTTTTTAATGGGACTTGTTTCAAGTATGGAAAGATCACATCCGGATTCTCGAGGAGTAATTATATAACTGTGTTTTTGTGTTTATTATTATTTTGCCGGCACACTACATGTTTTTTTTTATTATAATATTTCTATTATTATAAGAAATTGATTGCGTATTTGATAATAAAGTAACGGAGATTATTAATAAATTGATTGCGTATTTGATAATAAAGTAACGGAGATTATTAATAACTTGCTGTTGTGTTGATTAGTTTGGATATTGGTGTATTATTTATGTGTCATGAGGATGATGGTAGTTAAATATCTGTTGATACGGAGAATAAACAAAGCTAATAAATGAAAGAAATTTACAGTATGATAAATTCCTCATAAACCTCTCTCCAATTGATAATAGTTTATGGAGAGTCAATAAATACTTCTATAGAGACCAAACCGAATTACCGCCTATTAAAGACCCAGTTAATTCGGGTAGGATAGCTTATTCCGTTGAAGATAAGGCGGAAATTTTAGTTAAGCATTTTAGTACTGTTCATAGTCAAAATGTGTTGATGTCAACCCGGTATTACGAACGTAAGGTGAAACAGACGATAAACAATTACTCACTTCACACTCCTGCAGTGATTTCACGCGTAGATCTTACAACACCTAAAGAGGTTAAAAGCCTTATATCCACTCTCAGGCTGAAAAATTCAGTTGGTCACGATCAAATTAGCATAAAAATGATCAAAAATCTACCAACAAAAGCAATAGTCGCCTTGGAGGTTTTATTTAACTCATGTTTACGCCTATGCTATTATCCTGTGTCGTGGAGAGTGTCGGTAACGGTACTTTTGGCAAAAGCTGGGAAAGATTCTTCTTTAGTTCAAAATGTTAGACCTGTGAGTTTACTCAGTAATATAGTAATATAAGTAAGGTTTTTGAAAAAATAATACTAGTAAGATTGAGGGCATTTAGTGACAGAGAATCCATCATAGCTGATTCGCAATACGGTTTTAGACCAAAACTAAGTACGACAATCCAACTGGCCAGTGTTTGTGACAATGTTACTGATAACTTTAACCAGAATAAACATTCAGGTGTTGTCTCGATGGACATAGAAAAAGCGTTTGACACAACATGGCATGATGGAATCATATATAAATTAATTAAATATAATTTCCCTCCATATCTTGTTTTTACTATTAAATCTTATCTGATGAATAGAAAATTCTACGTGAAACTGAAAAATCATAACTCTGATATAAGGTACGTTAAAGCTGAGGTGCCTCAAGGCAGTATCTTAGGCCCATTCCTTTTTATTATATATATTAATGATTTACCGACAATACCAGGAGTAGATATAAATCTCTATGCTGATGACACCTCTCTAATGGTATCTTCTTATAGAATAGACATTATAAGTAATAGATTAACTAAAGCAATTGACGTCATGTCTAAATTCTACCATAAATGGAAAATAAAAGTTAACGATGAGAAAACAGAGTCAATAATTTTTACCAGACGTAGGCCTTCATTAAATCGTTTCGTTAAAATGAAAAACGTTGAACTTGACTGGAAGGAACATATGAAGCATTTAGGCGTCATCGTGGACAGAAGACTCACATTTACAAAACATATTAATGATTGTGTAAGTAGAACAATACGAAAAATGGGTTGTCTATTTCCTATATTTAATAAAAGATTTGCGCTTTCAACGCAAAACAAATTTTTATTATACAAAAAGGTAATTTTACCAAAGCTACTCTATGCCTGCCAAATATCGTCTTATACTAGCAATTATAAACCACGTGCAAAGAGTCTAAAACCATTGCCTTCGAATAATTTTGAACAAACCTCGCGATTTACTTCAATCAAATCTCTCCACGATGCGTTAAAATTCTCTTACGTACAGGAAATGATTAAGGATAAAACGAAAAAAATTTTTATCGATTGTAGATATTCCGACATTCCAATGGTAAATTCTATAAGGGATTACGATTACCAAACACAGGTATAAAAAATATAAGCATAGGCGTATAAAACACATCCTTCTACAGTAAGCCAGCTACAAATTCCAGTTCTAATATTAATAAATAGGTTAAGATATTTTTAAGTATATTGTTGATACGGTAAGAGTGTGTACGCACTCCGTTATTTTAAATGAGCTGGTTTTTTGTATTAAAATTTTTCCTGCAATCGTATAATAAGGCGTCAATTGAAAATAATATTTTATAAGATTATGTATTAATTTTTTCTGGAAGGAATCGTTGATATATTCGGTACAGAAAATTCTATTGAATGGAAACTGTACTTTTTTTGTAAATAGAAAATATTTAAATATGCAAATATATTATTGTTCTTCTTCTTAAAATGTTCTTTGTTCCTATATATAAGAATATGATCAGTTAGGAGATTCGAGTGCTATATAGAGGACTCGTGAATTAAAACGGAAGACATAAAATAATAGATAAAAAGCGAGGAGAATTTTAGTTGATAGGATTATTTTCACAAAGAAATAGGCAACGCGATGAAACACTACTTATCATGAAAAAAACGTATTGTTGTCTAAATTTTACTCGTGTATAAATATTTACAATTAATAAATAAAATAAAGAAAAATGAAAAATATGAATAATGTATAAGACGTTGGGAATCAAATGCTTCCGCGAAAATGTTTTCAGCGTATTTAATTGATATAACGTAGTTTGCTTCAAACTTTGATAAAGAAGAAACGTAAAATAAAATTTGACGGAATTTAAAGTTAAATTTTGTCAAGTAGATGTAAAAATGTTTATTTCTTATTGAATAATCTATGAATGATAAAGTCGCTGTTTAATATTGATTACGAGAAAAATTTTGAAGTATATGCACTAGTAATAACGATTTTACAAAATTTGTTATATTGAAAATTTATTAAGTATTATTTCATGGTTTGTTAGGATATTTACCGGTTGTGCTATAACGAAGAGGAATGTGATTTCCAAAACGGGACTGTATACGGGATTATTAAATAAAGAACAGGAGTTCGTATGTTTACCGGTATGTTGATTTTTTTATTATTATTTCTTGTAATAACTGTACGCATTTTTCTACGGTTAATTTTATATAACGATTTCTAATCATGTAGCGTATGCTAATTTTAAACAAAATGAATTTCATATTTTACGTGATCATTTTTTAAATTACCAAATTGCAATTTTTCAGTGTGCGTTTAGCACCGGATTAATAAATATTTTTTATTTTTCACATCAGTCAAGAAATGCATAGGTCCGAGTTATGTAAAATATTATTTTACTTCATTTTTTTATTTTTGTAAAATGGGCTGAGTATTGAAAAATTAACAACAAAACAACAGTATATTTGCATAGTAAAATTTGCATACAATAATACAGATAACTGTGTGCCTATACAGTACCACAGTGAACTACTGTAGTAATACAATTTATCATCGTTATTTGATATTAAAATACATAATGAAAATTAACCGGGAAAAAATACTACTAAAACCTGTAAAACCAGTATACTTTTGAAAGTAATTTAATTATTATTCGCTAGATACGAATTGATTCTCCAAAGGCTCTTGTCTAGAGTGGATAAATGTTTAACTGATCAATTGAATCATTAGAGTAGGTAGATAATTTAATATTTTCTTGAGAGGTTGTTTATGCGAATTTATAGCACTATTAGTGTATAATTTGCGGATTTTATTCTTTAATTTATAATAATTGAGTTGGGGAGTAATAGGAGACTGTTAATTATCACGTTTGGCTACTGCATTTTCAACGTCCATATTAAGAATATTAGTTAACTTAGTAAGCCGTGATTCAATAGTATAATTGTTTGTTATAGTCATGTTCTCGCTTAGGTTAATGCTGTTATTAATAAACATTCAGAAAAATTTCCAGTCGGTTTTGGTGTAATCATAAAAAATATGTTCTCTGGTTATGAATCTGTTGTAAGTGAGGATACTATAAATCGGATTATGATCAGAGGATAAGTAGTTTAGAGAAATAGGTGTGGCAATATTAATATTTTTATTTAGCATAAAATTCAAAATACTATTTCCACAATTTGAACGATTCGGAAAATAGGTAGGCTCATGTAGTGCGAGGATGAATATAATCGCCTGAGCGCAGGGTTATTGTTAAAACAATTCCAAGCTATATGTTTTGAATTGAAAACTCCAATAAGTATAATTTTAAGAAAATTAGAAAAACATCACTAATGATAGAAAATTTGCATTAAATTGAAGTGGTCTAAATTTGAGATCTGGAAGATAAATGAAAATGCTTATTGGCGTAAACTATTAAAAAAGTCTTCGTTATTATTTAAATATGTGCGGAGTGAATTAGATTTAGTATTTTTAATGTAGACTGAGGATTATTTGTGATATTCAGTTCTACAGTAGTCCTGTAGGATGTCGCACAGGCTGTCTCATTAACAATAGATTCGACAGGCCCCATACTTTCAAAGTTACATTACTTTTAAATAAATGTGTACACCAAAAATAAACTATATATTTCTGTTTATTTTTGTTTGTTTTTTTTTTCATTCAAAATAGAATATCGCTCAACGTGAAAATAACATAGTTGATAACACTGGAGGCGATGTTACTGAATTTTTGCACAGTCTTTTACAAAACAGAATTTACAACGATGATAATGAAAATATGTCACAAAATGAAATTATTGAAATTGGTGTCGACTGTTTATCATCATATGAAGATGATGTTGATGTCATCAGTAATGTGGATAAAAATACTGAAATCGATAAACTAATTGAACCATCTGAATTTGTTAATTCGAAGGAACAATGTCAATCACTTACATTAAAACAGAATATCCCCAAAACATCGATTGAACCATCTGAATCTGTTAATTCGGAGGAAGAATATCAATCACTTACATTAAAACAGAATATCCCCAAAACATCGATTGAACCATCTGAATCTGTCAGTAATGTTGATGAAAATTCTGAAATCAATAAACTAATCGAACCATCCGAATCTGTTAATTCGAAGAAAGAATGCCAGCCACTTACATTGAAACAAAATATCCCCAAAACATCGATTGAACCATCTGAATCTGTTAATTCAAAGAAAGAATGCCAATCACTTAAATTGAAACAAAATATCCCCAAGATATCGATTGAACCATCTGAATCTGTTAATTCGGAGGAAGAATGTCAATCACTTACATTAAAACAGTATATACCCAAAACATCGATTGAACCACCTGAATCCGTTAATTCAGAGAAAGAATGCCAATCATTTACATTGAAACAAAATATCCCCAAAACATCGATTGAACCATCTGAATCTGTTAATTCGGAGAAAGAATGCCAGCCACTTACATTGAAACAAAATATCCCCAAAACATCGATTGAACCATCTGAATCTGTTAATTCAAAGAAAGAATGCCAATCACTTAAATTGAAACAAAATATCCAAAAAACATCGATTGAACCATCTGAATCTGTTAATTCGGAGAAAGAATGTCAAAGACTTGCATTAGAACAAAGTATCCCTAAAACGAACCTTCTAATTACTCGAATGGTTTGTATTTTTTATTATTATTGCTATTAATGTTATTGTTACTATGTTAATTAGATGTTGATTTAGTTAAGCCTCTACGGTTTTTTTTTTTTTTTATATATATATATATAAATGCGGTTACAGTTATAAAAGCAATATTGTGATAATTTCTAAAGTAAAGCATTACTAATATTGGCAAATGCCTTCACGCATTATAAAAACCTTTACCAGGATTTGGACTAAAGGTATCTACATATCGGAAGTGATAAAATAATAAATTAACTTCATAATCACCCGAGCTGGGCACATTCATTTTACTCGATAATTCATTAGATACGTCGATTACATAGAAACAAACCGTTAGATTTAATTAGAAGTAACTGTAATTAAGTCGCAATGTATTATTGACACGAAGAAGATGCGTTTTTCATGGAATTTATCGGTATGATGTTGATAGATAAACAGCTAGGTATATATTCAAAAATCTATAATTTTTTCGGTTTTAAATATTGTTATTAGAAAGTTTATTTTATATATTAGTCATATAAATTTCTGCAAATATCGCTGAGAATTTAAAAAAAAAAAATGACAAAACTATTTCAATATGCTGATATATTGATATTTATACTTACTTTTATTGGAATATTATTTCATATCTAATAATGATATTAGTAAACGTCAGAGATGATCCTTTGCAACAGGAATCCGAAAAACTTTATAGAAATAATTAAATCTTATATTAGTAATATATTTAAAACCAATTGTGGAACAATTGCCGTTGATAAATTCGGAACATTAGAAAAATGAATAATATTGTGAACATCAAACTCTGTGGTTGATTTAACGTTCCTGTAGTAAGTATTATTAACGTAACTAAAAATAAATGTATAGATGAGGAATGTATTTTTTTTTTAAATGAATCACCAAAAATAATGTGTTCTCATGTGATCGGAAGATTTATATATAAAAAAAAAAGGGTTGGAGTATTGATTCAAGGTTAGCTGTTGCGAATATTTTCATAGAAGAGACTTATTTGTACTCGATATTTGGAAGCCTAAATGTTAGTTGCAATATGACAATGACACTTTGTTATTTGGCAGTATGGTGTGAATACGTTGGATAAATTTCACTAGGTGATTCTTATCTTAATATTTAAAAAAGAACTGGACATTAGCATTCTTGAATATACTGATTAGAAAAATATACACAAGTGCTCAATGTGATTTTTTATAAAATAGACTGTCATAAAAATTCTTTACAAAAAAAAAAAAGAGCTAACCAGAAATGTAAGTGCGTTTCAATTCTTGTCTGCTCAGACGTTAATGAAAATCGAATGTTTACTTAAAACAATCATGTTCAACCGTAATTTTTCTTTATAATTAATAATTATTAATTTTCTACGTTTAGGCTGTACATCGTGAAGAAAATGGATTGTATAAATGTTTGATTTGTCCACCAGAGAAAATTTTTAAAGCTGAAGCTCATTTTTTCATGAATCACTTTAAATTAACGCATAACACAAATCTATTTATATGCAAAATTTGCGGCGCTGAATTTTTCAAAAAATTCGATCTAAGTGCCCACTTATATTTCCACGATAACGATAAATGCCGCGTTTATAAATGTCGCGTATGCTATCGTCTATTCGATAGTTTCCGTTCGTGCGAAATTCACAAAAAATTGCATGGGTACAAATATCGCAATTATATTTGTGAAACATGTGGAGTATGTTTTGGGTATGTTTTTATTACTCTTCTTCTTTTGTTATACTCGTATTGCTACATCGTAAGCATTGTGTATACGTTTTAAGGATATTTTTTATTTGATTCTCCATTCCGCGCGTTTTTTGGGTGGGGCAAATGCATCTGTATTTGTGGTTATAAAGGTGTAGAGTGTGCTTAATAATGAAGTGCGTGTAAGTGCTGTTGAAGCAAAAGTAAACATGTGAATAAAATTAAAAATGAGCGCGTTAACTGCAAAGTGTAACTTACGACGTGGGATGGTTAAGGGATGTAAAACATTTGTCCCTTAAGCCATCAAGGATGTGTGTGGGGAATTTGTAACTTAAGAAATAAACTTAATATAAATTAATATATACAAGAGTATTACACTAGAAATGATATCGGTTAAAATAGTGACAATGAAACTTACGTATATAGGTGTACGTTTAGTTCGAAACAAATCTATCTATGTATATATTTTATTACAAGACAGTCTGATATTTTTGAGATTAAATATTCGGTTTGATGGCTCATTTTTGAAAAATAAATATTCCATCGATGCCATTAAGTTTTTAACGCACTTCAGAATAATATAGAAACGCTCGATACAATACTTTTTTTTGCACGCACACTGAAGAACATTTTGTATAAAAAAATGATATTCTACGAAGTGTGGGCCAAATTTACGCCGTTATCCTTCGATCGTATATAAATGAAACTTAAATAATTATTTACTCATTATTTTACTATTAATTCGATCTTAAAACTTTGGTTTGTAATAAATCGATAGTATTTTCGTTTTCAGTTCATTAAATATGCTCCAACAACATAAAAACAGTCACGTGGGACGTAAACTGTTTTATTGTTTGAAATGCGATAAATCGTTCGCATCGCAGTACAGTCTAAAGATTCACGAAAAAACTCACGACGACGCGCGCGATCCTACGTTTGCTTGTATTAATTGTGGAAAACGGTTTTTTCGTTTTCAGAATTTAACTGATCACGAAAAAATCCACATAAAAATTACGAGCTATACGTGTCAAGAATGCGGTGAGACAATCGTATATACTTTTGTGTATTTTTTTATAATTAGATATTATATATATATATATATATATATATATATATATATATATATATATATATATATATATATATGGATATTTATAAATATAGGAACAATCATCATTATCATCATCATCATCGTGACTCGATTCGAACATCATGATAGTATACATATTCATGAACAAATGTGCTTTGCCGCCATTGGGTCCGACATATTGCCCAGTCTATTACTTCCCGTATTAATTCAGCACCTGCAATTTTTTTTAACTCCTTTAATGATTATTTTTCCTAGTCCATTTTGTCGTATGAGAAGGTTCTTATCCGTTTCTATGCTACGACGTATATCCATTTTTACTTCTTGGACCGCAGTCCATGGAACTTTTAACATTCGTCTCGTGTAGTATATTTCAAAGTTAATCCGTTGTATATCATTCTTGTTTAGAGTTCAACATTCTGATACATATAAGAATACAAGAGAATACCGGTGAATGTATAAGGCGCACTTTTGTATACATTGTTATTTCATGACTCTTCCGTATTTTTGTTTGCCATATTTATTCTCCATTTGATTTCCTCGTTTGAACTTCCATCTTTTGTAACCAATGTTCCTAAATATACGGATTTTTTCGATGAGGCGATTATAACAGTGCTGTCAACATATCGTAGGTTATTGATCAATTTCCTAGCGATTTTTATTACATCCCATTCTTGAAATTATCCATTCACTGCAGACATTGAGTAATATTGGACTTAATATGCATCCTTGTCGTACTCCTTGAAAAGAGGTTAGGAACAATAGATTTAACGATGTAATCACTGTAAAAATGTGTGCTTTTCAAAGTAACAGAAGCATCACATTTTATTAATTCATCTTGAACAGGTGTAAGGATTGTAAAAATTAAAAGCAATAGAAATTTATTTAGTTGTACGTAAATTAATCGATATGTTATATTTAATATCAAAACTCAATTTGAGTTATGATTATGGAAAAACTACTGATAATATTACTTCCGTTAAAGGATACGTGTTAATGTGTTACGATTGGATTGATAATATATTTGGCGCTATTCTGTTATGTTTCTATTATTCAATTAGAATAATTATATATATTTCAGGTAAATCTTTCGATACAGCCCACAATTTAGAGCTGCACGTTGCCAAACATATTGGTTTGAAGCCACATGTTTGTCGGTTGTGTGCTCAGGTGTTTCGTAAGAAGGTGGAAATGCTTCAACATCAAAAAATTCACGTAGGAGAAAGATTGCTTCAGTGTCACATCTGTAAAGCTGCATTCTCGTAATACATCCGCTAATTTATTATTTTATTTTGTATACGTGAAGCGTTATCATAAATGTAATCTAGAAGAAGAGGAAAAAAGTTTATCAACAGTCAAAATAGTTAATAATTACCTATATCGAAATCAATATAGCCTTACCGCTGATAACCTAAATGTTAGAATATATCTTATAAATAAAAATTAGTATATTTGTTAGCCCGATGAATATAATTCGCGAGAAAAACGTGAAAAAAAAAAGTTCGTATCGCATTAAGCATACAAAAATCAGCATATTGGTAAAATATAATAATGATAATAAAGATAGATAATATAATATACATTATATATATATATCATCATAATCAATAGCCCACTCGATATCGAGTATGGGGCACCGTTATCTATGCTTTCTAAGATGACTGATAAGTCCAATTTTGATGCTGACGTTTTCGCTTTTTGTTTTCGGCCGCTGTTTCTATTTTCTTTTTGGCGATACCAAGGCCATCATTCACTATACGCTTCCACGTTGCTCGATCCTGACCCAATTCTTCCCAGCTGCTTAGCTCTATACCGCATTCACTGAGTACAAGTCTCATATAATCCCTATACCTCCAGCGAGCATGCCCAATATGCCTTGTACCTAATGTCATTTGGCTGAAGAGTATTTGTTTGGGGAGCCTGGTATTGTTCATCCTTGCTACATGTCCGAGCCACCTCAAATTATTTTTGTAAAGCAGGAGATGGATCGATGTAGCATGTCCTCTTTGTAGCACGGGACAACCGATCTTGCCAGCGTATGTGTAAAATTCTTCGCAAAATACGTTGCTGGAATTGCTCTAATTTTCGTATATTCCTCTTATATGGTGCCCATGTTTCCGAACCATACAGCAATGTTGGTAAGACGATAGATTTGTAAACAGTCAGTTTGATTGGTATCAATATATGTTTATTTCTAAATACTCTTCCATTTAGTTTATTAATTGCAGACGAAGTAGCCTGTATTCTGCTCTGAACTTCGTCGTCTAGGCAGGTCTTGTCATTTAATCGGCTACCAAGGTAGTTGAAATTTTCCACGTATTCTGTCGGTACATCATCTATTTTTAAAACAACTTCGCTCTGTACGTCATTCGTTGGTGAGAGCTGTATTTTCGTTTGCTTCGGGTTTATTGATAAGGCAAATCTTTTGTATACTCTTACTAGTACATCAATAACGTCCTGTAGATCTTATAAGGTGTGTCCCACCACAACATAATCGTCAGCGTATTGCAGGTCGAAAAGTTCCACAGTTGAACACTTCGTACGTGCCTTAAATATACGAATACTAAATAATCCACCATCAAATCGGCACCGCATTTCTACTTTTTCAGTCTGCTGCATCTTGATTATTACGAAGACATATATACTGAAAATAATGATGGAGCCAGAACACATCCTTGCTTTACACCAGAGTTGCTCCTGAACGATTCAGTTTTACAACCTCCATGGATTACTGTATTTCCATTACCTTCATGCAGCAGCGATAGAATTTCTACAAACTTTCTCGTACATCCGGCTTTAGCCATGCAGTTCATTAGCAGCTGTCTATGTACTGTATCGAACGCTTTAATAATATCTATGAATATGACGTACAAATCTGCATTCTGTTCGCGGCATTTTTCCTACAGTTGTCTTAATGAAAATATAGAATCTATAGTTCCGCGACCTAGACGAAAACCATTCTGCGTCTCAGGATAAATAGTTTCGAGTACTGGAGCAATCCGATTCAGCATATTCCTAGCGAATAATTTATCGACCGCCGAAAGCACGTACAGTCACATCTATCCCCTTTGTTTTTAAAGATCGGTATTACGGCTGCTTGCTGAAAGTCTTTAGAAACGGTTTTATCCTTCCATATCGTCATGAATAGCTTATAACATATTTGCACTCTCCAGTTTAAGTATATCGGGCGGTATACCATCCAACCCGGCGGCTTTCCCTGTTTTTATCTGTTTTATTGCTTTCTTCACTTCATCTAGCTTGATATCCTCATCTAAATCTGTGATCGCCGAGAAATTTGGTATTTCATTCAGCACAGACATGTCTACTTTGGTATTGTTATTTAACACTGTTTCGAAGTGATATTTCCATTTGCGTGAGACTTCAGCCTGGTTTCTTAAAGGTAGTTTCACGTATGGCTGCGGACCAAAAACTGTTTTCACCGTCGCAAAAAAAGTCTCTATAGTAGTCCGCATCAGCGTACGATTGAATTGTACGTGCTTTTTTTTCCCACCATTTATTTTTTATATTACGCGTTATTCTTTGAACTTCTGCTTTTATTTTTGAAAACTTTTACTTAAGTTTTATATCGCTTACATTATTTTGCCAGTTAACAAAGGCTTGCCTTTTATGAGCTATAAGCTGGGAAATATCCTCGTCATTTTCATTGAACCAGTCTTGGTGTTTTCGTTTCTTTTTCATGAGAACTTACAATTCTCGATTATCGCATCTTTTATCCGTTTCCACGTTTCATTAACACAATTATTACCATTAGTATTCAATGCAGCAAACGTCTGATCAAGGAGGTTTTTTCAGTAGCTCTTATAGCAGCGATATCAATAGCGTAACATTTAGATAACTTACATCTCTCGATGGACGCTATTGTCCTTACCAGTCTATGATCGGTGGAACACTCAGCATCCCTCATTGCTCTGGTAATACGTATTTCGCTCGCATGCTCCCGTCGTACGATGGCGAAATCTATGCCAATGTTTGGATCTTGGATGCATCCATGTTTCTTTGTATACAGATTTTAATTCGAACAATGTGTTCGTATATATATATATATATATATATATATACTCGTACACAAGAAACGAGACTTATTTGTGACAAAAAATTCGTTTCATTTATCGAAATCCTGAAAGGATTCTGTGTAAAGAAGAATATTATCTTTTTATACTTTAATTTCGATATTTGCGGTTAGTTTTTTATTTTTTTTTAACGATGTTTTTAATTTTCCCGTTTTTGTGTTAATAAAATATTGGCTTGAATTTGTACTAATGCTACCCATCTGGCGGGAGGTGCAAGGCACAGTTCTCCAACAGTTTCCCATATACTTAGCCATTCTAACGTTTCCAGGCGCACGACAAGGACGTGATATGGGACTTTCAACATGTAGTACTTGCGTTGGTTTACTCGGCGTTGAATAATATGCAGCGCCAGTACGGTTGAACAGTAATCGCACTAAAATTCGATATAGAACTAAACGTAACTGTACGCATAATTTCTAGTACAACTAAACCACCCCGGGTGGAATAGTTACCAGTACTAGCAAACATCATGCCGGCTCACATTTGAAGGGAAATTACAACTACTAAAGAGTGGACTAAGTATCTAAATGATCCAAATCCAAGATTTGGAAAGGCCAGAATTCATCGTATGACTGCCAACAAGGGAACCAGACAATAGATCATATCCGGAACGAATGCCCACGAAGAACCCTTCGCGGTGGATGGGAGGATGTTCGAGCAGTATTAAGCACGGCTGTAGCATGGCTACAGAATTTGGATATAGACATTTAAGTTAGTCGTAGACATACAACATCATCATCATCTTTGTGTGATTCAGGATTTATTATATAATCGTCAATGTTTGACGGAGAATAACGATTATTTGTGCCAATTTGAATATCTTAAGTACGAGCTCAATTAGCTGAACTTTTTTGCCCTTACTGCCATCGTTGCATATCTTCAGTACCAGTATCATTATTATAATTACTATCGTTATCGTTACTATTATAGTTATTAATATTAACGGTCTTATCATTATTATTAATACTTTCTTTCTTCTTAGATAAAATATCCATCATCTCAACGCCATTAACAGAAACTCTTCGAGTGGCTTTGTGTTCAGATGCTGTGCGTGTATGCGTGTATGCGTGGTGGAGAATAAAGTATACAATTTAAAACGTTAAAATCAATTTTTTCATATTTTGTCATCGTTAATTTTATTTTTACGTTTAGTACCGCCTTTTAGCTTCGTATTAACTAATTTCTTATTACAACTTAAAATAGTTAATTTACAATGATAATGTTTATATAATTTCAAGTTTGAAAAATATCCTTTTTATGGTCTTCGCGAAATAAGATTAATTTTACAACATATCAATTGTGAAACTACTAAAATAATTTAAAACAATACATCATCTTTTAACGTGTATGTGTGATGTGGAAGAGAATGAAAATAAAATAAGCAATAAAGTTTGAAATATAAATACGTACAGCATAAGATAGAATGAAAATTAAAATATTAAGTTATATATTTCATTTAAATATTGTTTAAGCGAGATTATGAATAATAAGTCTATAAAATATTTAACAGTTACTTTTTTAAATATGCTTTAAATGAATGTAGATTTAAATAACTACTTATAGTGAAAGTAGTACACGCGGTTTTCGTTCTATATAAACGGTTTACTAATTATAGATGATATTTCGCATTATTTACACAGGCGTAACAGAGATTTGAGCGATCATATAAAAGCTCATAAAAAATTCGTCAAATGCCGCAAGTGTCGCATATTATTTAGAAGACGTCTTTTATTGGATTATCACAGAAAAGTGTGTCATCCCAAACGCAGATATGTAATGCGACGTAGAAAAGTTCATTTATCCCGATAATTTTGATGAACATTACTTCATAAACACCGTTGGAGACTTTTTATAAATGCGATCTAATCGTAATTCTCAGCTGATTTTAATGTATGTTGTTAAATTATGTATGTTTCGTATTTTTATATAAAATTTTATATATACTATTTCTTTTTTTTTTATTATTAGAAAATTACTAACCGCGTTTGTTAGAATAGAATCAATCAAGTTTAAGTTGAACTTCATTACGAAAATATTCTTCAGATGAGGTATATAGTGTTTATACTACTATTAAATTTCTTTCTTCCACCACACCAAAAAATTAAAAATAAAATATTATGTTATTGAAACGTGAGGATTACAAGAAAATAGCGAAAAATTTTTCAGAAAATATAAATAGCGTTTTATTAAATACGTGAAGTATAAACATATCGTAAATGCATGTTTAGCATATAGAAATTGTGTTGTTTTAGGTCAGGAGAAGAGAATTCAATCACTTTGTCAGAAGTCGCATGTACAAATCCTGTGGTAGAATTATCAAAAACAAAGTTACGTAATCACTATATTGAAAGACGTTTCTGAGACGGTACCATTATTATAAACCAACTAATAAACCAGTGACGATCACATCCGGTGCACACAATTGAACGTAAATCATTCAACTAGTTAATGATCAATGCAGAAAAAAGTATGTGAATAAGATCGTTTATTCAGTTTCTTGAATACGATTAACTTTAATGCATAATTTAAAATGTATTTGGAATGTTTATTATTCGTTTGGAATATATTTTTTAAAACAAAATTTTATACGGAATATAATTAAAATATAATATTTTTGAAAAAATGTTCGTTTTTTTTTTTATTATTATTTAATATAACTCAAATCACCTAAAGCATGCAAAACATGTATTAATTGTTATACGTGTAACTAAAACCGTTTTGTAACTTATATCTTCGTTATACATGAACACATACTGTTTTTTTTTTTGTTTTTTTTTTGTTTAATTTATTGGTATGATACATCGGATTTTATATTAATAGAATCTAATTATGTATTAATTCCAGTTTCGATAAAATATTCATCAAATCATAGTGTACTTTACATATAATTATACTGAATAAAAATTATAGATTGAAATTTCCGATTTAAATAATTTAAATATAAGTATAATAGTGAATTTAAATTGTTACAGTGAAATTAGTGATATTTTATCGTTTTTTACCTGTCAAATCGAAATACTTTGGTTAAATGAACGATTCGTACGTTTATATGTAAATGAAAATAGAAAATTTAGAATAAATTGCGATTTACTATTTGCATTATTTTTAAAGACAACACGGGATCTGCGAATACGAAACTAGTATATAAGCCAGATTCATTAAGTATAAAGTAAACGGACGTGATGTTTACAAAGGAAATTATATTTTAAAATTGTTTATTATTTTAATATAGGAAAATTCTGCACGAGTGTAAGAATATATGAATTTTTGCGTTATAACATTGCGAGATGAGCCCCATATATCTTCTGGAGCATTCCTAAATACAAAGACTCAAATAAAATCATGTAAATATTTTTATTAATTGATTTGTGGCTATTTTGAGTGTTGAAGTTCGTTGCGATCGAATTTATTTTTAATTGTAATATTTTTGATATCTCGAGAGACTCCCCCCCCCAAAAAAAAAAAAAAAAAAAATCAGTTTTTTCGAAGGTGAAATTTTTAAGTCATAAATATCATTACTTCCTGCTAAAGATTTTGAAATGTGTCATTTATTTTTGTACTCCTCATAAATCGTGCAAGCTCTAATCTTGTTTATACCTTTTATTTTTTGAGTAACCAACTGGCTAAACGGCTAAATTTTGCCATATTTTTCATAAATTCATTAAAATCAAAAAGAAACATTAAAGTAAGAGATAACAAATTAACTTTTTAATACCATCTTGACAATATAATAATGAAAATGGATACTAAATATTGTAAAATGTTACGAGCCTGTAAAAATACATGGGGTTTCAATTACGACTACAGAATTGTATTATACAAATCACTGATTGAAAACACTTTAGCTATTGTTGCACCGTCCTATTAAACCGTCTGAACATTAAAACAATAAAGAAAAAACGCGTACAAATAAAATTTCTAATAAACGCATGTAGAGGATACAAAACAATTTCACACAGCGCATCTGTAATTATTGCTAACGTATTTTCCCCTCAATCTTCTTATGTTCAGTAGGACAATCATGTTTATTATTAAAAACTTTCCGCATCTTAATGAGAAGTTAATAGAACAAACACCGTAATCTCAAAATTTAATCTAAATTCTCACAGTGAAGTCAGAACTAAATATATGTTTTTGCTCCGAAAGCTATAAAAAGACACTATTTACAAACTGACAAAAAAGATGGGAAGAAGATAATACTGGGGAACACACACACACAGCTTAATCCACAATATATTATATAGACACAAAATCAAAATTACTCCTGATTTCTACACTACCCAATTATTAACGGAGCATTATCTATTTCACTTTCATTTAAGTAAGGATAACAAGTGTGAATGTGACACGACATAATATTGTACAATAAAAATAAATTTACCTTACAAGACGAATGTACTGGTCGACAATTACAGTTATTTGCTTTTCATGTACTATACAAGAAATTCCAGGGTTACTAAGGTTTTTTTACTAGCACTGCGAAACATTGATAAAACTTTTCAGTATCAATTATACGTATACGCTGAATATATTTCTGTACGCTTATATGTATGTATGTGTGTTTGTATGATAATATTTATATGTGTATATTGTAGACAATTCTCACATTTATGTATCTGGTACACCTAAATTATAGTATATATAAAAGTTATAAGTGTATGCATATATACTTTCAACGATTGGCAGCGAAACTGGCTCACAGCTCGCGAAAAGGTGTGTACAAGTGGTTACTATATTATTATATATATCATAGAGTATTGAAAAGGGGAGTAGTTCAGTATTGTCAGCATACATAAATTCTGTAGTGCCGGGGCTAATCGGTTAATCGTGTTTGTAGATATTTTATAATATGGGCGCTAGTACACTTCTTTTCGAGATAAGTAATTTTTTTGATTCCTCCATCGACTATATGATACAAAGAATTTTCGACTTTGTAGCATCATTTCCACTACATTGCATAGTTGATAATTCTTAGTCAAGTCATATATATTTTTCTTATTAGTAATCTATGATTAATTATGTCATATGCACAGTTGTTAAATCCACGAAAGCTACTCCGGTAATCGTCTTTAGTTTGATGCAGTTGTCTATATGTTGGGTCAAATTAAGTATTTGACTACAGTAAAGTAATGATATGACTGAAAGTTTTTTTGGATCGTTAGATTCCTTTTCTGATTGTAGCAGTGCAATTACTTTTGTTTTTCTCCAGATTTTTGGTATCCTCAGTAGCCGTATGCATAATCAAATTTAAAAGCCACATTTTTACTTTCGGGCCAAAATATTTAATCTGCTCACCTCATATACCATCTAATCCAGCAGCTTTATTTGATTTTAAAAGGTTGATAGTAGCATTCAGCTCATTTATTCTAAAAGGCACTCCAAGAATTTATTTACATCATTTACCTCGACAGTTGACAGTTTTCTGGCATATAAAAGAAGATAATGTGCAATTTCATTCTCTGTTACTGTTACTGGTTTATTAGTTTCCTTTAGATTATTACTAAGATTTTTCAATATTTTCCATGCTCTACGGCTATTTTGCTTCATGTTCAAGTCTTGAACCATTTTAAACCATTTGTCTCGCCTGGCCACCGCAAATGCTTTAATTAGGTTTTCTCTTGCTGTTATTGTGTCCTTCATTAGTGAATAATTGCTCATATCTATCCATCAACAATTGAGATTCTACTGCTAGCCCACAATTCTCGGTATGTGTCTTTCGGTTCTTGTAAGAATCCGTTACTCGTTACTATTCGATTCCAGTAGTCGAGTACTCCCATCTAATGGCCCCGCGATGCACACGAAATTATTCTATTTTTTCTATTCGAATATATCAAATATCTTGGAAACGTTCATCAATATCACTACCTATAGGATGCGAGCGCTAGTAGATTAATACAGACAGAGAAAATTATTCGATTTCTTTTGTGGCCATGTGATTAGGACTGTCTCGATTATTAAAATATCTCAGAACTATTCATTATCTCTAGTTCAATGTGTTTGAGTGAATTAAATAATTTACCCTTCTTTTAGTTCACAAAATCTACACTGTGTACGTTTTTAGTGCTTCAGTCTACTTTATTTCCTATTTTCAGATTACAATTTTCATTATACATACTGAACTTAAAACTTTTTATTTTTTGTATTATATAAATTATATAAAAATTTGCGTAAAAAGTTTAACAATTTTTTTTAAGTATAAATACAAATAAAACAGAAATAATTTGTTTATAGAGCAGTGGTATTACTAACTTTGTTGTATAGTTGTGAGACATGGCCAATCAGAAACAATCAAATTAAAAAACTTGAAATTTGTCAGGTGAGATTGCTCAGATAAATCTTAAGAATAACATGAAAAGGTTAGATGTCAAATGAAAGAATTTAAAAAATGACAAATTGTAATAAAACAATACTATATTTAACCAAAGCTCGGCTAAGATGGGTTGGTCATGTTATCAGAATGGATAACAATCGCATACCGAAGCGATTATTATATGGTATATTACACACTGGTGAACAATGTTGTGGAAGACCAAAATTAAGATTTAAAGATGTGCTATCAAATTCCATAAAAAAGAACGGTATTAATTCAAAGAAAAATAAGACTTGGGAAGAATGGGCGTGAATAGAACAGAATGCAGAATATTCATCGATGACACAGCAAGATTAGCAGGTGTTTACACCGCCAAAAATCGCACAAAAGGAGGAAGAAGAAACATAGCAGATCAGTATGAATGTGCACACTGCAGTTATAAATCTAATTATAAAATTGGATTAATATCACACATAAGATTCAGACATTGAATTATTTAACAGAAACAGATATCATTAGAAAAGACACTCATACTCGGAAACGAGTGAGTTACAATAATAAAAAAAATATATATATATAAAAGAGAATATATATGTATATATTTTCTTAATTTTCTTATCTTGAAAGTTTAATAACGTCCAACAGGTGAATAGAAAAATAAGTAAGAAAAAAAATAGCGCAGACTAAAAACGCTTTTATTAAAAAAAGAACGCTTATTACGTCGAGAAATATCTCAGCTGTTCGTTAAAACTTTTGTCTGGAGCGTTGCACTGTACTGCTGTGAAATATGGACTTTACGAAAAAAAGAAAGATTAAAACTTCAAGCTTTTGAAGTTTGGTGCTATCGAAGGATGCTGAGAATATCATGGATGGATAAAATCACAAAGAAGGAGGTATTCAAAAGAATAGAAGAACAACCAGAGATAATAAACACGATTGAAAAGGGAAGAAATAGTATGATCGGTCATTAAATCAGACATTGTAAATGGATAAAAAACTTAATAGAAGGAAAAGCAAATGGAAAATTAATAAGGGGAAGATCAAGAACCCGCCATAATAAAAGAACAGAATTATGTGAAGATAAAAGAAACTGCTCTTGCCAAGAAATTATTTATTTAGCTGCAGGTCATGTTGCCCACCAACCTAGCGGTTGAGGAGAAATTATGATGATTATGATATATATATATATATATATATCAGTGGCGGCTGATACATAAAATTTACACGGTTGCACAACCACCAGAAATATTCAGAACAGCACAATAATTGATTATGTAAAAAAATAGTTGAAAGTACTAATTATTTTATGGAGATTAAACAAAATAAGTGAATTTTAAATAATCTTATCACGAATCAACTATGGATGTCAGGTATATTCAACGGCCAGTAAATCTATATTAAGAACATTAGATACAGTTCACCATGCTGGACTTCGATTTATTCTTTCAGTACATCCCTCATCACCATCAAAGAGTTTGTGTGCATTAGCAGGATTCTTTCCACTTACATAGAAAATACCACACTTATCTCTACTTAAGCCGTCTGCTTAGCTACAATAAAACATTTGCATACACCAAAAGATGTACATCCCCTAACCACCTTTTTCCAAATGACCCTATACCAAAGCTTCTTAGAATACTATCAACTTATCACATAAGCTCCATCCCAAAATCAACATTGAATTACAATATAATGATACCTCCTTGGGACCCTTCCGAGACAAAAACCAATTTATCTCTCACACAGTACAATAAATCTACACACCCTACAAATATAAAAGAAATAGTATTAAGCACTCTTCAAAAATACAATTGCACTGAGATTTCCAATTTTCTATAAATTAATAAACGAATTTGTAATTAGGTGCAAATAGTTTAAATGGAAAAATATACATAACGCCCTTAATATTTATTTCAATCAAACGCTTACTTTTACATTCACAAAAGGAAACCATTAAAAAAAAATACAAATAAGACAGAATTTTTTTTTACACTGTACTGGTAACAAGAACCATAAACAACGGTAATCACGATAAATTTGGCATATTAATCTAACGTCTCCATTTGGAAAGTATCCCAGCTCCCTATCTGCATATAGGTCAATCTCTTTACTGAACTCCATTGGTAAAGTGTATGAAAAGGTTATCAATGAAATCCTCTTAAAAGAAGCTGATAGCCTTAATATTTTTCATCAGAACCAGTTTGGCTTCCGGAGAGGATTCTCTACTGAGAATGCCCTCTACAAGCTCGTGTCTGGAGTCAAAATACAACTGACTGCTGGCCATTCTACAGTTGTCATCTCCTTTGAGATCAAGGCAGCTTTCGATAGCTGTAGGTGGTCAGCAATCATTGCTATTTTAAAACAATTTAATATTAACCCTTTCATCATTAACGTAATTATTAATTATTTCCAAAACAGATATGCGATTCTTAACATTAATGACTCTGTCGCCGACAGGAGATTACAGTGTGATGTTCCTCAGGGATCTGTCCTAGGACCCACACTCTGGAATCTTCTCTATTCTCGTGTTCATTTTCAAATAGATAAATTCATTTCTTATACGAACAAATATATTCAGCTTGTCTCCTACGCAGACGACTTATGCATCTCCTTCAGTATTGATTGGCATTATGATTTCAAATTAATTGAAGTTGTATGTCTACAACTGGAATCCATTATTAACAAATTAGGTCTTGCTTTCCCTGCTCCCAAATGTCAATTTATTGTGTTTGGTGACCAGAGAATAGTAAAGAAAGTAGAAGAACTTAGGATAATATCTGGCCAACAAATTCCTCATACTAAACAGTTGAAATATGTAGGTCTCATCTTGGATTATAGACTTACTTTCCTACCACATGTAGAGTATATCCATCGTAAATGTAATGGTGTTTATAATAAACTTAGACGTCTTCAACCTAACACTTTCGATCTGCGATATAGTGAAAGGGTCATCCTTTATAAGGGGCTTATTGAGTCTCTGTATATGTATGGCTCTCTCATATATATCAATAAAAGAACCATTAATCTTGTTAACCGGCAACAGAGGAAATGTTTTTTAAATGTTTGATCTCTATATCGAACCTGCCCCACGTCTGCTGCCAATGTTATCTCTAACATTCTTCCACTGGATCTGCTTGTCACGGGTTCCTCGATCATCTCTGAATACAGGGTGGTTGGGGATATTTCCTGTGTTGGGAGTTTCCAGTTCTTAAATGTTGAAACCTCTAGCTTAGGGAACAATCCTAATATTAAAATTCTAAAAAAAATTCATTAAAAACTCATTATTGCAGCATTGCAAGAGAGGTTGGATAGATGTAAAACTGGAAGGAAGATCTATGTGTTTTTTCCAAAAATTTCTGATCGAATGAAATTGAAAAATTTAAACATTAATTTTTATAATCAGGGCATGGAAAATTTGGTTCATATTTACATAGGTTCCATCTTATAAGTGACCCTTGTTGCACCTTGTGTACCTCTGGTGCCGTCGATGACATTGAACATTTATTATATCACTGCCCTTATTTCTCTGAACTTCGGTCTCAATTCAGAATTAATTCCACAGAACCAATGGTCATTAACAAATCTAATTCCAAAAATCTTCTGTTGTATATAGAGTCTGCCATGTGTAAGAAGTTTAAATCCGGACAATAGTAAATTATTTTTCTTTAACACTTGATTCAAACGTGAAACCGAAACAATAGTGTGGTCTATGCTTCTCAATGACTTCCTACGCATGCACTCCTCACACAATATACACTACACGCTTACACTAGTTTTGTTATATAACTTAAGTTTTTATTATTATTATTTTTTTTTAACCCGTAAGTAACACACTACAAAAAACTTAACTTTAACACATACTTGGGTCACAGTGACCCACCAACTTTTTTTAGTAATTTCACTAATTAAAAAAATTAAAAAATGAGAGATATTGGTGCAGAGCATATTTATAAACATAATAGTTTAAGGAATAACTTTTACAACATTAATTATTAAACTTAATATAAAATTACAAGAATATAAAAATAGTCATGAAAAAATGTTTCTTTTTGAAAAATGCTTTTATTTTAAGCAGTTTTAAAATCACATATCAAATTACAAAATTATAAAAATGATGGAAATTAATGTTGGCACAATAATAAATAGAAAAACCCAAAAAATATAATATTTACAATAATAGGGGGAAAAATGTCGGACCAAACTTTTTACAAAAAATACAGAAATTTCACCCAATATTTATTTTCAGTTTTTATAATTACAACAAATCGTCAGCGCATTTTGGACAAATCACTTGGACGCACTCGCCACAAAGAACTGCAGAACATTTACGACATGTTTTGTTTCCTTTTCTGTCTCTTTTAGCCGGGCAAACAGAACATCTTTTTCTCTTTGAAGTTGACGGTGTTGATGCTGCAGCTTCCTGTATAGGCTGAATATTTTTTTTTTCATCTATATTTATAATTTTATAAATAATGTCCCTTATGTTTTGTTGTAAGGTTGGTGCTAATAATCGTCTACGCATATCTAGTCTCATTAAAAAATTTCGACGATCCATATTCTTGCACTCGATGCTGGCTATTTGAGACATTATAATATGAACGTTGACTCCTGCTACGTCTAAAATAGCATAAAATAAGGCTAATGGCCAACGTCTTGAGCGTCTACCTGTAGCATAGATGCTACATTTTTCGTCAAGCGCGTCAACACCGCCTTTAGTCTCATTATAGAACAATATTATTTCCGGTTTACCTGATTCTACGTCTATCGAATTTGTATGATGCATTGTAGAGACCAAGTTGACAACTTTATTACGTTTTGGAACATATGAAACCAAAGTATGTCGTCCGGCAAAACCGAATAATGATGAACCGACTGTTCTATTCTTGCTGCTTGTAAAATGATTTGGCAGTTCCACTTTGTTCCTTTTTATGGTTCCTACATATGTTAAACCCATTTTTATTAACTCGTCTATCAGCTGGATCGAGGTGAACCAGTAATGTTTCGATTAGTATTTTTAATCGATTCTGCTAGACGCAAAACAACTGAAGTGGGTATCAGCAGTTCGTTCCTAGGTCTTGGTTTTATAACTGACCGGCCAGAATATATTTCTGCATTTATACAATAATGCATTTTTGCGTCGTTTAATATAAATATCTTTATTCCATATTTCTTTGGCTTAGATGGTATGTACATTTTAAAAGGATACTTTTCAATCTGTTAAAACAATTTATTATTATGTACATATGTACATACATATTCTCATATATATACACACATATTTCATAAACAACACACATATATATAAATATATACATAAACTTGCACAACATACAAACGTTTATCGTTCTCTATCTCTCTACAAATATATTGGATATATGTATATAAAGAAAAATAAATATGTAAGTGAAATGTATATTATATAATTTATAATAACAAACATCACTTTACAAACTACATATGAGGTTAAAGAATAAGATACAATATATAATACACTGTAATTTTTATTGTTATAAACTAAATATATAAAAAAATAAGGATAAAACAGGTACATATATATATATATATATATATAAAAGTGAAAGTTAAAAATCTTACAAATAAATTAGTAAAAACATTTTTTTATATGTAAAATATGCAATTATTTATGAAACTCATAAAAACAATTCCGTTTCCTCATTAGACACAAATGTACTTTACATTTCATACAAAAAATATGTGTTTTATTTTTGCAGTTCTGCATTTTACATTTTGTCTCACTATCCTTGTCATCCCATCGTGGATAGTGTTGTTCACCATCACAACGCATTTGTGGAATCGGTTGTACTTCAAAAGTACTAGAAGGTCCCGATAATGGTACTTCAGTCATGCTTGGTCTTCCTCGTTTTGTAGGTATATGTGGATATATGAAATCTTCAGCTACACGTTGCCTGAAATTTTATCTATATTTTATATCTATATTTTCAACATCTGAAATAAAATTGAAAACAAGAATTAATTTCAATATTCACACATAAGGGCAAATATGTACATATTAATTTTATCCTACAGTATAATTATATTGTATTTTCAGTAAAAACTACAAACAAAAAACGTATATAAGAAATTTATACATTTACCTTCATCAAAAAGCGCCTGTTCATCATTATAATCATCATCAGAAACTGATCCAATCACCCATGTATTGTCATCCATTAATATCCTATAGATTTCATCTTCCTCAAGAGCCATTGTATCTAAAATATTATTTATTATTAGAACAATTGCAACGATTTGTAAAGAAAATCGTGTTTCGGAAATGAAAGTAAATCGGATGTATTGAAAATTCTAACTTCTTTAGATATGGCAATAGTTTCATATTATTTACTCTATCTAGACTAGTTAAAATTACATTAGTACTTCTTTAAATATTTTTTTGACATGCAAATTGTACATTTCATCTGTATGCTGAGAAATATTTCAATCAAAATGTGATATGTTTTCTATTTTTCACTCCACGAGTTAGATTTGTGCGAAATTTCGGACACGAGTTTTTAAAGTAAATAATATAGGACTTTTACTTACCAAATAAATAAATTTCTTCTTCAATGATAATTAAAACACTAAGTAATCTTTCAGTGAATCTGTCCGAAATATCGTACATGAACTTTAATGTTAATAAATAATTTTTTTTAGCTTTGTATAGTATCTAACACATAATTTATGGTCTATGTGTATTTGTAAAATATGCAAAATATCGTACAAAATCATTTTATGTTGAAAAAACTCGAACATATTATATTTATTAACATTAAAGTTATTTCGGACAGATTTAAGTAAATCTTAGTAATCATGATATAAGCAAATATACATAAAAATAAATATATTATTAAGTAAATATTTTAAATAAATTTCCTGCACCAGAAAAGATGTATTTCTATAAAAATTCTGATTATTCGTAGTAATTTAGATGATTTCTTTATAAACAGATTTTTATAAAGTTTCACTAACACGATTATAATACATATCGAAATGTTATCATCATCGATTACAATTCCAATCAAAACATCATATAAATTGTAAATTGTTTATATTTTTTATGCATACTGTGGTTATAGTTTTACATTATGAATGGTAGAAGAAAAATTACAAGTTGTTGTTTTACTTCAATCGTAATTTGCATATAAATACGTGAATCAACCGTGTATATCATATATTAAACTGTCGTACACGGATGACGGAGGTACTGTGTTTTATTGCACATAATTTATTAATTTTTCTAAAATATATACACTGACCATGTAAGTATATGGTTATTTTATAAACTATTTCGGTAGTAATTAATTTTCATTAATCATATTAATTCAATATAAATGTAATATATCCATGGGTATGCGGCATAGCTATCATAATATGTCTATTTCATAATGATGTGACTACAATTTTATATATATATATATATATATATATATATATAATTAACAAAACAAAGTTAATCATTATAAAAATTATTTTATTAACGCAAAGCCTTTCGACAATCACGTCATTTTCAAGCATATAAAAAAACGTTACTATATAATAAAATATTTTGATGTGAAGGGCATTTTCATAAAGTTCTAATGCCAACATTATCGACTTTTTTTTTTTAATCAAACTAAAAATATATAAAATTTAAATAGTGAATTTTTGTAGGTCAGACGAAAATTCGGCAGAAGAAATGAAGAATAACAATTTTATTAAAGTTGCCTGTTTATTAACGTTAACCATACAAAATGCTGCACTGGCCATTAGTATGCGATATTCACGTACCCGGTTTGGCGACATGTTTATTTCTTCAACGGCTGTTATAATTACCGAAATTGTTAAGTTGGCAGCCAGTATGTTTTTTGTATATTATTATGAGTCGGTAGATATACGTAATTGTTTAAAAATTATATATAACACTGTTGTTCAACGTCCGCGAGATACGTTTATAGTTTCTGTGCCTTCTATGGCCTATGTACTACAGAATAATTTGCTCTACGTTTCAGCTAGTCATTTAGATGCTGCTACTCAGCAAGTAACGTATCAGTTAAAAATATTGACAACAGCTATGTTCACCGTATGCATGTTACATCGCAAACTTTATACGCGTCAGTGGTGTGCTTTATTACTGCTGGTCTTGGGAGTTGCTCTTGTTCAACTTTCTGACGTAAAAGACAATGCTCTTGTGAAATCTACAAATCAAAATAAAATGATCGGCATTATTGCTGCTTTATGTGCTTGTTGTATCAGTGGTTTTGCCGGTGTATTTTTTGAAAAAATCCTAAAAGGATCTGATATTTCCGTTTGGTTACGGAATGTACAATTAAGCACTTTTTCAATACCGGCTGCTATCTTACATTGCATTGTGAATGATTGGAATGATGTCTATAATAACGGATTTTTTTATGGTTACGATTTATTTATCGCTTATTTAATATTTCTACAAGCATTCGGTGGTCTTATTGTAGCCTTAGTTGTGAAGTACGCTGATAATATTCTAAAAGGTTTTGCAACATCATTAGCAATTTTATGTTCCTGCGTTTTTTCTATATACTTTTTCGATTTTCAGATAAATTTACAGTTTGTTTGTGGCGCTTCCGTTGTAATCATGTCTGTATTTTTATATACAAAATTACCTACCTCCGTACCTAAATCTACCAGTAGTGAAAAAGTATAATAAAAAGATCGTAACAAATTAAACATATACAAAAACGGTTTTAAAGTAACATTTAAGTGACGATGGTGATAATTAGGCATGTATTTGTGCACCTGTGGCAAAACAATACACTACTATTTTTAAAATTATTTAACAATTTCTTTTTCGAGTGCTATATACATTTTAAATTTTTTTCCTTCGCATCTATTTTGTTTTCTGAGTTTGTATACTTTGTGTGAGGTGTTGTAAAAAACAAACTTTTTCAAATGTTCTATTGTTTAAACAGATTCATTTGTGAATTTAATAACTAATATTGTCAGTATTATGCTTTTACCCTTTATTATTTTGTTGACGATAATTTTGCAGTTAAATTGATCAGTGGGGCAGGACATCTGAGGATGATAAATGCTAGATGTTTAAAAAACAGTTTAATAGAGTAAAAATGTTAGCTAGAATCTACAAATACGTTTTAAATGACACACATATACATGTATATAATTTTTTGTCGGTGATTTCATTGTACATTATTTTCGTGTACGAAATGGGTCAGGTGTATTAAACACAAATTACATAAAACTTATATATTAAACATTTGTTTCGAAAATGGATTTTTTGTCATGCAAGAAAACTTGTGAATATTGATGAAACAACACTTAATAATTCTGTAGGAATATATGTTTTTGACGCTTGAAAATTTTCCTACTTGTATCACATATCGGCTCTATATAGATTAATATTTTTATATCATCATATTAATCAAGCTAATATAGTTTTATGATTGTTTCTTACGTATTGATGAATTATATGTGTGTGTGTATGTGACACCTTCAAGCCTCATATTTTACGATTTTTAAATTTTAGCTGTTAAGATTCAAATCTTAAAATCATATTGTCTTCTTATATATGTGGTAATGTACCATTTTACTTAATCTCCTTCGTCATATTTAAATTTTTTGTACGTGCGTTATTACTTACCATTTTCACCTTAGTCTCTTCATTAGTGATATATATATATGTGTGTGTGTGTATGTATATGACACCTTCAAGGCTCATTTTGTACGATTTTTAAATTTTAACTGTTAAGATTCAAATCTTAAAATCATCTTGTCTTCTTATATATGTGGTAATGTACTATTTTACTTAATTTCCTTCGTTATATTTAAATTTTTTGTACGTGCGTTATTACTTATATATATATATATATATATAAGAATGTGTGCATTGAGAGTCTTAATATAATAATGTACCGTAATGTACATTAGTTTTTTTTTAGTCAATTTAAACTACAAAATCCTTATTTTTTTTGTTATACCTGTTTTTGTTTGTATGTATGAACAAAAATGTTTATATTTTTCGATCATTCACAGTGCTTGACAGAGAAATTGATCATTTAAAAAAAAAAACATTATTTTAACTTTTGATCATTTTTTAAAAAAAAAAAAACGTTATTTAAACTTATACGAGCGGCACATTATAATTTTTCATATTTATTTTCTGATTTACTGAAATTAATGCGTTTAAACATAATTAATTTTTATTAATCACACATGTAAAAACTCGATAATTTATACAGCCATTGTAGTACTTGTACTGATTACCTCATAGTTACAAGTTTATTTTTTGTTTCTGAATGAAATTTTACATACAATAAATTATAGCATTATTCCTTGTAATAATTAGGTTAATTTTATTCACCATTCTTTACTTGCTTCATAGTTTATTGTTATCATAACTTCTCCGTTACTTGTTGGCTTTGCTGCATATTTTGTATAAATGTTATACCTCAACAAAAAATGTATATATATTTTTATTCTTTACTTTGATGGAAGAAGATATTTTGTCGTTAAACTATACAGCAACCATTTTAACAATGGTGAACAAATAATAATACTTAAATTTAGAAACTTGGATTGAATTACGTTGAACACATCCTTCTTTCTGAAATTCTTTAGTAACATTACTTGAATTATTATTTATAACACGTTCGAAGCTACAAATGATCAAATGTAACGGCGATGTTCGATAGTCAAAACTGTTTTCCGAGGTGTATTATACTGAAGCCTGTTCATATTATGTAAATATCACTAAAATATTTCATTAGACATAGTTTAAACTGTGTATCTCTACTCTCGTATTCCAGCTATTATTTTATTTTTGATCATACACTGTATTGATTTTTTTTATTTTTGTATATGATGTATCTTCTTCTGTGGTCGTAATTCCCTAAAGGAATGTCGTGGCCATTACACTACAGCCTCTTCAATTTCTTTCCGTCACTCTGTTCGATTTGCAGCCACTCGTCTACAATCTGCAATTGATTTCTTTAAAACGTTCCGGATGATATCTGTCTGTCTGGTGTTTACCGTGCCGCGTGGACGAGTCCTTTGCATTCTTCCAACAATTATTTCTCGCAGCATCGAATATTCGCTGCGCATGATATGACCGAAAAAACGCAACATCCTTAAGTAAATATTATTAGATATCGTGCACCTAACATCAAGTTTAAAATGGAGACGTTCGTTCGCTTTGCTGTCCATGGTATTCGTAGCATACGTCACCACGCTCACATTTCGAAGCTATTGATTCGTTGTTTGTCCTTTGCTCTCACCGTCCAAATCTCTGACGCGTATGTAAATACTGGAAAAACCAAACAACGTACTAACTCCTTTACCGCGTTTGTGACAGATATATCGCGCCATATTCTGTTTAATCTGCTCATGGCGTTCCGGGCCAGCTGACTATGACATTTTATCTCACTTGTTGAAGAACCGCTATCTTCAACAAGATGTATATCTTCGATAATGTATTCTTTGAATATATTATGTTGAATTTTTATTATTAACGTGAAAAGAAGTGATAGTTCAAAGCTTTAACGACGTTACCGGATACGTATCTTTTGCGAAATAATTCAATTTATCTTACGAAATTTGCTTTGTGTTACGTAGCACAATTTGTGTATTTGAAAATTCTATTTAACTAAATGTGACAAAACCCATTCTTGCACTTTTGAATGACTAGGATAAAAAACAGTGAAATAGAAAAGGCATAAGTTAAGTAGAACTGAGGGAACCTTGAAATTACATATTTTTTCGTAATCAATTTATAAAACACCTTTTAGCAATTTCATGTTATTTTGCAAGACTGTTCATATGAGAGCTCTATCATTTCCTCCTTTAATCCGATGCTATTTCTAATTGATAATAAACAATTAAACAATAAGCCTGTTACCGGCCACAAAGAATACGTTACAAATATTTTTGTTAATTTAATATACCAATTTTAATATACGCGTACATTATTGGTCACAACAATATTTCATAATGAATATAGAATATGAAATACGAATACATGTATGAAAACATAGGGCTGTTGGGTGTTTCGAAAATGTCAATTTAAAAAGGTTTGGAATTAGTGTCGAAGCAAAATTATTTATAGGTATGTAACAAGTATTACAGAAGGAGATTCATTTTTATTCCTAAAATTAGTTATTTTCATTAAACGTATATAATAGTCCGATTAATAGGTGTTTGATAATTAGTTTCATACATTTTCATGTGTTGTTAGGTTCCCATAATATATTTTCACAGTATATAAATGAACTATTGTGTGTGTGTGTGTGTGCGTATTCTTATACTTTTACGTTATTTTGTTGTTAATATTTGTAATAGATACTACTTATTATTTGCCAACATCTATGTATTATTTGTTATTTACGAACCCTTTTTTTTCTTTTAAAATAGATTTTATAATAGTTTCGTTAAAAAATGTATATGCTGTGTGCCATAACATTTATGTTTGAATCTCGTCGTTCGTGAACAGTATTTATATATATATATATATATATATATATATATATATATATATATATATATATATAATCAATTTTTGTACTACCCCAACTGGTGAAATACATTTTTTTTGTATTATATTTTGTTAATTTAGTTTTTATTTTAATTTATTTAAAGATTGTTGATAATATCACTTTTCAAAGGTGATACTCATTGTCAGAAAAATGTTTCACGTTACAAGTGTCCGAAAAATATTTTTTATTTGTTAACAATGATGTATTATCATGACATCACATTCTATTAGTAAATTAGTATAATAATTGTATGTTAGTGGTTTGATTAATTAATAAATACTATAGATAACCTCATTCATTTAATGTTTCTTCAAATAAAATATATTTCGTTATGCATGAACGATAAAAGGTAGTTCGCGTTATAAGTGTTTCCAGAATTTTTCAGAATAAGCTTCAATTACGAGTAACTAATCAGTATTAATAAATAATGTGTCGAAATTGGTATAGTTTTTTGCTTAGAATATATTCTGTTATTTGTTAGGTATTTCACCTACAAACTAAAAGCGTAATTCAGCATAAAGAACTGTAGTTCACGATTAGTAGAAAGTTCAAACTGAAATCAACTTAGAACCTGCTCTGTAAAAATTAATTTTTTTCTCATGACTTTAATTTTAACACTTCTAAAAGTTACAACGTTTATGTAAATTTATTTTAGTATTACTTTAAGTCACATTCAAAAAAACACTGGGACCAGAGATGTCATGATTTAATATCATTTGAGGAAGAACTGAAAAATAATAAATTAGACCACTTTCTTAACGCGTTCTTTTGAATTTGATGTAAACGATGATTTATTTTGCCGTCGGACGTTAATGATATTGACCCTACTAACCTGGTATGTAATGACGTCGTACATATATTAAATTTAAACTACCTATCGACATAGTTTCAGTACAAATATTAGATGGATACTAAGTGAATATTGTAAACTTAGTTTCGTTGAATGTGTACATTTTTTTGCAGCACCGCGTGATGAAGAAAAATTCACGTTGTTAAAATAAATAGTTTTAATTCCGAAAAGTTTATTACTGTTATGAAAACTTAAACACACGCTGAAAAGACGATAAAATTAAATTGGATCTGAAATGAGGTTTTGTTGCATGTGAATTATTTATTTTGAAAAAGTTGTTTGATATTCAACTTCATTTTCAAACGTTACAACGAATTGTTTGTTTATTAAAATTTTGATTTTTTTTTAAAATAATTACTAATTTTGTAGTAGCTTATTTAAATGTTTATAGTATGCCGCGCCCTTGATATTGTTTACATAATTTAAAAATAAAAATAAAAAAGAAAAGAATTAAACTATTTAAATGATAAATAGTTTGTTTGAGCGCGTTATTGAGAAATATGGATGTGTTACGGATTAATAAAATATGACATAACAGTTTCGTCATTTTTAATGTTTATTGCGTAATCAAAGTAATAACTGTTATTATCGAGTCAATTGCGTCGTAATGTACAATAACACCGATCAGTTAGCATAATTGAACCATCTGTGAATGTAATTACATCGTTAATCTAGATTGTATACGTATATTCTTTTATATAAAACATTTTTTTTTTTTGCTAATAAAATATTTGTTCAATAAAAAAACGATCTAATAATGAAGTCGTTTGGTTTTTATATTTTACTTAAATAAGTGGGCCGTGGACTAATTATAACATCGATAAAATATGATGCGTATTGTAATTTTTAAAACGATTTCTTTTTTTTTATTAACACCATTCTAATCAGTATTAACTGACCACAGTTGGCGAAGTTAATAAATTAGTGACAATTAATTTATTCCTAAAGTATATAATGAAATATTCATCACTCTCAATAGATTGAGTAGGACAGATAAACATGAATGATCTACTGAGAGAAAAAAAAGAAGTTGAAATGTATGAAATAGTTATAAAGAAAAAAACAAGGAACTAATGATTTCTATCAATCGCTGAACTGTAGTTATAAGATTAACCAAAAGTGTACGGTCCAAAGCTAGCCTTTTTATCGGATTACTAGGTAACGATGGCTGCTGCATACTCGTAATATTACTGTTGGAGCTGGTTCACAACTAGTTGAAAAATTTGTTATAACGTCTGACGCGGTAATCTTATACATATTGGTCAGCATGGAAATAGTTGGGGGCTGACATGTTTGCTGTATATAATAAATAGAGTGGAAGTCTAAGCATACTTCCCTGCGTAACTGAAGCTCTAAGATCATACCTCTTAGAGATGGCAGAATTTATCTTGACTTAAAATGAGCGATTTGATAAGAATGCAGAGATCGCTGGGCATAATACTTTTCAGTTTAAATAAGAGTCCAAGATGCCATTCGCGATCAAAAGCTTTTTTCATGTCTAGGAAAAGCCCAATAGTACTGCCGTATCTTAGATACAGTGCTCAGCAGTCTAATTTGTATGTAAGATGCATGAACGGCTGCATTTTCTTTTGGGTTATAACGATAACAGATTTTTTTCAAATTTGTGGATAATGACCTGTACAAAGTAAGGAATTGAAAATGCCAGTTAGTAGGTATAATTTTTTTAGCATATCAACGGTTACCATAATTTGCTTGGTGCTTTTCTGTTAGCTTATTTGGCGATTTGACACTGTACCAATATAGGAGATATATGTTTTGTTGGAAGTGACAACTGAAAAGGGGGACTACAGAAAGTCTTGAAAAGAAATACATTTGTCGTTAAAAGTGATCTTTAAAACAAAAGATAAAAAAGTTACAGAAAATAATACAAAAAATCACGATAATGATGAGTTTCGAATAACATATGAAATATGATAAGAATTTATAACACCCGGACTAAGTGCCTAGTATGGACAAAAAGGATTTAAAAGTATTTAGAGAAAAAATTTGATTGATATGCACAAAGATTAAAGTTGTTCGTAAGATAATCAATTCAAACACGATTGATGTAAATAAAAATAATTTTATTTGTATCTACACAATATATATACACGCGTTTTCCGATTATCCAGTGTTTTCAGCGTTCATTTTTATCGTTTTCTGATAAGAAGAGTCTGTGGTCGTCTCACACTTCATACGTGTCTTTTATTTCAGTCGATACACGATATTTATCTCTCATTAATTCTCAACTTGCTTACGTGCTGCGAGCTCTCACCTCACATGCGCGGATCCATTCATTATCGCGATCGGTCTAGTTATCTAATTCGACTACCATGAAGAGCGTTATCAATCAAAAAGTTAAGTGCTCCTCTGTAGGCAGTGATTTCTCTAACAATATATTATACAATCATTAAAAATTGTAAAAGATTCGGTCACCTATTGGCAGGTGGTACCTATAAGAAAAATAAAACGACTTCATACACCGGTCCAGTCTCCAAAAATAGAAACCAACCGCACAAACAGGTTCTAACCTTTAACCACCCTATCCAATCCTGATGATACAAGCAGCAAAAATAACTCCAATGCCATTCCTAAACCAACTACTATTTATAATAAAGGAGTGGTAGAGTACAATAATATGATTCTGGAGATAACTACTACTATATCTAAAGAAGAATTTGAAACAAAATCTCTGGCGAATAACAAAGTTAAAATAATGACTAAAACTATCGAGGCTTACAGAGTACTACGGAAACATCTTAGAGACAAAAATATTTTCCAATAACCCACTAGATAAAAACGTTCAAAATCGTCATCAGAGGCCTACATCACTCAATAAGCACAACGGAAATGACTGAAAAATTGGCTGCGATCGGCCATAAGGTTAGACATGCCGTAAACATCAAACATAGAATCACAAAAAATCTGTTGCCATTGTTTTTTGTCGATATGGAATCCCCACAGAAAAACAAATACAATACCTCAGTGTATACGCTGCCAGCAATACAGCCACACAAAGAACTACTATTTTAGACTCTATGTATGTGTTAAGTGTGGTGGAGCACAGCACTCTAGGCTCTGTTAAGAAAATGGGAAATCCCAGCTATATGTGCACTAAGCGATAGCAATCACCCAGTTAATTACAAAGGGTGTGAGTTGTACAAGAACCTCATTAATAAAAATGTAAGAGCCGACAGAAAGGAGCAATCCAAAAGACAAATAGTAGAATATAAAAATCTAATTAGCGGAGTAGCTCCACAAGTGGATCCAATTCACTCGTAATAGACTTCTTCCTCAAACAAAAAGACCTATACATAATTAGATACAATAATTTCGGAATAACCGCGTACAAAATGATTTATTAATAAAATGATATATTAACAAACCCGAGTTTACATTTCAAGCAACATGCCATGCTCATAATCAGAACTAAACTAAATTAAACCAACACCGATATAAGTGGCTAATCATTTTGGTTATCATATGAGACACATCGACATAGAAATCGGTTTTTTGAATAGTGATTTGAAAGAAGAAACGTATTTAAGACCTCCAAGTGGAATTGACATTGGAAGTAATATATTAAAATTGCATAAAGCTCTGCACGGTTTGAAACAAGCATCTAGGAGTTGGTATAATAAGTTAAATAAATGTCTAATGAATCTGAAATTTACAAAATCAAAGTATGAAGTATGTTTATATAAACATAAAGATAAAAAATTATTTATATTAGTTTATGTCGATGATTTATTGATTGTTGGAGAAAATAAAACAGATTTTGCTGAATTAATAATTAAAATAAAGAACCATTTTACTATTAAAAATTTTGGTTCAGTAAATAAATTTTTAGGAGTTAACATTAAACAGATAAATTATGTACCTATAATGGACCAGGAGGAGTTAAAAGATTTTAATTTAGAACACGCAAAAGCACAACGTACGCCAATAGAGAAAGACTTGACATTTACAGATGAAAATCAAAATAATGACAAAATAAAGCAAAAACTATCAGAAATTATTAGGTGTACTAGCACATATGATGCAGACTAGTAGACCTGATATCAGCTGCGCTATAAATGTATTATAAGCACTATTAAAATAAACGTTGAATAGGGATATCTAAATATTCGAACTATTCCGGATTCAAGAAAATTGATACATATCATTAATACGGATTAATTTCTGGTTCGGAATGATGTAAAACAGAACGGCGCATGCGTGGTTTTGATTTCGTTCCTTAACGATCTTCATGGGTTTTTAGTTACCACTATTTATTACATTTACAGTTACACTACACAACACATTCACACTGACTTATTTCAAAATGTAGCACGTTGTTACGGTTTGAGTGGTGCGGCACACACTCCCACGAATTCGTGTCGGCCCGATGATCTAGTCGGACGTCCGAATAACTTATTTTTAATCCGGAATAAAATGATACGAATTAAATTTTAATATGAAATAAAATAATACCTACGTAAAATGATGGATGAATTAAGTCGATACTATTCGGCTGGGTTCGGTCATTTTCGTCTAATTTCAGTTTTAATCTCGCACTCGCATATTCCAATTGATTACTACCCACTTTTTCAAGATTGTTTTTAACTATGTATTTGTATTAGCCATCATTAGGTAAAAGTGAAAAGCAGTGAACAAAAACTGCTACACTTAACGTTACGTATCCCGTCCAAAACTAAGTTAATTATAAAAAAATTATATAAAAAATGAGTGTTGCTTACAATGCGACGCGCTGTACACCTCCATATAAATAATAAATATAATATCCATGGGTTATAATATGTACAATTAATATTACATATTTATTGTTTCGTATTTGGTAATATACATACGTATGTAATTACTTTTTGACTCAATATAGTTTATGTAGGTGGCGTTTTAAAATTGATAAATAAAATGGATAAATTTTTGTACACGCATAACAATCAGAACAAATGAACACGAACAAAAATCAAATATGACAATAAATAAAAATAGTTTTTATAACAAAAATAATAATTTAATAATGATTTTTAAAACTATTTTCGCGGTCGATATTCATAATTGGATACAGTAATTTGGAATAACCGCTTACAAAAAGTATTAATAAAAGTAAAACGATATACTAATAAACCCGAGTAACTCGAGTTTATTAATAATTTAATAACATTTTATAAATTTAAAAAAAATGTATATGGAAAGTAAAATTAAAACAGAAATAAAAGTTAGTTTTCGAAATGAAGTAAAATAAAAATACCATGAGACATGAACATATATTTATAAAGCATTATTCAAAAATAAAATTGCAAATTTTTTGGAGACAGTCTATTTCTTTTAACATTTATAACCTGTCCTGCTTTAGAAGACAGCCTTTCGCTAGGAACTGCTGGTGTACATAAGTATTTAACATGTAATTTATACAATTCGGGCATCATAAATTTATGCATTTCCCAAAAGTCTAATGAATTGCTACTTACATTTGATTTTTCTAGGTGTTGTCAAATACAAAGAGTAGCTGTTGTAGCAGGTGTTATTTGTTTTCACTTCTTTTAACTTTTGATCAAAAAGTGCCCAAAGTGATTGTGGATTTATCGAATTGATTCCGTTATCTTGTGTATTTTCTTCTACAGTAATGCTGAAAGAAAGAATCATTGTAGTAATTTCGTCACTGATCCATTTTTCTACATTGTTTGCACTTTCGATTAATCCAAAAGCCGTTTTTTTACGCCTCGAATTCAAAAATGTGCTCGTAGCAGCAATTTTATTAACTTCAAAAATTCCCTAAACGTGAATGTAATTTACCTTCATTAATAAAATAACAGGTAACTGATAAATATGATATATTACTGTCAGATTGCCATACATCCGAAGTAAGTGGTACATTTTTAACATTATTTATTAGTGTTTTTAATTTAGAAACTTCCTCCAAATAAAGCTGAGGTAGAAGATTATTTGATACATGTCGACTAGGTACAAAGTAAAGAGAGTTCAAACTTTTTGTATACTCTAAAAATCTTGAATTTTCAACAATTGACAAAGGTTGAAAACCTTTAATAATTAAATTTAATAAACTTGATGTTATTTTATTTTTTTGTTGATCTGAGAGATCATTATTCTTTCCAGGGTATAATTTTAATTGACTTACCTGCGACATTTTAGGTAAATTTGGAATATTTTTACCAGATGTTTTTTTAGATATATTATCATTTGACAAGACTGTACGTGTTCCATTGAAATCTGGAATTTCTGATACAACTGGTTCATTGTCCATCTGGGAATTTTCTAAAACTACATTTTTCTGGTTGATCAGTCGAATCATCTTCCTCTGGATTATTTCTTTTCAGGTATGATTCATACCGAATGGGATGTTTTTTTAAAATATGTTGTTTTAAGTTCCCTGTACTTCCAACAAATTTTAACTCTTGTTTACACACACTGCATTTTGTAATCATTTTACCTGCATTTTTTGTAAAAAATGACCAAACGAAAGATATTTTTGCAGGAGTTATAATTTAAAATTACACTTTATATATATATCCTAATGGGTTAAAAAAATCGATATCATTATAATAATATGAAAAGAAACTAAATAAAAAACAATTTCAATCTTTAATTAATAACGCGAAATAATTATATACATGTAGAATAATCCACGATAAACGACAACACGACCCGACGACGGCGATGACTACATGATACGCCTTCGTCAAACAAGTGTAAAATTAAAATTGAAAATCAATGACAAATACAAAGTAGAATACATTCGCATTTCCAGATTCAGACACAATATTTGATTAAGAAACTGGAGTAGTGTCGAGGGTTGTTTAGGCATTATATATATGTGTGTGTGTGTATGTTTGTAAAATAAAAATACAGAATCATTTCACAACTAGCTGTTTCATGTAGGCCAGTTCTTCAACTAGGAATACTAGGATACTGTTAAGCTTGATAACCACTACTATGGCATACATTTACCTTTATACAAATATACAGTTACAGAAGTGAAGTGCCAGTAATATAAAAATCTCTACATAGTACATACATAGCATAGTACATTGTGTGATCATGCGAACGACAACGAGAGTTGTATCGTGTAATGTAATGTTTTTGGTTTGTGGCCTGGGTAAATATTTATACGCCGTATAACACATCTCGCGCAGCTTCGTTCTGTTGTGTGCATGCGCATAATCACGCCATTCGTCGTCCGAATTCCGAATACGTATTCATATTCACATTTTTAATACAAATTAAATTCTAATCCCAAATAAAGTAATACGTAACGTATTATACGTATTTACTATTTAGAATATGATATTGATACGGAACGGACTACGGACGACGGATCGACGGATGTTGACAGAATTAGAATTGTTGAAACCCCGCTATCATTATACCTACAGAATACTACAGCCTTTTCGGCTGGAATCGGTCATTTACGTGCAATGTCGGCTTTAATCTCACACCCATGTTCCACACTACAATAGTTTTTCTCCTGTCTACTTTTATTTTTAACTTTAACAGTGTAACTTAACATGCAACAGCATAAAAAATATTTACTCGCACTAATAATACTGTAAAACAGCTGACGATATAGATTAATTAATCCGCGTATTAATAATCCGGATATTACATTAATCTGAATCTGTATAGTTCGAATATCAAATTAATCCGAATATTCACAACACTAAGCCTAGCAGCTACAAATTCAATAACAAGCAAGACAGAGACAGACTATGAAAGTTACTAAAGTATTTAAAAGACCGATTTAATCTCAATGTCGATAAATGAATTGCAATTCTATATCGAGAATTCCAATATCAATTGCGTCGCCGTCGCCGTGAAAAGGTATTCTATCGTGGACGATAAAATAGATTACCGATTTATTTTTATAAAATTGGTATAAATGGCATAAATCAAATAGTAAAATTACCAATTATTCATGGAAATTATCTTTCTACATAAAAATCATTTCATACTACATTTCTCCATTTCAAATATGCATTGCGCAAATGGAATAATTAATATAATTATAAAAAATGTAATTCATAAATATGAACATTTTATAGATTAAATAAATAAATGTTTAACTACTATAAAAATAATTAGCTGAATATAACTAGCTACTAACAACTTTTACATAAATTACCTCTGAAATTGTTAAAAATTGTCTGTTGTGACGTGATTACTAACTGTGAATTGTTGAAATGATTACGTACGTATGCATCTAGATCACATGCTAGTATAGGCAAGTGGTTTATGTATAAAGTCAAATTGAAACCACCGCTTCAAATTTATGTTCCAACTTTCTTCAGTTTTTTTGTTAATTTTGGCGTGTGAGTTTGTAAGGTGCTAATATAAAACAATATGTCTGATATAGAAATGTAAGTCAAATTTTACAAGTTTCGAAGTTACCATTTTTTACTGTTTTATTTATTTTCACCATCGTTAAATAAATGTTTAAATAAATTAACTTGTCTTAAATAAATGTTTAAATAAATACTTATTTCACGATGACAAGTATTAATTGAATAACAATAATTTTGGCATAAACTGCCGTCGTAATTTTCAAAAATTGTCTGTAATGATACCACATGCTAGTATCGTCGTCGGAGAATACGTGGTACTTCTAATTTAATGTATTATTAAAAATGATTTTTTATAAGTAGTAGTGGTATATTTTATCTAATGTATACATGTTGCACTAATGAAATTTACATTGAATAAATGTCATAGATGTACTTTAAAGTAATACTGTGTATATAAAATTAAATTATTTGATTTAATACATTAACTCTACGTATATAAAAGACGTAATAACGAAGATATATTGTTTATATTTTGAACTGGTAAACACGATGCGAAATTTATGTATTTTATTCAATTCTCAAGAAATTTTTTGAAAAAAATATTCCCACTAATAAAAATCTGAAAAATATATAATAAATAGGTGAATATTATTTTTTATAAAATGCTAATTTTTAAAATGTTCTAATTTATAGTAGTTTATGAAGTAAGATAAGGTTTAATTGGACAACATGATTATTATAAAAAATATGGATTGTTGCTTAAATGTACTCTGGTTCTATAACGTATTCTTGATTCTTTTAAAAAAGAATATAAATTTATTTATAATGTTCAGTGAATTATATTCATTAATACAACATACTTTTTTTGATAGATTTCTATTTTTGAAATGCTATATATTTCCACATTTTGAATTATATCAGTAAATATTGCGTTATAGCCATGTCCGTTTAATATTTCAGATATTTTATTTAATCGAAACTAGAAATTCCCGAATTGGGCCATTTGTAAACTTGCTTTTTAATCATTATTTTAATTGTGTGTTTTTATAAAATTTATCAAGGTTAGCATATTCATACGAAGATTTTATGTACCTACGTTAATAAATGTACACTCCAAGTTATTCGTGATAATTTTTCATTATTTCCAAAGGAATCAATTTCTCAAATTTATACATAAACTTTTCTTTTGTATTTCGTCTTTTAAATTTGTATTTTATTATAATGATCTTCGTTTGATTCATGATTCACTTGTTTAATTGTTTTATTACTTTAGTGAAGATGTTCAAGCTGGTGCTGGAGGATTATTAGATATGAACGCCGCTCTTAAAGATGTTCTAAAGAAATCAATAATTCAGAACGGTTTAGTACGCGGCTTACACGAAGTTGTAAAAGCATTAGAAAAGTAATGTGAAAATATAACATTATATATTTATTTAAAATGCGATTTTATGGTTTCTACATAACCTTTGGTAAAATAAATAAGACGTAATTTTCAAATTTTCTTCTGAATTATGCTATTATATTTTGTATTCCAGATCTCAAGCTCAGATATGTGTATTAGCGGAAAATTGCGATGAAGCTATGTACAAAAAGTTAATAATCGGTCTTTGCAAAGAACGCCAAGTACCGCTCATAACAGTGGATGACAACAAAAAATTAGGTGAATGGGCTGGATTGTGTAAAATAGATAGTTCTGGAAAAGCTCGTAAAATCGTAGGATGTTCGTGTATATGTGTTAAGGTATTTATTATTAATTTTTACAAACAGTATAACATAAAGTACAGTATTCGTGAACTAAATATAGCACTGAATAATTTTTTGTGCGTCATATTTTATGTTTCAAGATTCGCTTTCTACCAGTATTCATTTATGTCGCATTAACTTTGTGTGATTTTTTGGTTTGATTAGTTTAAACAATTCGAGCTTCCTTATTTTTTATTTATTTTTCGATAACTGAGACAAAGTTAAAAGTAGTCCGTTGATATTTCGCATGGATCTAAGTTATATTTTCGCTAATTATATTCCACTTTCATTCTGAATTTCGACTAGTCATGTTTTATCTCCCATATGGAAGTATTTTGTTTGAAATATTTTTGATGCAAAGAAAATGTCATAGTATATAATTCATTTGAAAACGGATATAATTCTCAAACCAATGAATAAATCAATAATCATTTTTCAGTATGCTGGTGGAATAATACCTTCCGTCAAACGTGGGATTACAAAACTACAAATAGCTATTAAGGAATTGCAAAGCCTATTAAGTTTGCTAAAACTGATGATAAATAAAGTTAAGTCTCAAGGTATTTTGTTCACAGCGAAATCTCATATCTTTTTCATTTAATGAGGATTAATAGGAAGTTTGTTATCTTCAAACGATTTGTCAAATATGTAGGAGGATGTTTGATGATATAATGGAATGAGGAGACTATTTTTTTTATTAGGAAAATGTAATACTCGGCTGAATGAACTACGAACTATCTCAGGAATAAAATAGGGAACACATTCGGTAGTATGTACTCAAATTTATAAAACTCGTGTGAGATCCAATGTAGATTATGTTGTCACGATTATTAATTTTAATAAAACGCAACAAAGTAAATCACAGATACAGAATGCCTTCCTTCGTATCTGTTTGGGGTGCTATGCGGTCGACTCCTGCAAGTATTCTACAAGCAGGAGGGTAGAACCTTGCTTCTCATTAAGACAAAAATTCATGGGAAATAAGTTCTGTCTTAAAGTTAAGAAGTACTCCGTTACCACCGAGATAGAAGGTCTTATAGCTTAAATATGACATCACACAATGAAGACGATCAAACTAGATTGTTATTAGAACGCGCATATAACTCTGCAAATCCATTAACAAAAGATGTACAAAGTAATCAGTGTGTTTAATTATGTTCAATTATTGTTTATAATTAAAAAGTATCGTTGAAACTATCCATATCTTAAAAATATACATATAAAATCAAACATGTAGATTATCAGCTAAATAGACTAAATAAAAAAACAGCAATGAAAACATATAAGGTATAGAAAGTAATTTATTCTTAAACATATTTTATGCATACCAACATTTTAAAAATTTGAATCACGATGTAACGGTATCTAGTTTTCTTTTACATCCTTTTCGAAGACGATCGTTTTGTTTGCAACAATAATTGTTTAACCATATATTTGCTACAGAATTTATAATTATTTTTATAATACTTTCAACACTGATCATTACATTCTGGAAAACTGTCTACCAAGTTAATATATTTAAAGTAATTCAGTGATATTTTTGATAAAAATTCTTTTTTATTGTGAATAATTAAAAACTTCTCTTCATAATTTTGTAATAGATATTCGTACAAAACAATATTAACTATTCCATCATTTGGGAAAATTAGACGTCCTCGAGTTAATTTTTAATCAAAATATGATTGTCATCAACGTGAAGATCATCCCTAAATGTTAAATTATTTCTACAAGTAACACACTTAGTCTCTTGTAGAACAATATGACAGCAATAACCTCCCAAATTAAACATTAACAGGTATTTCTTGATTTATATTTTCAATGTCTTCTTCAGTTATATTTCTATCAGGTGAAAACCAAGCCGATTTAGGTGAGGATAATTCGTTTGGTTAATCGCCATCATGAAATGTATCAACTTTCAAGTTTACAAAACGCTGACATTTCGACATTAATGATTAAATCCGAAGTTTTTTCACATTCATATATTGGCCGAATTGAAATATTATGACCACCAGCTAACTGTCTATATCTGCTAAATCTATGTTCAAGAAAGTCAGTCTGAAACTGTTTTTAATTTATCTGGTGATAAGTTTAATTGCTTAATAAATCCAATAAATCATTAATATTTTTCAATAAAAATTGAGTTTTTACATTTAATGATACTTGTTTACTGTAAAAATATGTTTGTAACTGGAACTTCTTATTTATAATTATGGAATAAGCAATGGCAGGCGCAGGAGAATATTTAATTTTAAACAGAACTATTTCACTTTTATCAAAATTTTATATCAACTTTCCGGAAGAACAGTTAAATTAAAAATATTTAAGGATTATTCAAAATTTCTGGAAACATAGTTTTCTTATAAATTTATTGTTCTTTTATACTTTGGTTAAGTTCTTGTATTATATTATTTTATTAAATTTCAATGTTTTTTCATTTTACTTTTCCTACCTACAGACATACTTTTTGAAAGTTACGGACAGTTAGGATAAAATGTTGGAACATTAAGTCTAAGATACTTAAATGGTACCTCAATAAATTTTCCGCTTCCTTCATCTAAGTATGTACTTTTTTAAAGAATATCTTCTTTTGAAAAATCTACTTCACATACCCTGCTCTGTTTTTTTGATGGTTTAAAATTTTGTCTCAGTATTACTTGTAACCATTTCGAACACATCATCGTCTTTTGGAAATATAAAAAACACGATTTTTGCACCATAATTGCCTTTAGAAACACATTAGGGATAATAAATAACAATATAAAAATAATTTTACACGGAAAACTAGACAAAAAAAGATAATTAAAAACATTTCAAACAAAAACTTTTAAAAATAAATACAAATCGTCTAATTCAACACAGTAACCGATATAACGAATAATTTTATTCATATAACTAGACACGAAAATCAATTGAAAACGCATAAAACAAAATTTTTTAAAAAGGAATATAAATCGTCTAATTTAACAGTAACCGATATAACAAATAATATTATTCGTAAAACTAGAAACAAAAATCAAGTAAAAACGCGTAAAACAAAAACTTAAAAATGAGCAATGAGACCCGAAGAAAATGTAAACAAACTAGTATGAAATCTTTACCTTCTTTACATGAATCTGTGATGAATAACGTTAGAGCTATTAGACATTCTATCTCGGTGGTAACGATACTACTCCCAAAATTAACTTAATTAGATGCATTTTAAAATGTCGAGAAAATATATATTGATCCCAAAAAACTTAACTTCCGATTATTCACAGTCACCTTAATGTAGGTGGGCCCAAACAGCTCTGAGACATTTCAATTTAGCGTCCTTCCAAATACTACAGGTTGGTTTAAAGGTGGCATTGGTGCTTACAATACATCTAACTGGTTATGGAGATGTTTACTGCACATAAAACTATGCCGTGTTCTAACGGATTCGTTGAGTGTTTTCGAGTTACTTTTTAGACCATCAAACTTGACAATGAGTAAATTAGTTATCAAATCGTTAGTCGGTTATGAAAATATATAATCGTGGGTCCACAGTTAAGTATCAAACCGTTAGTCGGTTATGAAAATATATAATCGTGGGTCCACAGTTAAGTTCAAATGGGAATTGGTGATGGATTTACACGGTCTGATCAGGTATTGACAACTGGAACATTTTAAACCGCAATAGTGGTAATTTAGCAAAAGTGAAAGACATACTTGATCAGTCCTTTCAATCATATTTCACTCAAGAATTTTCTATAAAAGGGGAAAAAATATGTTGGCTTTCAAAAGAAAGTATCTAAAGACCGTTTAGTTTAAGCAGAGGGATGACCTTAATAAATACTTTAGATTAAGAAGTAGACACGACTGTACACCGAACCATTTTACAAGGTTGGATATATACAGAAACGAAATTTGTTTTGTAATACAGCAAGTAATATTGAGTCTTGTAGTGAACATACAGAAGAATTTATTTGTTATGACTAGAATGTGAAATACGCTACCCGCAGGAAATAATATGTCAACTCGACTTTGCTACTTTTAGCATATATTCCTTTATTAAAACTAATAATATTAAACTATAATAGACCACTGAAATTTAAACTGACCGAAGGGTGAAAGCTAGGCCAAAAAAAAACAACATTGAAATAAATGACGTTCTTCTATGTGGTTGAAAAAAAGCATAGGTTATTTCTAAGCTGAAAACAGGTAGGTCTGTACAACTAGAAAAACAACAATTTTGATGGGGAAATTTTATCACATTCGACTTTTCTTATTATTTAGGTATATGATATTTGAAACAGTTAAATGAATATACAATCCATCATAAATGAACAAGCTTTTTGGTCCATTCGTAGTTAATAGAAGCATCAATGTTATTTTATGCAAAATGTATCCCCATATAATTAATAAAAATGTAAATAAAAATTCTCTCAGAAAGTATTCTTAAAGATATTAAAATTTCAAGAAATAAGGCCACTTTTAAGATTTATCATATTGATGTTTTATAAAATATCGTATGAAATATGTTATAAATCCCTTGAATAAGCTATTTCAATAGATAGATTTGAAGTGTCATTTAACGGAAAATTGATTTTAAATAATGTGAAATTCACTTAATTTTATTTAAAATACTTAAACGCTTTTGTAAACTTTGAATAAAGACATTTAGAAATGTATTTAATCTTGTTAATTGAGTGAACCTGATTTATACGAGCAATTTTACACTTTTTGTTTCACCTGTATAGAATGTACACACTAAAGTGGAAAATTTGTGCACTAGAACGTTACAGGATTTCATTCAACATAGTGTAAGGTTGACTTAGAAACGAGAGTGCGAAATAAATAAGCAGAAGTTGTGTTCTATAATTAATGGATTTTAGAGAGAGAATTTTGGTTATCATTCCAAAGATCATCAGTCTCTCTAAAAGACAATTCAACTTATTCATCTTTTACATATAAATAAAATTATATATACTTTAATTCTTTTTAAAATTTCCGTTTAAATAGTTTTTGTACGTACTTTTCCTCGTACCATGTTTTCAGTTGATGTTGACGATTATTAGATCATGGTCTGTTAGTTAATTACCGCAGTAAGATTTCTGTGTTGAGGACTACCCATTCTCTTAAATTTTCCGACCGTGTTTTTCTCTCTCGCCTTGTTTCTTTTACCGAGATAACATAACTTCACTATTTTATTCGAATTAATTGTAACATCGTGATGGTATTTGTGAAATCCTTCGGTTTAAATGTTTAAATTTCTCGTTTATTTTCATTTTCGGGGATATTTTTCTTACGTATTCCATCTTACTTCTTATTTATGTTATTAACATTATCTAAGAATTTAAAGGTATCATTCGTTTGTTGTGTGAATTTGTTGTTGAGTTTATAATTCGTTACTGTCTTCATTTATGCCAATTTTTAGAAAAAACCATTTGTTTCATTACTTGTGAACATTATTAATTAATCTATAAATTTTACATTATATATAGGATTTGTACATTACATTTATGAATGTTTATCTGACGGCAAATTAACACCCTAGGCGATTTAATCGACTGCTGCCCAAAATTTATAGTTTGATTTGAATTTACAGAACGTTTCGTGAATTTGTTTTCTTTGAATTTTCTGTGTATTTACTGTATTTCAGTGTTATATTTTACTCGTCTGTAGTTATGTATAACTACACATTATAACGATAAGTGTTAAAAATATATAGACGATGCATTTAATTTTAAAATAATGTATTTTTTTCCAGGATTGGGGAGAAGAAACTCCAGCTTTAGACGCCTTAAAAGAACATTTAAAAAGCTTAGGAGAAGTGTAATTTACTAAGCAATATTTACAAATAAAAGATTTAAAATATAATATCCATACTACTTCTTAGTTTATCAAAACCGCGGTAGAATACGATGAACAATAATAATTATTATTTCCCTACGTATACACTAATATGACCAATAGCAAGGTGTATTTCAATTCCCTGATCTAGTATTAATTTAAAATTTACAGTAAAATATTTTTCTAGAATTAAATTCTTAACGTTTGCAATCGTAGAGGTCGTGCAACTTAAAAAAAATTCTACATAATTGTTAAATTACCTACAACATTAATGAGTAATTTGTTCTCAAGATTTTACAAAAATTTATTCAATATAATTTTCTTTTTTAAAAAATTATATATATATATATATATATATATATATATACAACTGTTACTATTCTATATTTATCAATTTTTTTAAATTCATAATGTTTTTGTTCATTCAAAGTCAGTAACAGATAGCATGAGTATATAAAATGTAGTGAAATAAAAAAATCGTTGGTCTTTTTTGGTGTCCCAATTTTGATATAAAACAGTTTACGGGTGAACAGTGAAGACGGGTAGTTTTCTTTTTTGAATAGCACAGTTGGGCTACAACGCAAATCGCGAGCTCCACGTTTAGCGTACACACGAGAGATTCGTTTTTGTCCAGTTTCACTTACATGGCATCCCATGACGAGAGTGTGAATCGATTACGATCGTGCAAAAAGAGTTTCGAACAGGATTCAAAGTTACGCGATTTTTTTTGTGGGATGGATACCTTAAGAGCCTCGTTTACGAAATACGTCCACGAGGTCTGGAAGACCTGAAAACTCGGATTTCGGAAGAAATTCAAAAATTCAGCGACCTATGCTCGAAAATTTGGTAAAAAAAAACCCTGAATGAATGTATTGTTACAAATGACGGTCATCTATTAAAATACACAACAATACTAGATGATGTTACTGCTTAACCAGGTCGTCCCTAGATTTTTACTTAGCAGTAAGGCAGACCAAAAAATGACTATCAGCGAAAATTAAACTTTAAATGTTATGGCTCGGATATAAGTCATTTCTAGCAACCAAGAGATTACTAATCCAATCAAATGAACTAATAACTGAAGGCACCAGGCGTTGACGGCACGTTAATTAAAAGTGTGTGTTATCGCATTCTAGAGCCTCAGAAAAATTACTATGTCGTTTTTATATCACATGTGTAAAATTTTAAAAATAGTATTCGGAATAGAATAACCGAAATAATTGACCTAGGAATTATACAACAGGACGAGAACTAGGAAGATAGTGTATACATAGAAAGTGGACTTGAAGAAACGTAAAGTTAGAGGAATAATCTTCGAACACACTGTAGTTTATTATTATTGTGTTCCACAAATGATTGTAAGGTAATTTCTCGTTTTCCTACTTTTAAATAAAATTTCGTTCAAAAATGTTGATCGAGTAATTTATCGTTATTCAAAACACAACAAACCGATCATTTGCTCTGTCACCTTATATAATTATTATAAAGTGATTGTTCTACATGCTTAATTTGTTGACCCGGCACGAATACTCTTACGAAGTAGTAAAGAGCAAAAGATTACGTTAATATATACGGTCTAGTTCTCCAAATGTAGTTTAATTTTTGAATATTTACTTTTGTGAACTCACAGTAGCGTTTAAAAGTGAGATACTGTTTAGTATCCAGAATTTATTAATCAGTATATGCATTAGTTACGTTCTATTCAATTTGTAGTTTATGATTTGCACTTCGATTTTTATAATTGAATTCAATTGTCCCCCGTCTTAATTGTATGTAGTACAAATTCATACTTATGGTTGCTTGATTTAATTTATTTAAATGTTTCGTGTCGAACTGTTACTGAATAAACGGTAGGACATATAAAATTCTTGATATCTTTCCCCCATTGGACTGGTAATTGGTATAAATATTTAAGTAATCTCTTGGCTGCTAGAAATGACTTATATCGGAGCCATAACATTTAAAGTTTAATTTTCGCTGATAGTTTCATTTTTTTGTCTGCCTTACTGCTGAGTAAAAATCTAGGGACGACCTGGTTAAGCAATAACATCGTCTAGTATTGTTGTGTATTTTAATACCTTCAGCAACTGTCACATCTTCCAGAGTTGTTCCTACTAAAATCTGAACGTCGACGAATTCCTGCAACTTCTTACTTAATGGGTGTCTTAAACTTCTGAATATAATTTTTATATTGCTTCTTGAGGTTTACTCTATATAACTGGAAAATAAAGATTTCTTTTATTTTTTTACTTTTTTCGATATGAATACAAAAAAATCAAACGCATTCTTCAATTGTCATTTATTTATCAATAATATACAATTTATATTGCAACAGGAAAACGGTACACGCAATTTTAGAAACGCAAAATATAGTACAAAATATGCCGTACAATATTTGTAATTATAATTAAAACGTGTTTTCGAAAATAAAATTACGTTCTAAACTAATAAACAAGCCCGTGTGTGTGTATATGTGTAATCATATAAAGTTGTGTATTATGTTAAAAACATGCTTAATTAAGATCATGTAATATAAATATCATCGAATGAGACAGACGATGGTCTTCCTCGATCAAATATAATATTTAAATATTTATTTTTAATGCATATATAAATATCGTACTATCATAGCAAATGGAAACAAGAATGCGGAATGTAAAAACACACTACCGAAGTACAAAAATAATATATTTGTATTCGTTAAGAAGAAAAAAATAGTATATATATATATAATTTAAAACGTATTTAATACGACGTATTACTTTGAATTATTTTTATACGGGTAAAATTGTAATTGACAATAATTCGGGAGATTATACAGAATAATCTGACCCGAAACACGTGAATAGGGGTTTTCATCGTTTCTTCTTAACCATTTCTAGTTGCGTGATTTATGTTTCTCGAAGATGAGAAACATAATTTCATAATATACGGATGTTTTGCTCCTAAAAGGGGAAAAACGCGTATGTAAATAAAACAAATCGTTATTTTATCTATTTATCCAACAAAATAAAATAAAATCCGTTAAAATAAATATCACGTTATATTGCATTAAGAAAGTATTCGAAAAGGGGATATTTTAATTTAATGTGCTTTTTTTTCACTTCTTGAACTTGTCCATATTTTTTACTTCAAATTGTAATATTTTGTTTGCCGATTTTAACTGATATGCTACTCATCATCGTCGAACATTATGACGGATTAGCACTTAAAAGACACTAAACACGAGTTCGTGCATATGATGTTATACCGAGTGTGATGCCACTGTTTCTTTGTGAATAGAAAACTTTAACGGCGCGAAATCGGATTAAAAAGTATATTTGCATTTTTTGGCACATATCTAAGTAATTACCGTTATTCAGGTGTTCAATATTCTCTACTTTGCTTGATGTACAATCTTTCTGATATCCGAAAGATATTCGGTCTGCTCCATACTAGTCTACAGTCACTGCCTGTATATGAGTGTTAACACTGAGAGACATTTTGTATTATATTTAGGTAATATAATCAATTGCATTGTATTTAACATCCGAGCTTCTCCGATTTCTTATAATTTCTAATACGACCTCTAACACAAAATGCAACAGTAAACATGATTTACAACCGAAGTGGCAATGGAATATGTAATTAAAACAACTTCGACAAGTATGGATACTTAAAAACTATTAAAACAAAGACGAGAACTGAATGTCCGATCAGCCTACACAAGGGAATTTATTTATGCTGATGATATCGTAGTCCAAGAAAATAGTTTTGAAAAAGTCGAAACATGATTGTAGACTTCGCTGAAGATTCATGAGAAGTATTATGAAACCAGCTAAGACCTAATCCAGATAAAACGCAAGTTCGCGCATTTCATCTCCATAACAAAAATGCAAAAACGAAACTGGAGGGGAATCCGACTTGAGCACTGTGAGACACCAAAATACCGGACGTGTTCTCGGATCGTTCATTAACATTCAAACAACACTGTGTTGCTACAAGGAAGAAAGTCACCACGAGGAATATATAATCAGGAAGCTAACCGAATATGACTGAGGCACCCAGCCGCACACGTTGAGGGTATAAGCAATAGCCCTATGTGTTCCAGTAGCTGAATATATTCATGTCATAGGAAACTGGTGGACGTCGCGTTGAATAGAATAATAAGGACAATAGCAGGCTGTTTGAAGCCGACAAAGGGAATACTGAAATAAGAAGAGAAATAGCAGCAAATAAGGAACAAGCCTCGCAAATGCTGGACGACAGATATCCGCTTTATATGCACACTGTTCCAAGAAGTCACCTAAAGTAAAAATTTTCTGGATAAAACCTCTGTACCGATGAAATAACCAGGATCTACGAAAGAGCGATTATGGAAGATCGCAGCTACTAATCCGTCGAGTCTTCAAGAGAACCTGGCACCAGGTCATGATTTATCGTGGAAGACTTGGCGATCTCTTAACCGATTAAGAACCGGGATGACACGGTGTAAAGCTAATTTAAACGAATGGGGTATTACTGAATATGATAGATGTAACTGCGGCGATATTCAAACGTCTCTTCATATGCTATGCTACCAACTAATGGACAAACATTGTGATAGAGCCGATTTGTGCTCGGCAAACGACAAAGCCATTTACGCGGCTACATACTGGGCTGATGCGTGAGTTTTCCGGACACGGAAAGTAAGTAAGTACTGAAAGTGGATAAAATAAAAACTCGATCGAATGGGCAGAACGAAATAAATTCATAAGGAAACGGATGCAGAGCGATACCGGGAAATTGATTATTAATCTAATAAAGAAAACGCTGGAAATGGAGGCCGAAAAATATTTAGGAAAGTATTGTTTTATGGAGGAAAATAAAAATAGAAATTACAAAAATTAAAAAAATATTTTCATAATATTAAAATATAATTTTACCACCATCGAATAACTACAATCGGAAAAGAAATTTAAGAAAAGAAACTATTCCAGAAATAACGAAATCGATTTTCAAAAAATTACAAAATATCCGGTTCGGATGGTATATTAGTAGAAATTATTAAGCACGGTTGTCAGTGTACTGATAAAAAGATGATAAGAGAATATTTACAAATACCTGAAGGAATAAAACTGTATAAATTATTTACACGTATTAATAAGTAGATTTAATCAGTCGAGAGCAAGCTTAAATCGGTACTTAGTACCAACGATCATCCACTAACAATAATAACATTAATTCAGAAATGCGAGGAATATCTTTCGTCGATTCTGTTGACTCAGTATAGATATGAACTATAATATATTCAATATACAGCTATGGAATAGCATGGGTAGCCTTTAGCAAATTAAACAGTGTATTGAAAAAAGAATTACCAATATTCTTGAAACGGAAATTATATGATCAGTGCGTTATTGTCGATTCTCACGTATGATTCGCAAACATGGATGTTCTTAAATTCTAACGTCATGAAAATAAAAAACGCGCATGATTTATGAGTATAATGCGAACGGGCCGAAAACTAAAAAGGCAAGAACTCTGTGATGTTAAACAAGTGAGGGCTGTCAACTTAGCCATAGATAATAGGTGGATAAAACGAGTACTGCAATGGTGGCCAATTGACTTAGCTCGTTGACATCAATTTCGTAAATAACACTGGCTTATTGGAAGAAAATCACCATTGTCCGTACAAAATAAATTACTACTGTACGCCATCCAATTCAAATATTTCTAAATTAAAAAGTTCCAGTTAAAATCTATACGTATGCACCTTGGTATATTACAAATGATGACATATATAGAGACCTAAAAATAGAAACTGTAAAAGATATAATAAGTATATACAGTGTGCACAGCACCTAAGATCGCACCCGAATCCGCTAGCAACAAGCTTAATTAATGATAACCTTCCATAGACACGTGGAAAAAAACGATTAATGAGTTAATTGGAACGTCGTATGGGATACAATGACAATTCATCATATTGTAATATTTATACTATATTCTTAAATAGCTAATTATAAAAACTTAAATACAAATGAAAAAAACATTTATGTAGATCCATAACTTTATAGAACGTGGAATGTAGTGATTTTTATTAAAATAAACAACAAAAAAGAAGTTAAAATCACTAAAAGTTTTTAAATCACAAAGCTTTTCGACTGTTAAAAATATATATATATAAAATGAAAAAATATTAATTTAAGATTACAATTAACAAAAGATCAGCAAAATGAAGAACAGTGTTAAATAAAACAATCTGAGGATTCATAATAAGATTTAAAGAACATTCAAATTCATATACATGAATTAAAACACAAAATAAATAATAATCAAAATTATATAATTTTACCTACAGAAAAACATTTTAAAAAAAGAAAACTACTACAAAAAATGGAAATAATAAAAGATAAGAGATAAAAATAATTTATTAAATTCAATGATAAATTTTTTAATGAATTAATTCTAAGAAGTATATTGTAAATTTCAGTATTGAACAACTATTTTTTAAACGAGACACTAAACCCCGTTTATAAAATATTTTTAAAACACCAGATTGATATCAGTTACACGTGTAAAAATTGATTTAACAAAACAATAATTTAATTAATCGATAAATATACCTACATGGACTAAATACACATATTTATGTATTATATCGCAATGAGTTAAAAATATTATTACAGACGATGCTCGGTAGGACTTAGTAAAGAAACATACACTCAAACAATATTAAAAAGATAATTGTATGAATAATGTGTACTCCTAGCTGTCATGTGGATCCGGAAATTGAATGTGTGCAATTAAAAGACTTGCTAACACAACACAAAAAATAAAAGTTAACAAAACTAGGTGAATTCGCGAGTACCAAGCACTAAATGGTAAACAATGATATGAAATATTATTATAGTAAAGTCCCATACCAAGGCTTGCGAATGTCGATACATTTATACTAATATATAAAACTGTAGTGTCTGTCAGTCACTTGCGAATACTTTGATTATAATCACTGCATTGGGTTATTTTTATCACACACTAGCATATAGCCTTTGTAGTTCCATCTAGTTCACGTGTACGTTAGTTTATTTCGTGTATTTCTCGCGTTTGTACCGTTACTTTTAAACTGTTATTTTATCTCACGCAGTCACACGCGTGAACATCGCGTTATCGGTTTTTCTGGTTGTAACTAGTGCGTGACAATAAGCTCTATCGTCGATTCGTATTTTTCCCCTCTCTACCTCTGACGGCTACGGCTGTGGAGAACAGTTGTAATAAATTAATAGATCCACCGACTAAATGTATACATCGCGAAGGGAACCACTCGACTAACTATAGAGGTTGTATCATATATAAAAACCTAATCAACAAAAGGAATAAAAGCTCAAAATATATCGCAGAAAGTAAATAAAGATGTACAAACGTTCGTTCCAACTGACAGATTTTCCTACAATGCCCAACAATAAATCCCATACACAACCCACTAATGCTTCCACATGGGCTAGAAATATTATATTGCAAGATCGTGCGACAAAAAAAAATTATCTCAACCAACGATGCAAAGCACGAATAACAAAATAATAAATACAAATGATACAAATTATAACGTAGGAGCTCAGCTGAATAAATTCTTAATAGAATTTAAGAATATTTTTAATCAGCTAATTCAGCAAAATAATATGTTATCAACATTAACAAATTATCATTTAAATGAATAAAATACTTAGAATAGCTACTTGGAACATTAATGGACTGGTTCGGTATCGCCATGAAGTCGAAGTGTTTTTAATGAGTAACAACGTAGATATACTTCTGATATTCGAATCTCACTTTACCAACAAAAGCTACGTCAAGATACCTTATTACACAGTTTACCACCCAGATGATATAGCCCCGCTTGCTTGAAGTAACCATAAGCTACGAAGTAGGTTACTTTATCTTTATAATTATGTTTGTTTTTTTTTTATATAACACAGCTATGAGGTTATCAAGCCGAAAGTATAAAGTTATTTATACGGCATTATATAGATTACATTGTTTGAGGAATAGGAAGAGATCGTTTAAATGAGGCTATTATTATGATGTTTATATTTAATAATAATAAAATAAAAAAATGATATATATATATATATCCCTGTTCTGGATTTTTGTTTTCGCGTATAAAAAAGAAGAGGCAGCGATATTGTATTAAAACAACCCTTTATAGAATAGTAACGAGTTCGTGTAATAAAATGAGACAGCGTTATTTTATTTTAAAAAAAATAATAATTACACAGTCGAAGCCGTGGGTAACTTCTAGTAAGTTATAAAAGAATGTATTTCATAAAATAATACCTTCCATTTTAATCGGATAATGGTTGCAACACATTAATGCTTCTAATGCTTGTGGTATATTTAAAAATTCTACTAAACCAGATGAACTACGTGCTTCCGTACCAGCTATTATAAAACAAATAATATTAGCATGACATTTATTAAAAGCATATTATAAAATAAAGATTAATTATTTTTAATAGTAATCACTTTTTAAATTATTCCAGCAGATCTTGTGCGGAAGACGCTATGAACGAAGAAGAGTTTTTTTCTGTTATATAAATATGTTACATTATGTATTTTTTTCTTAGGTATTGTTATAGACAGATATGTGACACACATCCTGAATAGTTCAGTATAAGAGATTACAATTATTCATAATACCCGCTAAAATTAATTGAACATTTTTAATTGCATTTCTAAATTCCGATCGCTTACTATACTGAAATTTAAAGTGTAATTAGAACAATAAAATTAGTTATGTGGTATTCCATAATGAATTATATATCTTTTAGAGGTGGATATAAAACTTATCAGGACAAAATTTCGTGTTAGTGTTACACATGATCAAATAGGAGTACAAAAATTAAAAATGCTACATTCTAATAAAATATTCGATTCACTTTATTAAAAACCGAATTATAGTTTGCCAGGGTAATTATTTAGATGAAAATATTTTACTATTCGTTTTCTACTGTTTCAGTAAGTAAAAATAATAATGTAATCCTATTGAAAAAATGTCAAACAATGTAATAAAATTTTACAGATTAATTCATATGAAATGCTGACTTAATCTCATCTTCTCTAATAAAGATACGAAAAAAGTAGGAATAGGAATATTAGAGTATTAATGCCTTACATAAAGCATTACTTCGACTATATATATATATATATATAAAATTTTTCTATTATAATCCCCAGAAGGGGTTGTAATTATAATTCTTCTCACCACTATACCCGATTAGCAGACATGCGTTTATAGTCGAGAATTGAATTTAAACCATATTTCCAATGATATCCGTCTATCTGGTATTTAAGCTACCTCGTGGACAAGTTCCCTGTACTAATTTATAAATTAATGACAGTTGCATGGAGCCCCAATTACTGATAATGTGACCGAAATTAACTGATATCCTTAATAAAACTCCACTAAAATATTTACGCTTAATATAAAATTCCCCTGACACTATCGTGTTCGATACGCACCATGTTTATAACATTACGTTCGTATAGTTGATTTATTATACTAGATGTCTCGGGACTACTATTTCAATAAGTGCTGACCAATGTTTTTTGCTGAAGAACATTGTCGATAGCCATTGAATAGAGGACAAAAGCATAACAGAATATCATACTCATTTACTTTTTCGATACATTGTCGTATGCTTAATATTATATATATTATATATAGAATGGCATACAGAAGACGGATAGTATTGGTTTTTAAATAGCGCAGTTGGTAACACTGCTACAACGCAAACCTCGTGCTCCACGTCTACTGTACACACAAGAGATTCGTTTCTGACCAGTTTAAGTTATCATGGCATCCTATAACAAAAAGGAACACGCGTTTTGCGTGGAACGTTATTTTCTGTGTGAATCGATGACGACAGTGCAAAGAGAGTTTCAAAAAGAACTCAAAGTTACGTGATTTTTGTGGAGATACCTTAAGAATCGCGTTTTTAAATCGAAAAGTGTTCGAAAATTTTGTAAAAAGACTGAATGAATGTATTGTTGCAAATGGCGGTCAACTGAACGATATTGTGTTCCACAAATGATTGTAAGCTAATCTCTCGTTTTCCAATTTTTAAATAACATTTCATTCAAAAATGTTGGTCGAATAGTTTTTGTTATTCAAAAAACAAAATAAACTACATTTTTGAAAACATTACAACGGTCAAATTGTCAAATATACTTTAACAAAATTGAGAAAACCTGAATCATTCGAATTAATTTTAAAAATTGAGTAACGTTTGTCATTAAATTTCTATTAATGACAAAATATAAACAGTTAATTACAAAGCAGAAAACATTTAATAGAGAAGATAGATATCAACTACATTTAATAGAGAAGATAGATATCAACTACATTTAATAGAGAAGATAGATATCAACTACATTTAATAGAGAAGATAGATATCAACTACATTTACTGGTTGCAGCTTAAATCTTGTCACTGACTAAAAAATTGGGTACTATTACAGACCAGCCGGTTATGTTGAATTTTCAACAGTGTAAACAAAAGTGTATTTGGAAATTTCATTTACTAAATTGGTCAAGTTGCTTTCTGGACAATACAGTTAACAAATGTACACATGCTACTCATTTAGATATCTATAAATCCACAATCTCTCTTGCTCTCTCTCTTTGAATCGTATCATCCCTATGAGGGATATCGTGACACGGAAATGCTGCTTTTATGAAGTAGTTCGCGCCATTTGTTTCTATTGTATGCTAGATGTACACATTCACTGAAGCTTTCCTTCATGAATTCAGTTAATCCATCTGACCATCGTAAAGGTACACGACTACGATCTCTTTTTCCCTCTACTTTCCCTTCGATGAAGATTTTTTCCAATCCATTTGCTCGGACTATATGACCGAAAAACCGTCCAATTCTGATAAAAACTTCTGTTAATAAACGTATAGGTGTGCCGATCTCCTTTAATACAGATTCATTGGTTCTCTTGGCCGTCCATGGAACACGTAACATTCGTCTCCAACACCACAACTCGAAAGATTCAATGCATTTGCGTTCAACTCGGTGTATTGTCCATGTTTCAGCACCGTATAAGAATATTGAAAATATTAATGATTTAACCAGTTTAATTTTAACTTTTTTAGTTACTGTTCGATCCCGCCAAATTTTTACTAGGCGTTCCATCATACTTTTAATTATTTGTATACGATGTCGCAATTCCAAATTACATCCTCCAGTATTTTCGATAATCGAACCAAGGTATGTAAACTTATTAACCACTTCTATTACATCAATATGTTTTATATTAAGTAAGTTATTTTTGGAACGGTTAATTATCATTATTTTGGTCTTCTAAAATTGTTAAGAAAATAAATAATTTAGCACGTATCTTACCTTTTGAGGGGAATATCTTTAAACTGACAACTCGGATATCTTGTAAACTGTTATTGAAAACATTTATCATTTCTTCTTCAGGAATATTTGTCGGTGTATTATAGAAGTGTAAAATCTACAGTTAAATAAAAAAAAAAACATTATTTTGAAAAATTTAAACGCAGAATTCTATTCGTTGTAATATCAACTTTTTAAATAAATCTAAATTCGTTTAAAATGCTATCTAAAAATACGTTTTCTTCTATATTTTCGAACTTTAATTCGTTTTTTTTTTCGTATTTTACGTCTTTTATTATTTAAATTATCAGTTTATAGAAAATCATCATTTATTACAGTCTTAATATTATTAATTACTACATACTCGAGACGGAGGTTGTATTCTGTTCTTCATAGCAGCACTAGGAGTACCAAATCGATTATTTTTATTATTAGTGAAATCCTGAAATCCTTCAGTACCATCGTTCATTAATACAGGTTTTCCAGTATCTCCTAAATATAATTGTTTTGAATATCTGAAAAATTACAAAATATTATCGAGGAAAAAAAATATTTACGCTAATTTGTTTCGTATTAATAAAGAAAATATGTGCATTAAAAAATTCCGTATTGTACTAAATACATTTTCGTTGTTTTTAAAATAGCGACTGTTCAAGGGAGATTGCTGGGAATACGAAGAAGAGGACGACCAGCAACAAGACAGATTATTATTATTTCGTATGTTTTCGAGTACAAATTACAATAATTACTAACTACATCAAATACTATAAATAAAAATCCAGCTTCTCGATTCAATCTTTTGCTTGTTCAGTTAGATCCAATGTATCCATAAAATCTCATTCTTCTATTGAAGCCTTTTTTTCCTTCGGATATCGTAGTATTGCTTATAAGGAGTAATTATGCAACCGGAGTGGATTTTACAGCACTAGTTATTGCTCTCATAACCGTGTTGAGTTTAACATCAATTTTCCTAACGTGATCGGTGTTGTGCTCTAACTGCGTATTGAAAGACAGAGTATGGTGTCCAAGAAGATGATAATGAAAATTTAGAAGATATAATGATAAAAATTGATCAAAAACTCGACGTAAGTATAAATAACGATGATATACAAACTGTGCATCGCATACGCAGTAAAAATAAAAATAAAAAATAGGCCGATAATGCTGAAAATGCATCGTAGGAAAGCGGAAGAAATGACAGTGGCGAAAAAGGAAACAATAACGAACAAGGATATCCATACCGGTAACGATAGCAGTACGAAAATATACATTAACGAAGCCCTAAACAGAAATTTAATGTGGATGGCTAAAAGCGAAAGAGTCAGCTTATAGGTTCGTGTGGTTTAGAAGAAGGAAACTTTTAATAAGAAAGGAAGCTGGGTTCCGGGCGTCCCGGGTATTTACTGAAGATATCGATCGGTATATTAAATAAATTAATTAAAAGGCAAGTTAAAAATTAAATAGTTTAAGTACAGAATAAAGTTGAAGTATAAGTGTGATATTTGAGGATAAATGTAAATAATTTAAAAATGAAACGTCAAATTAATATCGGGTATGTTAATATAAGATCGATACGGAAAAAGTGAGAGGAAGTGTTAATACAATGTGAACTGAGAAGTATAGATATCTTAATAATAGCAGAGGTGAATGTATCGGAGTATAAAAAATTATACTATAAACGGTTACGATAGGATTCATATGGAAAAAGAAAAAATCGAGCAATAATTTTTAAGTTGTAAACTAAATGCGGAAATTAAAATAGTGACGAATAATATACTAAATACGGAATGTACATTTCTAGAAATTAAGATTGATAATAGCAACTTATATTTATATGGGCTTTATATAGATCACCATCTAAAAATGTTAAAGAGTATATAAATGAAATATATAATATAGACCAACATGAATTAAGTAATAAAACAGTGATATATATATATATATATATATATATATATATATATATATATATATATATATATATATATATAGGCGATATAAACATTGATACTTCACATAAAACAACGAATTCGAGGAACTATGAAGCAATTATAGCTGAGATGGGTTATGCAACCCATGATAGATTTCACAAGGGAGGAATGGAAACGAAGAATATTTACGCAAATCAAAGTAGTTAATATTTATACGAAACAAAATTGTAAAAATATCGAAATGAAACATATGAATACTGGTGTAAAAATATCTGATCATAATATATGTTGCGAAGTAAGTTTACAGGTGAAAAGTATTGTAGAACATAAACTTCTAAATAAAAATAAGATATTTAACGAAAACACGTTGCTGCATAAATTAAGTATAAATCGGTCTCAACAATAGGGAATCAATAAAAAACAGAAGAAAAGTATAACAGGATAACAGAAACATTTAAGAAAGTACATGAGCAATGTCGAATAAAATTAAATAAAAAAATAAATAGAAGCGTTACAGGTAAAAAAGATTGGATGACTAAAGAAATATTGGAAATGATAGAAAAACGTGATAAAGCGTTTAAAAAAAGTAAAAAGAACATATCTAATCAAGTACCGAGGAAACAGTATGAAAACTTGAGAAATACAATACACAAAATGATACGATTGAAAAAAAGATGATTTCGCTAAAAAAAAAGTATTCAACAGGTGAAAGGGGATATTAGGAAAATTTGAATGAATATAAATAGCATTATGGGAAAAACGATGAGTATTGATGAAACTGTAATTAAATATTTGTGCAGAAAGAGTAATATTGAGGATGTAGTTAAGGAATTTACGCGTGAATTTGACAATTCAATTTTAAAAAATTGAGCATACATGTGACAGAACGTTATTTAAAAACGATGAAGGAATACATAATGTATAAATGTACATAAGAAAAGTGTCAAATGAAAAAGTTTCCAAAATTATAGAGGGGTTTAGTGTCAAATGAAAAAGTTGCCAAAATTATAGGGGATTTAGTGTCACAAAAAGCTCACAGAATTGATGAAATAGACGTAAAAAATATTAAAGAAAGAATTACTACGGTAATAGCTAGGTTAATAAATCAAACATTAGAGGAAAGTGCGATTCCAATAAAACTTAAAGATAACATTAGTTAGGCCCGTATACAAAAAAGGTAACCGTAAAGTATACAGTAATTATAGACCTATTCCGGTAAACACGATAATAGGTAAAATAATGGAAAAATATGTCGCGCAACAATTAGCTAAGTACTTAGAAGAAAATAACATCATCAATAGAGAGCAGTATGGGTTTCAAAGGACGAAATCAACATCACAGGTACTGAGGGATTTTGCTGAGGAGGTACGGATAAACTTTGAAACGGAATGTGACATTCATAGAGCTCACCAAAGCATTTGATACGGTCATTCATGATAAGCTGCTATGAAGGATTAAAGAAATCGGTATTTTTCGGTTTTGCGGACGATGTTGCTATAATGACAGTTCAATAATATTTCTAGCCCATGTGGAAGCGTTAGTGGGTTGTGTATGGAATTTATTGTTAGGCATTGTAGGAAAATCTATCAGTTGGAACGAACGTTTGTACATCTTTATTTACTCTCTGCGATATATTTTGAGATTTTATTCCTTTTGTTGATTAGGTTTTTATATATAGTACAACCTCTATAGTTAGTCGAGTGGTTCCCTTCGCGACGTATACATTTAGCTGGTGGGTCTATTAATTTATTACAATGTTTTGAGTCCTGCTGTTCTCCACAGCCGTAGCCGTCAGAGGTAGAGAGGGGCGATAGAGCTGATTGTCACGCACTAGTTACAACCAGAAAAACCGATAACGCGATGTTCACGCGTGCGACTCCGTGAGATAAAATAAGAGTTTAAAAGTAACGGTACAAACGCGAGAAATACACGAAATAAACGAACGTACACGTGAACGAGATGGAACTATAAAGGTTATATGCTGTGCGAGTTTCATAATTAGTTCGCTTCAATAGTTTTTCAGTTAGATTGGAACAGGCAAAAATTAAAAAATATAGATTTTCTGTTTATGTGTGATAATTGTAATAGCAATCGTCATTGTTGCTATACAAATATTGAGAATAACATGCGATACTTACCCAATAGACAGAGTATGACCATTTAACATTTCTGTCGGATTTAAATTTGACATACATCTGTCAACAGCGTAACAATCACTCATCTGAACCATTGCGCAACCAGGTTTAGTTTTTAAAAATTTTACCTAGAACAAACAATCGTTATTTATTTATTTTTTAAACTCCTTTCAGCGGCTGAAAATAGAAAATATAAAGGTCGTAATGTAACGTCGCATGCGATAGTATTTAATCGCACGTAACAGTCGATTAAAATGAATACACTTATTTAATATCTAATTATTAATTTGTATCCGCTCAATGTGCTAACAAGTAATACGATAATGTTAACTAAATCGTAATTTCTATTATTTTGTCTGCGTTATACAGTTGAAAATTTGTCGATGATATCAGCAATCACAAATTGCCCAAAATAATTTAAAAAAAAAAGTTCCTTACATTTTATTACTTGTTACATATAGATAACATTAAATATTAAAAAAAAAAATTAAGCTGCGTTCTCAGTTATTTACTTCCTTTAATAAACTCTTAATACAAACATGTATTCGAATTCAAAAAATTAATTAAACTAGGATAATAAAAGATTTATTTTAAAACGTATTATGCATTGTTGATTCTTTTACGCACACACAAATAACTACATGTATATAATAATGATCTCTCCCCCCGGGGTACACGGGATATGTATAATCGGGGTGGGGGGAAATATTAAGGGAAGGGACGAGTGCAGAGGTGATTGAGAGTGGAACGGTCTTCAGATATGATTAGTTGCGAATAAGTCTTTGACAAATAAGCAACCGTAAACCTTAAGCGACGATGTAGTAAGATGCAGTTGGAAAGTCTTAGGAAAGCTTTCCTTAAAAAATGTTGCAATAAATCCATTCAAGGGTATCGAATCTCCTCTTCCTTATTAATGTGAATAAAAACAACGTTATGAATACATAAAAGTATCCCGTAAACCTATTCAAATAGTTACGTGGAATGCTCAAAATATGAATGTGTTGATGTCTAGCCACTGATTATTACAAAGCTTTCGATTGCGTAAACCATGATAAATTGATGAAGATATTGAAGAACATGTCTATAGACAAAAACGATCTCAGGATAATTAGTGGTCTATGCTGGAGCCAAGCAGTAGTATGTAGATAACGCATCATCCACGGAAGCAGCCGTCAAGAGAGGAGTGCGCCAAGGTTGTGTCCTATCGCCCCTATTGTTTAATATATATATATATATATATATATATATATATATACACACACACACACACACACACATATATATATATATATATATAATATATACAGAAGCTATATTTAAAGTGATATTAGAAGAAAATGATGGAAAATTGAAAATAAATTATGTTACATTAAATAACCTCCCATATGTGGATGACTGTATAATTGTAGCAGATAGTAAGAAAGAGCATCAACGAATCTTAAACAAGATTGTAGGAAAATTTCTTAATACGGATTGAAACAGAGTACACAACGCGATATAGAAATCGACATGATTTTCAGATAAAAAAATAAATACATTATTACCAATCAAACCATAACTAATGTTTAAGTATTACTAACCCGTACGACATTACCATACAGACAAAGTAAATTGAAAACTTTCTCGCAATTAGCCTTATTTGGATCCAAATCGTACAACATTAGAACCGGGGTAGACGCAATTGGCGGAGGCAATGCTCCGCTGCCCATGTTTATACCTGGAGCCAGAGTACGTGGATCTAAATATCCTGGTTGCGTTAAATTTGCTCCTCTAAAACATAATTGGTAGATAAATTATTATTTTACAACGATCTAAGAACTACAAACATAATTATTTACTTATTTCTTAATAATGAGCAAGTCGATTGAATAAAAATCAATATTATGTCGATGGGATCATTTATCACTTAGTTTTGTATGTCTAAAATACACATACACACATAAAACACCAGAGGATGCCATAAATGAATGAATATTTTAAATCACTTAAGGTATTTTAAACAACCTATTTCAATCCTTTTTTGTTTAAATCTGTCTCGATTATTAAAAATTTGAAATTAATTTTACTGTGTACGATACGATAAACGCAATTGTTAGAAAATATTCATGATTTGTTTTGTAATCATAAAAAACATAATGTACTACAAACAACTTACGGGTCCATTGGTAGATTTGCAGAACTAACTGACATAAGACCACCACCTAACTGATCTAGTGATTGCTGAGGATGTCCAAAATCATCATAAGGCTCCATTCCTGATAGGCAAATTATTTCAAAATATATAAATATATTTACATAAACCTACAAGCTGGTCATAAGTTCATATATTGCTATAGACGTGGGCATGTATAAATAAATTTAAATAACCTTTTTTTTTTTTTTTTTTATAATTTCGTTTTTCATTTAAACTCTGCTCTTAAATATGTAAACACGTGTTTATTTTAACTTGGGCTAATAATTAATTTGTTTGACCATCTACATTCATAAATTTAGAGAAGCATGAGGAAATAAAATTCATCCGCGCATTTGAAATATGTGCAATATTCAGTAATAAACCAGAGGGTATCATTTTGTTCAGTAGTTATAAAATTTATTAAAATGAAAAAAATTATTACAAAACAAAAAATTAAATAGTCGTATAGATGGATTTAGGTTAAAATCGATCTTATGTTACCTTATTAAATTTTTGTTTTCAGAAAAACACAACACAAAAGTAAAAACGCGGAATCATAAAATTAAATTTGTATTAATAACTATCATTTAATGTTAATTTTTTCCACTTGACAACGGCATTTTGATTACACGAGAAATATTCGAAACCGCTTTGAAAAAGTTAAATGTAATACTAAAATATCAGAAAGAAGTAATAAAGGCTGAGACAAATAAACCTGGTATTTAAAAAAACTAATTATAAATACGTTAAGTAACACACAGATTACCAAAGGGATGGAAATGTTATAATATTTAGGCAAATAACTTAATAAAAATCGAGTAACGACTGGATTTTTGAAAAATAAATTAATCAAGAAATATATTCCCTAATTTTAGGGGTAGAAGTAATATCACTAAAAGGAAGTTTTTAAATTGATTCTAACTCGACATCACTACTTATGATTATGTCATTTTTTATGTTTCTCTATCTTATTTATTTATTAAAAGTTTTATTACACTTTTTTTTTTTTTTTAAATAAATATCTCCCTTATTTCCACAATCCTACGAAATATAAATGAAGTATTAACAGGACGTTCAATTTAGTTTGATATTTATTCTGTTTCTCAGTTATGTGATAAATTAATATATTTTTCACACATTTTACTCGCACATGAAACATAACTCTAACGTTTATAATCATAATTTAAATGAAATAACGTATATGCTTATCGCAATGCATGGATTAAAAACAATCATAATTGTAAATTATAAATTACCGTACGATATCTGACCACCTTGAACCCCTCCAAATGATCCTCGTGCGGGCTGTGGCAATAAAGGTGTACGTGTATCGGCGCCTCTACCTAGACAATTAAGAAAAAACAATTTACGCCATAAAATAAAAAAATAACCATAAAGGGCTAATATTTATTTTTTTGTTTAATCAAATAAACACGTAAAAAGCGTTTAGGACACTGGTTTCATAAATTTATCAAATGAAGTTTAAGAAATAATTTTAAAACTAATTAACAACACAACTAGGCAATTATTATATAATAAGTAAAACACTCGATATTTGAAATCTTATAACATTATTTGAAAATAAAGACTGAAAATTGAATTTTAAATAATCGATTTATCAGTATTTTTATATTTCTGCTAATGTAATAAAACGGCATTCACTCTTCGTATTTATAAGAATGATTATACTTTATTTGCTATTTAAATAGACGTATAAATTTAATAAATTATACGTTTTAATATCTTTTGTGTGCATTAATTTTTAAAAAATATACGAAGTTTAGTAGTCAAAAATTCTAAATCATGCAGAAAAATATTAATCAATTATGTTAAAAAAAAAAAAATAACTAAACATAAGCAGTAAAAATATGGGGTAGTCGGTTTAAGATTTTAATCTACATTCCCTTTACAATTTATATGTAATATTTTAATAGCGTAAGCGTCTCAGATTATTCGTTTTTCAATCGTGAACAATCCGTTATATAAAGTGTAGAAACTAAAATGCTTCAACATTTTTAGACATAAACATACAACTACATAAACAATATCTACCAATAAGAAATCATAATACGCAAATTTAATTTTATAAGTCAGTTAATTCAAAACTCTGAATAAATTGGCTTATAAATATAAGGTAAAAAAAAAATAATTCCGCTAAATAAATACATATAAGACATAAAACTTATTATAACATTTTACATAATTTCCACTGGATATCAATAATAATAAAATTAAAAAAAAAAACGTTGTTTTTTTAAATATTAAAATTATGCTATTTATATACCATCGAGGCGAGTTTGTGCTCTTCGCGGTATGAATATTGATCCGGATCTAAGACGAAAATTTCTTCCACGAGTCCCTACAATTCCCAGATTATATGGGCTTCTTAAACTTCATAAGTAAGGTATTCCTTTGAGACCAATTGTCTCAATAAATAGTCCAACATATCAATTGAAAGGATTGATCGGAGGTGGTATTTCAAATATTAAAAATTCGGAGCATATTGTTAAGTGCATAAGGGATTTAAAACAAAAAAGTTGTGATGAAATGGTAAGTTCTTGTATCACTTTTCATTCATGTGCCTATAATTGATACTATTAATATTATCAAGAAACTTGGTGTTAGTGATGATGTTGTGAAATTCATCGAACTGTCTACTGATAATAATGTATTTAAGTTCTGGGGGAAAATATGTAAACAGAATGACGACATGGCGATGGGATCTCGGTTTGCCCCTATTTTTGCCAATCTATTTATGGAAGAAATTGACAAAATTGTACTTCAAAAGTGGAATCCTAAAAAGTGGTACCGCTATGTAGATGATACAGGACAAAACTGAGCGTTCTTCATTGATTTAAATTCGGTTCACCCAAATATAAGGTTTACAATGGAAAAAGAAGTAAATGTAGAATTAGCATTTCTGAATGTCTTAATTAGAAAAGGGGAATGTGGAAAATTTTTTTACATTTGTCTTCCGTAAAAATACACATACAAGTGTATACATTAGAAAGGACTCTCATTATGCCCCACCCTCTGAAAAACGATTAGGTGTATTCAAAACTTTAATAACTGAGTAACTTGCGGTGATGTATCGGATGAGCTAAATAATTTAAAGCTTTCCATGGAAAATAATGGATATAATGTCAGAGAAGCTGAATTTAAATTTAGTACATTCAAAAAGAGGATAGAAATCATTATTTTTTCTAATGTACACCTGCCCAATATAAAAGGGCATTATAGATAAAATTTATGCAGAAAAAATATTAGACCCGTGTTTAATACCCACAGAAGAATTGTAAATATGATTAGAAGCGCCAAAGATCACTCGCCATGGGGGAAAGTTTCAGGTGTGTATCGTATTCCTTGTTCATGTGGGATTATATTGATTAAACATGAAGGCTAATCGATGCTCTTATTAAGGAGCATATAGCAGATGTAAAATACCTTAGAATTAAAAAGTCTGCTGTGGCCGATCATAAATCAGATCATGCCATCAAGTTCAATGACGTCCCCATTTTGGCTAAAGTGGATAAATATCACATGAAGTTGGCACCAGAAGCTGTTGAAATTAGTAAACATCAAGATAATTTCAATAGAGATGGCTTTCACTTGAGTAATATTTGAAATCCTACCCTAGGTCAAATTAGAAAAAAAAAAAAAAAAAAAAAAAACAAGAAAAAGTAAAAAATCCATAATATTGATAGTAATAGTAATAATAGTTACAGATAACGCAAACAGCACGGTCGCCCAAAGGTCTATAGACGTTCCTTCGATAGCTTAGTCAGTTGATGTTCTGCCTCAATAATGGACTATTGTCCGAAACGTCGTCTTTTTTTCAAAATAGATTTTTTTTTTAAATTTTAATATTACGCTATTTCATAAAATATAATGAATCTATATAATAGAAAAGGAAAAATATTAATTAAAAAAATATTTCTATACCGTTAATTATATGTGATACATTACCTGCCCTTAAAGACGATAACCGATAAAATTATCTCCATTTTTACAAATAGGCGCAATCACACCGGTTTATACGTTTTCGGATCACCTTCTGCACATAGACAAACACAAGCCGCCAACATGATTTCTCCAACACGACAGAAATTGCCGTCTGCACTTTTCCGCATTTTCCAAAACGACATTATCTCCCCGTTTATTTCTGCGGCTTTTATATTTTTAAGCTATTTATTAAACTACATTTATAACAGGTGTCTGATGATCGTGTCCGTGGAAGATAATTTATGTTGTTATTCTCATTTGTTGCAGTAGCTTATTTTTTCGAGTGTAATTACGTACGAATTGTATATATATATATATATTTTTAAATTTTTTGTTATATCAGTACGCTATACGCATTTTTTCATTTCCAAAATATTCCAGTATCAACAAAAAAGATAATTATTTTCGTTTATCATTTATTAATAAAAATTATCTTCGTGTTTGAACTGATGAAACGTACACCATATATATACAATTCCAATCACGCTATGTACGTATGAATTTATCTGTGTTATGTGTACACATGCGGCGTGTTCTTAATGTTTGTCTGTGTGCGAAGGCGTGTGTGACGTAAGTACCTGTCGTACTGTGTTTAAAATCCGACAACGTGGGCCGGAGAAATAAAAAATTACAACGTTCGTATAATAATGCAAAAGACATATGAGTACACTGAGAAAATTAAAATGTCTATACAACATAATTTCTATTTTCAAAACGGTTTCGAATAAAATATGTCACAACACATTAAGAATATTTTAAATAATTTAAATACACGTTCAAATTGATCGTCACTTTTAAAATTTATTTTTTAATCTAAACGCAAACATAACTAAAAAAATCAAATTTGAAATTTTATATACACGATTTGTATGAAAAAAAATCTTAAGCTAATGAATATTTGACAAAAATCGAAAACTCCTTTTTTTATTTTTATTATTCAGTAAATTAAAAAATAAAATATTTTTATCTACATTACCCAGTCAAATTATCCGAACAAATTAATTTATAAAAATTCAAGAGTTAAAAAAACAACCAAAAAATGTTTCATTTGAAAACGTAAAACTGCAAGAAAATTAATGATTTTAGCAGCGCATATGAGAGAGGGGGTAGATTAAAAACAACAATCTGAATGAAATCTATTATTTATAAGCAAAATTCTTTTACGGCTTATTTTAAAAATATTCTAGAAAATGTCATAGATAATTATAATTATACTAACAGAATAATTTATCAACTGCAACTATGAAAACATCGCTGGTCTAATATGTTACCAAAGTTTAAACAATTTTCACTAATTGATTTTCAACAATTGCACTTGAAATTTAGCATAAAGGGAAAATATGCTTTACTGTAGCATATACGATTTCCAGTAATCCATGGTCCCAAGTACAGCAGCACGTTTCAAGAGTTTCTGATTTCGATTGAGAACCGATTATAATATCTCTCCACATACTACCAAGTTAGACGTAATATCTGATGTGAATTTGTGACACGTTATGACCATATTGACGATCAAATTTAAGCTTATTCGAAATTCCAGAAACATAGATATTGAGGTTACTCTTGAATATTTTATAAGAGTGATACAAGCTTCCTACAAGTATCGAACAAACTGTTTCCGCCTCTTTGTCTCCCGTTACAATTAACTTATAAAAATGTATAAAGTGCAGTGGCATTAAAAACGTAGATTTTAACTGGCCAAAAAAAAAAAAAAATTACGCAAAGAAATTTTGATATAAAAATCATTAGAGCAGTTGTCAGTACGCTTTATAAATATTTGGCATCGATTGAACAAATTAAAAATTCGGCTATTTATACATAAATATTAATTATTACCAAACTTGTCTATTATCTGTAATAATACGCGTTATTATTAAAAGCTTCTATTAATATTCGTTATATAGAGTAACCCAGAGAAGACGGACGGTTTTTTTTTATTAAATAGCGCAGTTGGTAAACAACGCAAACCGTGTGCTCCACGTTTAATACCACACGAAAAATTTTTGTCCAGTTTCAGTTATCACGGCATCGTATAGTTTTGCGAGGAACGTTATTTTCGGCGTGAATCGATCACAACAGTGCAAGGAGAGTTTTGAAAAGAATTCAAAGTGCACGGTGTAATCCCTCGCAATTCAGTTTTAAGGTGAGTTGAAAACTTTCCTGCAAAGGTAAAAAATGTTTTGGACAAAAAAACAAAACAAAAACGTTCGTATCCCTACAAACATCATCGAGTTCGGGCAGCGATCATTCCGGAGTCCCAGACGCTCTGCTCGTCATTATGCTGCTTCTTTAAACCTGTCGAGAGAATTTGCTCGTCGTATATTAGATCGATTTAAATAAACTTTTGATGAGCGATGAAGCTTATTTTCAGGTATCCAGATTAGTAAACAAACAGAACTGCCGCGACTGGTCCGAATTCAATCGAAAAGAAGCCGTCACACAACGAGCGAGTAACCGTCTGGGCTGGGTTGGCGAAGTGTGGGGCATTTTTTTTACTGGTACTGTCAGCGGAACGCGCTATATCGAGATGATAAAATAGTTTTTGCATCCCTCACTTCGTCGTCATCGCTGGGCCGTACATGGTTTCAACGGTGCGACGTATCATTGTTCGGCAGAAAAGGTCGCAGTACTGAAAGAAGCGTTTGGTGACCGCATATTGTAGCGTCGCGCGGATTTCTCTTGGCCGCCGCACTCATCAGATTTGACCGTTCTAAAATTCGTTTTGTGGGCATACCTTAAGAGCCGCGTTTACGAAACACGTCTAAACTCGGATTTCTGAAGAAATTTCAAAAATTCAGCGACCTATGCTCGAAAAAGCGAAAATGTTGTAAAAAGACTGAATGAACGTACTATTGCAAATGGCGGTCATCCGAACGATATTGTGTTCGACTAATGTAAGCTAATTTCCCGTTTTCCTATTTTTAAATAAAATTTCATTCAAAAATGTTGATCGAGTAATTTTTGAGTTATTCAAAAAACAACAAACCGGCCGTTTTCTCTGGTTTACCCTATAGATGATTTGATAGCTAAATTTCACGCTTTACAGCGTCACAAATACGTTCACTATAATTTTTAAAAATGTGTTTATATGTTTTCGATTAGGAACACAACGATATAAAAGTATTTATTAATTATAACGCGTTATCGGAAAAATTAAAGCAAAATGTTTTCTTGCGGTTATTTTGCGCGGGTTTAAATTCAAACGGTATTTTGGAAGATTCGATATGGAAGCCGATTTCGGATGATTTAAACAATACACCAGTTTTATTAAATAAGAAAATCTCCTTTCTAACATCATAACGTTTTGATTTTTAATGCACACATTAATTGAAAGCGATGTTAGCGTTGCAGTGAAAAATAACTTATTTACATGCTATAAACACAATTTTTCAGCCAACAGACTGAACTGTTCACGGAAACGTTACCAATCTAAGAAGTTATTCAGGTAAAATAGAATCATTATACTAAATATTAGCTGCGTAAAGAACGAACACGAGTTATGTACATCGAAAAGCAGAATTGTAGTGATAATAAAAATACTGGAGGGTTGTGATGACTACACCAATTGCCAATTTTAAAAGAATACACGTACAGTTTTTCTGCTTTCATAGTTTTAACACAATAAAAAAAAGATTTGTATTTAATTCTACAGCGCTTAAGAAAATTATAATTTTTAATTAACTTTTCGTAATTTGGTTAAATGTCTCGCTATTAAAAGTTTTCGCAACGCTTATTATGGAAAAGGTAATTTAAACAAAACGTACCTGTGGTATAATCCCAAGTGTCCGAATCATTTCTGTGAACATTTAATTTCTGCGGCTAAATAAATAACATAATTAAATAACAAATGAAGTTCTTAAAATATTTTCAGTATAAAAATAAAACTTGACAAATCATTTTGATATGGATTATTTATATATAGTCCTAGTAAAATATTAATATTGAGTGCATAAAAATAATTTCGTTGTTTAATAAGATATAAAAAGAGAATCAATTTTACATTTAAGAAACAGTAATATTTTCAACGAATTAGATAATATTAAAAGACTACACTCGGTACTATAAGTATTATAAATATAACATGCATATTTTTCCTATTAAATGACAAATTCACGGCTTTAATTTAGAATAAACGACGAAGTATCACACTTAACAAAAGATACCTAAACTGAAATTACCATTATTTGTTGGTTTTTTTTTTTTTTTTTTTTTTGGTATACTAATACATGTCTATGTAAACAAACAACTTAAAATTATACAATGTTAAAAAATCTCGAATATAGAATATCTGTATTTTGAAATATCATATTTAGGTGCCGCGGATTATTTACTTAGGACTTCGTCGATTAATAATACGTTACGTGTAACTGGTGGGGATCTGAGCTGACAGGACGGGATACGTCTACACGTGATTAACATTACCAAGAAAACATAATATGAACCGAAATTCTGTTAGCATCCGGCGCTGAAGATTCACGATTGCATGCGTTAAATAGACTACGCAGTATGTAATAATAGAAAACTAGATTTTTCATAGAAAATATGAGACTAGTCGTAAAACAAAATTTATAAAACTACAAGTATGTACATGGAATGTGCAAGGACTTAATAAAGCAGGTAAGTCAAATTGTGGAAAAAGCAAGAGAGAATATAGCCATCTCAGAAATATGTGAAACGTTTGAAAAATAGTGAAGTTTTACATCTTCAAATAACAATTTAGTAATCTGCTGAAATACTGAATAAGAATCGAAAAATGTCGTAACCAAATGATAAAAGTATCTATATACGAAGCGGTTAGTGATAGAATAGTTTCAATTATAGTGCAGCCAGTAAATTTTAATTAGCAATGTTCATAATAACAAGCGATTTCAACAAAAAGATAAGAAATCTAGTGGTGATGATTATTCGAGAAAGTTTGTAACAGGAATGAAAGAGGGAGTACACTACTGGAATTGTGTATAGAAAATAAACTGCATATAGGTAATACAAGTTTTTAATATCATCCTCGTTGTCTTTTTAATATAAGCACTTTCCCAGATGGTCACGTGAAAAATCAATTTTTCCCCTTATTACATCTAGATGGATATTTTTGATAGATGTATAAACTTATCAGGAGTGAGCTGTTTAAGTAACAACAATGCTCTCGAATCGGAAGTTTGCTTCGGGTTAACAACGCGTAAATCAAGTAGATAGTACCTAGTGAACAATTTCGCTTACAAAAAATATGACGGATTACATACAACAGTACAGAAACTTCAAAACAATTTGAAAATTGAAATGGTAACATTCAATGTATAAGACAGGAAAAACAAACATGAAAGAAGCCCCATGAATATCTGATCAGACGTGGATTATAATTGAGAAAAGACCGAAATTAAAGAAAAATGTAATAAACATTAAAAATGAATAATCAACTCAATCAAGATATCAATAAGTGATTAACCGAAGTTACATAACATCCAACAGAACCATGCGTTAAAAGATGAACCGAGACACTTGTTTAGAAAAGTTAGAATATCAAGAAATTTAAAATTAGATACCAGTTAAGAATGAAAGGGGAAATCTACTGACAAATAAATATGATGTACTACATAGGTGGCATAAATGCTGCAAACATTTTATGTCCAGCAGTGCGAGAACCGGTTTATTGTATTAGAATATGCTGTTCGACAACATGAGCCTCTTATTTTAAGATGTAAAAGAAAAATCACTACTAAAGCATTTAGAAATAATAAATCAATGGGAACAGACGGAATCGTTGCAGAAATGATCAGTCTATTTGATATCGAAAATATGTACCTGGCAAACAAAATGGAGTGCCTGAAAACGGTACAAGGAATCAAATATTGATCATAAGAGAGTGGATAGAAAAACCTATCAATTCAATGTACACCGATGGTGATATCGTATGTCTTCCACATCCAAGTTTCGTAGCCATGTTATCGCCGCGTCCGATACTACTTGAATATCCTTCCAACCGACCGTAAGGGTTCTACGTAGGCATGCATTGAGGATATGATCCATTGTCTAATCTCCTAATTGACAGTTGCAGGATGAATCATCTTTAAAATCCCAATTTGCGAGCATATTACCACTGCGCCCATGGTGTGTTCTGACACGATTTAAACGCACTCAGCATTTCCGCTCTAGTTCAAAACCGGGTGACTTGCAATTCGATATGTCTACCGTACCGTATCGGTCTGGGTTCTCGTGGACTTGTTCTTCTTTCCAGGATGCAACTGCGTCAAAACCACCTGCTATTAGTTTTGTGGCTAATCGGTGAGCAGGTTTTCTCGTTATTAATCTTGCTGGTCCTTTCAGATCTTGATGTACTGGTAAATCAGTTGCAATTTTCCTTGTAATATGAGTTGGCATAATGTACGCTAGTACAGGTAAAACCATTTCACTGGAGTAGATTTGGTTGTGCCAGAGATTATACGAAGAGCCGCATTTAGCTCTATATCAATCTTCCTTGTGTGAGTGTTGTTCAGCCACACTGGTGCAGCATATTCGGCCGCTGAGTATATCAGCGCGAGGGCTGAAGTTCTTAGAGTAGGCGTTGAAGCACCCCATGTTGTTTCTAATTTACGAATTATATTCGTCCGTGTTCTCAAGGTGTTTACGGTAAGTTAGTTGTCGATCCAAACTTACTCCCAGATACTTTGGGTAATCTGCGTGCTTAAGATTATGCTCACTGATTATAATGTTCAGTTTTATTCTTGATAACTGATTATTAAGATGGAAGCATGATACATTTGTTTTGTCTCTGTTCAATGTTAAACGTCATTTGTTAAAATAGTCTATTAATGATAATAGATCGTGCTGTAAGATGTCCTCTGTTATTTGATGCTTTGTACTTTGTGTAGCCAAAGCTATATCATCCGCATATATAAATTTGCGAGCTTTCGTTTGTTGTAAGTCAGCAATATATAAATTAAATAATAACGGAGCAAGCACAGGTCCTTGTGGTAACCAATGGTAATTCGCTTTCTCGATTACTCGAAAGCTTTCAATAATGTCAGGTGGAATACCTTATGACATGTATTTGGAGGAGATAACAGCACATCTTATACAAATAATTAAATTATTACTCCTAACTAATAAAGCTTACGTACCGATAGAGGATACAATTACGGAATACTTTCATGTTGGAATCAGACAGGAATGCGTTATTTCTCCGCTTTTTTTTTTCAACATCTACACAGGTGAGCAATGAGAAAATTAATGGAAGTATAGAAAGGTGTAATTACACTTAGAAACCTTTATTACACCGCTGATACAATACTTATAACCAAATCTGAAGGTGAACTATTAGGAAAATTAGACACTTTCTGTAAAGAAGCTGGTTTAGTGTTAAATAGAGCAAAATGTCCTTTAATGATGATGTATAGCTAAAAACTCGACCATTCAAGATCATCAGTGGTATAAAGAAAAATGAAAAAGTGAGATATTTTGACGCTAGTATGAAGAACTGAAAAGAATTGCGACTGTAAAAAACCCGTTAGGACTTACTAGAATTTGATAAAACCATCGCATTACGAAAAAAACGAAATTATCCAAACGTTGATTTTTCCTATCGTAACATATGACAATGGTATTGGATTATAAATAATGCAAATCAAAAACGCAGAGAGATGTTTTGAAAACGACTAGCTACCGCAGAATATTACGAATTATGTAAGTAGCCCAAAGAAGCAACGCATGGATTTCAAAAGAATTAAATATCAAGGATAATTAATGTTTGCTTCCAAGATTATAGAGAAACATGTTGAAACTCTTCGATCATATTATAAGATCTGATAGGATGGAAAAGTATATTATTTGGGGAAAATAAATGACAGACAGCAAAAATAACGATGTTCAAACCGGCATATGGACCAAATAAAAATTAGAATGGGTCTAACAATTGAAGAGTTGAAGAAAATCACGATGGCGTAAAATTACGGTTTAATAAAAGATCATGAATTCCACATATAAACAGACGATTATGATGATATGATATATTTAGACATCAAATATTTCTTCACTATTTAAAAGCATTAATTTTTTTATTAATTTTAATTATTTTATTATTATATATTTAACACGGGCGAGAATTTATTTACTGGAAATATTTATAGAATAATCTGTATCATCGTAAACATATACAAATATGTTTTTGTTTTATAAATATCGACATCCGACTAATAATAAGGTTTTTAGGTTATATTATAATTTACATCTCAAAGATAATACTTAAAATATATTTCATCGATTGTATAAATCAGACTTAGTGTGAATGACGTAAACAGTTCACCACACACATAGTCGATGTATATAAAAAACCTGTATAATCTACAAAAATAATAAAAGAGTAAAATTTAAACTACTGTAATAAACGATCTAACATTTGCATAATAAAATAATCCTCTTCTCTCATTAATAGTATGAACGAATAACACTATACAACAGCATTTATGTAAACATAAAAACAGAATATCTAACGTATATATATGTAGGGATATACTATCACATAAAAATAATATCGATCACCTGGACAGCATCCAAACTATTCGAACAATATCTATTAAAACGTCGAAAGAGCGATGGTGAATTTATTTTATTTTTAACTCTGACTAATAGGCTCGAAAAGCAATATTAGAATCATTTTGAAAATTTTACGCAAATCGTTCAAGGTAGAATGTCTCAATCATCGAAGATCGCATAAATCTTCAAGGTTCTTTGACTTTATATAGATTTACTTGTATTGTTTTAAAAATTTTGTTAAAATACAATTACTACCATATAACATTAATATACATATGTAGTAATATATATATTCTATAATCATGAATTTAATGAGTAGAAAATTAAATATGAAAATTGAATTAATGCATTTATAAATTTTTGGTAATTTTGTGACATGTTTGCGTTTGAATATATCATTAAATTCATGATTATAGAATATAAAAAGTTTATTTAATTTTTTTTATAATGAGTCTGTTTAACACCAGTTAAAAATCACATATCTCAAATTATTGACATTATGAACGACTTATCCTACTTTATATTAGGATTATCACCTTCATCGATTAAGTTTGCGCGTTTGTTTTTATTATTCAATCACCTTTCTTTAAAAATATAATAATCAACAATAGACGAAATATGAAGTACAATCACAAGTTTGTAAATTATCAAAACATAAGGAACTGTTCATTATTTCTGATCGTTAAAGCAGGTTTCCGAAGAAAAAATTAGAAAACATTACGTTTAATTTACTAACATAAATCTCACGATCCTATTCTACCGTCATTATTTATAATATATATGATTAATAGTGCAAATGTGAATAAAATAAAATAAGATGTCCGTAAATTTTATAATTATATCTTATTGAACTAAATAATAATCCAAAACAATTTTATATAAGACCAAAAACAACTGAATCTATACATTATAAATGCGCAGATGTATATATGTATTCATTTACTTAAGACACTCACGCACGCACATAGTGAAAACTAGGGGGCGGCAAGGATATGTATCACGATACGTATAATAAAACGTAACCATGGAAACTTTCATGTTTATAAAGCATAATAAAATAGAGAATAATTCTTTATCCGTTGTTAAGAAATTTTTTTTTGTATTTTTGTGTTGCAAATATATGAACACGCGGTAGAGTTACTTAAAGTAAACATGCAGTTTAAATGCAATACCTTATGAGAAAAGAATATTTTTTAATTCAATAAATTTAACCACAATAGAAAAAAATGATAACAATGGCGTGGAAAAATTACAAGAAATAAACAGTTGAGCCGGTAGATAATAATTATAACGAACTTGGGAAAATTAATTTTAATAATCGCAACGTAAAACGTAAATATACTTTTCAGTTTGCCCTAAATAATAATAATGGGACCATAATTCTGCGCGCGTTTAATACATAATCAGATCAGATTATGAATCATAATTATTTTTATATTGTCTAACTGATCGCGATCAAACAATTTTCATAAACTTTTTAACGTGATGTCACATTTTATGTTTTAATCTTTATTCGATTTAAAACCTGATATACGTAGTTCGACTCCTACATGTAAGATGAGGTGATAGTAAAATGTTTTTTCCGATAATTTAAAAAAAAAAAAACGGAATATTTTTTATAAGTCAAAATATAAAGACGAAAATAAATTACAATTTGTATTCTATTATAAACCGATGCAAAAAAAATTACATACTCCATACAATGGAGTACCTTATGAAATTACAGGAGTAATATAACTGACCGAATTTAATATACTTATAAATAATCAGTTGTTCAAGAAGACGATCAAACTAGCACTAGATAAACTTGTCTAAAATTCAATGCCAAATAGAGACAGGTAAGTAATTTTCAATACAAAAACATTAACTTGTACGAAACGTTATTTGCGTACTCGGGTTAACAAACTTGAAAACATGCGGTCTTAGTTCCTTTGTTGCTATTACTGCTCGAATAAACACAGATATATTTAATAGAGCATAGAGAAATATGGAAAACCATTCGAGTTGATAGAATTTAGTGGGTTGGGACAACTTTGCTTAATATTCGAAAAATAAATTTGTGTTAACTTATTTGTATATGTATGTAAAATCTTTAAAAAGTTTACAATTTCCCAGTACTGTATTACAATTTATTTGAGATTTTTATAGTTATCCATATTACGGAACATATAATGTAATGAATTAAATAAATTATAACATCATAAAAATATTTTGCACATCGTAAAATTAAAGCTATATATAAAAACCCAGAAAATATTTTTTAAAAACATACCTTAGCAAACTCAATCTTCAATGTGCAACATCCAGAATATATATCTGCACCGTCCAACGAAGCCTTCGCGCGTTTTGCCATATCGACATTGTCAAATGTATTTTAAATCGTTAAGAATATACCATGATAAAAGTAATAAAATAAACACATTTTCAGCCATATTTTATAAATTTGGAGATGGTAAAAATTTATTTTCAAGAAAATAATATGTAAATGTAATTGAAAAAATCATTTATAAGTGCTGTCTTTGTAAACTGTTTTGTACAAGTAAAATATCAGCGTACAAAACAGTTTACAAAGACAGCGCACACAAAAAATGATTATAAGATTTCGATGCTTCCAAACTGTATTAACTGATAAGAAATATTTGATATAATCAAGAATATAACGAATAAGTTTAATGTAGAAAAGTAAATTATAATATACGATATTTAGCCATTTATGTTATCAATTTAGAAATAAGATTATATTCAAGTTATATTTGGCCTATTATTATATTTATGTACTTCAAATTTTACAGAATTATCGGCTTTTATAAAAATGCATTAAGGGATTTTGGTTTTCATTTTATCCACACAAGAGAATATGTTTAAAACATAAATTCGTTAACGATATTATTAATAATATATTATTGAATATAATGGAATTTATTAACAAAAAAAACTATTTATATATTACTTTTATACTGTACAAAAATTTAATATAAACGATCATTCGAAAGTCAAAAATTTGTCGTTGACAACTGCTTTAAATGACGCTAGTACATAGTATTCAATTTAGATATTAATTTTACCGAACGTTTGCATATAATCAAGATAACAAATATTACGAAATTTAGAATATAATCTTATAAAAAAAGTTCTAAACGAAAGGAAATTTATGACACAGTAATCTCGGAATAATTAAAACGAGGATTTAAAAATATAGCATTGTATAAATAAACAAAAATGTGTATCCACATTAAATAAAACTGCTGTAACAACCCAATCAATATTAAACTTATATCCCCTATATTACACATAAGCCGTTTTAAGATTTTTAAGATACAATATAAACAAACTCTAAATGAAATAGAAAATGGACACACAAATGCGCGAAATAAATACATAAAGCTTTTCAATGGGAAGAGTCGATGGTGATTGCCATGTTGTTTTAGTGGCATGTGTCTATCAGGTTTGTGCCGCACAGCGGATGCCACAAAGGATACGCCAATCATATAGATTTAATATTCCGATTATACTCTGCACTGTCAGTTAAAAAAAAAAAGTAAATCTGGTCGTATATTATTTTTCTAAGACTCAAATCTCAGGTTATATAATTTTTTGTTTCGATTTTATTCTCGAAGAAAAAATTAATAAATTAAGTAGTACATTATCAAAAACTTAATAGTGTGCTTTTTAATGAAATGAAATGAAAAAGATGACAAGCTACGAATGAGGAACGTGTGAATAAAATTCCAGTTATCAAATGAGTGGTAACGCGGGAAATGCTATAAATAATAACCGACGTTATTCAATAAAAGTAAAAAGAAACATATAATAAAAATAAGAAAAGAGATCAGTAAAAGCAAGTGATTGAAAAGGGAAGAATATACACATGTGGTTACTATATCTTACTGTATACAGCAAGGGCCAAATGTAATAACGGTAAAGGTGAAAGGTATATATAGTCTCATACAATAGAATAAAATATTTGGCAACAAGCTTTGTACAAGATTTTCTATTATATCACACTTATACCACGCGGAGTCAGCCAGAAATATCGTTAAAGTTTAATAACGCGTTTACTAAATGATCGAGAAGTTTAATTAACCACCTTTATGTAATACACGAATATATTTCGTAAAATAACAGCCAATTCTATTTTTAGCTGTTTGACTCACAAGTGTTGGTTATAACGCACAAGTCACAATAATTATAGTGCAGGTAATATTTTACATATATGTAAACGGAATTTTTGCCCGTTTTGTCAGTTTTTTTTTTACTCACTAGATAACGTATCCTATAATTCGCCATTTACTACAAAAAATATATTAAATAAAAATATTTCGTAAAAATGAAGCAATGAACACGAGATGCGAATTTTAAGATTTAACAATACGTAATAAAAATACGAAGATATGCAAATATTCGTTGGGAAATTCATTACTGTAACTAATTTTAGTAATTAAACTCACACTTATGTTAAAATTATATTTGAATATTCATATTATAGTTATTAGCAAAATGTGATATAATAAAATTTCGCAAACTAGTGACAATTTCACGAAATATATGGATAACTTTTAAATGAAAAATATTTTTATATAATTAAAGGAGCATCTGGTTAGTTTTTATTACATAAAAAAGGTGAATAAGTGGTCAAAAGGGAACGCTGGATGATGCATGTTAAGTCGGAATCACAAAAAAATTAATTTTTAAAATTTGTCTTTAAAATAAATATAGAATTTGAGTCAAATAGAAATGATAATATACAACGTCTACAATAATAAAATAGCGTTTATCGTGCATATATGTAGAATGGTAACAAGATTAAAACCCGCATTTTCTTTCTTTGAGTAGAGATTTAATTCCTCTCATTAAGAATGATAGCAAAAATATTTTGACATAAATATAATTAAAACAGGCAAATTTTATAAACAATATGTAGATCATAAAAAATTATACACGTCAAAAACAAGAAAATTAGATAACCATGCATTATTTTTAGAATGTTGGACAAGTAGCGAATATAAGAAATAATATAGACGTTTCTTCATTTTCTTTTATGGAAAAAAAGTGTAAAATTGTACGGTATAGACGAATTTCAATTATTAACATATCAAACACGTTGCTAAACAATAAACAACAGAATTAAAAAATAAATTTATGATTATTACTACGTTTATACGTTAATTTTGCATTAATGCAAATTTAGAATTTAGCGGTACTAATTTTACGCGAACAAAACTTACTAAACAATAATAAGTTTACACGGATGGTGCAGAAATTCAGAAAAATATTACGGGAAACTGGTGGAGACTACGAGCGTAATTAATTTTGTCGCGGGCGAATTTTTTAAAGTTGTATTTCCTTTACTTATTTTATTTCTTAATCATATCATTATTTGTCACCCTATTTTCTAAATGATTATCCACACAGAGAGGCACGAAGATAATTAGCGAAGTAATTTACTATTTTATAAATGGAAATGTATGTAAGTGAAATTGAATGTAATTACAAATAAATGCTCAATCGATTTTGTTTTAAATCTTTCGTAAACATTTACATAATTACAATATGTATAATAGGAAGGAAGAACGATAGTAAGGAACACAAACGGCAGATAAACTACTAACATAAATTTCTGACGATAACCAAACACACAAATATTAAACAATATTACAGTGCTTAAATTTGGTTTCTATATTTAATAATAGTTAAAGGATATTCAACCATTGCTTGTACTGCTCTTTTACGGAATATGACGATGCGATTAACTTTGCCCAATGGAGAAGATATTGTATGAATAACTTCCTGTAAAAATAAATAATTAAACTTTTGTCTTGCAAGCACGATAAAATTATGTCAGAAAATAGATAAAACCTTGTTATTAAAATAATATATCATAAACTATATCGATATAAATATTGTTTCTCTTAGGGCTAAATATCAAGAAAATATTACTTAGTATCTATCATTAAATAATTTCTTTAAATGCAGTATGAAACAGTTTCACGAGCATACAGACGAAACTAACAAAATATGAAAATACTGCGTTTAGTACTTGAAACGATAAATGCGAGTATCGGCAGTGGGTAGAAATATTTGATTTTCCACTTTATTCTTATGTAAAGTGAAAAAATGTATGAAAATGAATAAAAACCAATCATTTTCAATTTTAAAAACTTACCGTAGTGATCGGATAACGAGGATTTAGAATTGTATACAGCAGAACATGATTTGGCGGCAATTCAGGCCTGAAAAACAAAATCAAGAATTAATTAATTTTTATTTTTCAGAAACATCAAAAAAATTTTAAAATACTAACTTTGTAATATTGTACCATCAACTACAATACTGATTATATGAAATAACATTACTCATGTGGTTCATTATTTAACAAAATATAATAAAGTATTGAATCTAAATCAAAAATATCACGTTCTCTTATGAAATTAAATATATGCCCACTTTTTAAGCAAACATCGGGCAACCTCAAAAAATAAAATCAACACATTAAAATTCCAATAATTATTAATACGGACATCTAAAAAAGTATGAAAAACAGTTAAAATCACTAAACTTTATTTATTAAGCAAAGCTTTTCGGCAACTACGCCATTATCAAGCTATATATAAATAAAATTAAATATATAAAAACATAAAATATTAATTTAAATCTAAGCTCACAATTTTAAAACTATCTGACAGTGACTGTGGTAAACAACACAATCAAATATCAGTAATATAAAATTTACAGAACAGTAGCCAGAAAATAATTATTTTATAACATTCCACAAACTAAACTTTAAAAAGTATTATCACTACAAATATTTAAAATATATGAAATAAAACATTTGAGAAGTTAATTTTGCAAATTGTGTGGCAACCAGAATTTTATCAAAAGAAAAAGGTAGATATTTTGTCGTGTTTTTATTTACGTCATCAGTATATTATGATAAAAACATTTTGCAAGGGAAACTGACACAATTCATCACAGTAATGAAATTTCGTTCCAGACTATATAAACCGACGTAATATTCTATTACATATGTTCCACAAATAATTTAACACAATAACTAAATAAAAATGTCCAATTTCGTAGCATATTTTAAAGAATTAATCTCCACAAAATAAACCAGTTTTAGCGTCATTAAAACCTACTTTTAGAGTATCAATTATTGATCCATTTACGCCAAAAACGCACGTTACAGATGTTCTATTAAAATTAATGACGAAAATACAAAAAGTAATATACATCGAAAATATGAAACACTAATTATGGACAAGACGCAATTATCTTGCAATCTACACGTTTCAGAGACATATTTTTATGACAAAGTTTGAAAATATAAACTCATGATTAGAAAATAATTCTGTATACAAATGTATTATTAATAATATTCTGACAAATCTTTGTCATTAAATCTCTTTATTTTACATAAAACTTTCGTGTAGACCGTTAAAGTTACATTTCTCGTCGTTTTAAATTATTTAATGTTAATTTTCAAAATTATTTATATAAGGTTTATACAAATGATAATAAATTATACATACAAACAGAGATCGTAATCAAGTGGAAATTCAATTAAAGCTTAATGAGATAATACAAGGAAATCATAGTTTACAATTAACATCATAAAACTGAACAAATATGCATATACTTATAATTTCCGTGTAATGACAGATATTATTCGAGAGTACTGTAACAGAGGATTACTGCAATAAAAAATGTTATGTGTATAATTAGTAATAATGATAAAAATAGTCTTAAACTTTTTGTGTAAATTACTAACTCGTTATACCTTGCTCAACAGATATATCAAAAATGTTACTCTGCTACTTTTTCTTAGAAAAATAAAGAACGAATCAATACTAAACAAAACCAATATCATATTGTACAAATAACGTGCAGTATCTACAAAAGAACACAATTTTCGTCATATAAATCAAATTCCATAAGTGCAAGTGTTACCAATTTGTAAAGTGAAATTACATCCTATACATACATAAAAATTTATTATAATAAAATATTAAAAAATTACAGTTAACACTAACCGTTTTCGGCGAGGTTCTTCGGCAATCATGTGGTCAGCGATATTATTCTAAACAAAACAGAACATTTATTTCATAATTGATTGGTAAATTTAATGTACAATCAATAAATACAGACATATCTTTTTTTGAACAATTATTATTCACTGTAAAGCGAAACAAGCTTAAAACGGTACAAAAATTAAGAAGTTTATGCGTGATTTAATTCCTTAGTTTATGCCAAGCTTATAAATCATAAAAGTGCAAAAGCGACACGTAACGGTGGATAACATGCATTTCTCATCTATCTCATTACATATTAGAAACTGTAGATAAAAGCATGCATTCTTCATCCAACTCATTTTATATTAAAGATATGTAGCAAATCATAATTATATAAATAATTACTAAAAATAGACCACAAAAAATATAAGCCACAAAGCATTATCAAACATCAAATAAGCCTTTAATATTCAACATAAAGCTAAAACATATTTCATGTTATTATGCTTCTTATATATATTTATTTAAAGTCAGTACGCTGTGAATTTAATCACGCCACTGTTCACAACTTCTTTCGATCGGTTACATATTTATTGATTTAAGTAAAATTACTATTAAAGTTATTATCTTAATTAAGCTTATTACACATACTTTTATTCCAACTCTTGTATATTAATCAATTGTAAAAACAGGTAACTGATGATTTATATTAAATAGTTTAATATAATAACCATATACTTTAAATGATGTTAAATATACTTATATTTTAAATTATAGTGGAATTTTAGTCACTCGATAAACGATGTTTCATTTTATCTGATGCGAATCATACCCCCTAAAACTTAGAGAAATAAAGAACCTAACTCGCAGCATAAAAAGCTAAATATTGAATATTGTATGTGATTTATAAAACAATTCTTAGCATTTTTAAGTATAAATTTGATTTCAAATCCCAGCGATTATTTTTACTGCATTAACGTTTCATTCAAATACATTTTATACAATTATAATTTAGATTTTGATTAATTTATTTTTGAGATCACATTGCAATTACATAAATTTAACAATAGAAAATATTAGTAAAAATACGCAATGAAATTTACAATATGTAAATATTTTCCCCCAATTTTAACTGAATAATTTGCACACTTTGAATTCATGAACTCAATTTACCTGTTGATTATCGTTTCTCGTACGTTTATAAAGAACGGTACTTCCATTATAGGTAGCCATAAGGAAATATACCTTTGAGCCGTTAAAATTTCTAATGCCGTGCACAAAACAAATATCTACACATAAAGGTGAGTGTTACACCATAAAAGAAATTTACATGTAATATTTACCGATAAAAAATGCATATAATAGAAAAATTTTAATGTATTTAATATCGCGTTAAAATTATGAAATAACCAAATACTCAATCAGTTCAATCACACAAAAGTAAATTCGTCACAATTTCGACTGAAAACTCAATGAAAATAAAAGAGCTGCGCCGATTTCTCGTAGTGTAAAGAATACGTCACTACTCTCAATCACAATATTGTAAATGCAAACAATCACATTTACTTTTTCAGGGTGCAAGGTGCTTTTAATTTTTTTAGTTTATAAATGCTTATTTACTGTGTATAATATGTATTTTATAAAACAACTAATATTTAAAAAATAATAATAAATAATATGTTAACAAAACAAATTACGCACAAAAACCTAAGAAAATCTTCATAAAAAATATATAATCAATGCCCTCTGCAAGTAATCAAAAAAATTTGGTAATCTGTTTCATTAAAATTTGAAATAGATTTTATATTTTTTGTATTTATAATTATTATTTCTTCAATATTTGCTTATCTTGTTAGACTTATTAAATATAAACAGACGTAGTTTGTGCCCAGAATTTGTAATTTCATTATTATATAAAAAATTAATATCCCTGAAGATTAATACAAATTATAAAATTGATTTAAATTGTAATAAATATGTTTATTATAACGACATTTTTATGTTTTCGCGACGAAATATTCAGTTGAAAGTTATACTTAACAATTATTCTCATATATTTTATTTTTGCCTGAATCTACATACATTTTTATTAATAAATTTCCTAATTAATTGGTAAACCTTTCTTGCTTTTCTTAAGTTATATATGTTAAAACCTTTAAATATTTTTCTTTTAATATATATGTATATATATATATATATATATATATATATATATATATATATATATATATATATATATAAAAACTCATGAGTTATATAAACGACTTTATTGAATGGTGAGATCGTTATAAATTGTTTTTATGTATGCTTCACTACTTTCGCAAATATTATTGTAATAAATATTTGTTCATTAAAAAGGCATATTTATAAGTTAATAGATATTCTAATTACCTTTAGTCATAACTATTAAAAAAATAATCGGGACAATTTAATTAAATATCAATCTGTATTCTTGAGAAAATTTGTTGGACAAAACATTTATAATGAACGATGAAAATCTATAACCTTTTAAGTACTCTGTAATCTTATTTTCATGACAATTGTTTAATCACTCATTATTTCTATATCAAAACGTATTTTTCGTGCAGAAACAAAGTTAATACAGTACTTTCTTATACTACCAAAGAAAGATATTATAAACGGGTAAAATACATATTCAAATGTTTCTTAATGAAGATGCAATAATTCTTGCTTGGAACTAACATAATAGCATATTAAATTGTTGAAATTTCAGAAATACGATATTTTCAACCACATAAGTGACATTTTCAACGTATAAAATAAACGAGCGTTACATCACTCAAATTAAGTTGATAATTAATAACCGATTAGTGTGAATGACTTGAAATAGACTGAAATTATTACATCACGACAATTTAAACAATTAAATTCGTTTTTTTAATTTTTAAATATTAATATTGCAATTGTAGTTTGTCAGGTGAATTTGCAAGCTATAATAAATGCTTAATTACAATTCAAAATCACCTGTATATTCTGATTTGATAAGTATTATGTTTAATACCTCCATTATTTAAATATATTACTAGTGCATGAAAATTATTAACACCATCAATTTTAATTTGTACTCTTCTGTTACTTGGACATCTAAAATGAATAGTATTAGAAGTAATAATATTTGGTTGATCTTTAATCATTTTTTTATAATCAATGACATAGTAAATTATTATTTATGGCGGTTTAGGTTCATTTTTATTTCTTCTATATTTATATTTTCTTGTACTATATAATCTTTTGATAGTCAATGCAGCAAATTTATTGACACCCTTTTTACTCATATTAGTATCAGAGCTAACTAATGAGATACTTTTATAAAAGGTATTAATCTTTTTCTAGTTTTCACAACTTGCCAAAAAGTGTAAACTTGTTAATTGGCGTTAGTTGTGTGTTGATAGGTGTATTAATTGTTATTACCATCGATTCAAAGCGATATTAGAACAAAACTACATTGCATAACTGGTTGCGAGATAAATCTCCAGCAGCAGCTACATACTTACCATTAGGTAAATACACCGCATATTCGATATTTCTTTTAGAGAAATAATATGAACAGCATGATAAAGACACCAACATCTTATCACAAAATATTCACACCATTTTCTCCTTTCTTTCAGTCTTTTCAGTTCCCAGTAGCTGCTGCAACCCTTGTCTTTTATAATTTCTGACATATATCTCCTGTGAAGTCTCCCTATTGGGTTTCTTTCGCACATTTCTCCTTCTATTATAGTTTTTAAAAGAGAGTCATGCCTTAACAAATTCTCGACCAATGTATCTTTTTTTGCAGCAAATGTGTGCTGCATCTCTTTGATCCAGTTTCTTTGTAGCATCTCTTCATTATATATTATATCAGTCCACTTGATTTTCAACATCCTTCGTAGGCATTATTTTTTGCATCCATATAATATAACATTCCGAATAAAACATTCTATAAAACTTTTCCTCTTGTGTATTGATATTGGTTGTGAGGTACTTGGCTATCAATATTATCTGCCTCTACTTGTTTGTTAAGATGTTTTCACATGTTTCATCATTGTATAATTCTTCTAAGTATTCTTTCCATTTATCCAGTTTAATGTTCTTACTGAATATATACGTTTCCTCTTTTATCTTTAAGATTGTTGTTTATATTTTTTTTTATATTATTAACATATTTTTTAACAGTTCAACAGGCGCTTTCCAGTTTACCAGATTTTACTTGTTCTTCAATGTCATTACATGATTCATCTATCTACTATTCTTTTGCTTTCCTTATTTTTCTGTTTATATTGTTCCTTATTTCTTTGTGTTTATTATGTTCATTATTATCTGTTTGGTTTCTATATTCTCGCCTTTTCTGATTAGTTTAATAATTTCTGCAGTCATCCATGGTTTTCTTGTTTGGGTGTTTTCTTCCTGAATATATTGTTGTTCCATGTTGTTCAATTTTATGGTGCTTCCTTCCGTCCCATTTGTTATTCTCTTATTCATATTTGCTAAAGATTTTTTTTTGAAAGTTAGTAGTTTTAAGTCCTGCATAAATTTTGGCTTCTTTTCTATTTTTTTGACTCACCTTTCATTATTGCAAGGTTATTGTCACTATCAACATTAGCACCAAGGTAGATCAAACTGTAAGTTTGTTTATGAACCTTTTTCGACCATTATGTAATCTATTTGATATCTTCATTTATAGCCGGGCATTTTCCATGTATATATTCGTTTGGAATGACTGGTAAACAGAGTATTTTTTATAATAAGGTTGTGTTTTTCACAAAACTATTAATCTTTGTTCTATATCATTCCGCATGCCTAAACCATAATCCTCCACTGTTAATCTATTTTTTTCTTTACCTACCACTGCATTCCAATAACCCATTAGAATTAAGTTTTCTTCTCCTTTGATATATTTTAGACCTTCTTCTATTTATTCTTGACGTTAACATATAGATCTGTATTACCATTGTGTCATTTGATATTGTATTTAATTTTATCATAATTACTCAACCACTTATTTGATAACACCCTATCATTTTATGACCTAGGTCTCTTTTTAAAATTATTCAAACTTCTACAATCTTAGCTTTATCTCTAGTATATACAAGCAGATAGTTTTCCAGCCAAAGTCTCCATTTCTTCCCATTTTACTCCCCTTATTCTCAACACCTTTACATCAATTCTTTCTATTTCCATTTTAAGGTTTTATAATTTTCCCGCTTAAGAAGTGATCTTAAGTTCCATGTTCCATATTTAAATATTTTTTTATGGCATAAGAAAATTGATTCTAATAAGACTAAAATAAGTACTTGGGTTTATCATTCACCTTAGATTACGATTCTGTCTTTAAATATATCACATCATATTTCGGACGACCTATTTTTGTGTTAGTGTGTCGTGTATGTTGTGTTGTATGGTACAAACTGTGCTAAGGTGTGGGTTCAGTAGGCTGTCATATTTTTGTAATTCATTCATATAGGTTCGTTTATATCACCTGTATAATTTTTGTATCCATGCCCTTATTCTATATAGTAATTTCATATATTTATTATTATTGATTTTTTTACATAAAATATTATAATTACTTTAAATTAAGATACCAAAGGCTCAAACATCTAAAGGATGCGCTTTTTTGATATTTAGGAGGAGGTCAGCGATACTTACGCAAAGTGTAATTTCTGTCCATAAAAAATGTCATTTAAAGATAGATTTATGTATAACTTACTTATCATACACATTTAAAACAACATGTTAATGTTAATCAGCAAGTACAGATTGAGTTAAAACAAAGTAAGTTTTATTAGAATGTCGTACATACACAAAAAGGGATGCTGCTATAAATTTGTTAGAGGAAATAAAAATATTTGTAATGAGTGCGGTATTTCAGATCCACAGTTTTAAAAGGACTGATTTTCCAATAATAAGATTTTTTAACAAAACTAAATATTGTTAATTATACAACTCGCCTAACGTATTCTGAAACTGGAAACAAGACATGAGATGTCTAACCTAATAATGTCACGAACAAGAAAAGTACATCGAAAGTATAGACGGAATTATTTATTTCAAATGAAAATCCCAAGGTAACAAGTACGCAGGTAGGAAATTTTTGGAAGAACCTATGAAAGGGGTATGGATCCAATTAAGTCGTGAGATGATAGGAAGAAAGTTTATGTCTGACTTTATAGCTTAATAAGGCGAATGTCAGTGTTTGCATCTTTTGTTCTCTCGGAATAAATTGTTAAAAACCTGGTTTGACGCTGACAAATAGAAGAAGTCGTTTAACAGAAGATAAGTTGTCAAAAATTCTTTTTTTTTAATGTTAGTATATAATATTTTACTTCAAACATAGTTTGCAGTGATTAAGATAAAACGTAACTGTGGATTTTGAATTTATTTTAAATTTTATGGTTTTATGTATTTATTTCAATATATCAGTTACTACCGTTTTCATGGAATGTGATTTTATTGCAATTTTTATGTAATACTATTTTTTGATGGTCGTAAAATGTATTTCAAACTTGTAACATTGATATAACACATAGATATTCGCAAATATATACCTAAGCTTCCAATGTTATTTTTAATTTCTTGTTACTGATATACACAGATAATATCAATAAATTTATTTATTTTCCACTTATTTTAAAAAAAATATATCTTGTCGCAATAATCCACAGAATAACAGGCAATATAAATGTAAACTATAAAAACCTATAAAGTAAATTTGGATACCGTCTTCTGCTTTCATAAATAATTGTTAATATTAGTGGCGTGTCATTTCGCGATAACATCTAGTATTCCAGTAACGAAGTGAATGAAACGGCTCATTAAAGGAGTAATTTGTTCAGCACATACAAGTTACGTTCACGTACGACACATCTCTAAAAAGAACATAATAACTTGTAAATACTACATAAATATACATGAATATAATGCGCATGTAAGTGCATAATTATTTCTGAAAATTAAAATATATTGTTCAATGAAAATTAATTCAAATTTAATTAAATTATTAGAAATTCAATATATATTCATAAATCATTTTTTCAGAAAAAATAAATGTATAGATGACATATTCGAATATATATTACGTAGCGAAACTTTGTGAATATAAATCAGAAATAATCTCATTCAACCACTTCTCAGTGTTACAAAATAAATGAAAAATTGCGAATTATGAAATTGAGAAATCTACTTTAGATCACATGACAAATAAAAATTATTTTTCTCGATCGAACGCTATAAAACAATTATTACTATTACTGAGGCACAACGTAACATTATACTTAATAAATGGTATTCCTGACAACCTAGAACAGTGAATTTTTTTATCAATGTGTAAAGGACAATTATTGAAATTGTTGAACCGAGTTATATCAATATTACTTGTTCATTTATTCTAATTTGTTAGTTTCTGGGTAAACTCGATGGTCTTTCATGTTTCTTCCTTCAACATGTTGCATAAAGAAACATGCGACACTTTTCTTAAAATTTAACAATGCTAATGATGGAACTTCGTCTAAGACTTCGCGCTCCAGATAAATACAAGTTGACTCACAGAATGAAATTCACAAAACCAGACTCCTTCAAATTAGCATTGAATAGAATAATGTAAGCTTAAATGCGATCCGTCGAAACATCACCTGAACAGCAATGGGCTGTATTCAAATATAATATAAAACAAGCTTACTACACGTCACAGCAAATCAATTAAAACGTGGAAACATTTGTTTCCGAATGAAACAATAGCTGTCATTGAAGAATGACAAAACCTACCCCGTGGTAATGAACATTATGAAGAGAAGAAGAAATACTTGACACAGAAAATTAATCAATTAAGTCGCAGAGATAAAAATAATTATCTATTATCTATTTGCGAGGAGGTTCAGTCTCATGCAGATAAAAATGAAACACATTTCCTTTTCATGAAAATACGTTTAGTAGCAAGAAAATTCCAAGTGGGGAAACAAACAATTTGTGATGAAAACCATGTAACTCGCACAGGCTCTGAAAGAAGTACCTTAAGACGGAGAAAGTATTGCGTCAAACCATACACGGCAGAAGATACCAATAAAATCATTAACACGGCACTTAATAACTCCGTTTGGAATTTTGTCGAACCGGAATCGGAAATTTTACTGGATGAGGTACCAAATGCTATTGCATATCTGAAGATGGGATCTCCGTTGAAATTTTTAAAGCTGCGGGTGAACAAATTTTACAGACAATTTACCATATCTGTAATGCAATTTGGTCTCGGGAGGATAGCCCGAAGAGTATATTACCATACATAAAAAAGGATCATCTGAGTATTGTGAAAATTATCGAACTATCTCACTATTACCTCACATAACCAAAGTGATGATCAAAATTATATATGATTGCATGTACTCTTTAATGCACACTCAGATTTCGCCAGAGCAGGCTGATTTTACAAAAGGTAGGGGAACAAGAGAATAGGTTCTCAATCTTAGACTACTCATTGAAAAAGCACGTGAATATGGTGTCCCAGCTATACTTTGCTTCATTGATTTCAAGAAAGCACTTGACTGCGTGCACGATCGAAAATGTGGATATAGTTGCACTATTACATTTTGTGTGGCTGATCAAGCGGTTATATGAAAAAAAAAACACTGAAAAAGTTTGTATTAATAAAGATACTTACACGGATAAGTTTCATTCTGAGTGAGATGTTCGTAACCTATACAGTGAATGTTTAATGCGCAGAAGTCTCCAAATCGACACAGCAAATGGTGCATTAAACTGGGATGGAGGCATTTCAATTGGAGGAGTGTACATTAATAATCTTTGGTATGCAGATGACACAACGTTATTGGCAAAAAACGTCGAAATGTCATATATTTCAAATCAGTTAATAAAAATTAATTCGAAATATAGCCTACTCGACAACAAGGCCAAAACTAAAATTGTAATCATCAACCGTCGAAAGAATAACTGCCCCGCGCTACAAGAAATTGATGTAATTGAAGCGGTAAACCGGTTTACATATTTCGCTCTATAGTAGAAAATAGCGACGGCTGTAGAAGTGAAATACATATAGAGCCCGGCTAACCCGGATCGCAATGAGCAGTTTGAATAGAATCTGGACAGACACCGCAATTAGTAAAGCTGTTAAAATACGAATAGTGAAATCCTTGTTTTCTTGGTGTTCCTAGATGGCCCGGAGGCCTATAGACGCACTGGAAATATAGTGTTGGAGATGTGTGCCTCGTGGACAGCTAGGAGAACCAACGCTTCCATTTTAGACGACATTGGTAACCCGAAAAGGTTAAAATCGATCGTTCTCAGCAGAATACTACGATTTTTTGGTCACGTAGTTAAAAGCCTAAATATAGAGGCGCTGTTCGTTCAAGGTGTAATAGCTGGTAGATAACAGCGAGGTCGTGTACCTCTTCGATGGTCAGGTGCGATTTTCAGGACAACTGGACGTACTTTCTACGATTGTGTAAATATCGTACGCGACCGTATTTGTTGGCGCAGCCTGGTCAGCCGTGTGACAGATTATGGTCACGATCCCCTGCATGGGGTGACACGACTCATTGATGATTCATATGGATAAATTAAATAAATCGGAAAACGAAATAAAATTTTTTAAACCGAAAAAGTTTATATTATTATAATCTATACGGAATATTAATAAAAAATTGTTTCTTTGTGAATTGTAGTTTATTTTACTGTTTACACTTAAATTTTCTTGTGAGTTCCCGAAATATGAATCGAATGGGCTTGTTATTTTATATGGATAGTAAATATACTAACTTAATGATACTAATTTCACAATATGTACGTAATTAATAGAAAATTATTAGGGTGCAAAATATTATATCAACTTACCTAAAAGATAATTTGAACATGTACAAAATACTAAATATACGAACTCTGAAAACATTCGATATTTGGATAACGAATAATAAATAAATGTCATGAATAACTGCAATTATGTTTACATTTTATATCAGTGTCACCACCGATTAAATACAAATTATTCTTTATACTTGTGATCACATTCGGCATAAAATAAGTGATACAGTCTAATATAAAAAAAAACACGACTGGAAAAAATCAATGCTAAATAAAATATAGTTTATCTTTTTCATTTGGATTACAACTTTGACCTAAAGTAAAATAAGAAAAACTATGTCTAAAAACAAATGTCAAGGTTACGATTTAGTAAAGTAAATGGGTAATGTATATGTATAAACAATTAAAAACCAAATTATTAAATGTTATTTTGTACACATTATATAAATTATTCTAAAAATCAACATGACTTTTTTATTTTAGTATAAGATTTTTTTATGAAAAACGTCTTCCAATTTTATATTCCTGTTGTATTTAGATTGTGTTTTTTTTTTCAAACTTTATCAATCTTCTCACTTCTGACGTTTTCACTTGGGTCGACATACTTGGCTTTAGTTGTTTTACTTTTTTAACTTCTTGTGTTTTTTGTACTGAAACCTGTATGTTTATCATATAAACTTTGTTGACAATTGTGATATATATGTGGTTCGTGTACGATAATTTATATTACATTTGAAAACGTTTAAATAAATATTTAATACATTATTCGTCAAAGTGATAAACTCATTTTACGAGTTATTAATAGGAAAAGGTTGTAGAAATGGTGTCCATAACTGAATTACCTGATGTTGTAATAGATAAAATAATGTCATTTTTTACGTATGATGAAATAGCTAACAACAGAATCGTAAGTCCCGATAATTATAGTAGTTATGTAAAATATTTCAATGTTTTATGGAATTTATTTGCATAATGTTTGAAAATAATTGTATTAATATAAACTCAGGTCTCCCGTTGGTTTAACAAGATTGGATGGCGAATGTTAAACACGGGGTATTTTGCAGTTGAACAGAGCCATAGGAGGAAACTTAAAGAAATAAAAGCTAAACTTCCACGACGGGAATCGGAGAGACGTAATCATCCTTTAGCACGAAAATGTGATATTCTTAAATCTGTCGATACGCGTTTATCGATGCTATCAATGACTTACAGACGATATATTGATTCTCGTCTTTGCTGTTTCATTCCTGGAAAGGTATGGGTAACTGAATAGTTAGGTAGTATAATAAAATTTTTGTTCTACCTAATGCTCGTCTTCTTTTATATTAGATTCGCAGTTAATTAATTTGTTCTTTTTTTATACGTATACGCATTCTATAAATTATTACGTATGAATACGGAATTAGCTGTTTAAATTTTAGAATTGAGATTAAATTTTATATATCGTCTTATTATTTCAAATTTTGCACGTATTTTCCTTAGAATAAGTTTTATTACTATTAGGTCCTGGATGAATTGTTTAAATTATTGAAATATTTGGATTCATCGGATGATATATCTCGAACAAATGATGTGCTGCGAGAACTTCGGGATATTTCTACAATGGCAATTGAATATTTTGATGAAAAGCTTGCCCCGCAACTCAAGACGTCATTTGTTATTCTTCAGGCGGAAAACATTAGTAAGATACCATCGATTTAAAAACTTTAATTTTAAGCATAAATAGTAATGTTTTCGCACAATCATTAATTTAAAGTAATATGCGCATATACATATATATGTGTGTGTGTGTTGTGTGAAAATTTAAATGCATATTGAACATTATATTAATTACATTTAAAAAATTAATTGTAAAAACAAATAAGTTTTGTAATCCGGTAAATCCAGTGTACATGTAATTCTGTTATGTACGTTCAGTAGATTTTATTTCAGTTTATTTTTATAACCAGTACGTAACTCTGGATTGACTCGTGTACTACCAAAAGTTCCATTATCCAGCTGTGATTCCCTTACAGGAATTCCACTTCATATATCCGATCAGCGGCCAATGGTAGCGATAGGTAATTCAGTTTACGTTAAATAGTTACTTTGATCAATTATATAATTTTCTAATATACTAGATACGGTGTTAAATATCGTATATTATTTAAATAAAAAGTATTTACTTTATTAATTACTGAGATTGTTTTGTTTTGTTTTTTTAATTCTTTATATATACTGCAGTTTCAGCTTTAAATGTTGCGGTAACATAGTTGTTAGATCGTTTGACTGTCAACTCGACGGTTGAAGATTAGATCCTAGTTGGTGGCATAAAGTTTATTTATCATTTCTCTTTATTATCACGGGGAAGTTATTAGCACCCGACTCAACATTGTAAACATTAAAATATACCCGGAAATACTTTTTAAAATGTTTTAAATGTGAAGGCATGAATATATATATATATATATATATATATATATATATATATATATATATTGTTCTTTAATAATTACATGATTATTAAATATACTCAACCTACCATAATATACATGTTACAGCTACAAAAATCTAAAATAATTTGTAATAAAATTAATCGAGAATATTATTTTTATATAAAAAAATTTTAGAATACATGGGTAAATCAAGATTTTGGACATAAATAAAATAGTTCATTATAAAAAAAAAACTGGCTTGTAATTTTTTACCATTTGCTATAAACTCATGAATATAACATCGATTTAGGTTCCATCTAATATTTTGTTCTAATTTTTTAACATTCTTACTACAGTTAAAATCCAATAAGAGCGAAAATTAAAAGTTAGGCTTATAATCAAAAATTAAGGTAATAATTGATAGTAACATTTAAAGGTATTTTAGATGCTAATGTTATTCGCGGTTAATTTATGATTTACAACATGGTTTTGAGAAAATTGATTCGAAAAAAAAAACGGTTTTCGGAATAAATGACTGGTCTTTTGTTTTGCAAAAAATATTTTAGTTAACCAATATACTTTTACGTTTATTCTACATGTAATGGGATTTAAAAAATGTTTTTATATTATTGTTTGTTTATAACGTACATGAAGTTGAACATATGTTGTAAACAGATAATCAAGATGGTGATTCAGGAAATGGAAATATTGCTGTTGTAGTTGACGACTCTCTCACTGGAGATAATATAGTTAATAGTTTAATAGTGGAAATGTTTACGAACTACACGCGATATGAAATTAAAAAGAAAGAAGATGCATGCAAAAAAAATGTAATAAAGTGTTATGTTCTTATTTTTTATGTAATAATACATTATTGTTTGTTTTAAAAAGTAATACAAAGTTCAACTTGTTCCATTATTAAGAGAGCAGATGTATGAGACAATTAGAAGGAAATCAGCGATAAGTAAAAATAATATAACTTAGATTTAGTGCACATAAGAAGTTAAAAAATGTAACTTAACGTGCCGATAAATAATTTTAAAACAGTCTGCAAACCGCATATGAAAAACTGAAGAGTAATGTTTATTCTACTAAAAATATATAAGTTAAATTTATAATTATAATTAAGTTTCCGTTCTGTTTCATAAGAAATTGTTTTTAATAAAAACCATGAACGCTTTCATATTTAGATAAATCAACGTATTGCTATAGAGCAGGCAATAGAACTATTAGAAGGAATAGAATATCAGTTTTACATTTTTTAGTGTCTCAAATTTTTTTAAACTTTGATTCTAAACATTTTCTCTTTTAGGTTTTCCATTTAGTTTAAATATGAGCTAAAACGGAGTACGTTACACATTAAACAAAAATTATCAAAAAAACATTTAAAACTTTAAAATTTGCTTTACTAAGTATTTTGAAATTAGCATTAAAAATATTGTTAGGATTTGTTGACAATGTTCACTAAACGGTTACGCGATGGAAAACATTTTCTGTCTGTTATTTCATCGTATATTAATTTATAATTAGTTAATAACCTTTATATTATTTTATATGTCTCGTATTTTGCTTTTTCTTTTGTATAATCATTTTTCTTAGTAGTAATAACCAAAAAATATATAAATATATCAAAATACAATACAATAAATAATTTTTTCCATTGTTAATTATGGAACAGGAAAGCCTTTGTAACGTATAAAATGTATTAAAGCCTGCATGATATATTTCTGTAATATTTTATTTTTAGATGAATGTTCTGAAATCAATTTTACATTTACTGATTCGTCGATTGAAGCAACGGACAGAAGACGTGAATATGCTTACGGATAATTTAAATCTACAGGCCAATATTTTAATGAGTCACGAAATAACAATTAAGAATTTAAAAAAATGTTTGGAAGAGTGTTGTCGTCGATGTATTACTACTGAAAAACTGTTGGAAGATTTTAAAAAAGGTATTTACGTATTTTATGTACCTACTTCATTTAGTATTTTAAATTTATTTTACTAACGTGTAATTTATTAATTTCCCATTAAAAATAAAAATATGATTAATATATGTGTGTGTATTATGTGATAATAATTTAATGCATTCAGTCTATATATGTTCATACTTTTGTACGATTTGTAACACACATGTAAGACACATTTTGGTATGTTAATTTTCTTTTATTGTACTGCATGTTGATAAAAATGATTTCACTTTTATCCGTAACTGTAATTTCATTATTTATGGAAGTGTGTTGGGGGGGAATCAGAAATTATACTAGATAAGTCGTATTTTAAAGATGATCCAGAATGAGTAATTTTAAATTTTTAATTCAGAAGAATGAGAGATTACTCGTTTTAGTGTGCTAATAAATCTCATCAAACTTCTTTTTATTGAGTCATCTTCGCTATGGAAAGTTGGCGTCCACTAATCCATGCTTGCCGGTCTCGTGCCAATAGAAAAGTATTCCAGTCCCGAGAACAACCATCCATTTTGGACGTTAGAAATCCATGACGTGTTTCGGCCAACACCACGAACACCTATTGCGCCAATCGGTATTGTTTGGTGTAGTTCATACTAATGACCTATATAGCTAATTTTCCTTAATTTTATTAACCTTATCAGTTCGGTCCTTAGTCATCCGTTCCATAATTTCCTTATTTGTGATTTTTGCTGTCCATGGTATTGCTAATAATCGTGTATACAACCATAATTCAAACGCTTTTAACCTTTTTATTATAATGATATAATTGATTTATTTATTTTGTGCCTTTTTTTTTTCATACCTGTTCAATTGTTACGTGTTTTTGATGAGAGGTATTTCATTATTTATGATTTTTGCTGTTTATGATATTGTAAGTAATCGTGTACATAATCATAATTCAAACGCTTTTAACCTTTTTATCATAGTAATGTAATTTATTTTTTTTATTTTGTGTGGTTTTTTCATAATTTATTCGTAATATATGTATTTTTAGTGATTGATTTTTTAAAAAAAAGCAGTATCCGATCATTCAAATGTTAATATAGAATATCGCCTAAACGATCCTTGCCAATCCTGATTCAGGAAGGTTATAGTGGTTACCATTGACTTCTGTTTTTTGTGTTGTTTTTTTTTTTTATTAACTCAACAATTTGGTACTTATTTACCTATCAATTGGATGGATAGCTAAGTTGGTTCGATGCCTTTTTACTATAGGAAAATGTTATCCTTAACCGGGAAATCAGACCGTTTGAGGCGAATGGGTTATCGGTATGTCACGAGGTTATTTTAATGGTAATATAAATAAACAGAAATATTATATGAACTATTGACTAAAGAATTAAAGATTTTTTACATTTAAATGTCTAAAATATGCATGAAGATGACTCAGTTTTGTGGGGCAGGTGATAATTATGTCAATCTTGAAATTGTGTTGTATAATCAATTTCTGAAAGTCTATTTTACTAAAAAAATATTTCGTTTTTATCAGATATTATGTAGCTAAAAATTTGACTTTTAATTATGAAAAATTCTATTCACCCAAATAATTATTTTTGATATTTTTTATGTTTAGGTATTATGAAACTGAATGCTGCGTAGTTTGTGCGTAATTTTATAAACAGTGTGTAAATTAATGTATCGAAATAGAATAAAACAAAACTATATATGATCATGTAAGATGTTACTTAATTTAATAGAATAAATAAAATAAAGGTTTTGTCATGTTTTCCGAGTAACTGATGACGATGATAGTAAATATTATCTGAATATTTTATTTGATTAAGTATTATTGAAATCAAAACATTTTTTAATTAAAAAATTGTGGTTTGCAAATAAGACTTTTTTGTGATATAACTCCTTATTAATTGCACAAGATTTTTCTATTATTAAATAAAACACTGTTTTTATGATTTTTGAAATAGATTATGTGATACAAAAAACTGAGCCGTGCGCATCTAAACGAGTACATGAAGAAATAACGGGATTTTCAGATGAATCGCCACTGAAGAAATTAAAACCACAAGGCGACATATAAATACGTGGCATATTATATATAAAACATTATTACGGTATTTATTTTTTATATGTAAGAATTGTTATGTAAAATTAAATATTTACGTTATAGTTCATTTGTATAATATTAAAGCACATTATTCTTATTGTTGCTGCATTATGTTACAACCTACAGTTTATGAAATGTTACATATATGAACACTAAACGCTTCGTTACATTTCTAGTAGATATACTTACTATGAAGTCAAAACGCATTATATATATATATATATTACATATATATTTGATTTGAATATGAGCGTGCATATGGATACACGTGTGCTGTAGTTATTTTACATTTATAATATTTGCTACTTATGTTCACTTTTCTCGTGTAATTAATTGTTCGTTTACTTTAGCAAGATATCGCGAATTTATCCGTAACCATTTGCAAGGACAATTTTTTGCAATAAATTTTGGCGCGTAAAATTCATTCTCTGTTGCATTTTCTAATGGAAAAAAAATATATATATATAGTGGTTTTTAACAGGTGCAATATGAATAGTGCATAAAATTAATCTTGTTTTGAAAGAATCATTTTATCTGAACGTTTCTAAACATATTTACAATAAATGAAATTAAGTTAATTTTCGTCTATAACTGTATATAAATTCAAAACTAGTTCTAATAAAATACGGGATTTCAGTAAACTTATTCGTTCATACTATGAATATCGTTGTTCTAATATTAAAGATATATTATGACTACTTATATCAGAATTTTTTTTTTTTTTTTTGAAAGTTATCATGATTCCTTCCTCCCCAAAAAAATTACAAAACGTTTAGTTTGTAAAATTAAGCTAATTTTTAAAAATGTATTAACTATTGTGGCTTAAATAAAATTATGATTACTTAAATTATTTTTGGAAAAACATAAATTGATATTTACTTTTATCGTGAAATTTACGTTGATTCAACGATGATGAAATTACACTATCAACTTTCGAGTTCGTTCTCAAGTTCTGTAATTTTCTCATTTCTGTAATTAGAAAAAATTATTTGGCGTGGTATATGTACAAAATTATAAAGTAACTAACATTTTTATAAAGGAACATTCGCATATTTTTTCCTAATAGATTTTTACATATCTATTTATACTTACCTCTATTCTTCTGATAGTCAAGTTTAGATATTTTCTTATTTTTGTTTTGTTCTTGTAATTTCATCTGCTGCCCAACCCGTTGCAATGAATTATTTTGATACAATGTAATGTAATCGTTCATTTTTTTAATAATTTGTTGCAGTTGTAGCTCGCGTATATGTCCAAATTTCTAAACAAATGCATATATATTTTAAATAAGACCACCATTTAAAAGTGAACCAATCTAATATATATCAACATTGACGAGATAGTAACGTATAAATTGTATTCGGACAGTGCAATGAGTAAAACACGTTTAAAAACAAGTATTTGTTGATTATTTAGAAATTAATATCATAAATTAGTAAAGTTTTGTTTCGTCAATCACTTTATACGATTAAAATAAATTATCGAAACAAATTTGAAGTATTTTAAAATGTGATGTCGTAGACGACTACAAAAAAATAACTGGTCAAATAACGTGAACAGTAACGAAATATTAAATAGAATCAATGATAAAATATGCATATTGAAAGATATTCGTAAAATACGATTGAAGTGGTTCAAACATGAAATACGCCATCGCCGAACATGGTCGCCACGAATAGTTTTATGGATACTTTCTTGAAATAAAGTGAAATATCCTATGTATTTAAAATATCAGGCTGGTATTTATATCAGTGATTAGTGAAAATCGCGAATCAGCAAAAGTCTATGTTTTAATGTAAATTTGTTTAGAGATCACAGATTTTAAAACGTTAACTACGAAAATATGTAGTTTAATAATTGAAATATATACTGCATATTATTGAAAACATAGTACCTTATTATTAATGTAGCTTTTACAGTTCTCTAATTTTATTGTAAATCTTATTTGCGAATCTACGTCTTCGCCATGCTCGTATAAAGTCATTAAATGTTTTTCCAAAGAATTTTTTACTCTTATTTGTTCTAAAACGTCATTATCTTCTAGTCTTATAGGTATGATTTTCCCTGCAAATAAAGTAATATTTGTTTTTAATACCTATTAAACATGTACAAAATATATCAAAGTATATGTTGCATAAAAAACACACAAAAATCAGTAAACAGAAAAGTTATTATATTTACTTAATAAACGAAAAGTCAAATACACAGGAAAAAATAAGGATAAATACCTTGTTTTATATTAGTTAATTGCAAAACATCGTCGTTTAAATAATTAACTTGTAATGCGTACGAAATCAACGGATTTGTTTGTATTTCAGAATCTCTGTACATTGTTTGTGTTCCTTTTCCAGACATATATTGCTGCTTTTCATATATATTCAATTTCGTAAGCTCGTTTACACAAACATCATCGCTAACATTGTTATTAAGTAGTCTATGATTTTCGAAATAATCTAAAGCGTTTTGTACATGAAACTTGCCTGTTTTTGATATTGGCCTGAAATAAAAATTTTCAACATTAAATAAACATCTTATCGACTAAAATATTTGTTTTGTTTATATTTATTTTGAACTCCTGCTAAATAACATAATACATATATATATATATATATATATATATATATACATATATATATATAATGTTTTTAAAAATGTGTTTTTAATTTCATAATTATATATTTACTTTTAATCATCGTAAATGTTTTTAATATTTATATATACTATACCTTGTTATACGTAAAGAAAGGTTGCTAATATCATAATGGTAATTCCGTGTTTCATGAATTCTTGAAAACAAAATAGAAAACTTCGTTATAAACCATTTCGTTAAGTACAAAGATATATTACATTAATTTTTTACTATGTCTACCTTTTAAATATACATTCAATTTGTCAGTTTTATATTGAAAGTTAAATGTAAAATAGTTACCTTATACGAAATAAGAAGTTTAAAAGCTTTGCTTTTAAAGTTTAATACTTTAATATGTTTATAGCTTGTGTACGTAATTATTTTAAATTCGTTATTCTATTATTCAATGACCGAGTTTTTATACCTTAAATATATTCTGAAAATGTTTTGTTATGTTTACTTTTTTACTACAAAAATACTAAATCTTTACTGAAGCTATATCTAAGAAAATTTCTAAATTTTAGTTAAAGTCGTCATTACAATATATAGTTTGTAAATTGAAAATATAGATTCTACTTTAAAATAAAGTTACTCACTCAGTTGTGTTATTTATTAGCAACGGTGTTTTGCTCCAGACAAATGTATTTGCCGAAAATCTTTCAGTATCGCTGAAAAATGATTTATAAGTGGGCACTATTTTCTGAAATAAATAACACGCCTTTATTTTAAAAAGTGTTGGTTTTCCAGTTAAATATTTTTTATTGCAATATATATACAAAATATTCCGACATTTTACACTTTAAAATATGATACCTATTTAAACCAAAATCTTAATATTCATAGAAATACTGATCTCTGAGTAAGTTTTTAATTATTTATTATTAATAATTGTATTTATAAATGAAATCTTAAATATTTTAATGTTTAAAAATAGTTGCATCCTACAAAAATTTGCAAAACTTTAAAAGAACAACTTAATTCTGGTTAGTGTATGAAATGAGCTATAATTGGTCATTATTTGATTGAGATGCCTTATATAATATTAAAAATTGATTCTACTGTAGAAGCGTAACTAGTATAAAAAAAAATACGTGAAGAACCTAAATTATGATTTAAAAATAAACTTTTAAATATAATTACAAAGTTATGAAATCATCTTTCAATGAAATGTTATTTTCACAATCACGTCTAAATTATATAGAATAATATGGTTACAAATTACATACAAAAATTATATAGCTGGTTATGGAAAAGAATGAATAGGAATGATTTATTAAACTTTTAAAATAAATGTAATTTTTCACAAATATGAGAACAGATATAATTTAGTTTACATTATCGATCAACCGACCAAATGTAGGCTTATAATACAAAATTAAACGCCTATTCAAGTCGAACAAAATAACCCAATGTTAAAATCTAATACATTTTATTTTTATGTATAAGAAATTAAGAATTAAGTTTATACGCCGTATATTATTTGATAAACTAAATTCTTCCTGGTTGGCATGACTGAAGATAATTCTCATATTTATTTTATTAATTATGTAAATTACTGTTTTTAATAATAAATTATTCATTGTATCAGAGCCACCCTACAAGAATTTTGATTTCCAGGTTTACTTGTTTTATGCTGATTTTTAGTTTGTCGACGTAGAAATCTATGGCTACATCAGTGTCACTGTTTCACAACTATTACATTTGATACATTTGCGTTTTCGTACAATTTAAAATTTTGGACATACATTAGTTGAATATGTACTACAGTGATATAAATTCACGTAAATTTTAAAAATCGTATCGTACGCCTTGAAGTCTGCTAAAAAAAACATCTATTACATCTGGTCCTGGTGTTGCAGCTAATGTGCACGACGTACGTGGTGCCTGTGGTGGTCGTCCTTTATAAAATTTTGAATATGACAGTATTTCTTGTATAAATTTGTTTGTTTTATTAATGAATAAATTTTTACAAATTTATAATTATATATAAATTGTAAAATAATTATTATATTACCTTTTCACCTGTCAAAATCAAAGCTTTTTTAAATAAGTAATCATACGTTTTGTTGTTAGAATATTGTGTGGCACTATCTGAAATATATAATATTATTACATATATTTTTAAAGTATTACAGTCACAAATACAGTACAAAATTAAAACATTTTAAGTTAATCATGTAACAATGTAATTCTATCATCATGCCAAAGTCAAAAAATTTTAAATTGTCACATCATGCTCATTTGGTAGTAGTTGAAGTGTATTTCTTGGCAAGTTAACTTTTAATTAGTAGGTTTTTTATTACGTGTGTTAGATTTTATAATGGCGCCGAAAAAAGATGCCAAAGGAGGATCATCGAAACAACCACAAAAGGTTCCAAAAAAGAAAGAAGGATCCGGTGGCGGAAAAGCTAAAAAGAAGAAGTGGTCAAAAGGAAAAGTACGTGATAAATTGAACAATCAGGTACTTTTAGACAAAGTTTCATATGACAAATTATTGAAGGAAGTACCTAACTATAAGTTAATTACTCCTTCAGTTGTTAGTGAACGATTAAAAGTTAGGGGTTCACTAGCCAGAAGAGGCTTAAACGAATTATTACAGAAAGGACTGATCAAGCAAGTCGTTAAACATCATGCACAAGTTGTATATACAAGAGCTACTAAAGGTGATGATCCAGCTTAAATATTAATACTGTAATTCTGAAAATAAATTGTTTCTAATAAATCGTTTTATTTTTTGCTAATATAATGTATTGAAAAAAGATAGATATTTATGTATTTTAAGCAAATGACAAAATAACTTATCTTACCGTGTAAAAAGTCAAACGGTCTAGATTTGGATAAATTCATTTATATTTTTAACAACTATCAACTACAGAAAATACGTATACTTAGAATTTAAAGGTTGCCATGACACTATCATTACTACAATTATAATTCTCACACTTTGTAACTAAGTGTATGTTAATAGTAACGTATGGTTATTTAATTTTTACTGATTAAAGTTAATAGGTCTGTTTATTAATAAGTTAAATACCGTCGTATACAAAGCATTCTTTATTTTAAAATGAAATCTATTTAACATTTGTTTCGTGCAGATTTTTTGTACTTTGCAATATAAAATTCAGGCACAGATCATTTTGTACAAATTAAATTTTGTACGTTAATAAATGTTTATAGTCAAACATAACATAAATGACCCTTACAGTGAGTTGTATTTTCCTAGTTTATTTTGTAAAAACATAGTTACAAGTATATACTAAGTATAAAAGAAATGTTTTAAAAAATTTGCTAATATGTCTTGAATCATTTACATGTGTTCATTATTAAATAACTTTATTAATTAAATTAAGTTTTCAAATTGAATTGTTTTGTTAGTTAAATAATGGAAAAGATATTAAATTTCAATAAATGAAAATTAGTAGATAAAAAAATTTATATTTAGTTAACAAACATCTACAAACTTAATCGTTAGTTTAAAAATGATTAGCGAAGTTGCTTGTTTATTGATTTATAAAAATGGTTTGTTTTGCACGTGTACTATAAATATTAACAATTAGAAAAGAAAACGTTCATGTTGAGGTTTCAACTTCTAAACAGTTAAAACGTAACAGGTGCTGACATCGTTTATTTATTTATATATATATATATATATATATAGATAGATAGATAGAGAGAGGGGGGCATGTTTTCATAAACATATAGTTAACCATGTTTGAATCAATAATTCGATTATGTTATACATAAATAAATTGTTCAGTTTATTATAAAGTATTATGAAAGATTGTGTTAAAATTTGTGCGGTTTTTAAAAATTCGATGTATAGAAAAAATATATTTTACAGAAAAATATATTTTTGCCAATGTAATAGACTATGAGTATAATTGATACTACTAACACTAAAACATCAGCAATCTTCAATTTATGTGTAATCTGGCTCATAACATATTCTTTCATTTGTCTATAGTATTGTAAGGCGTAGAATATTAGTATAAATAAGGCGTGTTTACTATTTTTAATATGTTTGCTTGATGTAGGCTGTTGCAGTTTATGCGACTATAAGATCCATGTTTTATTTTATGAAAATTATTAAAACATTAATTTTGAATAGATAAAAATACTTACCGTTGCGCGGAGAGTCATACGATCAGTATCATCCGCCATCAGTAATTTGTGTTTTTGATCGAAGCAGTCCTTTCTTCATGCGTACGCGTACATGTTATTTAAAAGTAAGTTAAATATGAAAAATAAGAGAAAAGCTTGTATAGGAATATTGCACTTTATTTCCAAAGTATCGTTCATCGCAAAATATGGATGAAAAATTGGCCGTAAAAACTGTAAAATTATTCTCACATCAATCTGTTACGTGAAATCTGGTTAAGTGGTAGTGAAAATTACTATTTTCAAATGACCGACGTAGTATTTAAAAAATTAATTAAGATGGTACAGCCGTTTTTACAAAAGCAAATAGTAATGCTCAGAGAGCACCTGTGAGTTGTAAAAGTTAATTCGCATATTTTTGATTTTTAATCGTTGATAGACATCCGGCATGTTTTCCTGGCAGTAGAATCTGTATCCCACCTTTTCTGCCAAGCATCAATAATCAAGGTATTGACATATTTCTTTAAAATTTTATTAGGAATAGGTGTTGTGATGGTATTGGCAAAATTTTTATTTAACAACCTTAATGACCCCATATGTGTAACTACACCGACAAGCCTGTGCTCACTGACCATCGCTCTGCCAACTAAATATAAATCCAATGGCAGAACGCCACTTTGCCGATGTAGGTGCTGTTTTGTAAAGAGAAGAAATTTCCTTTTTTGTTAAATTTCTTGAATAATCTGGGACTGACATAGACAGCAGCCGCATAACCATACAGGGCCTGAATGAGACCCTTATACAATAAGCCAATCCCCATGCATTGGGCTGGATTCTAGCAAGTATAGAGAAGAGATTGTCACATTTTTGTGTTAATGTCAGGTTTTCATCAATGATAACTCCTAGATACTTAAGAGTAGTTGTGTGTGATATTTTACACCCGGATAACAGAGGTAGGTCAGCAACATGGCCAGCAATGCTCCGAACACTGAATAGCAGCACTTGGCGACTGAAAATACTAGACCAAGGTCACCAAAAGTACCCTCTAGAAACCTGGAAACAATTTCTATCTGTTTGAAAGGGTAGTTTTTGTAAGTATCGAAAACTATACACAAATCATTGGCATATGAGGTTAACTCACATTTGTTATTTATCTTAAGGCAGAACTCCTCGACCCCGTGGTGAACTACTGAATAAAGCAGATTCCACAGGGTAGAGCCTAAGACTGACCCCCTGAGGAACACCACAGGTAGCCACCCTTTGAGAGAGTGAAGTACCAAGCTCAAGAATTGCCACCCTATGTTTAAAGTAATTAATTATTATATTTATTAAATAAATGTTAATGTTCTTATACTTCATAATATCAATGATGGCAGACCATCTACAATTGTCAAAGGCTCCTCTGACATCATAGAAGACAACAACTACAGAGGCACCCGCCTTGATAGAAGTTTTAATTTTTTTAACAAGTTTGTAAACTGCACCCTCTGAAGAGAGTCCAGTCCGAAAACCAAATTGATTTGTGTGAAGCAGGTTCTTACTGGATACCTCACTTAATAGTAACTTTAGGACAACCTTTTCGAACACTTTGCCAATCGAATTTAGAAGTGAAATTGGACGGTAGCTGCTAGCCAAAGAAGGATGTTTGCCATGTTTTGGAAGCAGCTTAACATTAGCTAGCTTCCAGCACTGGGGAAAGATTTGAAATTCAATACACTTTGTAAAAAGTGTACCAAGTAACTGTGGGAATTTCTGATTTAAGTGTTTAACAATTTTATTATTAATTCGGTGTGACGCAGTAGCCTTCCTATTACTGAGGGATTTAATGATGTTATCCACCACATCTGATGCGTCACCTGGTGGTGTAATACCATCAGTATGCATAAGCTGCAGTGGAACATCAGCTTTATTGGGGAAGAAGTGCTCCATGAGAAACCCACATATGTCAGTGTCGGAAGAGAGCAGTTGCTGACCATCCCATAAGTCTGGAATAATTAACTCTGCCCTATCCTTCACTAACATCTTGTAGGGTTTACCCCACGCACCGTTGATTAAGCAGTTTGATTAAGTTCCATGTACGCTTAGTAATTCAAAAGCTAAATTTTATTTATATTTGGATAAATAACCGATTTTCTGTATTTACATTCATACAACATAAAGGCGATGTTCTAATTATTTTATATAAGGTATGGATTAGAAGCATTTTATGCATTTTGAAAATATGAAGACCACCAACTCTATATATAGTGCAAATGTAGGATACCAAACGATTTTAATTACATAGCAGCTTATTTAGTACTACAAGTACATGCTATTCAACTGAAAGATACGAAATATAAATTGTTAGAAATTGATCTGTAACTAACAAGTAGAAAAAAAAGACTACCCACATATTATATTATTTTCGTGTACTGCATTTTCACTATTAATTTATAATATATTATTTTTATTGTTTTTAATATTTTTTACATAAAAAATATCCTAACAAATTTTCTATAGTGAGCATTCTGAAAGACAAGAAACAAATAATTGTTATAATGCACGACGGTAGACGTCAATTACGGACTGATAAAGAGTATAATTATTACTGGTTAATAACTTGTCTGCCATTAGAAATCTAATTTACATAGTTTTATTTTTTATGTACTCTAAAGAAAACTTCTCATGTTTTTTTTTAAATTAAGCCGTTACATTATCAACATCGACAGCAGTATAGTGTTTATGTGTGCTTTAACTTGCTTTGTTAATCAGAAAAATTATTATACTCGTTTTATGAAGAGTAAATATTCCAATATTATCATAACCACTATTGATGGATTGATGCTATTACTAATAGTAAATCTGAGTGTTATATCATAGGGCTTGCCAATATTCCTATTAAAGTTAATGTTACAAAAAGTTTTGGGTTTTATAGTTTCGAAATATTCGTAACATACACACACACACACACATATACATATATATAACAAGAACTTTGTACCAAAAATACCAAGTGCTAAAACTAAAAATCACTTAAATGATTATATTCAATAAATGCGTATTATGAAAACAATATTTTAATATTTTGGATTCAGTGCGTAAATTTTGAAAACCGATTGTTTTTTCAAACTTTATTAGAAAATAGGTAAATTTTTATGAACTCAAAAATTTAAAGCGGATGCCGTCTAAGTAATCTTCATCAACACGAAGATTTAAACAGAACCAACATGCGATAGCTTGCTATTAACTTCTCCGACTTAAATTATTTTCTCAGCAAGCTAGGTACGCATTTACTGACCATCTGGATTCTTAGCTAAAAGGACTTCTTACATGAAAAATTCCCATTTCCGATGGTACTCAAACTCAGGTCGTGCGAACAGACTGTTAAGGTATTACTGCTACGTTAATGTTTTTAACTATATAATTTGTACCCATTTTCGAATGACGATAAGCATAATATAAAATTGTTCCTTCTATGTATTTGTTTCTTAACATATTTGCAAAGAATCTATTTTGAATACATTATGTTTTTATTCATTCATGTTATTATAATTATATTTTATAACAATATATCTCCATAATCGAAGGAACATTTAGATCGTTCTGAATTATATTGTTTCGAATATAATATGGCGCATTAGCCACTATCCTCAATATTTTCGATTGATACGACTGTATTTTGTTTAGGTGCGTCTTAGCAGCTGTTCCGTATACTTCTAAACCATACTTCCAGACAGGAGCTATAATATTGTTGTAAAGTAAAACTTGACTTTATATATCAAACCGTCATGCCAGACGCGATCAACCAGATTATTCTTCTTGGCGATAATGATAAAATACAAATAAATGTACTTTGTCTTCAAATTCTAAAGCGTATGCCGAACACTGTCTGACTAAGAACTTGAATACTCTCACAATCTACGGATATGAAATAATGTATTGCTATAATTTATACCTAGCTGATGTTATTTGGTAAATTTTCTAATTGTTTATATGTAGTGTATTATGAGTAGCATTACCTTCAATAATGAATGTTAAAACGTAACTATATACTAATATATTGGATCCAGATTTTTGCATGGAGTTATTAACAGTATTCAAGTGGATTATATAATAAATACATTGCTGTTGGTTAGGATATTTTTCTAATCGGTTAACGTTTTTGGGAAAAATTTGAACTTCACCTTAAAATCTTCATGAAGTGTAGTGTAGGAATAGTTATATATATATCACAGGGCATTATTTGTTTTATATTCGCTGTAAAATACAATTCTTGCTATTGTAACATAGTTGCTAGTAATAGTTTGTTTTCATTTCATATTTATGGTCTTTTTCTTAATAACCGAAATATTTCTTTTCATGTAATATTCAATTGTTTGTGTTTTTCCTCATGTTAGCTATTTATCCAAGTTTATCCAAAGGTATTTTGCTCCTTCTTTTTCAGGAAGATGTGAATGTTTAGATCACTGCATTTTTTTGCAAGTAACTAACGATATCCGAGATATATTTAAAGTTTGAAGTACATTTGAGTTTATTACGTATGTGTATTTTAAAACGGAACTAACTAGCTTTAACAAAATCATAGTGTGGTGTTATATTTATTGTCATAGAAATAGAAAAAAGTATCAAGGGTAAGGTGAATTGAATTATAATCGGATGATAGCTGATTTAGGGTGTGGGTTTTCTAAAACTATAATGCGATGTAGACTAAAAAAATATTACAATTCAAGCAGAAAGTACTTGCTTTGCGTTAAAACAGTTTCAAACTTTGCTATGTACATTTAGGTCTCACAATGAGGACTTTCGTCTTAGTGTTAAACAATTCGTACAATCTGCACTAAAAGTCTTCGGTCGATTGAATTTAACAGTCTGATATTGATAATATTGTATATGCCGATAGTTTGTACTTTGCATACATTTTTATTTTTTACTTTTGGAAACAATAAGCTCATAAGCATGTCAGCTATCCGTGTAATATGTGCCTGTCACGTTTGTAAATAAACGAGAGTATCTAGCTAGTAGCCTATTTTTAAATTACTAGAGTGTAATGAATAAGTAATGCAATACCATCATGTACAATACCATCTGGATGGTCGCTTGTATAGGTAAAATAGTTAGGCATGTGAAACCTACTATTAGCTGTAAAGTGCATTTCTATTATTAGAGCTATTTCAATACATTTTATATGGAATAGAACATAAAGTTCTTTACATCGTGTGGTTAGTTCATTAGCATTCCAGAGAAGTATGACTAAGGATTGATGCGTGTAAGTATTCATAATTTAGGGAGTAAGTGTGGTATAAGTTGAGCTATTAAAAAAATTAATGGATTGATAAATGATCGGAATTCGTTTTAAAAATCAGATAAGACATTGCTTATGTCGGCAGAAGGTCTGGGGTTAATATTTTGTGTGAAAGAGTGAGAAGTTTGGTGGTTAGTTTAACGTTTGAGAACTGCCGCATATGATGATGTAGGTGGTCTAGACAGAATGTTGGATGATTTAGAATTAATATTATTGTTCAATTTAATTTGTTCTGGTTGTGCTAAATGAAGTTTAACTGGTTGCTTTTGACTTTGTGAATGATAAGTATTTTTAAAAACATGTCGAGGAGCATTACGAAGCATTGCAGTTCTATAGATAGAGCAATATTTGTAGTTAGCTGGATGAGCCTCCTTGCAGAGAGCACAAGTAGGTGGAATTGATGCTAGTTTTTGACATTCATCTGTGAGATGATCATGTTCACAGAGGACACATTTGGTTGACACAGTAATGTTTAGCATGCCCATATAACTGGCATCCATGATACTGAGGGATAGTTTTATGTCTGCGGAGTTCCACTACTTTAATTATTGTGCCTAGTAGATACTTTTTCTTAAATATATTTGCATTATTTGGACGTTGATTTAAATCAACAAAAAATAATGGTAATGCCATTTTTGTATTGTTTTGCATTATATTTGTAACCGATTTAACCAACTATCCAATATTGGTTAGTTTTTCAGTGATCACTTTAGTTTATGTGGAAGGGTGAATGTTTCTTGTATTCGCTTTAAAAATAATTTTTATTTAGCTAAGTTTAATAATTTGTTTCTTAATTGAATAAAATCAACACCTTCAATATAAATTTTGGGGTGGTTTAACAGAATTAGAGGCGGAACTATCTAATTTGTATCAGTCATGATTACCTCGTGAGAATTGTTTTCGCTATTTATTTCGTTAAATTCGTCAGCTAAAGTAGAGAACATATTTTTCAGCAGGCCACGAGATTCTACATGACCGTTATTAGTGTCCTTTTTTTTTTATATTTAGCTAAATGTTTATGAGTGGGCGCGATTGCCATTCTTTATCATTTGGTATACTAGAATTGTAAATTATTTCAGGGTTCGATTTTTTTTTTTTTTAATGTCAGATAACTGTTGAGTATTTGCGGATGGTACCTTCGTTTGACAAAAGCCTTGGATTTCTTTTAAATGGGTTTTAATTGAAAGCCGTTTTGAAGATTATCTTTCCCTACACTTCTGAATATTATCTAATGGGTGGAAAATTCAAATGAAAACCTCTTTCAAAGTAATTATAGCATCTAGGTTCCCGGTCTACCTCGTTACATATAATTTTATTAAACGCTCGTTATCTTTGTGTTTTACAAAATATTTTAATTCGAAATTCTAAAAAAATAAATAGTTCTTATATTATAAAGAGAACATTGCTTATTTGTGCAAAGTGTACACTGCCAAATTTTGAGTGACTTGCGCAATGAACATATAAACTTCACAATATTGGTTCCTGATTATTGTTGTACATTCATGGAATCATTGTACCCTTATCGATTAAATCTAATCCTAAATTCTGACAGGTTGTGGTATTAAACTTATATTTTCATCATTGAAAGTTGGATTTTCAAGTGAGATTGGTCTAGAATTTCCCACAAAGAGCAATTTCTTGTCTACCTACAAAACTATTGTTTCAACAATCGATGTCACAATTTTTCGATTACATGCAATTTCTTCTCTCTCTAATTTATTAAGTTGAAGCTCTGCAATATCGTTTTTTTTCCAATAAAACATCGACTTGAAATGTTAACATATTTATGGTATTCTAAATTTTGATAGTATTGAAAACTTTATTTTTGCGCCTTTTTACTTATAAAAAAATTTTTTTTATAAGAGATTTTGTCAACATACGATTTTCTTGCTAGAAAACGAGGCAAAAATGGCAAAATGCACCGTCACAGTTTTCAGAGTAAGTAATTCAAGGAGATTCAAGATGTCGACTTCTCTGAAATTTTAAATTTCGTTTTATACTTGCAGGAAATTTATAATCATTTGGAATCAATTTTTTTTTTGCAAAATAATGTTTTTTTTTCGTTTCTACATTTTTTATTAATGCAAAAACCTACATCTTCTTGAAACTGAGAAATGGAAATTCAACTGGTAATAAATGTTGATAGTTATTTCTTTTTATCTGTTAAAAGTTATGAGAACAGTTCATGATTGTATTAAATCGTTGTGTATACAACAGTGCATAATTGCAACAAAAATGTTTGAAAATAATATCTAAGTTAATTTCATTTTTAAAACCATGAAAAATTTGAGCAAACACTGAAAAGGCAATATATTAAAATCATTGACAGTCGCTGCCGTCGTACTGGTCTAGTACAATAGCGAACTAAAGAGTAAAAGAAAACTACTTATAATATTATGAAATTTTATTCTATTTTCTTCTTTAAAATAGACTTGAATTATATATTTATAAATTCGAAAAAGTTAATGAATTCGAATACATAATATTTGTAAAGAATAACAGTGCATATGCGATCGTAGTAGCGATTATAATAGAATACGGTTCAATATATTGATACATCTTCAATTTTTGCTGTTGCTGTGAATTATAAGATATACATACGATTTATAATGATGTCTGTGTACTCGCTTTGAAACATGAGTACAGTAAAACGTATGAGCTTGTCAAGAATTACTGAGGTTGAGCCAATATTTTGTAGCGAAGTAGGTGCATCTGCGTCCTTTCTCTCTCTAATTCTGACTTAAATATTTAAATTAGCTTGTCCATTAAGTCTGATACCGTTGGGAAGCGCAAATGATCCGGACAATCAAAGATTAATTGATTATTTGCAGAACGTATGGTCAAAACCTACACCACCTAGTCATAATACTAAACAAATACAAGAATAAGAGAATGATTACCGGAAGTTTATAATGGAAAAATAAAAACTTGTAGTAGATGTAGAAAAAGCGATAAATAATACATTAAATTTTAAACCTGCAGGGGCAGAAGGAACACAAATTTTTGGTGTAAAAATTTGCCAGTCCACATAAACAATTATTATAGTTATTTAATGAATAACGAATGAAATTAGAGAAATAATGATAAATAAGGGAGCCTTTCAAAGCGACTTCCTCGGCTCACTATGGTCTCATATGGTCCTAAATCCGTTACGAACAATGCTAAAAAAAACTTATATTAGCTACAAACTTTCATATAATAACATATGATGTACAAAAAATCATTTATATGATCTAAAATTTTATTCAGCCTGTACAGAATGGTTAAAAACTTTTTTGAACGCTACAGAATTGTTCAGTGATGATATAAAGATTAAATTTGGATTCAACAAATGGAGAATAAATCAAGTGAAGTGGGCAACAATTGATATGAATAATGATGTGTGAAGATTGCAGAAAGTGATGGGATAATATAGTGTACGGGAGAAAAAGAATATTATAAATATTTACGTATTTTTCCGTCAAATGATTAATAAAAAAGTTAAAACTGATTTAGAAAAAAGATGTGCAAACGTACTGAAAAAAGTTTTCCACGTGAAACTGAATGAATTAAACTTAAAACTACGAGTACATAATATGCCGTGTTTGTATTAATGTTAGGGAATATAAAGTGGAAAAACAGAAGGATGCAAGCATTAATTATGATAACGGTAGAAGACATTAGCAAGAAAAAGAACCATCTAATACATTAAAATGAAGTTTCAAGTTTTTTGTACCGATTATATTAACGATATATGTAAAAAAATAAATCTGGCTCGGTAAGACATTATATGCCGGACGTAAGTCTTAGAAAATGAGATAGTACTGAACAGAGAAGTGATTACAGATATATAAAAAATACATTATCATTGTTGGTGTTGCGATTCCAAATAGTTCAAATATAATTAAGAGTGGTACGTAAATTAATAAACAGCATAAAACATGAAGAAAATGATAATAATAATGATATAATAATAGTATAATAATAATAATAAGTGGTTATTTAAAAAAAATTCGGAAGGAAATAAAGAGATTTGTATCAGTAAGTGGAAAAGTTAACTTACTTTACAAAAATAAAAAAATTAAATGTTACGTTTTAAAAGAGGAATTAAATGGAAAATAAAAAAATGAACCACCAAAAAAAAATATCATCCCTGGTGTGTTAATGCTTCCCGAGAAAAATACGTTTTGCACTTTAAGCCACAGCTGGATATTTCTTAATGACGATTCTACTCAAGATACCGTCTTAAATATTACACATATATCTACACAAATGTATGCAAGGGGTGCTGATGTATACGCGGTTGTATGTATGTAGATACATATGAAGAAACGGTCGTATTTGGATTAAAAATCAGCGAAGCCAACAAAAGAAACATGAAGCCTATTAGATGGAAATATTATACAGAAGAAAACGACATTTTGCAGTATTACAGCTCACATATCGTGGTACATGGTGATCGAAAGTACAGTCAAAGTCCAATTTTGATAACACTGAAGCGAGTAAGTGTGGCATATAAAATGTAATCAACTTGTAATTTAAAACGTAATCTGAATAAATAAATAAATTTTTATTTATAATTACTATTTGATTTTTATGGGTATAGATAGAAATGTTTGATCCTTTTTCTTTTTGTTTTTTATTTTCCAAAAGTTAATTTCAATACGCCCTATCAATTTGCGTTAATAATACTACTTTTTTTTCCCATGCAAATTACAATGCGAAGAGCAAGGAGTCAGTGCGCTTAAAAAGCTCGCATTGTGTATTAGACTAAAAAGAAGAATGTAAAATTTATTTAAACTCCGTGCGTGATAGTTCCTTCCTAGGTATTCTTGAAATTTGAAGTGGAAGGGCAATAAAAACATAATCTCGAACAATCACGTGTGTGTGCGCTCAGAATTTATCGAAATGTAAATACTTATTCAAATATATACATATTCCAATTAAATATATACGGGAATTATTTAAATATATATAAGTGTGAGTATTAAATAGACCGCCAGAATATTTTATTGTTTCACGCTTCTAAATTTTCAATATTTTTTACTTTATATTTAATATAAAAATAAATGTTTATAAAATACGTGTATTTTTAGGTAATTAATCATTAAAAATAAATATATACAGTTATAAAGTATAACTTCTTCCATTAAACATATACATATATTATAAAACTAATTTTGTAATTAGAAGATATTTTATATATACAAGCTCATCGAGTATAAACGTGTTAATTAATTATACTAACTTATAAAGAGCAAATTATTATTTAACATTATACTCACTTATAAAGAGCAAATGTCTGTGTATCTGATCAATTTTTTTTTATACCTATTTGCATTTAATATAATTCTGTAACACAAGTTTTGTACTACTTGTATCGTTTTCTAAGTATTGTCGGAGATTGAAACTCAAGACACGCATATTTAACCTTCGGTCGAATTATAGTAGCGTAAATCGGCTCTTGGTTGGCAGTATTAAGATATCACTCTCGATGAAATATGAGAGAAAGCATCTGGATGCTTTTGAATGTGTTATCTACAGTTCGGTTTATGTGGTTGATGGTTAGAAAGTATTTTATTTTTTTAGTAAGAACAACACTAGGTACACTGATTTTGGAAATCTCTTGGTAAGTACTATTAAGTCAGTTGATTAAAATGCACAATAGTGACCATCGATATGGAAGGAATGCAAAAGATTTAATTTAGTAATTGATATTAATAAGCAAATCGGAATTATATATCTCGATGCTTATGTAACAAACAATGGAAATTGTAAAACGGAAATTCAACGTTGAATAGGAGATATAACCAGCAGAGTATCCGTAGTTGTAAATTAAGTATTTATTTTCTCATTTGTATGCCACCTTTTAAACGTACATACACACATATGTATATATGCATGTGTTTTTCAAAATTGGAACGGTGAAGATGGTAAAAAATAGAAAAAAACAGTGACGACAGAAAGTTTCAGAAAGGACAACAAAACTGTGATATATACGGAGCGTTGAATTTCAGAATAAACTGAAGATAAAATTTTGGTAAGAGATGCGATATTATTAGACTTTATTTAATAGGATATATCAATAGCGGTAACAAGCACCGACCGAAAAACAAAAAAAAAAATAAATAAATGCAGAATGTATCGAGATTGTAGAAGGAAGTGTTTCAGTCATTCATTATAAAATTTTGACGCTAAATTATAAATTTCGTACAGATGCTTATTATACAGCTACTGTAGATAATTTCCAACGTACATATTTATATAAATATTTTTAAAATTCGGACAACGTTAACTAGATTATAAAAAATTCCGTTACCATTAAACTTTCACGTATACCATAGAGTGGACATCGTGACTGAAAGGATTAATGTAAACCAAAATCGATAACCTCGACTAGATGGCGTCAAATTGAACGTACTATTTTTTTCTTTAGTTTCAGCGAAATAACGTAACAGTCGATAAATGATCTCGTGATTTAATTACTTCATTTTACGTTTCGCAGTGTGGAATTACGGTCCAGCTTTGTTCATCGTCGTTAACCTGATCGTTGTTAGCTCAACGGTTAATACAAATACTGACACTTTAAACAGCGGGGGCGAAGCTTGCGAAACTCTATCGTCAGATATTCACATAACTAAAGGCGAGTATACATTTCAAAATTATCCTTTAACCACTATCATCCAACAAACACGCACGACGTGACTTCAGTCAGTCTGGAACCATCAATAATCAAATTCGGTTGTATTCTGCTTTTAATAAAAAATATTTTTATTTGTTCGTATTTAAAATTAATTAAATATTTAATTAATTGTTTATATTTTTCGTCGAAAAATGTTCTCGATCAGCTGAAATTTCTTTTGGATTGATCGTGACTGCAGCGAAATTTGAGCGTTAGTACGAACGCTTACATTCTCATTGAGAATATTTTACCAGATACCTATAATGTGCGAATCAATCCTTAATTATAATAAAATAGATTACTAATTTCGATTTTATTTAAATTAATCGCGTTAATTCGGTTTCTAATTGTAGTAATTAAAGATTTAAATAACGCACGAAAAAAATATCGAAACAGATTTAAATAAATATTATTAATTCAGTTTAAAAAGGGAAAAAAACATGTATATCATCTTTCATGCGTTACAGAAGAATTTGACGAACTTGGTCGACTAGTTCGTACATGTAGCGGAGACGTCAACGTAAATAAATGCGAAGGAGCTTGTAATTCGCAAGTACAACCGAGCGTTATAACTCCGAGCGGATTCTTAAAGGTATATTTCGTTCGTTAATTTTCTCATTCGATATTAAGAACTTAATAATAATTAACAATAATCGTTATTTAGGAATTTATTTATTTATTCGCGTATTTATTTTTAATTGGCCGTCGAAGAGGTTTACCCATTATTTAAAAAAATATTAAATAATTAATGTAAATAATATGTTAGAGCAAATAAATAACTACAAATTATATCTATGTATAAACTAAAATTATTACGTGTACAACGCGAACCGAATTGGCTTGATTCGAGTGAAAATTTATCTCTAACTTGTCATTATAATAAACTAAAGTTCAGCATAAAAAAAAATTGGCTCCATAAATATATTTTAATGATTTTAAACAGTTTATCTAAATATTTCACTCTTATAATTTTATATATATATATATATATATATATATATATATATATATATATAAATCTAAATAAATGTTTTTTAAGAGCATATGGGACACAGTAATTTAGTTAAATCAAATCGTATATAATTATATACTATGAATAATTACATCGAGAAAATGTTATATTCGTAATAAATCGACATTTTTCAATTTTGTATAGATAAGTTTTATCTGCTTAAAATAATAGACGTTAATTTTAGAAGAAATAAGACACCTTTCGCATAATGATGTGTTTTCAAAGTTAAAATTCATAATTAGTCACTAATTAATCGAATGAAATAAAAAAATGATTACCCTAACTTGTTAAAGATGTTTATTGAATTTTGCTCATATTATAATTTGACTATTATTATTACTACTGTCATTAGGACTGTTATCGTGGTTATTATTGTTACTATGAAACTTAACGTTTTTTCTCAAATTACCACACGCAGGAATGTTATTGTTGCCGTGAAAGTTTTTTAAGAGAACGAACCGCCACATTGAGCCACTGTTACGATCCGGATGGTTTGAGATTAACTGTTGAAAATTTAGCACAAATGGAAGTCAAATTACGAGAACCAACCAATTGTAAATGCTACAAATGCGGTACTAGTACACCGTCGTAATAACCGATTGTCGTTATTTTAAATTAAATTACAAAATCATAAATTAAAAATAAATTCGAATAACAAATTGAGAAAATGTGAAATACAGATATGTTGAAATAACCATTTCAAATTATTTAAATTTACCAAGTATATAATTTTAATTTTTAAATGTAAAATCGCATGAAATGTTTATATATATATATATATATATATATATATATATATATATATATATATATATATATATATATATGTATATACATAATCTGAAGATTGATAGACAACCAATCAAACGACACATTTTTACATCTTTGGGTAAGGTGATTTGCTATTATGTTTTCTCAGCAAACTGGCACTTATTTACCGATGAATGGGATAGATAGCTGAGTTAGCTAGAGGACTTTTTACCTTAAAAAATCCGGATCCCTTATTGGTGTTTGAATTCAGGTCGCGCGAACAGAACGTTAAGCACTACCGCCATGCACAAAGCTCTCTATCTCTAAATATATTTAAAAACACAAATTACCTTTTTAACATTATTACAACAAATTGGCAATATTTATCTGCTCCTATACCTTCTACATATAGTTGATTACATTTTAAGAAATGTTATCCTAATTATTTTTAAATCTATTTTTTTTAATTACACTGCTTTTTAAATGTATATAGTAAATTTTCAGTTATATGTATATACACACATATATATGTATATATATGCATGTGTGTGTGTATGCGTGGATGTGGTTTTCACGTTTATCGTGTTGTTGGATTAATTTTTACACGATTCTTACCAGATATTGCAAATATACACATGGAATTTATAGTGTATGTGAAAAAGAACAAAATTTTTACACTTATATAACGACATAAATTCTTTCTATTTTATTATATTTAACCTAACTTTACATCAGCTTGTCCCTCTAATGCCCAGCGAATTTTATGTTAGTTTGCCGCATGATGAAAACTGAATTGAAAGAGTTACTACCCCAACTACTATATGCATCTATTATTTACTCTTTCGGACAAACTTTATATATTCCTTTCAGTCATACATTATAAAATTTTGACAGAAAATTTTAAATTTTATACGGGTGTATATTATACAGTACCGTTTCTTCGTAATCCAATAATGTTTATGAAATACGAAAATGTTTTAATTATTCTAAAGTAAATTGAAAAAACCATCAGCAATACAGAACTTTAGTAATATCAGCACAATTCTTTGCATAGACAAATATGTCCATTACTTCAACTCGGTTATTCTCAATGCCGTTGCAAGTTTTATAACACTAACGCCGCCCAAAAATAATAATTACGTGGTTTTTGTGGGGTGTAGAAAAATTATCAAAATCAGTACTCGAGAAAATTCAAAAAAATATTTATTATTTTTAATTAGCTAGTTAAAAACGCTTATTGGTTGCAAAAAATTTTCAGTATAACATATTTCTTAAAAATACTTTGGAAATGAACAATAGATGATAGAAAATAGATAAATACTTTTCTTAAGGGTAAAAAAACCTTCCCTCCTCATTAGAAGATTCTACAGCGACGATACTGTCGTGTACTCTAATGAGGATAAAGTCAAAGTTAATTGATGGCTCACGAGATATATACAAACGAAACGATGCCATTTCATATCATTTACCGTGTTATTACGAACGAAAAATAAGATAACATATATCTATAATTAGTTACTTGTTTTTCCCAGCACGAAAACAACACATTCCAAATTAACACCGAAATTATTAAAAAATTACAAACAAATATTTAATAGGTGCTTTCTTTACGTTTATATCTGCACTGATAAGAATGCTTTGTTGAAGAATAAAAAACGTATTTAAAATACTTAGTAATTTAAATAACAAGATAAAAACAAACCAACCAAAAATTTTTGCGTAACCAACTTAGGAACAATGTATTATTTTTAATCATGCTTTATGCTATAAAATCATAGACTAGACCATTTAAAAACAATCGAAGGCGCCAAAACATCGTTTTTCGTTCACGAATAAAATCTAAATAAAATTAATGAAAATTTTGTTTATTAATATCTCATTAATTAATTTGTTTCTACATTATACAAAATACAAATATTTCCGTACCAAACATCTTAACCATTTTCTCCAGAAAACACATTGGTAAAAAAATAATGAAAGTTAATAATATTTATAATGAAAGAACTTATATGTAAATTACAGGAAAATTTTAAAATACAAAAAAAAAACTGCTTCTTAAAAATAACAATGTATAATACATACTTTTCTTATCAAAATGAACGTTAGCTTTTTCATACACCAACAAAATAATAATATAAAGACCTCTTTTATGGATAGTTTACTATTTTAAAAACATGTTCCTTTTAAAAAACCAATTTCTTTGTCGCGCATACCACATTCTCGCAAACATCCAACCTTATGGTCTCCATAGACTTGCTTTTGTGACGTAATATAGTTGCATCTGACACAAAAAGCTTATTTGTATATAAAAGTCCTAAACTTTGAAACCAGTTTATAAACTCTTCATCTGGCATAGAGGTTTTTTGATATACTTTTTAAAACTATTTATTTGTTTAAATTCATTAATACTCATTTTGAAATTAATAATAACAAACTGGAAATCAAAATTAATAATAAACACAAATTTCTTAATTTATTTGTTGACATCAGAATTAGGGTTTACAGCTGGCTAGTGGCTAAGCTGGCTTATTGAATAAGGACGTGTTTTATACATGTATGCTTATATCATTTATACCTGCGTCGTAGAGCTTGGTAATTGTAATCACCTATAGAATCCTATAGAATTTACTATTGTGGTATCCGAATATCTACAAACGTGAAAAAAATTTTCTGTTACGCCTTTAATTATTTCCCGTACACAAGGTAAATATATATTATGTAAATATTTGATTGAAGTAAATTGTAGTTTATTCAATATCATTCGAATACAATGGTTTTGTAATCTTCGCACCGGGTTTATATTACTTCTGCTAGTATAAGACCAGAATGGACAGGCATTACTTTTTTCTGTATTATTATTATTTTTTATTATCGTATCAATTACGCGCTTATTTAGATATATCCTGCATTATAAATTCACGTTCGACAGCCAGTCTTCTGCGCCTTCTTCTAGTGAATGTAGCCCAATCAGTCCTTTATTAAAGCTATTTACTTTACACGAATTTATAAAGTGTGACATCGTTTGGATCTCGCTACAGCTGCACAGCTCCGTTTCTGACAATTTCCATTTGTTCATTAAATATTTGCAACAAAAAGTTGTTTTGGGTAAGTAGTGCGAACTTTTTTTTTTTTTTTAAATATAGAAAATAGACAACGCATTTTTCGTATTGTTCTATTTACATAATCATTTATATATTTAGTAAACGTAAGTCGCCCATCCATGATGACACCTAGATGCTTTACATGTTCTTTCCGGTCGAGATTAACGTTTTTAATTTTAACGAAATGATTTAATGAAGGTTTAGTAAAAATTATTTACTGTTTTCTTATCATTAACTTTGATTTTCCATTTATAGAAAAATTTGGATATCTTATCAATTTCTTTTGACAATCTGTTGCGTGTGTCTATTCCATAAGACGAAATCATTGAAAATATATCATCAGCATAGAGATTTATATCTACTCCCGATATTGTCGGCACATCATCAATATATATAATAAAAAAGAATGTGCCTAAAATACTCCCTTGAGTTACTCCAGCATTAAATGTACCGTATGCGAGAATTGAAGTTTTTCAGTTTCACATAAAATTTTCTGTTCATTAAGCAAGATTTAATAGTAAATACAATATATGGAGGAAAATTATATTTAATTAACTTATACTATATAATTCCATTATATTATGTTGTGTTGTCATACGCTTTTTCTATGTCCATCAAGACTACTACATGTTTATTCTGATTAAAGTTATCAGTAATCTTGCCACATATCGTTATACATAGATTTGGCCGAAAACTAAATTGCTAGTTAGATATGATAGATTTCCTTTCGCTATAAGCCCTTAGTCTAACTAGGAGTATTTTTTCAAAAATCTTACCTATATACTGAGTAAACACACTGGTCTAACATTTTGAACCAAAGAGGCATCCTTTCCAGGTTTTGCTAGATGTACTGTATTTGATACCACTATACAGAATAATAGCACAAGCGTATGCATAAATTAAATAAAATTTCCAAGGCGACTATTGCTTTAGTTGGCAGATTTTTTATCATTTTTATGCTAATACTGAATTTTTCTGTCTCATAGCGGAGATAAAGTTTTTAACTTATTTTGGTATTGTGAGATCTATGGGCGAAGTCATAACCGTGGTGTAAAGTGAAAAATGATTTATTGTTTGTTTCATATTTCATTCTTTGACATTAAATTATTTTGACTATGAACTGTGCCGAAATATTCAACTAGTGTTTCCTATTTATGTTCAACTGAATAAGCCAACTTACCTGTGTTTCTGGGGTTTCTATTAAGTTAGGTTTGACATCTACACAAATATTTATTGATTTTCCATAAGCTGTTTTCGATTAGAGAGTGTTTTTTAAGGAAGTTATCATATTGCAAATTTCTTTCATTTATTAGTGTTTGATTAACTTATTTAATTTTTTGTACAGCTTCTTATAACTAAGTGTGCTTTGATTAGTAGATCTTTGATAACATATACGAACGTAGTTTTTAAGTTTAATAATTATTTTTGTGCCCTTGGTAATCTATCTCACTTTCTCAATTGAAACAAACCATGAATAGCTCTGTATGCAGCATGCATTATGGTGGAGTTTAAGTAGGCAATGTATTAATCTATAGATTATGGATGGATTAAAATTTGTGGTATATTAATATTTTTCTGAATATAATTTTATATAAATGTCTCAGTTTATCTTGGAATAATTGAACGATTTTATGGATTTATTGTACTTAAACTTGCTGGATATACTAAACATTATTGGATTATGATCAGATGATAATAGGTTATTTAATTCATAATAGTTTTTTGCTATGACAATGTCAGTGACATTAGGTAAAGAGTATACATTTCCGGGGAAGTATGTAGGCTCTGACGGTGCTTTTATCTGAAAATCTGGTTACACATGCTTAGGATTATTTTAACGGCTTTATTAGCTTTATGATAATTCCGACTCTATTCTTTACATTTAAATCTTCAATGACACATTTAATAATTGACTACGAAGTGGAAAAATTGTAAATTTATAAAAAAAAAAATATGTCAAATACATTAATAGCAAAGAAAAATAGGATGAATTATTTTTGTTGTGAATAAAAACATAATAAAACTACTCTGAAATGTATGTAGTTTTTTAAATCGTGTTCTCAACTATGGATGTGTGTGTGTTTTTAATGTTAAAATTTAGGATATAAACAACTTTTAAACTAATAACAAATTAATGAAGTGTATTATAAAAAAAAAAAAGAAATTACAATTAATAATTGAAAGACGTAACTGACGTTATTTCTTCACAAATAACATCAATAAGTAACCAGGCAAAATAAAATCGAAGGAATTTAAAAATGAAAGGGAATAAAAAAAATTGTAGTTTTAATGGATTTTAATTATTAAACAAATCATAATCAATTTGGTTGGATAGAATAGTCTACAAAAGTTTGAACTGTAAATTTTGGTAAGGAGTAAAGAATTGTCAAAAATTCTATTAAACTGTTGGAGATCTTGCCAGGAGGTCAAGTAATTTATTATGTTTCTAACAAAAGTGTTACAATCTTAATTTTTTCTGACTTCGACATTTATTTTCCAGTCTAAACTGTTGCTATTATTTCATAGTCTTTATCAGAATAACATAATAATAATCTTTGTTATGGTTATGATTATTGTAATCATTATTACTATTGTCATTATAAATGGAATTTGTTTATTTTTATTATTATGTAGCAGAATACTTGAGGAAACATGAAAAGCGAAGTCCACATCGAAAAGGTATACTGGATTTGAAGAGTATGCCACAAATTTTATAAAAATTCGCATGAATCGTCAAAATCAGACATTTTGTATTTGGAGGAATCTGTGTTGGATTTGATAAAACATTGATAAAACACGAATTGATGAATTTGAATGAATTATTTAGTATTGTGCAATCATCGGTTTCAGTGGCGGCTCGTGGATTTTCGAAGCAGAGGGGCTAAAAGTTTTACCTAGTTGAATTTTTTTTTTTAATAAAAAACATACAGCTAGGCTACCATTTCATAAAAACTTAAAATTCTAAATTTTCTAAACAAAAATAAAATTTAGAATCGGCCATTCTAAGAAAATTTTAAAAAATGTGTAATTTCAAAGCACTTACTTCAAAATTTATTTGTATATGAAGTCCATACAATGGTTTTTCATTTTCGCGAACCGGTCAGTTACCTTGCTGTGGAAGTTAGGAATTGTATCGATAAGAGTTTTCTCAATACTTATCATTGCAAGCGCAGAAACTCTGTCTTCCAGTATTGTATTCCGTAAATATGTTTTAATTCTTTTCAAGGAAGAAAAACACCTTCCCACTTCAGCAGTTGTCATAGGAGACGTTAACAAAATGTTCATCAAACATATACTTTGCCGAGTGTTTTATAAATACCAGTGTTTCGAAACAATTGGTGGAGTTGCGCAACTCCCGATGCAAGGGAAAATTCTGAATTTCTTTCGTATAGAACAGAAAGTTCAGTTTGCAAAAAGATTTTTATTTAGCATGGGATATGCCTGGTAAGTTTCATTAATGGTAAGTTTCATTAAATTCTTGAGAAGGAAATTGCCTGCGGTACGTTTCAAATTTCTCTTGTAACAGCAACTTTCCTGCAGATAGATGACCAGTAAATTCGAATCTAACCCTAGCTTGCATGCATATTGTGTCACAAACTTCTTTGACAGCGGCGTTTCGATTTTCATCACATTTCCTCTTACGAGATACGGGCATAGAATCAGTATTTGTGGACACCAAGTTTTCGAAATTCGTTTCTCTGATTAAAGAAATTGCGCGATAAAAATTTTCCAGTGATGAAAAAGCGCTCGAAGAATTAATATTGCGATTTTGAAATGCATCGTATAGTAAATCAACATGTGGCATAATAGGATGGAAGACGCCAAGCCAAAATATAAAGTTGTCATTGAGAAGACGAAGAAGACCGGATGCTTCATTAACTGTTGGGTATTATTTGAATTCTGCAATTTTTCGAAACATTCTTTCAGCTGTTCAATGTTTTCAAAAACTGTATTTACGACTCTTGAATTGAAATTCCATCTTGTATCGGAACCACGTGGAATTCTTCTTGACATGCAATTTTCAAGCTCAGCTAATCTCTGAGAAGAACGCGAAACAAATGCTGGAATTCCTGACAAGCTACTAAAAAAGATGCGTACTTCTCTATTAGTTGAAACTGATTTACTCATTACTAAATTTAATTTATGAGCATAGCAATGAATGAAATGGGCATTTGCGTAAGTTTCTTTTACTATTTTTTGAACACCGCCACGCGCTCCACTCATAACTGCGGCGCCATCATAAGTTTGAGCAATTAGTTTCCCAGTATTATCTTTTAAAACAATTTTCAACTGCTCCAAAATCTGTTTCGATAATCCTTCTGCATCTCGTGACTCAGGGTTATAAAATCCCCAGAATCTTTCATGGTTCCATTGAATTCGTAACAAAAAACAATTACCTCCTGTGTTTTCTCAGAGATATCAGTCGTATCATCGGACATAGTAACCAAAAATTGAGCTTGTTCAATTTCATTAGAAATTTCAGTTCGACAAATGTCTAACATACAATCCAACGATTCATTTTGAATTGTTTTTGAGTTAGCTTTAAACACTGTAGAATTTTCAAAATGCACTTTCAAATTTTCAACCAATATCCCTGCGAAATTTAACAATCCTCGAAGCTTTTTCATTATGTCCTCGTAGCAGAAGTTCAAATTTACCGCAAAATATCAGGCAGTCGATGAATTTTGATAAAATATCCCTATTCTTTTTGACGTTTTCATTGAACTTTCTGATATTTAATTTATACGCTTCGCTTACCTGTGTCGCTATATTAATTTTTCCCAGCATACTAAAATCTATCGAATTTTTTATATGTTGTGCTGAATTTTCGTGTTTCTTGATTTTTTCATTCAAATGTTTCAAGTCTACCACACCAGTTTGAGTCCAAAAAATTTCACCGCCAAGGAAAACAAAAGAAAGCGTTTTTAATTTCACAACCGCAAAGCCAGTCACATTTTGAATAAATATCCGCTTTAAATTTTCTTTCAAAAGTATTGTTTCAGCTAGATGACGTTTGTATAATATTAAGCCTTAACGTTACACTTTTCTGCAAACGATAACCGCGAAAATTTGTTATTCAGCAAACATAAAACCGAATTCAATTCACTTTCACGAAAATCGCTATTTCCAACCATAATTAAAGTTAGCCTTTCTACCAAAACAATCGAAGTAATAAAATCCTTATAAATAAATATATTTATTCAATCAATAAAACATAATAAATGAGCAATAATAATAGAAGAACGCGCGCGTCAACATTTCATTCTGCAGTTGGAATATTAATCTTGAAATACAAGTTACCTGGCTGGGCTGGTTCTCGTGCAGCCCGAACGCGGGTAAAAAAAGAACTATTGCGCATGCGCCTTTACCATCGTCCGGTTCCGTTTCCACGCACTTTATGTTTTCTAAACACGTGAACGAGAGCTGTATTGGGATGGTTTTTGTGCAGCCCGAACGCGGTTAAAAAGAAACCACTGCGCATGCGCCTTTAACATCGTTTTCTCGCGGAACTACGCTTTTTACTTATGCACGAGCCGCCACTGATCGGTTTCAATTATCGATAAGTTGGAAGAAGCAATGTGAAAGTAAACATTCTTATTCAAGAGAAAAATAATTTGAAAATATAAAACTCCGCTCTTAAGTTCAGAGTGTCGGACTTGAGCGATATTCGAGGAGTAATAATTTATTAATTAGTAACATACCTCACACCGCAGGTAGGCGGAACACTGATGGCAGAAAGTGACGAAATTAGCTGGGATCAACATTGATGAAAAGGATATAGATACGTGTCACCGATTACCGACGTCGCCTAAAAAAGTACATCCGAATATTTTTGTCATATGAAACAGAATTTATTAAAAAATAAAAGAACCCCGAGACAAACGGGAATTTAGTGTTTATGTAAATACTGGATGGAAAAGTATACCTCAATGAACACCTGACGTGAAAAAGACAAATTAGTATGTTACAAAAATGACTAATGACTAAAGTTTTAGCATTGTTTTTAATTAATTTAATATACCTGGACTATAAGTTGTTTTTGATAGTTCTGTAAATAATGAAAACGGCAACGTATTATAATAACTGTTCCCCTTGCAGTTTATTAGCAGGATGATTACTTCTTTGACAAGCGTAACCATTTAAATGATAATAATGATTTTAGTTAGATGTGTTTCAGATAACAATGCCATATCGAATTTCTGGCAGATGATAAAAGCCACTAACTCTGACTGACGCATTAATCCATTGATGTTCTAGGTTGCAATTCGTACAGAAGTCATTTTGAGCTAGCTAACCTTGGAATGTCCAATAACTTATTAAACATCGTTTCCATTTTATTAAATGACGTGACTAATATATTCTTCAGTCTGCAGAAAAATTGTATGGCACCGTTGTAAGTATCAATCGCTTTGGATGTTTTGAAATTTTGATGAGCCCTTAGTTACTTGTGCATAAAAAGTTGTTCGTGTGATGTGCAGATTGGCAGTAGTAAGAAACGTTGTAAAATATCAGAAAAAGTAGCGGTCGTTGCAGAACATGACGTCTGAGGTATGTTGCATTTACCGGGAAACTTTTGAGAAGTATCTGCTGACGATAAAGCTTGTTTAGTATTGTCTACTACATCAAGTCTTGCTGATTTCTGTGTAAAGGAGATCTCCCTAAAATTAGCACGATAAAGACTATTTGACGAAGTAATTTTTGCTCTTTCTCCGTGTCCTTCATTAAAATTGTTTATCTTTATCCATCTCACACTTAATATTATTTGTTTTCTTGTTGATCACCACCATCAGTTCTCATGGTGTACTCAACCAACTAGAAATACCGTCGTTTTTCTTTTTCCTATTTTATATTGCATATTATGGCAGATTTGCTTTTTTAATACTCTTTGTACCATTTGCTGAAACGATACAACATATATACACATACGCCCACCCACATCCATACATATATATTATAACGTTTTGAGGGGGTATATGATTGAATTAAATAAATAAGTGAAATAATAGAATTTAAAAATAGAATGTCTATAATTAATATACATTGAAGTTATATATATATGGTCTGATCGTCAAAATAGATAAACTTCAAGTATAAAATTTTCCAATATGATAATAATAAATACAATAATAGATAATGACGTTCGAGAATAAATTCGGATATACATCGAATTGTTAGTACAGTAGCGGGGAATTTCGAGGATATAAAGATTAGTGTACAAAAGATAACCTAATCGTTCGTACGTAAGTTAGATATAGTTGAATAAGAAGTCGATATTACACGTGGAATTCGGGACACATTAAACGTACGATATTTTCGCTCGTTAGCACGTTTCATCTAGTCGTCAAAATTTCCGTTAACTACTCGCGATATATATATATATATATATATATATATATATATATATAATGTGTGTGTGTGTGCATGTATGTATGTATTTGATATTTACGTTCCTTTTGGTCGTATATAATGACCATTCTAGTAACATTTGAAGAGGAAAAACGTAAAATGTTTAAAATAAAATAAATAAATAAAATGTGTACTAGTATATACCAGTCATAGAATAAATTTTGAAAATACTTCGCGAAATAGATAAATTACAAATAGGGACTATTATTATTTTAATAATCGCGTAATAACGTCAAATTTGTACAGACATCCAATGGATAAGAATCAGGTATTCGGTGAATAGCATACGCCCTCGTCCTTCTGCATTGCAACGGTTCCTACCTGTTGTATACCGACAGGTCGTACAAATTTCCTTTATTTATTTATATATTTTTGAAAAAATTTATATAAATTTTATGTGTTCTCTACTAAATGTTGTATTATATGTTTTAGTATATGTAAATTTATGTCAATAAAAGCCTAGTCAAATAATTTTAAACTTTAATATATATATATATATAAATTTTATAGGCTGACTGCTTTACGCTTAAGATCATTCCCTTTAGAAGGTGGCAATCACGACCGAGCCGGTAGGCTTAATAATTAAATAAAAACGAATAAATTATTCATTGTAAAAAAGGGGGAAATTATGTTAATTAAAAACAATAAATTCGCGTTCATGACGGGCGATATCTCAATATATACATTCAAATATTAAAATTTTCCTCAATCTCTATGTAATTGAAACATTAAAATTGGATTTACACGAGATACGAGATACAACATCCATCGTAAACTTACATATATTAAATAGAAATAACACATTAATCGCTCAATTCAAATATTATAAACAGTAACACCCATTACATCTATTAAAAAGGAATCAACAAAACTTGGCAACCACGACCGTGGGATCTAGTTACTAACAATATCTCTATATTAAAATAATATACAATCTATTAAAAAGTAAATTCTTCATTATATATATATATATATATATATATATATACCTTATTCTAATCATTATATACGAGCCAATTTTATCTTAATCATTACTGTTATACATGATATGAATTGGTCCGTATCAACACATTATGTTGCAAGAGTTTAAACAGTTTCAGAGTTTCATCAAAGGGGAGTTTATTTGATCATTCGTCATTTATTTAGTAAATATCCTCATGTACAGGAGAACGAACGATTAATCTTTATGTATTCAAAGACAATAATTTTATAATTATTAATTATGTCGCAACGTCAATCAGTCCGTAACCACCGCTAAAGGTTCGTTATTGTGAATTCAGGGAAAAACGCTACTCTTTTAATTCTAACTGATCTAGTGGTATATAATTATATAAATTGTCAAACAATCAAAGACCTAGCTCTTTAAGAAGCCAGATTTTGATGGTCCTTGTTCAATATTATGGTTAATGAACAATGTTCCCACCAACTTCGTTGATGTGATTTTCTTCTTTATCTTACCAGTATTACATTGACTTAATATTCTGGATTTATCATTGTAAAAATATAATTAGAACTAGTTTGATGTACTCTGTTTCATTTTTCTTGATCATAACTCTTTCTTATAGTATATATATATATATATCACAATATGATTTGAGGATTATTTGCCGGGCACATTTTGCATGTCACTGATCTTATGACAGCACAATATATCGGAAGATAAATTAATAAATACACTGAAAAAACTTCTAATTTTCTCATATTTACCAAAAAAAGGTCTTTGTAAATTATATTCCTAACTTTTTTCGTTTTAAAATAAAAATTAAGAAGTTAAAAACAAGATATATTAAAGGACACATTTTTAATTATCAAATAAATTTGGATTCACATATATATTTCAAGAATTCATCTAAAAAACTAATTTAATAAAATGTGTTATATTTATAATGTAAATATGTCATGCTATTACATAGTAAAGGATATTGCAGGCATGTATCACCAAGGATGATTAGAAAAAAAAACAACTAATGCTCTCCTTGAAAGAGTTATAAGTAAATTTGGGTGTCTATTTATCATTCAAGAATTACTAATTGGTTTTCATTAGTATTTCTAAACCAGTAATTGACATAAAACATTTTGAAACAAAATAAAGAAACAAATTTTGACGCCTTCTTTAATAAAGATAATTACAATAGCTATAATTACAGATACAAAATAATTCATAACACCCTTGATATTAACCTTATTTACAGAATAAGCAGTGCCGATCAGGATGTATAAAAGTTTCAATTACATTAAAATACATGCTCAACAAGGTGTTATCCTTCGATTGAGCTATTATAGCTACACGTATAACATTGATCACTGAAATGTTGGAGTTAAGACAATCAGCAAAGTGATCAAAGATTTTGCAATTATTCATGAGAAGCGGCTTCATTAACATGGCAATCCTGACTTATTTATTTTTCTATTTATAGAGACTTTTGTCACAAGACTAAGACTTTATGTTATTATAATATTTTTCATAAATTAGATACAAGTGGAAATTATTTAGCTAATTACTAAAAAAAAATATTTCAATTTTAAAATAAATTGTCGGTACAAAAGTGATGGGGGACCACTTAAGGCTCGGCCACACAGAAAGCGGTCTGTTACGGCGGTGGGGCGATCTAGTTGAATGTTACAAGTTTGTATCATCGTCGTTAGACAGAACGCGGTCAAATGCCGCGGGCTAGTTTCTGTCGCGACGACAAGCGATCCAGTTGCACAAAATTACAGATTTTCTTCCTGACCGCCGTACCGTCTTCGAGTAAAATGAATTGAAACTGAATGTATGTAAACAAACGTACTTCTTGATGCGATTTTTAAGTTATAATTGGATTATTTGTAATATAATTTAACCAAAACTGAAATAATTTAGAAACTGCGCGCAAATAGGTGTATTTGATAATACTAAAGTGTTTTAATTTATTTGAAATTCCTTCATTTCTCATAATAGAACAAATTAATATTTTTTTCTGAAACATTTTTGACTTGTTTCAATCGGTTTCCTCCAGTTTGTGACGCATTTTTGAATCGTGCATTTTACTAAATCGTGTAACTCTTCAAAACATTCTCGAGACATACGAAAATATTTAAAAAATCTATCTTCATGTGATCCTAATTCAATGCATAAACGGTAGTATTCACCTAATTCCTCTCTTTTCTTATTTATTTCATGTACCCAACATCGTTTTCTCTTTTTTGTATTTTTTAAAGCTAACAGCAAAAGAAGCTGTTCTTCATCAGAGCTCATGATCAATAATAATTTCAAACAAAAAATATGAATAAACGTATTACAATAATAAAGCAAGAAAATGTATCGTATTCTGTATGGCGTCCTTATATCGTAGACCGCTGCGACGACCACTCAATCGCTTACCGCCACCACAGACCGCTTTCTGTGTGGCTGAGCCTTTAAAGATAAGTTGATTTACAAATATTCTATTCATTGAGTCTCTGGTGATCTTTTGTTTATTATATAATGAGTCCCTGGTAACCTTTTTCTTTTTTTTTTGTTATTTAAACATTTGAAAACAAGTAAAATCATGAAAAAATTAATGTCTCAACCTTTTTTCTTGCACTCTGGTGGAGAAAATAATATTAATTAATCATTTGAAAACAATCATACATTGGGAGTGTTGAAAAATTTAACATTTTCAAATGGAAACTTGGAACATATTTTTTTTTATTTATTTCCATTTAAAGTAATGGTAAAATAATAACTTTAGTGATTTTAATTTAAATAAATGGGTTATTATTTTTTTATATAATAAAAAATATACAATGCATTAACATTAATTTCATTGAGATCATTTTCATTAATTTTTCTCTTCCAGATGTATGTTCATTTTAATTTAGATAGCCCAAGTAAGATTTATTTTAAAAAACATTTGACCGAATTTACTAAATAAAAAAATGTACTTATTTTAAATAATTAAAAAAAAATTACTAAACAAGTTAAGTGTTAATTACTTAATAACTCTGTGTACTAGATTAAAGTAAATTACCCTTTTGATTTCAAAATACATTAAATTCTAATATTCTACTACTTACTTATTAAGATTTACAAATTTGAGTGAGTTCTGAAAAATACATAAAAAAAAAAAATTCTGACTTTTGTTTAAAGAATTAAAACATCCTACATAGGATAATAGTCTTACAATTTATAAGTAAAATGATTCATGCGCAAAATTATATTTGAAAAAGTGGTAAATGTGTAAACCGAAAACTTTATTTAAAGTAAACTTAGTTATTTGATTATTTTTAATGATAGTTGCTGTTTTTACGACAGCATATCCTTTAATAAGCAGTGATTATTCAATTTTCGCAAAGTGTCCACTGATCGGTTGTTCATTCGGATAATTCAACATTTCTTGTGGAACAATTGAACTTTCTTCCACGCTTGTACACGGACGACACATACACTCAAGCGGTGCTTTCGTCATAACCTGTGTAACAGTTTTATAAGAAAATTATTTTCCCCCAAAAAAAGGTTTGACTTTAAATTGTTATAAATTAAAAGTAATAATTTCATCCTTGTTAATTTATGTTCAAAATTTGAAAACTGGATGTAATCTTCTTAATATATGTACTATTTATTTTGTGAACATGGATAATATCAGCAAACAAAATTTTATTTTTTGATAAAAAAAATATTAATCTTTAATTATTAAACCAAAAGTAATGTTTTTCCTCGAGATTTCCCAATTTAAGCTCTATGTTAATTGCAACTCACTAAATCTGCAAAAATAATTTAATCGAACTTTTCTAAATCAACATGTAATTTGTTTTAATGTGATTTTTTCAAAGTAGTGCTGGCAATATTTTCATTTTTTATCATAGAAATCATACCGTGTACAATTACTAAACATGAATGAATTTATAATAAATAATTTATCGTATTTTTTATTTTTGTTTTCATATCTAAATAAGTACAAGTCAATATATTGTAAAAAATATAACTTCCCCAAATTTTCACTATACTATTTTAATATAATATTTGCTAAAAAATAATCAATTTTAAGTATTTTCATTACGAATGAGGACTAATGAATGTTGTTATAAATAAATAGACCCGTTGTGAATATAATTTGAAATATAGTCTAAAGTTTATTCTCCGGTTTAGTAAACGACGTAACAATTTTAATTTAAAATAGTATATGAAAATTTATTATAAGTATATAAAATCTCAAAACAACCATTTATTCAAGTTTTACAGACAGAAATATTTGATTAACTTACAGCTTGATTTAAATCGAAAAAAGATGATGAAAAACTAACTGTGAATTACGTTGGAATAAAAACGCGACTGAAAATTTTATTAATAAACAAACTAGTTTTGAAAAAGTTTGAGATATATGATTTTAAAAAACACATTGAATTGGTAAACTAGACTAAGAAATCGCAAAATAGCTCTGAAATTTGCACGTCAGTGTAAAGAAAATATATAATACTTAATATCTTTAATTTGTGTATTTAAAGGTATGTGAACAAATGATTGACGTTTGGTGCCATGTACGATGTAAGTATGTACAAAATAATATCAGAATACTTTGCTCAATGTAAAGAGAAAAAAAAAGCGTATACGCCATAGGTTTACTCGGGACAATGACTAGTAGCTATTTTATTAAATATTATTAAGTTATGTAACGTAGTGCAGATATACTTTTCTAAATTTTTTATCTCCTGGTTTAGCTTTAGGACAAAATAATGATACTGATGCTTCTCTTTCACCACTTTCTTGACAACACATACACGATCGTTCCATTTGCCAGATTTTTGAGCCAGATACCTATTAATTTAAAAGAAAAAAAGAAAATATTACTGTTGTAAATGCGAATTTGCCAGTGGCAGCTCGTACATAAAGGTTGCATGGTTGCACTGTCACCAGAAATATCCGGAACAGCATAAAAATTGATGATGTGATAAAATAGTTAAAAGTACTAATTATTTTATAGTGATTAAACGAAATAAGTAAATTTTAATTATATATTTTTCATAGAATATATAGAATATATTATAAAAAGTTAAAAAATACCTTTTAAAAAGTGCTTTGAAATTCCTAGTTATAACGGTTGGTGGTTGCACGCTTCAATTTGAAGAAGTCATCAGAAAGCCGTTTATATGGAGAATTTGCGCATAATGCTACTATGTGTTTAGAGTTTACATTTGGCGACTGCTGATTGCAATCGTTTCTTCTTGCAACTTGCAACCAAAATCCTTGAAGTAAACACCTGACACGGCGGAATAGGTTTTTCTCGTCGCGTTGTTCATAACACGCGAGTGCGGTTGCGTGCGTATGCTACCGGCTAATAAACGAACGAGTCTACGACTTACATTTCATCTCTTTCCGAGATTAGTTTTCTTCTTGGAGTTTCTATCGGCGTTTCTTTCTTTTGCCGTATACATTTACGCATGTGAATTGTTTCATTGCATCTCTGCAGTTTATTTCGTTTATATTATTACTGATCTATGATAATATACCTAGAATTTTTATGACTGAAGCTTTATTATTTATGCGACGATTGGTCATGTTCTGTTTGCATTTTGTCACCTAAGAACGCGTTCAAACGTTGTATTAGATTTGAAAAGGTATTCGTGTGAGTCTGTGTGCGTTATCTCGTATTTAAAGTCGTGTATTTATAACCGTACGGTCGTTAGGCCGTTTGATAGTCACAAGATGGATTTAACTATTCGTCGATCGTCGTCTCATCCTGCTCAGACCACCGCAGCAACTATCTGAACAAAGCAGCCGCCCGTAAATCAGTTGTCAGACACGAGGATAATAACGGTAAATAAAGATAACAAACAACAATCCGCAGGTAACACTTTTATCTCTTATTCTAATCAACTGGTGTCAGAACAAGCTCAACACTCTAATACTTCAACACATATGTTTAATTACGCTAAAGCTGTTACACAAATAAATTTTCCTTCAAAAGACCAAGCTATAGTTTTTAATATACCTAAAGGCGAAAATCAAAAAGATTACATTGTAAAAATAGGAGAAATTGTTAAACCAGTAAATTTAAAATATGTATCGCGTATGTCGCGCGATAGATTTGCAATATTTTTGTCAAACAAAAAACTAGTCTTTACGCTACCAAGATGTGACATATCGAATATTCATGTCCCCTGATACAGTTACATGTTTTCTTTGCGGCGAAAAAGGGCACACAAGCTGTACCAATGTTGTTGAGGAAGAAGAAGAAACAAACAAACAACAACTGACTGTAGCCACCGACAACGCTTCTGACGCGGATACACCAAATGGAAAAGTGTTCACAGAAAACCATGGTTTACGGCGGTCAAATACAAATTCTAACAATCTTCTCAAAAAATCCTTGTCAACAAGCACGACTCACACGTCTGAGCAATCAATTACTAGTGAGAAACCTAAAAATAAAACAAAAAAATAAAAAATAAGACATCTTCTGATACAAAACACGATCAAAATACAAATTTAATTAATGTAGATCAGGATACAGACCTCTCAGATAACGACCAGTCTATAAACACGTATATTACTGAAAGTGAATTAAAGCACATGCTGAAACATCTCGATGAAAATATTCAGAAAAATGAAAAAAAATATCCCCTTTCACTAACCAATTTAACAATCTTTGTTGATATGTGCAAAGGTAAAAAGAATATCATAAACATAGCAAAAGACTTTACAGATGATATACATTCATTACGTAATATGCTCTCAGAAAATAAACCTTTACTAAAGGATAGAGCAGCAAAAATCCAGTTTACAAAAATAATTTAAAAATTATCAGACTATCTCTCAACCACTGTTTAAAAACTAAATTATGATGAATATACGTATTTTAAACTGGAACTGTAACGGCTACTATCAACACTATGAAGATTTCAAAGTACTATTATATGAACATAATCCAACAATAATCTGCTTACAGGAAACAAATCTAAAACAAACACAAACAGTAAAATTAAAATCTTTTAATTTACTTCGGAAAAACTCAAATTCTCAACATAGAACACATGGCGGTATATTTACAGGTATAAAAGATGGTATAAACTATTCTAAAATAAATACTGATAACACAATTTCAAACATAACGGTCTCTATTGAAACAGAAGAACACAAATTTACTTTATGTAATATATATATACCACCCTCGCAGCAAATAAATCAGAGGGAAATGAATAAGTTAATCAATCAACTTCCGAAACCGTTCATAATTTGTGGGGGACACAAATGCTCATAGTCCCCATTGGAACTGCAAAAACGAATAGTTGACAACTACAACTTGATAATACATAATAATAATAGCCTTAGTCACTATAGTTTCTCATATAAAACATGGTCAAACATAGACTTAATCATATCAAATGTTTCCATCTCCGAATCAATTAATGTTTCTGAACACAGTGATCTAGCAGGTAGCGATCACCGGCCGCTTCTTATAAATATTCTCAAAGACATTCCAATAATTCAACCACTACCAAGATGGAATTTTAAGAAAGCCAACTGGCAAAAGTATCAAAATGACACAAATCAAATAACAGTTGATTGTGCAGCAGAAGATGTTAATTTCACCATCTCGAATTTCTCAACGGATTTATTAGAAGTAGCGAAAAACTCAATAACAGAGAAAACCTATTTCATTAGGAACAAAATTAACCCTTGGTGGAACAGCTCTGCGAAATCGACGGAAAGCCCTAAGAAAACTAAAAAACAATCCAACACTTGGAAATCACATTAATTACCAAAAATCAAGATACAAAGCTAGGTTTATATTCAAACAAGCAAAACGGAAATCATGGAATGAATTTACATCATCTTTAAATTCTAAAACCCCGACTACAAAAATATGGAATAAAATTCGCTCAATGAATGGTACACCACAAAATAGATTTTACAGTATACTAATTAAAAATAAAATATATAATAACCCGCTCACGTTGGCAGAAGCATTTGCAAATTATTTAGCGCAGATATCAAGTAATTGTCATTTACCGAATGAAGAGTTACAACGTCGGCTAGAACATGAAACGATCCCCTTGAAAGAATTATCCGACAATAACAAATCTTATAATATTCCTTTTATTTTTAAGGAATTGGAAGAAATATTAAAATCTACAAAAATAAACATCTCCGGGACCAGATAGAATATGAACAGAATTCTTAAAACATCTCTCAACAGGCCTTCAACAATTATTACGCATATATAACTATATCTGGGAATCGCATCAATTTCCAACAAAATGGAAGTTGACAATCGTAATACCTATACCAAAATACGGTCAAAACAGTAATGAATTGGGCAAATTTATACCAGTATCTTTAACATCTGTATTATGTAAGCTAATGGAAAAAATGGTCAACCGAAGGCTGCTGTGGATTATTGAGCAGCAAGGACTATTAACACCTCATCAGTTCAGTTTCCGTCAAAAGAGGTCAACAGTAGATGCACTGTATTATATTAGTAATAAAATACAATTCTATATGGAAAACAAAGCTCATGTTTTATCGGTATTGTTTGACCTTCAAAAGGCTTCTGATACAACGCGGAGACGTAAAATCCTAGATACACTATACGACTGGTCAATCACTGGAAACATGCTTGCTTTAATAAAAAACTTCTTAGATGACCGAAAATTTCAGGTTCGAATCGGGAGTACTATTCAATACAACACTCACTTGAAAATGGTGTACCACAAGGATCGGTACTTAGTCCTACCTTATTTAACATTATGATAACAAATATTTCATTAATGATACAAAAACCCATTTTCTTCAGCATATTTGCAGATGATATAGCAATCTTTTTACCATGTCAAGACATTAAAATGTTGCAGGACACTGTTACAAATATAGCAAATTGGGCAGCAGGAAATGATTTGATACTTTATCAGTCAAAAACAGCTGCCGTTCATTTCTGCCGACGTATTAAATGTACAAAAAAACTGCAGATCACAATTAAAAATCAACCGATAAAAACGAAATCAGTCATGAAATTTCTAGGCTTACACTGGGATAAAGAACACGTAAACAAACTACTGGTTTCAATTTCTGCGGACATGAATATGTTGAGAAAATTAGCTCACACATCGTTTGGAGCGGATAAAAAACCTTATTACATTTATTCAGATGCTTCATAAGATCAAAGCTGGACTACGGAAGCATAATATACAGCACAACCATTAAAAATATCATATTGAGAAAACTGGATATCATCTGTAATACAGCAATTAGAATAGCCATCGGTGCTTTTCGTACAAGTCCGATTGACAGTCTTTATTGCGAAGCTGAAGAATGGCCTCCGTTTTTAAGAAGAAAATACCTTATTAAAAAATGGGATATACACCTACAAACACTTTTCCAACTTCCTGATAACTTTCCTATTCCAGAAATTCCTGATTTAATTTATAAAAATCACACGCAATATCCTCCCTGGCATCTCTTTTCCATCCAAACCGACACATCTCTAATGCATTCCGCAATAAAGTCACTCTCTGCAGATCAAATAAATATCCGCATTGAACAATCCATAGATAAATACAGAGGATGTAAAAAAATGTATGCCGACGCAATCTAAACTTAATACATATTGTGGTTGTGCAATGGTTTTAGAGGATCATATTCTTCGCTACAGCTTGCCTCCACAGTACTCGGTATTTTCCGCTGAATTATATGCAATCTACCTTGCTGTATTCGCTGCGGTCAATGAAAATCACAATGATCTTTTAATATGTTCTGATTCACTATCTTCCATTATGTGTTTCAACCCTAATTCTTCCAAAATCCATCCTATTGCTATAAAAATATTGAATCTCTTGTACCAACACCCTGCCACACAGGTTTCACATTAAGTGAATTAGCTGATAAAGCAGCTAAAGAGGCAGCTCGAATCCAACCTTATCCCTTAATACCTATGCCTGAGGCAGATGCAGTCACCTCCATCAAATATATAGCAAATAAATTATTTTGTGATCTGTGGAATGCAATTCATCCAACGAATCATTTTAGATCCATTCGCTCCTCTCCTCTTCCTTGGAAATATTTGGCGCAAAGCAGAAAGGATCAGGTAGTACTCTCCCGTATTCGTATTGGCCACACTGCACTGACTCATGGTTATATTCTAAGTATAACAGATCCACCTCTGTGCGCCCATTGCGCCCGAACCCCTTAACACTCCGACACTTGTTCTTTGACTGCCTACAATATTCCGTATACCGTACCCAAAACTTCAATGGTAGTTCATTTAAAACAGTTCTATCTGATGATCCAACTGCTGTAGAAGAAGCACTTCAGTTCCTTCGAGCTATAGGCATGATCAATCTAATCTAACATTCATTTTTCCATACGGGTGCTTCTGGCCATAGTAGCAGTACATAGTACACGCCAAAAAAAAAAAGATTTGAAAATACACGCCTGTCTCGTCTTTCTTCCAGTAATTAAATGTCTATAATATAATTTTGTATCAATTTTATGTAATAAAAACTGATAAAATTTAAGTAAATTTTTTTTTTATTATTAAAAAAAATACCAGTTACACATGGAATTATATTAAAACGTCTGTTAACTCTTATTAAGGAAATACAAACCGAAAAGTGAAAGATTATTGTTTGGTTATTTAACTACAAAAATTGTTTTACTTCATTTGAGTAACGATTTTACTGGTTTGGAAATAACGATGATATTACGGTTGTTTAATTTTAAATATGAAATTGTTTGTAGTGATATAATGAATATTCTGAAATTTACAGTTAGACTAGATATTAATCAGGTTAGAAAATGGTAGAACGACACAACCATCCAAAGGAACTTCTCCAATAAGGTCATCCGTAATCTATGTTAATGCATATAAAGGGTAGTGAAAATATCAAATTCAAAAATGACATTATAAACAATTTGAAAGTGTAAATTAAAGATTGGGAAATTAGATATACATTAGAAAAATAAGAGATGAGGAGACATATTAAGTGTTCACCGGTATTAAATAAAAATTAGTTTTTAAGATGGCATCTGAATAATTACGGTGATCTTGAAGACTAAAGTTTTGTCGTAAGAATCTATTAAAAATCCGCCATATCGAGAGTAAATTAAATAAATTTATTTAAATTAAGACATACCGCAGATCAACGCATCAGAGTCATCGCATGGAAAATATCACCAAAACCAAATGGCTGTCAGTGCATCGAAAACAGAAAATAAAACAATAAAGAAGAAAAAATAAATTGTCGAAGGTTCAGAGATTGAACGAGTCTCAAAATTTCAATATCGTAGTACTTGGTTCCATGAGGAAACGGATCAATCAATAACGATAACAGCACGAATAGAGAAAGCTCGGAACGTTTTTCTTAACATGAAAAACTTGATGACTCGGAAGGATTTCAAATTACAACTACAAATACGTGTACTTCGATGTTACATTTGGTCAGGACTAGTATAGGATATGAAAAACCGGGTTCTCACACAAACAGTGGTGAAGAAAATTGAAGTTTTTGAGATGTACATTTATCGTAGAATGTTAAACATATCATACCTAGATCATGTGACCAATAGAGAAAAGTATTGAATAAAATATCAAATCAAGCAGATGCTTTATATCATCTGAAGCAGAAAGTTAAAATAATGTGGACACATGCATAGACATCCAGAAAAATATCACCCGTTCCATCTTGTGCAATATAGTGAAATTATTGGCCATAGAAAACCTGGTAGGCGAAAACGTATCAAAATATCAGCACCCCAGATCCAACAGTAGCTATAAGTATCGTCGATCTTCGACTGGAGACGGCGTAACAACAAGAAGAAGAAATGAAGACATTCATTACCTAAAAACGGTGTAAATTTATTTACAAATTATTTAAACTGGTTAACAAAGGGGATTCAGATAGTAGATAGCGCATCATTTAAATATGTTAGTTTTCAAAATTTTCATTTGAATGTCATATTAACCTGTAAGTAACTGCTACATCTTCCCGTACACGCAAATGAGGGTATTGGTTTAGGTACACAACCTGGATACTGCAAAACATGAATAACCGGCGTAATCTGACAGTCGTCTGCCAATGTGTTCATTGTTAGGCTGTTCAGTTCTTCTGTCGAAAATACTTTTAATTTAACTCCTAGCGTCAATAGAGCTGTAAATTAAAAATGTTTAATATTGATCCTATATTTAGTTGATACTTAAAATTTTAGATCTTAATAAATAATCAATAGAAGCAATGTAACTAAGAAAGCAATTCTAAATGGAAGCGTGTTAAGATATCCAAAATAAGTAGGTAATGGAATGGTTCGGATTACATTATTGGCTGAGTCTCACACCGATGTCGGATATATAAATTCATTGTAATGCTTTTTACGTTCATAATATAATTAATAATTTTAAACAATCGGAGGGTGATACGTGTTTAACCTATTATTAATATTATTTATAATCAAGAAATAAAGTAATATTTATTATTTAACTTATAAATAAACGAGATGAGGAATTAAATGAATGTAGATATACTGTTTTGTGCTTTTTTGGAATCGATTCTCTTCAATCCAAAAGAAGAAATGAATATAATCAAATATGGTTACAGAGTACGGATCACTTACAAGTACTGCATAAACGACAGTACCCAGCAACTTCTGAAGAAATATTTTTTATGAACATACGTTTTGAAACAATCGATAATATTTCAGTAAATACAGAAAATAGATTCAAGGCACCGAGAAAATTACAATTCTTCAATTTAACAAAACAACATAAAAATCAAAGACATCACAATTAAAGAAGAAAATCTCGTAGTTTCTTTTAAACATATGGAATATATTTGGATGAAATACAACTAAAAAACGAGTTAACTGTAATACCGAAATCGGGTGATTTGATTAATAAGTCACCTTCGGATATTATCAAAATATTCATGAGTGATGATAACTTAAAAATAGAACTCGAAGATTTCAAATTGTATTGTCTTACTTTAAAATATCAGCTACAAGAATATTAGTTAAAAGTTCATTCTAAGCGTTAAAAGGGATTAAAACTTTTACACACTTAACCAAGTTGTGAACCAGAATGAGTAACAGTCACTCTTTACAACAGATAAAGAGTAAGATATGTTAAGTAACCTTAAATCAAAATCGCACAATAATTCAGGCTCAGAAGCTGAATATGTGGCACTAGTTGATACAGTAAAAGAGTTAATCTGAGTTAAAGAATTACTACAAGTGATCGAAATCAACATTGAAACAACTGTTGTGTATGAACTATGAAGGCAATGTAGGCTGTATTAAAATCGCCCACTGACAACTTAAAACGTCTAAAACACTTTGATGTTCATTTGCATTTTATTAAGAAACACATCGAATAAAAGAATATCAATGTATATCACATACAAAGAGAATACCAAGTAGCAGACTTGTTTACTTTAGGAGATCAGTTGTTTAATCAATTCGTTTCCAGATTAAACCTAAATTGTAAAATATAAATTTATTTTATCGAAGAATTTTCAACTTGAAAGGATGGTGTTGGAATAGTTTAATTAGTGCAAATCCAATTTTGTTATTATTTATTGCCTTTTTATTATAGTGTGTACGAGTTACGAAGTTTCCATTCCCTGTATTTTTTTAAAATAGATATATATCCGTTATGACGTTGAAATATTAAATAATAAATACATTACTGTTTTAAAAACTACATTTTTTCATCATAATAAAACAACAGTCTTTAATGAATAAAATATACAATTTTATAATTTTAAGCTTTATTTTAATTTTTAAAAATTGCTGTGCTGATATTTTTACATGATTTTAGAGTGCATTTATTGGTGGGTTTCGATTCTTTTGATATATATATACATACATGTAACATATACACACTTACACTTTTATATATATATATATATATATATATATATATATATATATATATATATATTTATAAATAATATAGATAAAAATTTATTAGTTTACAGAATACTTACATAAAATAAAACTAAATTGAAAGTTAGCTACCATCGTACTTTTTCGTTAGTTGTTATATCCCAAATTACCGAATTTCTCCAATAACTCAGTCTGATATAATAAAACTGACTACAATAGTTACAGTTTTTCGGTTTTTCTTGCTGATACCTCCTATTGCGCGGACACACTTTATGAATTACTCAATTCAGAATTCTAGAGTTCAAGTGAAATATATTAATGAGTTTTTCCTGTGAAGTATTTTACAGCAAAAATCACTTATATATATAATATATTAATAATTATTTATATATATATATTTATTCATATATATATATATATATATACATATATATACATATATATATATATATATATATATATATATATATATATATATATATATATACATATATATATATATATTTTTTTTTTATATATATGTCCTCTTCTACATCGTAATCCGATTGTGGACGTCGACAGTCGATGTTTTTACAATTAAGCGCCACCGCCGTCGATTTTCTACTTCTCGCATCAATACTGATGCATTTAGAAAAGTTAGTTTTGTTATTTATTTGTTTGCCGATCTACCTTGTTTCCTTCGGCCCCTTAATTTATCCTGAATTATTAGTTTTTCCATCCGAATTATATGGCGGAAGAATGATAACAATCTTGGACGAATTATAAGTATCAGCCGCTCGCTTTCCTCCACATGCAGTTCTTTTAGAACAGACTTGTTAGTTCTACGTGCAGTTCGTGCTACTCGAAATATTTTTCGATAGCACTATAGTAACACTTTTAAAACGAGTAGAACAGTTCAGTCGAAAAGCAAATCTAGTATTAAATCGTTCGAAATGCACCATAATCACCATTGATAGGACTGGGAAACTGCCTGAAACATTTATGTCTATACCTGACATTGAAAAAAATATTTCAACCACATATCTTGGAATATATATCACAAGTAATGGAAATGATGTAAATGAAATCAAAAGACAAATCGGAATAGCTAAAAGTGCCCTAGGGAAACTAACTAAAATATGGAAAGACAATTCTATACAGATAATAACTAAGAAGAGACTAATTGAAACGCTAATATTTTCGAGAGTGAGTTAAGCATCTGAATCATGGACGTTAAACAAAACTTTATGTCGCAAGTTGGAAGCGTTTTAAATGATCTGTTATGGAAGAGCGCTAAGAATACCGAGGACAGCACATTAATTTTCAATTTTGACAGATCTGGGAATACAGCAAAAATATAAACTGGTACAGAAGTTAAAAAGAAGAGTTTTCAGATTTTTTGGCCATGTTATTCGCCGAAATGGATTGGAAAAGACGGCCACACAGGAATTAGTAAAAGGAAAAAGAAATAGAAGACCGGCCACCCGACTCGATACATCGACTACATTCTACATACAGCGAGGACCGCATCGACATATCAACTGACGGAATTGACGGAAATTGCTCCGAATCGGAGTAAATGGCAAAAAATAGTTTAAAATTCATATGATGGTCACGACGTCTGAAAACAGACAACGGCGACGAAGAAGGAAGGAATCCATAATGAGTATGGATAATCCGCGAACCGGATAATCTGAAGTTCATTCTATACAAAATGAATAATTAATTCTAAATTTCTTATTACTATTCGGAAACAGTGACCTGCTTTTATCTGTCATGAGTAATTCTCGATAATATCCTTTTATAGATATCGTACTATGCCGAAAAATAATTTAATAAACTAATGTTCTTCTCGCTGTCTAACTTATATAACAGGATCTTAGCTTTCGCTGCCAAAATTTAGTGGTAATTATTTTAATTATACTCATCGAATAAAAATAAATTTTAATGTTAACTTTTTTCCTTCACCTTAAATATTTCCTTTTTCTTTATTTTTAGTGTTCACTTAATTTTTAAAATTTTAAGTAAGATTTTTCGCTTTTCAATATTTTAATGTTTACTTTATTTTAAACGTGATCTAAATATCGTCATTTTATTTTGGTAAGTATAATTACAAATTTAATGTATTTAATAATATCGCTATCGATATATTTATTACAATCTTAAATCGAGAATTGTATTGCGCTAGCATCGCCGCAAACGTCGTAAACTAATTTGAGACGTTAAACTAGATTACCAAAAATTGTTTTTATATAATTTTGAACAAATTTGCAATTATTTTATAATAGTTTCAGCTCAATTACCGAACGTCGATAATTCATTTGGTTATAATCAAGTGTTCATGAATTAGTCTGTTCCTCTTTTAGACTAATTACAAAAGTAAGTGATAATTTGATTGTTTAACATTTTTTTAAGGCCGCAAACGGCATCACCAATATTTGGATGGAGAAAATCAATATAATTATTTGGGTTAAATTGTATATTTGTTAAAAATTATATATTTATAAACTTATAATAAAGTATAATATATGTATTTAAATTAATAAGTTAGAAATGGATGAATGTTCAGAAGTGCATGTGGGATGAATTGTTACCATTTTTATTAGAATGATATGGTTCTAAAATTGTGTCTATAGATATTTAACATTTACAATACATAAAAATATGTTTATTCCAAATTTTAACAAAACAAAATGAAATCGAAGTTAATAACTAAAAAAATCATTATCAAGCTATTGCCAAAAAGGTAACGTTTTTGGTAATAGCTTGATAATGACTTTATAGTCGAAAAGCTTCGCTAATATAATAAAAATTTTTTTAGTGATTAACTTCGATTTTATTTTGTTTTGTTATTCATAAAATCACTACTCTCAAATACATCAATATTCTTCCAAATTTTGTTTATAAAATGACTTGCTCTCCATTCATTAAAGGTCTTGATATAGTACAGTAAAATGACAGAATTTAAAATTTTAAACCAAAATCAATATATAGGAGAATTGAAGTATTGTCTTTTCGATGAAGACTTATTCTTACAGGTATGTTAATTTGAATATTTAACGTTTTGAAAATAAAATGTTCAAAAATCACATTTTAATAGAAGTGATTAGTGCTTATCGAATTTGTATGACTACCTTCAAAATTAGTCATTTTTGGGATACATTCAATTCGCATAAAAACCACTAGTAACGAAAAAAAAATTCCGGACGATCACAAGGTTTCGAAAATATTTAATTTTTGGAACCGTATTTTTGAATTTATTAAATAAACAAAATCGAAACAAAAAACTCGTTACTTATAATTTAAAATGACTAAATATACTTATTAAAAGCACTGTCCATAATTAAAATATAAAAATGTTTTTAAAAAAATAAATTATACTTCTTTCAAACTTTGTTTAAAATAAATAAACGGTAATGCTAGAACTAGTATTCTGCGATTCCTACCAAATGTTGCCGATTGGAGCGCTCTAAAATCGATGATGAATTGAATATTTTTCATTTTAAAAATTAATTGAAAAAAATTTATAATGAATTATATTGAAAATTATTATAATTAATTACAAACATTTTAAAATAATTTATACAAATTTTTAGATTAAGTTTTTAGATATATCAGATATTAAGCTACATGTACATCACTTTGATCATGCTCAACAAGCCAAGAAGCGATATTAAGGTATTCATTTTTAAAATTAATTGCAAACAAATTTTATTTAAAATGTTTACAATTAATTACAAAATTTTAAAACTTATTGAAACATCACTTTTTAGAAAAATATATGTTTTTGTCAAAATTATTTAAATAAGGCACATTTTTTCATAATTTAAGTCAATGGGCTGGAAAATGGCGGGTACTCTGTTTTACGGGATGAAAAATAGCGGGTAGTCTGTTTTACGGGATGAAAAATGGCGGGTAGTCTGTTTTTCGTTTATGATAGTATGTACTGCTGCTCGCGTGATTCTATTTTCTGCTGTTGCGTTATTGAGTTTTGCGAATTATAGTACACTCGAATAGTTTAATAAATTTTGTATTTTACTTGACAAAAAATCAATATAGACGTGGCAATCCTGGTTCGAACGATTTCTGTATGCTGCTTATAATGAGTAATGTGAATATACTTGCCTATACGCGAAATCCGTGAGTCATTCGTATGTAATGGTCGATACGATACATACGCTTATATATATATATATATATATACGAGTGTGTTTGTGTGTTAAACTCACAGTCGTATATATTTGATCCCCAATAAAATATTGAATTCGTGTTTGCGTGTGCTATTAAAAAAACCTATTTGGTATACATTTCTGTGGACAAAATGTATGGGTAGGTTTCCTTTTTTTATGCATATAAAAGTATATTTTTATATAATAAAATAAGTATCAATATATTCAAATTGGTGAAATTTTGTGTGAGGTCCCAATTAATTTATTAGATTTCTTTAAATCAAATATTTGTATATTTCGAACAACACGAATTACCGTTTTAAAAGTATACGGCATTAATGTTAAACTACATTAACTTTCTACATTTTAATTCGATTGATACTCGAGCAGGAATCCTACGAAAATATAATTACTAGATCTTAATTCTTTTGAGCAAAATTTCACTTGTTTTATGACTAGAGGGAGTAAACTTCAATTCTCTTATTTCTCCACAAGTAAATGCATAGACAAAAGTGCTTTAAATTAAAAATTCCAAAAATTCTCTAATTTTTGGTTTCGATAAAATTAAATTTTCATTTTAGAGATATAGTTCTTGTCACTAAGTTAAAGAACTTACGAATTAACTTAAAAAATGATTTTCAATATTTAAAGTTTTTTCGATTTTTCGTATCTTTAAACGTATTCGATAATATTGCGGTAACTATTAGAATTATTTAATATTTTTGGAGATAAATATGATAAAAAACATTCAAAATTATCTTTATGTCTACATACCTAACTACATTATTCCAGAATGTGAATTTAATAGTAATGTGTTCCGATTTATGCACGATATTGACAATATAACGTAAATAATAGCCATTTTTTCCACGGTCGGTAGTCTGGAATTTTAATTTCGTAATGCTCTGTATTTAATATTTTCTGTTTGAGTTATATGAATTTTATTCTTTAAAGTAGACATTACATTATTAATTTGAGATATGTTTGCGAATGAGAATATTTAGATGTTAAAATATTGTGAATCCCTGATTAATAATTAAAATGAGATGCCCCAAGATGCATCGATGAAATGTGAGTATGTAGAATTAGGAGATAATGATGAAAAAGCTACATACTAACAGAGCATCTGGATCAGACAGTGAAATGCTAAAAGCTACGATGGAATATGGAATTAGTATAATGCATACAATATGAATCACATATGAAATTCGCTTAGGTAGAGAAAGACTTCAAACCATATCATTTGCAGACGTTCAAGCTATAATTGCTGAGTCTCTGAAAACCCATTTGGCTGTATGGATCCGAATTATAGGATTGCTGTAAATCATCAAACACGATTCATATCCGAAGTGTACAATGCAAAATATTAAGAAAGATAATTAATGCTCTGCGGTTCGTTTCGAATAAAATAATTCATCGAGATCTAAACATATCGCTTGTCACAGAGGTTGTCAAGACCAGATATAAAAAATTTCACAAGTTGGCCTACAATAATAATCCTCTAATATCAGCCTTAGCAGAAAATCAATTACCGCATATGCGAAGACTAAAACGCCGATGCCTTCATGATATACTGAGTTCCTATGATTAGCTAACAACTGTACGATGCTATGGAAGTACATTCATTGGAACGCTTCTTCTTACATTTATAATAAGCTATGGTCACTCAGCAAACGCACTCATTGTTTCATAAAAATAAAAAATAGTTTCTGAAAATACTACAAAAAAATGGTACGGACCTTAAATGATACAGAAAAAGAAATAAACTCAAGAATTAGATTAGCTAAGCTAGCCTGGAAAGAAAAACGAAACATGTGCCAAAAGTCTAAAAATATGTAAACGTATTGTTAAAACTTACGTGTGGGCTGTAGCGCTTTACTGTGCTGAAACGTGGACACTGAACAAAAGGAATGTTCAAAAATTGCTGACTTTGGAAATGTGTTGTTGGAGGAAGATACGAAGAATAAGTTGGACCGAAAAAGTTTCAAATGAAGAATTTTTCCAAAGAATTGACGAAAAATGACCTTATTACATTCGATAAAGAAAATAAGATTAACCTGGATGGAGCATGTACTCCAACATGGTGGTCTGTTGCGCGATGTAATAGAAGGACAGATTCCAGGGAAAAGAGGTCGTGGTAGACCACAAAACAATTTCGTGACAACGTTGTTACATGATACAGTCACAGATCAATAAAGAGCTGCAGAGAATTAGTTGGCTGGAAGTTACTTACTATGGAATAAAATCAGTCCTAGGACTACCAAACTTATGATGCTGATGATGCAATAATATATTGTCATCAGGCCCATGACCTGAAGAAATATATATAATATATATATACATACACACACACACACCACATATATATATATATACCTATACATAAAAAAAGGAAAAATTATATATTTATTAACACTTTCGTGGTTGTTTTCCATTCGTCTAGAATTATTTCGGTGAAAACCACGTTCTGATTATTCAAAAAATTTAGATTTCTGATGATGAGTGGTGTAAGTCCATTCGAAGCGTTAAATTTTTTGAATTACGACGTGGTTTTCACCGAAAATAATTCTAGACGAAAGGAAAAATTGTCAAAACAATAGAATAGTGGCATTGACATCACATGCCCGCCAAATTATGCCATATACATATCATATTCCTCAATTCTCTGAAAAACAAGCCGGGTTTATACTTAGCAAAGTGGCAAGAGATTAAATATGTAATATGAGATAGATGATTGAAAAATTACACGAGTAATGTACCTGTGATATTCTGTTTTTTTGGATTATTCCAAAGTATTTGATACCATCATTTAGAACAAATTATGACAAATACTGATGGAGATGGTAGTTCCTAATCATTTGGTTCATTTAATCAGAAATTTATATCTGCAGAATAAGACTTATCTGATAGTTTACATGTAGAACAAGGAGTTCGACGAGGCTGCATACCCCCTCCACTACTCTTTAACATATATAGTGAGTGGCTAATGAGAAACGTTACTGAAAATTGGAAAGGAGATATATTACAAATCTTAAGATACGTTGATGATGCACAGTACTCTTTGCAAATACAGAAGAAAACGAGTGAATTTTTAAATAAAGTGGAAACAATGAGCGCATAAGTAAACTTAAAACTGAATAGGTCTAAATGTTCCTTGATGGTGATTGAAAGGATCTAGAAGTTCCCAACAGTTTTTAATTCAATAGTGGGCGTAGAACGCAAAGAAAAAATAATATACCTTGGCGTACTCCTTACAGATAAAGGAGGATACGAAGATGAAATAAAAAGAAGATCGGGAATGGCAGTACCAAGATTAAGTAAAATATGGAGAGACCATAATATACCAATTGAGACCAAAAAATATATAAAGCGACCTATGACTCAGAATCGTAGACACTATGATGAGAATTTCGTGAAAATATTTTCATTGTAAGACGAAACGGCATAAACAAATTATTCAAGGCACAGTAGAAGGTAAGAGAACCCGTGGAAGACCTCCAACATGTTACGAATTGCAGTTCATGAAGATTATACGTAAGGCTGAGAATCGGCAAACGTGTTGGAAATTAACAACCAATTTTTTCACTGCATGTGATAGTCACGACGTCTAAAATCAGATATAAGACTATTATTTATTTTTAGTTTATATTACGATAAAAACATCTAAATTATCAGTATTTATACTGTTATAGTTATTAAAAATAAAATGGGCAACAAATATGCTATGAATATAGGAATTATATTCCTATATGACGAATAACTTTTTTGAAAAAAAAAGGAGTACTTTGTAAATAACGAAAGTAGATAATCTCACACCGTAATGTGCTTGAGAGCCATATGCACGCGGTTGAAATCTGTTAATTAAATTTATTCTGGGTGAACTACTTAAGTAATAAATAATAACTATAAACTAATGAGAAAAAATATTTTAGTGTATGAATTTTTATAAACGTATGTTTAAAATGAACGAAGAAACTTCAATTATGTTTTAATTATATATACATATATATGTATATATATATATATATATATATATATATATATATATATATATATATATATATATATTCTCAAATTAAAATTATTACCCAAACAGGAACATTCGTGTATTAGACACGTCAAAGTAATGATGATGCGCGTTAAACTATTTACATGTTTTGTTATAGACGATTTTTACGTTACATCATTATATAAAATAGTAAGACTATTTTAATTAGATTTTGGTATTTTTTTCTCTTAAATTAAATATATATCGACACAGGTTTCGAAACGTTATTCTGGAACGGGTCATTAATTAAAGAAAAAAAAAGCAAAAACTATTTTAACTGAATTTGGAAATTTGATCAAGTATGGAATCGGATACATTTACCGCTGATAGCGTTGTTCCTCGAGAAATAAATAATTTATTCAAAAATTTAAGCGAATTCAAGATGCAACAATTATTAAGAGAATACGAAAAACTAGCAGATGTTCCGAAAGAAAAACTGTTGGAAGAATTCTTAACGCGTCGGAAAAAACAGTTGTTAGATTTGAAACTTCTGCAACAAGAAATAAATAACGTAATTAATTGTAATAATAATAATAATAAAAATAGTAATGTAACCGATAATGACGGTAATGATGTTGAGCTAATCGTAATCGAAAATGAAGTGGATTTAGACGTGCCGGAAAAGTTTAGATATATAGAAGATTATATTTTTAGTCGCAGTGTCAAAATATTAAACGAACCGTTATTAGGTTGTAGTTGCGATGAAAACGTTGGTTGTTACACTGAAAATTGTTGTCCCTACCTAAACGATTCCGAGCCTGTATACGATGAAACTGGTGTTCTTATTTGGGACGAAAACATTCCGATATATGAGTGCAACGATCGATGTACTTGCGATAAGAATTGCCGCAATAGAGTCACGCAGAAAAGTATTCGTATTAAATTCAGTATATTCAAGACAGATGACGGACGTGGTTGGGGTGTTCGAACGTTGCAACCGATATGCCGAGGAACGTATATAGGACCTTATACCGGTATGATTATGACGGCGAAGGAAGCCACTAGGAAATCTGTAAAAAACGCCCAACTGCGACGTTATTTGTTCAATTTAGATTATGACAATAACGAACAAGGTAATATTAGGAAAAAAAATTGTACTTATACCGTCGACGCTTATTCGCAAGGAAACGTGACTCGTTTCATTAATCATTCGTGCGATCCAAATCTGTCGGTACGCTGTGTATGGATTAATTGTTTGGATGCCGATTTTTACAAAGTTTGTCTATTCTCAAAACGTGACATTGAAGCTCAAGAAGAGTTAACCTTCGATTACAAGTATCCAGTTAATGCTACAAGCAGCACCGTCAGCGGCAATGTTTGTAAGTGTAAGTCGGCTAATTGTCGAAGAATTATTTTCTGAATATCGACGGTAGTATATTTTATTTTTTAATCTGATCGAAACGGAATACTTTTTAAAATTAAAACATATATATATATATTGTAACAACCCTAGTTGTCACAGCATTAGTAGTAGTGAGAGAAAATTAAAATGTAGGATAAAGAATTACGAGTTTGTGAAATGTATATAAAAGCTGATAATAAATAACATGTTACAATAGGTAAAAATAAGTATAGGTAGGAACAGCGGACGTGACTTTTGGCAAAAATATGAGATTTGAAGATACAATATGTATACATATATATATATGTATACGAGAAAGAATGCTGGCGCCATGAGCATTACAGTTTTGTTTGGAAATTCGTTTAAGTTAGTACAGATAAAAAGTAAGAAAGAATACCGATAGGAATAATATAATAGATTAAGAATTGACATAGCAACCGCAGACAAAAGAGGTGAATATACCTCATAAAATGGGCTCAGTCGGTATTTTGGTCAAAGACTAAAAGAAACAGCTCCGAATTTTTTAATTGGCTATCCCAAAAGAGAAATCGGAGCGTTCCGCAGAAAACAACCAATTTAGGAAATTTCTAGTATCTATAGAATTCCTAGAAATGCAGGTATTGCTGGCCGCCCTACTAATGATAATTATGTATAAGGCTATGTATATATATATATATATATATATATATATATATATATATATATATAAATATATAACCTTAAAATATAAGGAACAACGGAACTTCTCCTTGGTCTCACTATTTTTGTCGAAAACAGGCAAAATCCATTAAGGACGAGAAAAAGATGTACAAAAAATATAAATGAAAAGAAACCGGCATTTCGTAAAAAGTAAAGGAAATAATAATAATAAAATACCTGTGTCCTCTCCAGAGCCATGGAGAGTTAGAAATACGAGTTTAGTCAGTTTAGTCGAAGAGTTAGTTGGTTGTAGTTAAGATCGGGAGGACGATGGATCTTCATTAAGGTCGATCGCGGAGTGAGAGTCGCTCCGTCTAAGTATTAAGGAAAAGTTCCGTAGTCATAAGAAATAAGTGATTAAAATTTAGAATACGTGAATAAAGTAATTAATTTAATAGTACGTTTATATATATATATATATATATATATATATATATATATATATGTATATATAACTATATGTATGTATAGTTAATCGTAATTTCTACGCGAAAAACAAAATAAAATTAAAATAAATTGTTTATCGGAAATAAAACGCGTATTATTTTCTTCCGTTTTCGATTTATTTAATAATCGGTCATGGCCTCTCTCATGTGGCATCCCGTTGGACAAAGGAGTTCGCCGAGTACCAGCAATAAATGTCGGTAACGTTAAGTATTCATATATATTCCTAATTCTACACAATAATAATAATAACAATAAAACTATAGTAATAATGAAAAAAAAATAAAAATAAACAAAAATTATAATCAACAATTATATGTGACGTCGCCCGTGAGTGGCGTCGCAATATATATATATATAATTCTTTACCAACAATATGTTTATAGTTATTGTTTATTATGTATTTAATTTATTATTAAATATATCACTATCATCATTATTAGTACACTCCTAAGACGTGTCGGTCGCCATGATAGATAATATTCTTCTTCTACCTTTGAACCCTCGGAAGGGTGTAGTGATATTATGAGACCTCGCCTATGCTACCCTCGTCTAATCCGATCTGCCTTGAGCAGCCAGCAATGCTTCATGTGGGGTTAATCCAGTTAGTGATTTTAACTGGTCAACTCAGCGCATCTGCGCGGTCTTCCTCTTTTCCTCTTCCCGGTAATTATCAGATTCTGCGGTGAGTCCGTATCTCTCCCTGTGTTCGAAAAACTTCAGGAATCTCTTCTTCTACATGACGGCCGCATATGTATATTTAGTTTTTGGAAGACATATTCATTAGTTTTCCGGTCCATCCAGGATAATCTTAGTAACCTCCTGTAGGCCCAGTTTTCGAACCCGTTTATTCTGTTAACGCACTCTACAGTGAAAGACGCAAGTTTCGCACGCATAAGTAGCGATTGAAAACACTAGAAGAGTTTTAGCTTTGTGTTTATTGCCGTATCTTTCCAAATCGAAGATAATCTTTTTGTCACACTACGCGCTAATATTGGTCTCTATATCCGGCAAGCAGCTACCGTTATTTGTCAGTATTGAGCCAAGATACGTAAAATTTTCCACAACATTCAATCCGCATACTTTCTTCCGTTTTCCGTTACCATTTTTATCATCATAGATTTTTAATTTTCCTGGTCTTTTTCTGTGTAATTTTTTCATTCAATATTTTCTAGTTATTCGAAATAAGACAATTTCGAAGTAAATTGATTTATCACTCAGTTTTTGTTCATTTTTGACTTTTTGTACAAGATTTAACCACATCATTAACGCTTACAACTTAATATTCCTTTTATTTAACACTCAAGTTTCAGTCGCCATAATATAGATCATACGTACATGAAATTCAACTTTTGTTTTTAATATGCCTTGTTTTCCTTGAAATGCGTATTTTGCTAATCTAATTCGATAAGTGATTTTGCTGTTACAGTATTATTATGATCTGACCGACGTATTTAACTTTTAAGTTAAGTTCTTTTCGATATATTTTTTTTTAAGTTCCGTGTACCACAACTTAGGTTCAGGGGCGTATTACCCCCAATGCCAAGAATGCCATGGCATAGGGCGGCAAATTTTGGGAGGGCGGCATGTAGGACCAAAAATAAATTTTGTTAACAAAAAAATTAATTTTTTTAGTTTTAAATCAGATATATTTATCACAAAAAATACAAGTAATTATTTTATAGTACAATTTTTCTTGACTTTCTTAAGGCGAATTCTTCGATCAAATTTTCATATTTTACTCATACCATAGACTTTAAATTTTTTATTTTTGTGTTTAAGAATAGTAAAACACTTTTCAGAAAATAAAATTTTGTAACCGAACCAACATATTTGAGTAACAAAATTTTGGAAAATCGATGGCCTTATATGGGGCGGCACCACTTGTGTGGCGTAGGGGCGACAAAAGTTGAAATACGCCACTGCTTAGGTTAGAGACACCGAAGCTAATTATTCAAATAAACGGATCTGTGTTTATTGCTTTTAGAAATTGAATTGTGTTTTTAAGTTCCTTTGGATTGTCGAAAAATGGGGGGGGCGTGTATACCGAGATACAGCGACTGGGATGGAATTCTTGGAGTGGTATATACGATATTGGGATGTGTTCGACTGTTGATGGCCCTTTTTCACAGTGGTAGCATATTGGTGGTGTTTTCTTTTCTCATAAGTGCTTATGCGTTAGTGTTGTATGACCAGTTAGCCGAGTTAGCACAACCTCATCCCGTCGTATTGGTATGCTTGTATGAAGCTGTGGTTGACTTAATGTTTCGGATTTTATTAGTGGCGGGGATGCGATTTTAATTTCAAGTCTCATGCATCGTGAAAACTGCTTTTATTGTTGAGAATTTGATCTTTGGTATTGGAATTTATATTGCACTGAGTAAATCCTTGTTTCTTTAGCCGCGGTGTCAGCTTAATAATTTTTCTTTATATCGGAATGTGATGGAATCCAGCATCGGACAGAAAAATATCTTGGACTATCGGGTTTTTAACTTTTGTGCGATCGAGATTGATATTTTGAATAGCGTGAAGTACATCAGTAAAAATAACTATTTTTTTGCGAAGACATAAGTCACACTAGCTAAGTTGATTCCTATTTGTTCAGCTGATAGTACTGAAAGTTCGATTGGTAAGGCGTATCTTATAGTGGTATCTCGATGTATAACTTCCATTGCTTTTGAAGGACTGGGGGTGTTTATTGGTTATGACGGTATTATGCGATGATCTATTTGTTTTGACAAGCTGATATTCCGTGTCGTGATGATATTTAAAATATGAGTTTGAAATAATCCTGCTGAATAGGGAAAATTGCGTGATATTTTTGTTTTTCGTGTTTATTGTATCTTTTCGGCTGTCGAGATATGAGTTTCATCATTAGGTGTTCTCGTCGGAATTTTAATGACTACTCACATAATATGTCAGATTTACGTTTTTTGTTCATATTTATTTTTACGCTTTATTTAAATGCTGTATGATCTTGTGAAGCATATGAGACGATCCTGCGAATTGGTCATTTATTGTTTTCAATTTTTACTCCACAAATATGTGTATTATGCTTCATTAACCAGTACTCCTTATGGATTCATTTCTCACAGAAAAACACAACACAAAACATGTAACTGTTAAAAAATTATAGCGAAGAAATCATTCGTAGATTTCAAAAAATTAAGTAATTTAGAAATCAGTCTGTCAGAATGTAAACAGTATAAAATATAGTTTGAAAACGTTACAGATAATTTAGTTTTCTTTTGTGATGAATGATAATTATATAAAATCATACAACGAATTAACGTAAGAATTAAACGAAATACGTAAAATTGTTTTTAGCTATCTAGATAACTTTAGCGATAGTTCTATTAACATTTATTTATGCTAAAACTCGTATAGCATCGTTAATAGTTCCCCATTTAGACAACTATCTGCATGTGTTTTAGTGGCGAAATTTCAATTTAGAAATGCCCGATAAATAGTATTTACATGTTTTTTAACTTAACTAATATTCTTGGCTAGTTAAAATTGCCTATTTTTCAATTAAAACGAATCCAGCTGATCTATGTACTCGTAAATTAAGTGCAAATAAATTTATTACAAATTATGGTTACATTGCCCAGACTTTTTAAACGATAGTAATTTCGAACGGATTATTAAATTAAATGTATTTTAAAATAAAACAGCAACCTATTATTTAAATATCGTACTAATTTGTTCTTATTTTGACGGTAATGAAAAGGTTTTGTTACAAAACTTTGAAGAAAAAGTTAAATAATTATATAGGAGTAATTTCTTTTGAAGAAATTATGTGTGCTAAACCCTAAATTAAAAGGCACTGATACTGACATGAAATATAACCTTTGAAATACTGACTGCCTTTAAGATTTGATGGGTTTTATATAAATCGAAGCTTCCATAAAAATATTTGAAATATTATACAAATCTTATATCCTTAATTACGAAATAATATATACTTGTACAATTTTTATACTATAGGCTCATTAAAATTTGTAACATTTGATAAAATTTGTGGGAGGCTCATAAATTTTTCTTAATGATTCGAAGTTATCTCTACGAATTAAATATATATATATATACACCAAGTGATTGGAATAATAACCCAAAATATGTAGCATATAGGTGAACATCGTCTTCAATATCCCGGATCATCATTTGGATTCCTTATTCAGGATGTGGGTGAGGTAAAATTGTTATGATTGCCTCTGCCTTGCCATTTGTATTATTTCGAGTACTGACTTTCTTTTACTGATCCTGTGTAATCATCCATCCTTCTTCCCTTTGCTCTTTTTTCCAGAATTTTCCCTCGCTCTTCTCAGATTTTGTACCGAAAATATTTCTTTTTTGCTTCGTTAATTCTATTTAGTAGTATTAGTTTACTGACTTTACATTTATTCACAATACTTACGTATTGTTAATATTTTCCTTTAGCAGTACATCTCCAAGGCATTTATTTTTATTGGTCTTCGAAATTGTCCGTTTCCGAAGCATTCGCACTGTGGACCATACGAAGAATTCTCATTTTTAATTGTATGGACAGTTTTCTACCTTTTCTAGATTATTAAATACACTTCTGCCGTAGTCTATTGTTCTGATTTTTCATTGCTTTTCCCTTTTTTTTCTCGCGATTAAACCTCCTTCCAAGTATTTATATTCGTTTACCTGTTCAATTTCCTTCATCTATATATATTTCTACTCGAGAATTTCGCCATAATTTTATCGATATTTATTTTCATAGCTTCTTACCTGTGCTGTTGTTAACATTATACGCAATACTTTTTGGTTCCGGCCATGTATACCACCAGCGTATTTGTTATTTTTGTTCCGTTAATATTGAATCAAACGCTATTTCGCCATTCGTGTCATTTCTTCGGGATAAGCATCGAAGAATCTTGGTGACAGCGAACAGCTTTCTCCTACTCATTTCAATATAAGCAATAATTTTCGGATTCTTACTGCTCGATTCGTACAGTACATATAGTTAATTATATTTCCTAATCTATATTTAGAAAATAATGTCTACTAGGTTTTTTTGTGTTGTACCTTGTTGAAAAAGCTTTTTCAAAATCAACATAGCATAAATAACCCTCTATTTACATCTATATAGCTCTTTTTAGATATAATTATTCGTAGTATCGAAATCACATCTCTTGTTCTGTTGATGATGAATCTGTATTGCGTTTTTTACATATTTGTCTATTTTATTTTATATTCTCTTATTAATTATCGATAATAATAGTTTTAATATGCGATTTATTTACCTTATTGTTCTGTAATCGACAAATTTAGTTGCATTTGTCTTTTTTTGGTATCGGTGTTAATAATCGACTTTAATATAATTCTTTATTATTACTGCAGATAGATATATCAAATTTTAAGGTATAATTTTGGATAGGGGTTAATAAAAAGGGAACCGTAATACAGATGTTCATCCCAAAACGATGACCCTAATATAGTGAAACAATATGATTACACTGAAGAGGGTTGTTGTATGTTAGTACGTTATAAAAAGGGCAATTAAGAAATTAATATTAAGACCATATTATGTTTAAAATATGTCTAAATTTATGATTGTAATGTTTCATTAGTTGTAATGTACTTTTTATACACGAAAGGAAAAAAATAGATGTGTAATTCGCGATCATTATGTTCTTTAAGTTTTGGGATAAAATATAAAATGTTAAAAATTAACGTGTAAACTAATCAACAGTGTGCTAATTTTTAGTATAACACTTTAAATACGTTATCGGCAACTTCATATGTCCTATATATAAGAAAATAAAATTGGTAAAAATAATAATCAGTTAGTAGGCGAATGTCAATTTTTTTTTAAAAAAGATATGTAACATTTTTTTTACTAATATTTGGTTTTATTTCCTAAAGTAACTTACGAAGTAGGTACTGGTCAAAACAAGATATAAATATTTGAAAACACTTTTTAAATTCACAATAAAATTATTTAATGATGCGAACCGTTACGAGTTTTATCATCCCTCGTACAAAAATATTCGCGAATATACATCTAACACTTATTTTTTTAAAATAATAACAAAAAGATGGCAATTCATTGTTAACAACGTATATATTCAATTTACCATTTTGGTATATAAAAATATTATACAAATGTTTTCATCATAATCTCAACAGAATATATGTATATATATATTTATATATATATAAAACATATTTATATAATTTTAAAATCAATAACAAAAGAAAAACAAATAACGAATTAATGTACATAATTACAATTTTTATATCAGTAGAAAAGAAGTATACACGGACTTAGAAGTTTTTTTTTTTTTAAAAAATATTAATTTCTTTAAAAATATTTGCAACTGGATATAGTATGCAATTAGAGGTAGTAAAAACTAAAGCGGTACAGTTACGTAATTAAAGTTAAACGTTAAAAGTAAAATCTGTCGAATAGATTATTTTTAAAATGATTCTATTAGATTCGTTAACGAAAAAAAAAAAAAACATATTAAGTTATGTGCAAGTTTGTATGCGATTGCTAATAATAAAATTTGTTCGAGCGTATACATTACTTAAAGCGGAAAAAGTAAAGAAGAATTTTACAATCCAATTATATTCTACATTATCGTGTACTTTTCAATTATAAATCAATTTATAAAGAATGATAAATTTCTAAAAAGAGTACAAACTAAGAATGATCATGCCAGAATATCTTCCCTCGCTCACATCACACCTTAATAATACGACACCATGAGTCAGATATCCACAACAACTGTATATACTGCAGAGACATGACCGAAGACGATACAGTTGAAATAGCTACGTTTGCAGACGATATTATGATACTCGCATTTGATAAAAATCCAAATGCAACCATTAACAAACTGCAAAGCTACGTAAATAAAGTCAATGACTGAACCAAATAATAGTTGATAAAAATACCGGAAAAATCGGCCCACATTACATCAAAGTATTTCTCGATAATTAACACCAAAGTATGATTACTTGGTAGTTTATCTAGACAGCCGAAACATGGAACTCCTAGGACCTAGATCAGAAGCTATCCTGAGTAATCGGGTACTTTTATACAAAACTATGCTGAAGACCACGCTGACAGTGCACAATTATGGAGTTGTGCAAAAAAAAAAAAATCAAACATAGATAAAATGCATAGATTACAAAACAAAATTTTACGCCAAATATATCATCGAGCTCCATGGTATATGACAAACTACATATAATTCACTCTCGGACCTGATATTCGGCGCAAGAAGTACAAAAAAAAAATTCTAAGAGACAATGACTGCAGCATCATCCTAACGAGCTGGCGAATCAGCTTCTACATACTCAGCTAGATCGGGCTGAGGAGGACGAGGACACTGGCTGGTTACAAATTATTAAAAATAAAAAAGTTTGTATTGTTCATCTTTCATTACAGAAAATAGATCGACAAAGAACGTAAACTACTAAAGTGCACAGATCTCGAAATTACAATAAAATTTAATTTCTCTTATAGAAATATTTTGCATCAATACATATTTTATAGGAATTTATCAACAATCCAATTCCGTATTTTAAGATTTACGTCGACGAGCACCAGAAACAACGATTATGTATACAAGGAGAAATACCTAGAGAAGAGATCGACACTGACCGACTAATAGATATATATTGATTAAATACCAATGACAACAATCGAAGGGAGTTCGAGGAATACACCTACAAGCAGCTATAACGATCGAGCTAGTTGGTGTGACTACACGCGGATCACTCCAGCATGGATGATTCACGCGATGGTAATCGAGCAACACGATGGAGAAAGAGAATAATATTAAAAAATTAATAAAAACAACAAAAAAAAAACAAAAACAAACCTAGAAACAAAAAATACATAAAACGTATTTATATCTTATTAAACAATCGCAATACGTATAAAAACAAGCACATACTTATAACAAGAAAAACTGTTATATACCGCATCGTAATAAGGTGATTGGTCAAGTTCGTGCGAGGTAAGCCTAAGATCTATTATTTCAAAATGTATCCGGTATATTTTTTGTCCTGTCGTATAACGCAAAAAAAAAAAATTAAAAAATAAATAAAACATCAAATATATATTAAAAAAAAATGAAGGATGCGCCAATCTGTGCGAAATGCCGAAGTTTAAAAGGTAATTGCACATTTTAAAATTTTTATACAATGCGTTTTTTTTTTAAATAAAAAAAAAAAAATTGGATAAAAATAATATCAAATTAATAATAAAACCGCCATCGTAGACCCAAAATAAATTACGGAAATATTTACATATTTCTAATTTCGATTTATTTATATACGGTATATTAAATTAAATTAAGAAAAAACGACTAGTCATAACATTTAAAAAGCGTATAAAAATAAATATTTACAATAGAGAATTCTTTTCTTTTAAATGTTACGAATAATATTTCAAACTGCTTTCGACCATACTAATTAACTACCGGGGGATGAAATTACCAACATTTTTACATATCATTAAAATACTTCTCATTATGTAATAATTATTATTCTTTCAAGGTAGTAATAATAATAATAATAATTTGTGAGAAAGTAAATGTGTTTTTAGTTTACGTTTCGAATTTAATAAAATTATACTTAAAACTTATAATAACGCACACGCTACATTATGCGTATATAAATAAATCGATAAAAATTCAGTTATTTTTTCCGATCTGGATCAGTAACGAAATCATGTTATGATGGACGTTATTATTAAAGAGAGAGTACCGCGATGATTAATTTTTTACGCATACGCAAAAGAAGAAATGAAAATATTTTTTTAAAATAAGCGTAAGAATTTTTTTCCATCTTTAATCGGTGATAAAATATAGTCACTCACCTTGAGCGATGTGTATCAGTTAAAAAAAAAAATCAGTTCTTAACGTAAGAAATTAATAATTAAAAATAATTTGAACGAAATACAAAACGTTTCTCGAAAGATATATATATATATCAGTGTCGGCTCGTACATAATGGTTGCACACAATCACCAGAAATATCTAGCGTAAAAAGTTGACGATGTAATAAAATAGTTAAAAGTACTAATTATTTTACGGAAATTAAAAATAAGCGATAATTATATATTTTTCTTAGAATATATTATAAAAAGTATAAAATCTTTTTTTTTTTTTAAAAAAAGTGCTTCGAAATGTCTACTTTACAACGGTTGGTGGTTGACACTCGAAACAACCTGAAGAAAGCGTAGGAAAGTCATGTACAGCGTTATACGATGATTTTGCGCCTAATGCTGCAATGTATATAGAGTTTTGCAATCGTGTGGTAGAACTGGTTTATCTCATTGTGTTGTTCATAACAGGTGGATGCGAATGCTACCGGCCAACAAACGAACTAGCGTCTAAATATATTTCACCTCTTTGTGAGATTAGGTGTTTTTTTTGTTCGAATTTCTATCGGCATCTCTTTCTTTTACTGCGTTCATTTCCGCGTGTGAATTGTTTCATCACCTCTCGCCAGTTTATGTTTGTATTATTATTAATTTACGTAGAATTTTTTCCTTACTGAAGCTTTTTTCTTTTATTTATACCGCGATTGACCGTTTTACTTTCAGAGGAGAAATTTTTCGCACTCTTCACAAAAATCTCGATATTCCATTTATTACATAAGTGCACATTCAACAATATTAAAGATTCTTCGCCTAATCGATAGTAATCTCAATATACTCCGAATGTCCAGATACACGTTGCCGGGCAATCCTAGATGATGCCGGGACACCCTTGCTACAAATGATGGTTTCATAACTAATACACATCATCCGCTGGGAGAAATGTCCCGCGTCTAACGATATCAAACATGCGTCGATCATTATGTAGTCCACGAGTAGAATGAGGTAGCGCGTAAATGGTTCCAAATATCCGAAGGGATAAGAATACTTTAATATTTTTATACGTTGTTCGTCGAAATGTATAAATATTAATAAATTTTTAATATATTTCGATAATTTTTAGTTTTTTCCTCCCCCTTGATTAAGGTTTTAAAAGGTTCCCCCGTATTTGTATTATAATTTGTCGACTTTGATATTATTACGTCGCGATGTTGTGTGAAATAAATTTTTTTTTATGTATGTGAAGGAGCGGAGTAAGGTTGCAACCGCTAGATTTTTTTAACCACGAGCTGCCCGCTGATATATATTGTTTAAGGAATTCTAAGAACATTCGTAATCCGGTTGTTGCGTCCTTCCAAGTGAGGGATATTCATTTTCGTAATGTATTTCGTTTTTAACGATTTGACAAAATTAAATCGTGTATATATATATGTATATATATATATATATATATATATATATATATATATATATATATATATAAAACGTTGAAGCAAAACTACGTATATAGAAACAAATGATTATGTACATTTGTTCGTGTTTTAAATTCGACGATTAAAACAGATTTTATTTTAAAAAGTACGAAAAAAAATGGCTGATAATATTCGAGCGAATTTATCTCTTTTGTATCGGTTAGAATTAATATTAACTATCTCGTTCGTAGTAATTTTAAATCGTAATTAATTCTGCGTTAAAATTAAACGTAATATACAGCCGGCATAATTCTGAAATAAAAAAACGAAAATTATCGAGTTACTTACTAGATTCGCGCAAGCACTTCCACACGTTTACCGTTTTGTCGAAAATTATATAAATACATTTTATACAAAATACGCCTGCATTACAGTATTTATAAGAAGAAAAAAACAACAAAAATTATACAATACAAAAAAAGGGGGGAGAGTTTAATATACAAAATTTATCATATAACCCCTTTCATTTAAAAAATCTAAATATAAAATATCACATTTCGTTACATTATTCGCGTATATATATATATATATATATATATATATAAATGTAGCACATCCCAATTATTTAGTATACACGTATTTAAATGATTTTTAAAAAATATAAATATATATATACAAAAAAAAAAAATGAAAAATGAGCAATTCATCTAAAAAAGAAAAAGTAGTCAAAGAATAATAGGTATTAGTGAAACGCACGATCACTCCATGTCAAAAAAAAAAAATATATATATATAAGAATAACATTCTTGTTACAAACACTCGAATATTCATTATTGAATGGTTTAATTTTCGAAACTGACAGCCATATTTTGTCAATTCCGATATAAACACGGAAATAAAGGTAATTCGAAGAAATTGCGATGATATCGAATTTTTAATACGAACAAAAATAAATTTATAACCGCTACTCGTTATTATTATCGTACACGTTTATTATTTCGCGATAAAATACGATACGTACGTACAACTGGCGCTGAAATGGCCGCTGTAGTAAGTAACGCGACAACTGTCATATTTGTCGAGAGATCACGGATACCATTCATCGTTTTCTGTACAAGCACCGACGACACTATATTCCATTTTCGATAATGAATATTATATGTAAGAACGTCCGCATTATCGTTAATTTTATTTTTCGCTATAAAAATCCCGGCACTGATTGCGATAAATGCAGCCTAAATCGTGAACATATTTGTCAATTTAAATTCAAATTTTGTACATTATATATATATATATATATATATATATAATTAAAGAGGAAGTAATTAACGTCGTAAAGCTTCTCGACTGTTAAGCAATTATTAAGCGAACATAAAAATAAAATATAATAAAAATATATAAATATATATAATTTAAAAAAAAATAATAATAATTGGACCTCCGGGCGCAGGCAAGTAGAACTTAAAAATATATTAAGCCCAACGTGTACATTACGCACAATGAAAATACATTTATTTAATAAACTCACGATTACATACAAATTTCATAAAGAAAAGGAACGCACTATTCAGCTTAATTTTAAATGGCGATGACTAAATGTTCTCGTTGGCAAATCTACATCCATTGTGCAGCGAAGATTTAAACGAAATAACGGATAGCCGTACGCGCATGCGCAAGAGAACGAATACACATCAAATTTTTACGTGTGTGTATATATATATACACATACACACACACACACACACATATATATATATATATATATACATACAGTAAATTTTGATATTTACCTGGAAGGCCCTCCACCTTCCCCGAGCCGGTGTTCCACAACGCCGGGACAAGTCCCGTTAAGTTTATACCACCGACCTGTTCCTTCCAGAGACCTTCAAGACAGCTTCCAGCCTGATGTATTTGGTGGCACGACTGAGGTATCGCGGCAGCTGTCACCGTCTAACCCTTCACCTACCGGCATGTTCCCCGGGTCCGAAGTCCGGGCCGGTAAAAACGATTACCATCGTTCAGTGAAACTCGAGAGACCGAGCTACTGTCCCCCAACTAAGAAGCGCACGCGCGACTTGTCAGGTACTGGACGAGTTCATCTCGGGTGTCGAGTTTGCGGCCCCATAGGGCTGTACAGCGCAAACTTCGTTTCCGCTTTCTAGCGCTATTCTATATAGAATGCGCACAAGCTCTTGGCCGATGGGCCAGGTAGATTTCTGATGGAAGAAATCTGTCCAGCTCTCAGCCGGCACGCCCATAATTTGACGATACCGACCGCATGCACTTTCTCTGGCCGAAGTTGCTCGGCGGCAAGTTCCACTAGGCACATCTGTTTGTGCGTTCAACAAGTGGGCGACCGTGCACGCACCGGCACCGCACACGCACTGCCGAGGCGTTTCCCGCAAGGAGAAACGTTGCTCGTAGCACGCAAACGGGCCGTGCCGTGTACCGAAACATGTTAGCGCCCGTGAGGACACAAACCATTCGCATGTTTTCCGGTCGACCACCTCAGGCAGTAAGGACTTGACGGCACCGTCATATTCCATCCAAGCCCTTTGCCATCTCGCGAGAGCGACGTCATATACTTTGTTACGCAGGGACCTGCTTATTTTGCGGCCCTTTGTAAAGACGTCAACGCTAGCAAACTCAGCATGCATGCGTTTACTTATTATCGACGCGCACACCAAGCTACTAATTGCTCTCGAACCACGAGCCGTTATCCTATCCCGATCGTCAAGGGTTATACTCATACTCGCTGACGATAAATCATCAAGCGCGCAGAATACTTCCCTCTCCCAGGTAACCCGAGCATTGTACCTTAATGCGAACATTACAGCGTGACAGTATACTTCTAGCTCTAGCGGAAGTACTCCCGCCAGGGCGATCAAAGCAACCGTCGGGGCTGTTCGGTACGCTCGGGTCATTGCGATAAGGGCTGGCCTTTGTGCGCTTCGTATAAGGTCAACTAGCTTAACATTAGTGACCCTATGAACCCATACCGATGCACCATATGTAACAATCGGTATAACTATCACTTTGTACAAAAGCTTCGCCAGAGCGTGCGGGATCCCCCACTCAGCCTGTGCTACTCGGGCTATTCCGTGGTACGCCGATATTGCTTTTGCAACAACATCCCGTAAGTGACCCGAGAAGCTTCCGCTAGAATCTAGCGTAACTCCCAGGTACTTCGTAGACGTTGCCCAGCGTAATGGTTTATTCCCTAATCTTACTGCGGGTTGACGTTCTAATTTCCCTTTAAGGGTCATATAGGTCGTTTTCCCAGCAGAGAAGACCATGCCTGAGTGGTCGGCCCACGTCGATAAAATCGCCGTGACCTCGCGACTCAGTAGCTCCAAACGGTTCCGACTGTCACCAGCAACAAGTACGGCTACGTCGTCCGTGTATGCTATCACTTTTGTCTCCTCAGGCCAATTGGATTTGAGGAGCGGGTTAATAAACACTCGCCAAAGGATGGGTCCTACAACGCTTCCCTGGGGGCATCCCTGCGTTAAGGTCTTCTCAACCGAAATTGTGGAAGCCTTAAGAACCGCAGTTCTCCCCCGGAAGTAGTCTTCCAGCATTTCAATTAAATATCTGGAGACTTGGGCCGCGTGTAGCTCACCGAGAACTTTCATCCAGGACATCCGGTCAAAAGCGCCCGTGATATCGAGGAAGATTCCCACTACATACTTCTCACGCCGGGACTGTACCCACTCAAGCAAGGATATAACCGCGGACTCCGAAGAGACACCACGTGTATACCCAAACTGGGCAGGCGACAGCCATGAACGATCAGATAACTCGAGCTCTAATCGAGACACGAGCACCCTCTCGAACAACTTTCCAACGCAAGAAAGTAGGCTAATCGGCCTGTAGGAGGCCGGCAGCGAAGGATCTTTCCCGGGCGACTTTAGTATTGGCACTATTATCGCCCGCTTCCAAGCCATTGGCACCGTCCTCCCATCTAGGCACGCCTGAAACAGGCACGTGAGAATGCGCGGTTCTTGAGAGTGGACAGCTTTCAAGACCTCGGGGGAATCCCGTCAATTCCGCAAGCCTTCCTGTTTTTCATCTTTTTCAGACAACAGGAGACCTCTTCTGCAGTGACTTCTGCGGCCCGGACACCCACAGGAGAGCCCAGGCCACTAATATATATACATACACATATATATATATATAAAATATAAAAGTACGAGTCTACCTATGTTTCCATTGGCTCGTTTTCCGGATTAACTACCCATAAGCAAAGCGCCAATAGAAATCTCACTTCAAAATAATTACGACTTTCCGCTCAATGCACACGCAAGAATAACAATGTTTGTTGATGACACTGCGATACTATCATCGACGTGTCAACAGCATTGAAAAACCTACAATATCACTTACGATGACCTAGAAAAATGTTATAAATCTTGTTGGATAATTACAATTAACGAATCGATCTCCATGTCAGTCGTTCATCTATATACGATTCCTACATATTTCACTTCATTAATATCCAAAAGAAAAGAGAAATGAGCTCAAAATCCCGATGAAACAACTTTATTTGCTATTTAGGTTATCGATTCAAACTATCGCTGCAGAATCGTCTACTAATATATGGAACTGCACTACGTCTAGTATGGTCCTATAGAACGTAACACTAGGGCCCCGAAAATACGTCAAACAAACTGATTACCCATCGTTTCCAGAACAAGGTGCTGCTCCTAATTTATCCATGTGTCCAATATGTGGAATTGCAAGAAAATCTTATATAGCGATCATCCTAAGAGCTCAATTAAAAATATTACGATCGATAGTCGATGCACCGTGGTATGTGTACAATGAGGAAACACAAAGATTTACAAATACCGATAATTAAAGAAGAAATGGAAGCAGTCAACGTACGATATATAGAACGACTACAAAAGCATTGTATGACGCAACACAAGCTTATCAAAGGCGGTACCCGATTCGGACGACTAAAACGGTCGAATATAATTAAGTAACTAAATATTGTATCAATAACAAGGAATGACAACCATATTGGGAAGTATTCTATTCATTTATATAATTAATACTGTCGCTTATTGTCTTCAAATTAGACAGATTTATATATATATATATTATTAATTTAGGTATAAACCAAACAAAATCATACATTATTGTGTATGCTTGAAAATGACGTAACTGTCGAAATGCTTTGCAATAAAAACTTTTAAAAACTTTTAGTGATTAAACTCTGTTATGATTTTGTTTGGTTTATAATTTATAAAATCACTACTCTCCAATATATTCGACATATTAATTTAGGTATACAATTTACGAAAATTATTAAAATCTGTTTATCCAAGTTAATAGTTTTACATTTTCTTTTCCATACATTGTATATATTTTATTTTATGTTCACTTGATAATGCCAGTCGAAAAGCTGTGTGATTTTCACTACTTTCTTATTGTTTATTTTTAATTTATAACAAGACTACACGTTTTCATCGATAATAATTATCTAAAATACGATAAAAACATTATAAATTTAATGTAGTGTTCGATTTTCCATGTTTAGTATAAAACTTTTTTATTTACAGATTTTCCATTCATTACATACTATTTTGTTTAAAAGATAAAATTCTTTTACATAAAAATATATTATTCGTACTTTATAAGAGTAAAGTTTCATCGACTTTAAAGTACGAGAACCGGCTACATGATCATTTATATTACTGAAACGGACAAACTAGTTACGATTAGTTGAAATAGTTTGGTAGTTCAAATTTAGAGTAGATAACTTTTATTCCATTCAAATTCGGCGTACATTAAATTTGTAATACTTTAAAAATCATGTTGTACAACCATCAACAACTTCCAAATCAGGTGCGATTTGAGCGTTAAGATGTAAGGGTGGTGGTAACCTAGTCTACTCTCTAGTGTCGACCACATCCCTCAGTTCTTAATTTACATATATTATCGTCGTACAAACGCAGTCGGATCGAAACGAACAAAACCAAAAAATTGGTTTTAATATGGACGAAATTGTCAATTACCAACAATTGATATATTCATTAAGTATAAAAAAAAATTAAGTAAAAATGCAAAACTTTTTTTTTTTAATGGGGTGCCTTTATAGCTTTCCCAGCGTGATACTGTGGGGACTATCTACATCTTAATCAAGCATGCTGACTTCTCTAAAAACGTCGCTATATGGGGGAACAATTGTAGGTTATCCAGATGTAAAAGGGACGATACATTATACGGAGGTGTAATACTCGAAGAACGTAACAAGATAAGGTAAAGGTCCGAGCGCAACGGTGCTAAAATATGATATATAAAAAAAGAAAAAAAAACATTAATAAATAGCTGCTCTAAAGAGAAATGCTTAATCAATAGATTGCACTGATGATGAATAAAAACTATCTAAGAAAAACGTTTGATCTAAATAATTGACGATAGACACTGAGTTCCTCGAATGTATTAATTAAATATAAGTAAAATTTAAACTTTATATAAGCATATGAATAATTTAAAATTTATATAACAACAAATTTGAATTTTAATACATATACATACATACATATATATATATTAGTTACCTTTATAAAAAATAATAGCGATCAATATTAGCAACATCGAAATCATTCAGTCTATTACGTCATCAGTTACTTTCTTATTCGGATAAAAGCTTCTGAAGTAGCGATTTCTCACCGCTGCCCATACTGTTGACATTCTGCATCGTATTACTACCATCTAGACTAGTCTGTAAAATTTTAATTACATTATTGTAATAAAATATCCGAATAATGAATTACATTTTCGAATATTTAATTTTTTCAACGTAATTTAATATTTTAAGTTTATTAATCGTTTACATTTAAATATGATTTATTTAATTACAATAATTATTGAAAAATATAATGCCCCTCATAAAAAAAAATAAAATAAGAAAAGCATTTACGATGTCAGTAGGATAAATATTTTTTTTTTTTTTTTTAATATCTGACGCTATATAAATATTGCAATTTTAGAAATAATTATAAATAAGTAATAATTATAATTAATGGATAAGATTACTGCGCGTTACAAAGACAGCCATCTGGCTAGACTGTGCTATTTATACAAATATATATATATATATATATACCTATTATAGAATGTGGTAAGACGGTCTACATACCTCTATTTAAGAAAAGACAAGTTACAAATCCCCAAAATTACAGAACTATTTCATTAATACCGCACACCAGTAAAATAATGCTCCGAGTTCTAAAGAAACGATTAACAGGATTCTCATCCAGGCAGATTCCAGATGAGCAAGCAGGATTTGTAAAGGGAAAAGGAACTCGGGATCAATTTTTAAACATTAGACTGTTGATTGAAAAAACCAGAGAACATAATATTCCGTTATATGCTTTGTTGATTATTCCAAGGCATTCGACAATGTTCGTTGGGAAAAATTGTGCCTTGCACTTATTGAAATGGGAATCCCAAAGTATCTAGTATATTTAATAAATCAACTATACGAACATAATACAAACACGGTACGTATTGAAGGTCATATCGAATCAAAAGAATTTAAGACGAAAAAAAGTGTAAGACAAGGGTGCGTCTTATCCCCGGTACTTTTCAATCTATGCGGTGAATATATTATTAGACAAGTTTTGAACGGTTGCAGCGTTGATGTTTCCATTGGTGGAAGAATCATTAATAACCTACGCTTTGCGGATGATACAACGCTTATAACCAGCTCAATTGATGACATGAGAATATTACTCGGCCGATTAAATAAAATAAGTGCCAAATATGGGTTAAATATAAATAAAAATCAAACAAAACTAATGGTGGCTGATTTGGGAAACTTAATACCTGAGGCTAAAAAACAAATCGACGGTTACGAAACATTACACAGGTATACATATATTTGGGACCCCTTATTGATGATAAAGGCGCTTCAACTGGCGAAATAAAACGACGAATCCAGTTAGCTCGAAGTGCCATGAGCAAATTAAACAGAATATGGCGCGACGCATCAATTACAAATGCGGTAAAAAAGAAATTAGTGCAATGTCGTTAAGCCAAATCAGCGATCACCTCATTAACCCAATTAGTTCTTAAATCGGGATGCAGTAAATCGATTTATTGAAACCAACTGGCACTGGTTAACGACGAAATTTATTTTGAATCACTTTAATAATTCGCTGGTTGGAAGCTTTGGTGTAACATCACAGCTGGATTAGCCGTATAAAATTTGTCGTTTATTTTGCAACTTCATTTTGGAATATGGGCAGATTTCGATTTTAAATTTTATTTCGATATAAAACAAATTTCCTAGATTTCATCCGAAAGTATTTTCAATCATTCGTATAAGATTGTTGATATAAAAATGAACAGGCACTTTATTTAAAAATTCCTTCATGGAAAAACATATTTCGATATTTAAATAATGTAAAAAAATCTTACCCTAATTGATAATCCAGATTGCGAAGTGTCCATATTAATGTCAGATACTAAATTCCATTTTGAGCCATCATTATCCACTACAAAAAATTAAAGAGACATCAATATATATATATATATATATATATATATATATATATATATATATATATATATATATATATATATAAAACACATACGTCAACTTTATTATCGGTTATATAGTACACGATTAAAAAATAAAATAAAAGATAACATCATTTTATTTAAAACTGATCTGTTTATTTTAATTGGAACAGGTGTTGCATTCAAGAATCATAATTTGAACAAAATATATATATACACACACACACTCGTATCACTTGGACCTAACTTTTTTGTTACACTAGTTTATATACTTAATGTTTATAATATTCTATTATTAGGTTATATTACTCAAATTCAAATTGAAAATAACATTAATTCAAAAGTATTTACTATTTGATTTTATTGTTTTTCCTGAATAATAATAATTTTGAACGACAATTATATTCATTACTTAGTTGAACCGAATTTTTGTTTCGAAAAAATTGGAATGTAGTGATTACATTTTTCTTTATGAAAAATCACAATGCTTTTCGGTTGTTAAGCCATTATCATACGAATATAAAAAAGAAATTATAAAAATATATACAAATATAAAGAATATTACTTAGTACACAATTTACAAAAATTGCCAAATGTTTTATCACTTTGATAATTTTTCTAAATTGTGCATCTAAGCAATATTTTTTACATTTTTTTTTCATAATTTATTTTTTATATTCACTCGATAATAGCTTTGTGATTTTTCATAAAACATATTTTAGTGAACTTCTAATAATTCCCTTTTACGACACTAATTGATATGCTTAATGTTTATAATATTCTACTATTGGGTTATATTGCTCTAAATCAAATTTAAAACCATAAAATTCAAAATGATTTATTTTCGATTTCAACGAATTCGAAATTAGTTTTATTGAAATTCAATCGACTTCAAAAATAAAGGAACCGTAAATTCGATAATTTTTTTTCTTAAAGCTTATCCGACCGTACGTATACATTATTTCTTAATTCCATACTCTATATCAGAACAGGTCAAATTTCATTCTTCACCAAAGCATAAAGCGAAGATTATAACTTTTTAAATAGTAATTATAAATTCATTTTTCGTAATAAATATTATCAATAATTTAAATTGAAATTCGTTTCGACTATTAATTTGTTTTAATTGACGAGAAATATGTACGGAAAAAATCGGCCCCGTAGAGATGTGGATCTAGAACCGAATGACAAAAATAACGAAGTTCTAGACGAAATAAAGAAAACAAAAAATTTAATAATTCGAAAAATAAAAATTAAAACTATATATATATATATATATATATATATATATGAAAACATAATAAAAGGGCACTTGAGACACTCGCCCAGGGCCCTCCAAAAATAATTAAACTATTGATTTTTTTTTTTTAAAAAAAGATTTTTTAATTCTACACAAAAAAGTTCGGGAATCTTTTCCTAATGTTGAAATGGTATTACGGATATATTTAACGTTAACGAGTAGCAACTTATTGTGAAAAATGTATTAAGTCAATGGCTCAAGATGGTTTAAATTATTTGACAATCGTGAGTACGTAACGTAATATATCACGAGAAATGGACATTAATGAGATTATAAAAAATTGTAAACGTTTTCTTTAATTTGTTGTGTATAAGTATTCTGCACAAGTATTTGTCGATATAAATATATTACCCGTACGATGTATTTTAATTTTTATAAAAATACATGAAAATAAATTCCTATATTTTTCAAGAGTGCTAATAATTCCGCTTAAATTGATAAATTTTTTAAAAGTATTTTTATATGTATATTTATATTGAGGTAATAATTTTTAAATTCCTAATTTTTTCTTCCTTGTAAGGGAGCCCCCAAGCTGTTTGTATCAGTGGGCCTCGAATCATTCAATATACGGCACTGGTTATGGACAGGACACGATGGCTGCAACAGGGCACTTTAGTTAATGATGAAAATTTAATGCTTATTAAAAATTTTATCGCGATGTAACATCAAAATTGCAATTAGTATTCAATGAAAATATAGAATTCCGATTTTGTTATCCAGTTTTTCGGCTGAGCTTATGTATAAATAACTATTACCTTATATATTTGTCCTTTTTAAATTGATGAAATAATTGTAAGATTAATGACGAATTACGTAACAAATTCGATTTAAGAATTAAAAAAAGAAATGAACTAAACTAGTTACTATGCAAAAATACACCGTGATAAAATAGTTTGTGTATTTCAATAACATTTGTATAATCACGTATGGATTACAATTCAAGTAAATTGAGTGATTTTTTTAACATACAAAAGCTCGTTCATTTTTTCCCTCGAACACATTTTATAAAGTTTAAAATTTTAAGTAACATCAACCAGGGATTAAAAATATAACGAGGGAAAAAAACAATAAAAAGTATTACCGTTAGAAGGCATTTCGAAAGTCAAACCAAGAGCTTCCAAATCAGCTGCGGTCACTTGTTGTCCGGGTATAAGTTGCATCGATGGTAACCTAGGACTAGTCTGCTGTCTAGCGCCGACCACAGCTCTCAGTTCTTGTTTTACATATTCGTTCATGGTATTGTTAATTATATTGATATTATTATTATTACCATTACTATTATTATTATTGCTGTTGTTGTGATTACTGTTGTTACTTGTACTAACACCAGTTCCACTACTACTTATGCTATTGCTACAGATGATGTTGGCGCCACTGCTGGTACTGATAACGATATTGCTGTTATTATTATTATTATTATTGCCGCCATTAATATAACCGTTGCTGCCACTGTTGCCGCTGTTGCTGACGTTATTACTGACGCCGCCGTTATTGTTAATATTACTACTACTACTACTACTACTATTATTGTTATTGTTATTGCCTGCATTATTATTGCTAGGGTTAGTAGTGGCATTACCTGTAAGGAAAAAACAAATAATATAAAAACCATTAAACCAACAGCATAATTTTAAAAAAGCAACGCACTAAGCATAAAAATAACGTCTGGACTTTCTCTTACGTTGTATTTACTGGAAAAAGATTCGCATATTTACATATATATTAATTTACTATTGCGATAATTTTTCATTTACAAATTAATGTGGCTTATTTTCAAGATACGAATATCAGATCTGAAGCTATGTAAAAACTCACAGTTTAGTTAATTTCATATGGATACAATAAATAAGAACATTATTCGATAATTCAAATACAATGCTCAATAGGAAACCTACTTAATATGAAGGCTTAATCGAAGAAAGGATATTTCCAGCGTTGCATAACGAAAGACAAAAAAAAGGATAAAACTGTTCAACACAATTTAAAAACATATCACGGTTGATTTTAGCATAGAAACCGTGTTAAAATTTCATTGTTGTCAAAATGAGGTGAAATATATTTAACCCTTAAATGCGTGGAAAAAGAATTTTAAATCGTGTACGTAATGGATTACATGTTTCAATTTAAATTTAAAAAAGAGAGAAAAATGCGACTTGCAAACGCACGCACACACATATATATATGTATATATATAAAATGATGTTTATGTTTTACTTAAGTAGCTCACGATGTTTTATCTTATTTAATCTTTCCTAATGCATATATGTTCCGGAACTACTGACAGTAAATTGCTTTGTTTCAGTATTTATCTACCAATAGGTGATAATTATTGTTTAAGAATTAAATGAAATATCGCAATTATATCGTTTTCATCCTACTAGCTATTTTCTAATCTTTATTTATTTCGAATAATCGATGATTACTTCCGTTTTTAAATTATCTTTTATCCCATAGTAACTGTCTGTTGTGCTTATTTTCTGTTGTTTTAGCATTGATTTTTAGCATTATCCTACTTTCATTCATACGTAACCATTCACTGTTCGAATTTAGTGCGATCAATTTTATATGATCCGGTTTACTTGCGACTTTCTATTTTTAAATTTAAGGACGTAAATCGCATACTTATCACTCTCTAAAAAGAATATTCTGTCAAATGTATGTCTAAAATGTTTTATTTCTATCGTTTATTATTTTATGAGTCATTGCTAAAATCAAGTTTTCGTTATGTAACGTAAATTACATTCCGAAAGTCATTTGCAATATTTCATAGTGATGACTTTTTAAGTGCACTTACACGGGGTCCCAACCACCAATAATAAAAGGGAAAAAGTTGGAAAGATTAAACATTGATTAATTTTAATTATATTTCTATATAATTCCAGGTTTCGTACATATATTACAAATATCGTAAAATTAACATCGATGCGTGAAAATGTAAGAAGCTAAAAATTAAACAAAAATAATAAAAAATCATTCGGAAGCGTAACATGCACATGCGACAATATATATAGTGACTATAGCAGAGCCTCTAGCTAAAGATTCTAAGTACGTATAAAACACGTAAGCGATCCCACATTAATTACAAATATGAACACCAAAACGCAATTAATATTTGGTATATATATAATATATTATATATATATATATAAAATATGAAATAATAAAATAAAAAATTAAAGATTATCAGAACAGAGGTATACAGAATCATATCGAAATGTAATCAAAATTTAATTAAAATTAAATAAGCGTTGAAATGTTAATATTTGGTTCAGTGGCGTAGCTGAGAATTCAGAGGTCCTTCGCAAAAATCTTAAAGAGGTCATTCCCCCCGTTTCTTAAACTAAAAGTTAATATATATATATTTTTTTCAAATATTCACGAAACTGAGGCGGCGTTGTTAAGATTCTTCAAAAAATTTTGATATTAAATTTTTAATAATTTGCTTTAACGTAAATAGCGCCGTCATCCCTAACCAAATCGCAACGTGTTTCTTACTAAAAATATAGATTAAAAAAATATTCTTTAGCAAGTGTATTAATATTTAGGTTAATACGGGTAAAACGATAATTTATCTACATGCGAAAACAAAAACAATGTTTAAAAATATATATATATTTTAAATTAACAAAATGAAATTTATTTGAATAGAACTGATTTTATTCACATTTATTAAAACAGCAAGAAATTAATATTGGAATTAGGTTTACATATAATTAATTATGGAATCGTTCAGATTTCTTGGCATTATTATTAACGAACTCTTCTATAATTATGATATTGAGTTTTTTCGCTCTTTCGTATTCTATGGATAATATAGCTAAAGCTGATAATCGCACCTTGTACTGCGTAAATAATTTTTAATTATTTTCATATTTTTTTTTAAAATATATATATGTATATATATATATATATATATATATATATATATATATACATTTAAGTACCAGAGAAGTTGATTGTTTAGAGTTATTCGGTATTCATTAACTTCTTACGATGTTATATTTATATTAAGTGAGACTGAACGTATCCAAAATTTAATTTCATCCAAGAAACGCATGTTTTTTTTTTTTTAATTTTTAAACTTTTTAAAGGCGCAATTGACCATTTTTTTCTTTTATACAGACAGACTAGATTATCAAAAGCTGATCACCCAAGCCTTGGAGCCTCCCGCACCACGGAGGACCACGCGGATGCACAACTACGCCTCTGATTTGGTTATTACGTGTCGTATTATAATTTTCCTTTGTATATTTCGTGCAATATATTCAGCTTAAATTTATTACTGACAACTCTTTCATCTTATTACGGCCGAAAAACAGTGTAAAAAACGATAAAAATTTATAAATTCTATTTTAGGACATCGATTAATTTAACGTAAAATCTCAACTCCAAGCGGGATTACATACGCCTTCCTTGTAACACTTGTTAAAGTCTACAATTTAATGCTCAAGAATTGTGAAACCGTGCATTTAATTACATGACTACGTATAACGCTCGAGTCGCTAAATTTTACCGTTCAGATTAAAATAAATTCATTGCATTCCAAATATTATTGATAATAATTACAAAATATACTATATATATATATAAAATATAAATATATATAACGTGCATTACCGAGAAACGTTCATGGTATATATATATATATATATATATATATATATATATATATATATATATATATGTATATTCAAAGATGAACGTTGTTAGTTGTTAATATTAAGTTTAATTGTGAAACTACATATCGAAGAATGTTAATAGAATTGGAAAATACATACCGAAAAAAAAAAACACAAACCCCGATATTATTTAAGAATAAACGTGATTCTCGTACGCACGATTTCCGATATGTTAGTGGTATATAAGAAATTTTTGCGCAGCGCAAATGTGCACACTTACCGCTAGTAGTTACGCGCGAAGGGATGCAACGAGATCTATTATCAGGAGCAGCAGTCGCCGCATATATTGGTAACGTTTGATCAGGGTAACAATATGGCGGTGCTGCAGGGGCAACATGCTGCGATTCAGCCGCGGCCGCTATAGGATGAGGAGACGGCGAATACATTAAAGGGGAATACATAGAGGAATTAGTCGCATGAGGATGCGAATGTTGAACAGGATGCGACGCTGCCGACGCTGTAATATGAGAGGAAGATGCAACGTCCTTCATAATCATATGGTGTTGCGCATACGGCGACGGCGGTGGTCTAGCATTCGATCCTGTAAAGACCAACGCATATATACAATCTTAAACAAGCACTCTCCCAGATATACAAACAGGATGACACTCATTCGTAACACTAGAGTGCCGTACGATAAGACAAAAACAGAGTTAACTAGCCCTAAATACGAGGGGGTGGAGATAAAAATAAAACATAATCCGATTTATTTTTATTAGCCGACGCAACAATCCGCAACAAAATACATAGTCTGCTGCTAGGGACGATAAACGAAGTGCAGTAGTACTATGTATAATTGGAATGACAACGAAGTAAAATTGGCGACGCGAAAAGCCAATATCGATACTATTCATTTTATTTATCGAAAAATGAAGAAAAAGAAAACCCACTCAAATATACGAAGTTAGTGTATATAAAAGACGTGTCCGATACACTTTAAAAAAAAAAGGGTGTCTTTTTTAGGGGGGGTTCATACAGTTTATCCATATCTGCATATTATGAAACGAATAAGAAAGGGCTACTTATAAATTAGGCAGATTACTACGTAGAAGGAATATTACTTTACGAAAGAGGTAAACTAGGTATATGAAATATTTACGGACGTACTTAAAAGGTATCATGGCTACGAAACTTGGATGTGGGGACATCTATGCTACCCGAAGAAATACGATATCATCATAATCGTGTTCAATCGGAACAGAGTTTCGTCGATAATATTTTTTAAAACAACGCAGTAGAGCTCGCAAAGCGTGTTAACAATTTGAATCCGTGGAGAAAAATGCTAGTATTTCGTTTTGAACTTTATAAATTCGAAATGCAACATATAACGAGAAGCTTTGTTTTCGGAAGTAATAAATTTAATTTCTTCTTCGTGCGCTTTAAATTGAAGGTCGGACGTAATCCATTAGAACATTTTCTTATTTTTCGATATTGGTTTTTAATAGGTATTTCCGGTGGTGCTGAGAATATTAAACGATGTAAATGTTTATATTCTTCATACAATATATAAAATTGTACCGTGATTTGCGAATATTTTCCTTATAATCACTGCATTGCACTATTTTTATCGCACATAAACAGAAAATATTATTTTTCAGAATTTTCGTCTATTCCGATTTAACTCGAAACTATTCAAACAATAATGATGAAATTCGTACATCTTATAGTCTATATTATCGGATTCGTTCTAAGCTTTGTTTCACATTGATATCGCAAATAGGACAGAAATTGCAATAATTTAAAGTTTTATAAAAAGTAATAAACAGTGATATCTCCGTCAAATCGTTTAAAACTTGAAACGTTTTTTTGCAGTTCAAATATACACCTTCACTACCAACAGCCGCAATACAAACAACCTTTTGTTGCGTTTAGGGTCGTGGCCGAAATAACGTACTGAGATATATATATATATATATATATATATATATATATATATATATATATATATATATATATATATATATATATTGTTAAAAGAGACAGCGATATTGTATTTAAAAAAATAATTACACTGGCAAGCCATAGGTAACTTCTAGTTCCACTATAGTTTAACCGCGGTTTTTATAATTATTATTATTATTATTTTTTTTTAATATAACCGAGTCGACATTATATCCTTTTACAACCGCGTTTACTAACGAAGTCGTGTTTTTTTACCATATTGTTTTATAGGACTCGTTCCAGTTATTTATTGTAATTTCTACATTCGCATCTCAAATGTGTTTCGCTGCGCCACATCCGTAAATGCCGTATTTCCACGCCGTACAAACGAAAAACACGCTCATAACGTTTCGTTATCCTGTAACGCAATTCAGACTTCACACTGTCGTACCGGCGTCAAGACATTTTCGTAAGTATTTTTGCTTCGCATATTGTATTCGATCATTAAAACCGTCGTATACTTAACATATTATGTATCGTTATCGACGGGTTTAATAAGCAATTTTTACGAGTGATAACACACATGTTTGACGCAATTCTTCGGAAATTTATGGTGTTTTATACGTCTCCATTTAGTTCTCGTATGACTTTTGTATTAGCACGATCAGTTTAACCATTTTTAATATTTTTGACAGTGGGTTCCATTCTACTCTATCGATTTAACATAATAAATATAGTATATACATATATTCCACCTTTTAAGTCTGTCATTTTTTCTCCAAGGATTCGCAATTGCATCCTCCGTTGATGATCTTTATACATATGTCATATTTTATATTTTCGTACGGATGTCAATTTTTTCTTTTAATAAAAAACAGTTTTCGAATTATTCGCGCGAGATCCGTCATCTGTAATAACTTCTCAATTCCATTTGCGACGCGAAAATTATATATATATATATATCTGTTCGATGTAATTCGGAATGATGTAACTTTTAGCGTCGGAGTTTCCTAGTACGATTCCGTAATTTTGCAGGAAAATCTATTATTCTCACCTCGTTCGAATACATTGGTATATTCCTTAAATAACAAAATTTCCGTTATTCGACAGCCAAACTGAGAACCAAAATCGCGATCGTTACAATTTCGAAATAATTTCGATAAAATTTACAAAATCGACAATTCACGCAGTTTCCATTCGAAAGCGAAGCAGGTAAAGAGAATAATAATAATAATAATCAAAACTTTGCAATTTATTGCGCAATCAGCAAAACAGTATACGACAGAAGTCTATATAGTATATAAATAACAAGGTTTTTGTGATGTTTAAAATAACGCGTCTAAGAAACTGTTCTCGCAAAAAGCGCAATTTTTACTATCGTTCGATATGATTAAAAACAGTCGCACAATAAAATTACTTTTCAATCGCCGATGCGAAATACGACAAAAACACGCGCAAATTACAAATGCAAACGACGAGTAAAACATACTTACGCGGCAAACTACAGGGTGACGACTCGGAGAAGACGTGTTTTTTTGAATAGCGCAGTCGGTAACACTGCTACAACGCAAACCGCGTGTTTAATGAGAAATTCCAATTTTACTTATTACTGTAAAGGAGCGCGCGTTTTGTTGCGTAGAACGTTATTTTGGGCGTGAATCGATCACGACTGTGAAATGAGAGTTTCGATATAAAAAGACTGAATGTATTGTTTTAACAAGCGATCATCTGAACCGATATTGTATTCAGCAAATAATTTTCAAAAGCTAATCTCTCGTTTTCCTACTTTTAAATAAAATTTCATTCGAAAATTTTGGTGGAGTATTTTTTGTATTATTTAAAAAACAAAACCGTCCGTCTTCTCTGGGTCACGCTATATATTCTTTTTAAAAGAAAGAATAAACGACATAACGAAAGAATATTTTTAAAAAAAAACGAAAGAGGCGCACACAAACACACGATATACGGAGTATAAATACGCACACGTTTTTGTTTGTTTTTTTTTTCTAAATCACGAAGCGAAAAAAGAAGTAAGAAGAAAAGCAACATGCTTAAAAATTGTAGATATATTTAACGTACCTGGCGGTACTTGAGAAGGACTTGGCATACTCATTGTACGCTGCAACCGGTACTGCGATTGTGCAATCGAGGACGCAGTTACGTAATTGGTAACATTACCGGGAGATGCTACATCAGTTGAATACGGAGATTGCCGTGCACCGCCAGGACTGGTAAGATTACGAACTTGTTGCGATAATTGAGCTTGCTGATTTTTCGACTGTACAGCTTGTTGTTGATTTGCATAAGAAGCGCGAGCTTGATTATAAGGCACATTCTGAAAAGAAATAATTTTTGAAGGAAATTAATAGTTTTTTTTTTAAAAAGTGAAACTTCTATTGGCGCGTTGTATATCGACCGAGTCAAAGGCTTTATACACATAGGCACATTCTCACAGCGTAGTCGGGCTCCTCCACCCTTTCCCGCATTCCGTATATACGTGTATATTCAGTTTACATACATACGTACAAACACGTAAAGAAATTATGAAATATTTTTTGCATGTTCCTATTTCTTTTTGCGCATGCGCTTGACTATCCGTTATTTTGTTCAAATCTTCGCTGCACCAAACAATGTAAGTGCGCCGTCGATTTAAGCGTAGTGGACACAGTGCGTTCTTTTTCTTCGTGAAATTTGTACGAAATTGTGAGTTGATTAAATAATTTGAAAACGTCGTCACATCCTGTACCCTAAGCAAGTTTTTTTTTATTTTTTTCTAAAATTTGTAAATTACATTCGATACGAATCAATTATACTGATTGCGCGTATTACTACAAGGGAAATATATTCGATATTTAATTAGTTCAAAAGAACGACTAGAAAATATTAAATCAGAATTTTGTATAATAAAATCATATTTATTTTTCTTTATTGACGTAATACAATGAAATAGATCGCTATGATAAATCGTGGCATATAAGAAGACTAAAGACATTAAAAGAATACATATACATATAATATGCATAATTTTATTCCTTTTATTCGTGTAGGTCCTAAAACGCAAATACAAAAAAAAAAAAAAACATTGCAACTTTTTACACTTCACGAGGGAGTTAAAATTTTTCATTGAAAATCGGTTATTTTAAAAAATTAATCCACGGTATGAGAGGTTTACATTCGTAACCGGCAAATTTCGCAGAAGAATTCAGCTGAATATTTTGGACTGTGTCGTCTTGATGCTCATTTAACGTGGAAGCATCACGTGAGATGATATAAAGCAGAACAAATCCGACCTAAAGTCTGTCGAATGTGGTGGCTGTTAGGAAGTAATATAGTAAACGACTACTCTACTAGTCGATCATCGAACCTATCTAGTCCCATGGGATATCTAATTTCGGGGATGCGCAAGGCTTGCTAACCAAATGATTATAGTCAAAATGAAGTTACGAATACGAAGAGGGAAGACGAGGTCATTTATGACTTCGTCAACACGCAAGAAAAGAGACCGTATTTGCTCGACACATTAGCATATGTTAGATTTAGTTATGTAAACAATACTTACGAAAATAGAAGTTAATGAACTAATATTACATACATGTTTAATTAACAGTTAGTCACATATATATTGATTATTTAAACACTAGTTTAATATTGCAATACACATACATACACATATATATATGTATGTATATATACACACACAAGAACATCGGTTATGTTGTATTATATAAGTAAAACCATTAAAAAGCTTAAACATAATAATATCGCGATTCCTAAAAAATTACGAATTTAATTTTTTTAGTATTAATCGTAAAAACGTTTATACTACTTAAAATTATTAAATATAAGCGTGTGCTCAGTAATTATTCTTACCGATAATTGAGCATTCAACATAGGATTTTGCTGCTGTTGCAAAGTCAGTCTAGGATTTGGCGACCTTTGCGGTTGCTGAGACCAGTTAGTTTGCGAAGTTTGTACTTGTTGTTGCGACTGTTGCTGTTGTTGTTGTTGTTGTTGCTGCTGCTGCTGCTGTTGCGGTGATGGTACTTGTACTGGAGCACCCGGGGATGTCATTATTTGAGAAAAATTTGGCTGAGTCTATTTAAAAAAAAAACAAAAAAAAACAGGCAAATTATTCATTTGCAAGATACGTTCAAAATAAGAATAAAAATTCGTTAAAATTTATTGAAAAAATAAAAAACAAATTACCTGCGTAAGCCTAGGACTGAGTTGCGGTGGAAAATGCGTAAGATTTGACTGAGCTAATCCAACTCCTTGCTGATTGGTAGGCTGCGAAACTAATGTATTTGAGTAATTCAAATTGCTGTAAATTATATACGTTTCAAGTATTAAACGTAAATACTTCGAAGATTACGTAATTAAAAAATAAAATCTATTTGAAAAATTCAAATTGACGAAAAAGTTACTTTAAAAAAAGAAGCATGCTTAAAGTTACGTCTGCATTTGATTTACCGGTAATAAAATAACGCACACAGATAATACGATGACAGTAATAAACAAAAATTATAATGAAACATTCCTATAGAAATTTAAGAACAAATGTAATTAAAAGGAAATCTATTTTCAAGGTCACGCGTATAACATTATCACAATTATATATATATATATAAAAAATTACTCTTGTGTAACAAATTGCTGCCACTTATATCCAGCCTATTTTTTTCAGAAGAACGTTTAATTATATACTTATACATATATTCTCCAGAATCGTCAAGAACTATTGGAAAGAAAATACGGCATAATTGTCTCTCAATATATCAATGCGCAACGTTAGAAATCAACATGGAAAACTAGCAAACGTAGTTCAAGAGGCGGAAAGGTTGAAATTAATGGGGAAATACCCGAAACGAAATGACAAGGTACTCGTCGAATTAACGTGAATGTTAAATATGAATTTAGAAATGGATAAACATAAAAATGGAATAGGTATAACGATGAAAAAATCAATAATGATCGAATGTATTATCCCGAAATCTGACGAAATGCTATACATAAGAACGAATGCGAATCCTAGACCAAGCACTATTATACAAGTATACACTCCAATTATAGAATATAATGATGATAAAGCGGAAGAATTCTATAATGAATTAGAGGATGTACTATCGCAAGTAAAAAGAAATGATATAGCATTTGTAACGGACGATTTCAATGCTAAAATCGAGGGAATGATTAATACAGGGCAAAACAGGTGGAAAACACGGTTTAAGACAAACCAACGATAGAGGACAGACGTGTTGTTGATTTCGTGAAGCAGCAACGATTCATAATTAGCAATACTTGTTTTGAAAATCACAAGAAGAGACTATACACGTGGGCAGGCCCTGGCGGAAAATTATATATAAATCAGATAAGACTATATTTTTGTTAGATATAGAAATACTGAAAAGAACTGTAAGATGTACCCGAACGCTAATTGTAACTCGGATCATAAACTGTTGACGTCTAAATGTAAAATTATCACAAAAGAAGTGAAGCAAAAAAATCTGGAAAATTTTAAGAAACGCCTGGACGACAGCTTGAAAATAAATAACAGCGACAGTGAACGGCTAATCTAACTTATTGAAAAGGAGACCCATATTATATATATATATATATATATATATATATATATATATATATATATATATATAAAGAATACACATAGTAATGTTTTTATTAAGAAATTACAGCCGATAGATATCGGAATATACAAAGAGAAAAATTATAACTGAGATAGTGTAATTAGTGAGAGCAGCCGGTTACATTTACTAGGTAACTTAAATTCATTTAATATATTGTATATATATCAATTTTTAAAATGTTCATTTAAAAATAGCCACGATAGAGCCTACCTGTTTAACGGCGAGAAAGCCTGTTGATTATTACTGTTTAACGGAGAATAAGGAGATTGAAGCGAAACGGTCTGTTGTTGTTGTTGCTGCTGCTGCTGCTGCTGTTGTTGTTGTTGTTGTCTAGATGAAGGTGAGATCTGTGGCGCTGGTAATAACGGACTGCTAAATACAGCATTGCCATTATTGCTAGGACTTAGCTGCGAACTCGCTGAATCCGGTAAGCTGGAGGAACGCTAATACAGATAAAAATGTAATTTTTAAAATACATGTATTTATACTGATCGTGTTTTTACGCTTAAGAACGAGGTCGTTTATTAAACATTTTCGTTTCGAGCTCATTTATAAAAATTATAAACGTATTGATAATTTTAAAAAATAAATTCGCTTAATTATTTTACATTTACACTTCACTTTATGTACATAATTATTAAGACGAAACGTACAAAACTGCAGGCGTCATTTTCAATACATTTTTTAATCGCTCTTCTGATATTACAACTATACAAAATTATTATTATCTATAAATATCGGACGTCTATGAAACATTTTGGTCATAAAATATAACTCAATAGGTTTGAGATTAATTATTCATTTTTAACACGTAGAACAACATTACAGACTATATGGGCTCGTTAGAAATTGTCTTAAGTTATTCGCATTTTATTATTATTATTATTATTATTATGGAAATTTGTCAATTATTTAGATGAAATATAAATAAATTACAATATTAAAAATAATTAAATAATTAACGCCACTTCTAAATATTCAATAATGCTAAAAACGGATGAAAAGAACGGCATTTTACACGAATAAGCGCGTCAAATAAAATAAATTAAAAACAAACTTAAAGCAGCCGTTGAAAATGTGTTGTCATATCGTTCGCCATAATCATTTAGTTACAGAAACAGAATTCGAAAGATCTTAAGTTTGCGATTAATAGCAAATTTCGGAAGCGCTTCACCGATAGTTTTCAAATTTTAATGTAAAGTTTCCTTTGCATTCGCGTGATATTTTATGTCATACCCCATTCAGTCCAGCTTTACATAAGGCCATTTTTTTCTTTTTACTTTTTCGTACAATACATTTCTAATGTGCTCCATATAGTGTACAATTGAAATTTTTCATTTTATTCGTGCATTGCAACCACATTGACCGCCTGTCGCGTTAAATTGAAATTAATTATAAGCATGTATGTATGCCTAACAGCGAGAGAATTTGTCAGTTGAAATATTCTCACATCAATTACTGGAAATTAGGAACAGATATATGTACCGGTTGATCAAGTCTGTTATCATTAATAACGGTCAAAGAAGATCAAAAAATATATTTTAAATTTAAATCAATGATCGGAACCAGAATGAGTAAGTAAACGATCTATTCTTGCCGCTAACTAACAAGAATTATTCGAGAATTCAAAGCGACTAATTAGTCCCGTAAAAACCAAAATGATGCAATTAATTTTCGAATAAAATTTTTGAATGCATTCGAGTCCCCAGGAATCCAATAGCGCACGTACTAAAATTGAAAATCAACACGCTAATTATGTTGCCGTGGAATGTAACGCAGTCGAAGTTTGGCAACTGACACGAATGAAAAAATTACTAGGAAACGATCTTAATATGTCTCGCGTTCCTCCAATTGAAACGCGTACGATTGGAATTATCGCAATTCCTGTTTACAATTACCATCGACAAAACTAAGGCCTAATCTAATTATACGGTTTAAATCTACGAACGGATTGCTTTTAACAGGTGGAAAGTTATATGTTGCACATTTTAGAGTAAGTAAACCAAACAATCTATACAAGTTTACACATATTAATTTGCACATTATATCAGGGGAGTGAGAGTATTGGCCGGGTGTATTTCCGTTTCTAAGTTCCGGTTTATGTACGAAATCTTCGCGGAGCCTCATCTCGTGCCGGCTTACTCCAAATCAGAAACAGATAGGATGTGGAAAACAGTTCAGTCAAGTTATTTTGCCACGTAGCTATTTACCATTGAAAGTCTGGCGATCGCTCAACAGAGAACTCGAATCACGCAATGTAAAGTTAATCTCAGAAAATGGGACATCGAAGAAAACGAGAAATGCGTGGAAACACAAAGTTTTGATCATCCGCTCCGATGTTCAATGATGGATCAGAGCTGTGGATGATCTACTAACATCGGCAATAAAGCCCGTCTACATCGCTACATATTGGGCTGATAAAGTATCCGGACACGGAAAGTAAGTAAGTAGTGTAGACAGACAATGGAACAACAAAAAATACTGCATCCTCTTCAGACCCAATAATGTATTTATGTATTTGGGTCTTGTATATATTCCGTATGGTTTTAAAAATTCTTGTGATGTATTACAAATTAAATACAAAAACATAAAGAATAACACACATATTGATCAGATGCCCAAACATTTATAGTTTTTTTTTTTCCAGTAGCGATTAAAAGCCCAAGGGAGGAGCAAATATTAACATTCATGATATGTTTTTGTGTAACATCCTGGATAAAACAGATAATAACCCTAATGTTATCGGTTTTTTATTATGTCTAGTATATCTGTTATCAGTTAAGCGGATTTTATTACACTGATTATTATTAAGGAGGGGGGAGAGCTGTTGAAAATGGTATGTTTAAATATACGGTAGGACCTTATTAATACAAATCGATTTTATATTGTTGTATTTGATCTGTAAAATGGTTCTTTTGTGTTCATTGTATTAATTTCAAGTTCGTTTGTTTAAAGTTTTGTTTTATTTTTATTTTCACATTAAAAATCACTATTTAAAACTTTGAATAGCGCCCCGGTATAAATTACGAATTTAGTTAATTATTATGAATCGCGTTAGTGATGACGATATTTTGCATTGGATTTATGACGGTAACTTATCGGAAATTGATACAGACGATACAGATTTATATGTTAATGATAGCGCGTACATCTTTCATGTGAAACAGACTGATACTGACGGATCATCTAATTCTAGCGCAAGAAGTTTATTCACATCGACTACATCATTATTACCGGGAACTAGTTCTTCGACTACTGAAGTACATGAAATATTACTATCTACACCCCCATTGTCGCCATCTTTTACAACACTTTTACCATCTACACTTATAACATCGCCTCGTAAAACAAGACGCAGTATACTAAGAGCTGCCTCCACAACGTTGGAAAAAATCTTCAAAAAAAAAAATTATTTTAAAGAAATTAAAAAAAGCGATTCACTTACATGAACCAGATACACAGACAAGTGTAAACGAATCAATTGGAAACCATATCAATACTTCAAACATTATGTACCAGATTCTATCTATAGCACGATGGCTACAATGACGAATATAAGAACGTTATCCACAGGAATCCGTTTGAAAGTTACTGACACCAATATGAAAACTTTTATACGGAGTAATTTAATGATTAGCTGCCATGGCTGTCTAAGGTTATTTTGGTCTAGAAAAACAAGAGTTCCATGTATTGCAGACAGAATATCAAGAAATAGTTTTTTTGCTTTGCGATCTTGTCTAAAAATAATAAATGATACTGACGTTACAAAAGCTTGAAGATAAATTGTGGAAAGTACGACCATTTATTGAAGAAGTTCGGAATGGTTGTTTGAAATTAGAAAGGGGACCATATTGTTCTATTGATGAACAAATTATACCATTCACTGGACGAACGAAATTGAAACAATATATTCGTAGAAACCACATCCAGTTGGTTTGTTTTTGCAAGTTCGAAAGGATTAGATTTCGAAATTTATCAAGGAAAAAATACTAGATTTGGTATGTTATCAAATATGACCATCGCTGAATCAGTAATCGCTCGTCTAACCGAAACTGTACCTCCAGGTTCCAGTGTATATTTCCATCGATTCTTTATAACTGAACGAATATTTTCCATTTTAAACAAAAGAAACATTTTTAAACTGGAACTTGCCAACGGAATCAAATCCCAAAGCTAGGGTTAAATTTACGTCAGAAAAAGTATTTTTAAAAGATTCTCGTGAACAACTCATAAGAGCGGACGGCAACATTTGTGCGGTCCAATGGTTAGATAATAAAATAATAGTCATGTTATCAACTGAACATGGAAATGTAAAAAAGGATGAATGCGATGGAGCAAAATTGACAAAAAGAAGATAAGAATACTTCGACCAGATGTGAACTCGAAATGTAGTTAGCTCAAGAACTTTTATCAGTTCCAGCATTATCTGAAGAAAGCACGAATCATATGATTTCAAACCATATATATTTACCTACACTAGAATTTCGCAAACATAAAGCTGAACATATTGCTGATATATCTGCACAAAAATTAGGAAACAAATGTCGCTTACCAGGATGCAAGAAAATTACAAAAATGTAATGCATTAAATGTGGGATGATAATTATTATGCATAACAGTACAAAGGAACTGCCGAATTTCATGGAGTAAAAGTTAAATAATATAAGCGAGTTCATTTTTATTTTAAAAAGTCTTCTGTATTCATAATATAGCTAAAAATGTAATATATTTTAGAATATTTTTGACTTTATGTAAGGAATAAAAAATTGATAACTCAGAGTTACAATATTTTAAACTTTATACATAACAAGGTTTCGAAATTTGTATCGTTTTTTCACAGTAAAATGTTATTTATGTAATAATTAAAACTCGTGTTTCTTTTCAAAAATTATTTGTTGTCCATATCATCAGTTTACAAATGTTACGAAGAACTTTCTGGCGGTGAAGAGAAATTTAATGTTCAGTAATATCAGTTTAAAAAGTTATAAAAAATAGAATAATTTTATTTTATTCATATGATTTTGTATTCAGATGGTCCCACGGTATATTCGAATATACCATTTTAAATGAACCCTGTAGAGACGGGCGGTTGTATTTTTTATATAAATATTTTTTAATTTTAGGTATATTAAAGTATATATATATATATTTTTGTAAGTTAATTTTTTCATTGAGAAAATTGAAAAATAAACATGGGCCTCAGGATATTAGAAACACATTTTTCTATTATTATTATTTATGCTACAACGTGTGGCCCCCGGTTCTACTTGAAACGATATGATATTTGTTAAGATTAAATATCGGCATAAAACACCAACTTATATCGATGTTGTTCATTAAGTGTTAATACAAAACTTACTTGTAAGGACACATTTGGAGCCACTGTATTCAGTAATGAGTCCATATGTTGCAGCGTAGGTTGCGATTGAGTATTTGCAATATTCGGATTATGAATTAAAAGGTGTTGTTGTTGTTGTTGTTGTAACAATCGTTTTTGTTGATGTTGTAGATACTGTTTTTGTTGTAGTAATTGTTGCTATCGAATTAAAAAAAAAAAAAATAAATTAAAAAATTAAACCGTAAGTATTCACACTCGTATCCTTTAGAAACCAACTTAAAATGGTTTAAAATGTATTTGTTAGCTAAACTTTTCGTAAATATATTTTTAGCGATTTTAACTGGATTTTCAAAATTACAATTTCAAAATAATGACATTCTTATTAACGATATAAAATAGAAAATTATCAAACCGAACGCTTGATTACTATCGAATAATAACTTATAGCGATTATACATTAAATAATTCTTTCGTAACGTTAAAACAACTTGAAAATTTTTGATTGGAATTTATTACTAAATATATTCATATGCAATATTTCGATTCGTAATCGGTTTTCGTTATTTCTTACCTGAATTAAAAATGAAGCAGCAGAATTAGGAACATTAGCGGCGATATTATACTGAGGCGGCATTACATTGTTCGGTAATTGTCCGATAGTTTGTTGTAAAGATGGCCTAACCGATCTTTGTTGATAAACCGGCGGAGGAGGAAACGACTGACTTTGTTGCTGAGGAGTAGAAGCAACTTGACTAATATTTTGAATCGGCTGAGCAGGCGGAGGTGGTGGGATAAATTGATGTAACTGAGTTTGTTGCTGTTGTTGTGACGATTGTTGTTGCACCACCGGTTGCGGACTTTGTTGGTGGATTTGTTGTTGTTGTTGTTGTTGCTGCTGCTGCTAAAAATTATTTATTCGGAATCATTTCCTTTTTCTCTTAAGTAGTAAATTACGATATTCTACAAGTTTCTTGTTTCTAAAATTTTTAACATTATATGCGCAAACAAATTTTAGATTGCAAATTATTTATTATTTTACTTAACAAGATGATTAAAATACAATTCTTTGATAAATTGACAACTTCATTCGTGCTTTTTGTTATACACGAAGCTATAGTATTCAATTAAATGCGCTGATCCCGCTTCTCATGTCTCATATCCATTTCTGAATCTAATTGATGTGTTCGAACATTTTATTTTTAGAATGAAATTCAGTATGTGACATGAGACTTATTGTGCGGTAGTCATCACAATCCCTGGCATTGGTTTTCTTACATATCATAATAAAAGTATATTTCAACCAATCCGTGGATAAAATCCCTTTAGATAGAAGTTAATTGGAAAACTATAAGCGCTGGACGATTAAATTGAAGTGTTTCGATTCATTCGCATTGGACCTCATCAGGATCAACGGTTTTTTCCGATTTCATATTTTTGATGGCAGTCATTACTTCATATTATGAAATTGGATCTACAAGCTCACCCTGGCTACATTCTTCAATTAAAAAAGACATCGAGGTTAATAGTCAGATAATTCAGTTATTCCCAGCTTAAGAGTGTTTATTTTTTTCTAATAAGATGCACCCATTCTTATCTTTCAAGATATTATTATATAATGTCCTTTTTTTGATTCGTGAATTCTTTGACTTTTTCGTGTGAATTAAACATATCATGTTTGCCTTGTATCATCTCTTTAATTTCTTGACATTTGTTATTCAGTCAGGCATCTTTATTTAATTTCGGAACTCAGTTATTTAGTATTTTTTTTTTCTCTTTATAGCATCTGGAAATAAAAACATATTTTTTTAATATACATAATATTTCAGCGCACTCGACTATTTAACGAAAAACTGCGGCAGGTACACAAACTCAAAACATGCGTCAGAAACATCAATTATCACAAAATTGAATGCTAATTATTACATATCCCGGATAACGATAATACTGCTATTTAATATATTTTAACTTTATCGTTTAATATATATTATTATATTTATTTATTTATTTATATACGATTCATATAACAGCTTACGTCAATTTAAAACTGAGAAGTAAATAATTGAATAAAAATATACAACTTAATTAAACCACAAAAATTTAAGAAAAAAAAATGATACGAAATTATTAAAATAATATATATATATAAAAAAAAACAATAAAAAAAAAAACAAGAAATTTATATAAATTAAGAATTTACACACAATGGGAAAAAACAACAATTATCTGCGCATGCACATATACACACTCGTTACCCTAGAAAGAGCTTATGTTGTCTTACATATGGACAGCAAAATGTGTACCCCTAGTATACGGTAACGAAAATTTCAAACGTAATATATATATGGAAAAACAATAATTTAAAATTATAAAATCAATAATTCAAACTAAACCAACGAATCATATAAGTGCTTTGAAAATGTATATTCAAACGCGGACGAGTTTTAAGTAACGAGTTATATAGCCGAGAAGTAGACGCTAATGGTGAATTAAAACGAAGATTATTACACCGAACACGATTGGTAGAAATAGCGATTCATTTAGTATTCTTTCTATACGTGTATTACGTAATTAATTAGCGAAATGAAATATTCGCCATTGTAAGCAATCTTACATTGCACTCGGACCTAAGTGTTACACCTGTGAAAGATAAAATAGAAGAAAAAGCTAGATGGCGATAAACTGTATTATCACACAAATACTTTAGCTGTTGCTCTGCTGGTTAACGAGACAGAAATCAGACGATTATAACGAACAAAACCTACGGTTCTATTATGAATAATCAGCAATAAACACAAAGTCTTAAAATACGTTTAGTCACAGCTGTTTTTTCAAAAGTTTGCTAATTAGACTAGAGCTCGTGGCATAATTGCAGAAATTAAAAAAAAAAAAAAGTCTTTTATACAATAAGAGATCGTAATTTACGTGATCTGGATCATTATTGATCGTTATTAATGCAACTTTTTTAATGCGAAATAGAAATAAAAACTTACATTTCGGTTGGTTGACTGTTCACACAGCATAAGCGATCTAGTAATCGCCTTAATAGCGGCAGAAGCGTTTATATCAGCGACGGTGTTATTATTTACCGGAAAACCGATGGAAGTGATAAAGTCGTTATTATTCATCGATCCATCCTGAGGTTGCATCACATCGAGAAGATTCAAAATAGTGGACGAATCTAAGGTAATTACAAAAGCGATAAAAATTACGTCATTACATATATATATATCATCAGTGAGTCGTGTCACCCTATGCAGGGGGTATAGTCACCATGATTTGGTCACACGGCTGACCAGGCTGCGCCAACAAATACGATCGCTTGCGATATTTACACAATCATGGAAAGTACGGCCAGTTGTCCTGCACAAATCGCATCCGACCGTCGAAGAGGTACACGACCGCGCTCTCTTCTACCAGCCACTAAACCTTGAACGAACAGCGCCTCCATATTTTCGGCTCTAACTACGTGACCAAAAAATCGTAATATTCTGCTGAGAATGATCGATTTTAATCTTTTCGGGTTACCAATGTCGTCCAAAATGGAAGCATTGGTACTCCTAGCGGTCCATGAGACACGCAGCAGCATTCGTCTCCAACACTACATTTCTAGTTCGTCTATATGTTCTCTGTCGGCACTGCTTACAGACCAGGTCTCCGAGTCATATATATATATATATATATATATTTTTTTTAATGGTTCCCTAATCCGCACTTATGCGGCGGGGAAAATGTATTAAATAATTTGCGATAAAGGTGCAGTAGTGTGTAAGTATTGTGTAGCTAAAACAAGAAAAATAACCAGTATAATACAAAAGATAAACAGGTGTGTGTGTGTATAATAGTTTCCTGCAATGTGTAACTAAATAAAAAAAAAAATGGTTAGGGATGAGAAACATAGTCCCATAAACGATCAAGGATGTATGTAATGAGTAATAATAATAATAATCAATAAACAAAACGTATAATAAATAAACAAATTTTTTAAAAACTAAAGGAAAGCTGACTGTTCAAAATGTAACTTATACTTAATGTAGAATATAAATATTGAATGCAGATGAAATATGTAACAATATAAAGTTATACAAAACATTAATAAAATATGTATTTAATTTAAGCTAAATACGCTGCCCAAACAACAAACTGTAATGGATTAATGGTTGGATTCGTCATAATATAATCAATTACCTAATTTTAACTAATGGTCAAGGCTCGGAAGTTGTAGCAAATGCTTATTTTTTGTTGGGACGACTAAAACCGATATTAAGCACCTACAAATCCGTTTGGTGATACCTTTCTAAACACTAATTTTTATTTTGCCTTTTCTTAAGTTTTAGCCACTTTTTAGCGAATTTTTCACAGATTCGTACTTTTTCTGTATATTTGTTTCTAAATTTTCTGTTTTGATTGCTTTTTTTGTAATTTTTTCGATTTTCCATGCTATTTCCTACTTTTTTCTGGAAATCTGCGGCTCCGTTTTTTTTCACTTATAATCGGGAATAATATATATATATATATATATATATATATATATATATATACGTATATATTTTTGTTTTTCTGTCGCCTGGTGTGTATATGCGCATTTAGAACGACCACTTTATACAACCGGTTTTTCTTCAACTGTACACAAAGGACAAGCACTGTTGTGTCTTTTCTTGAAATGCCAACCTGTGTAAAGAAGGAGTGAGATAGTGCGTATAATACAGGAGTATTCGTTTTATTCATTTCAATCTTAGGACGAGTTAAACTAAACAGTGAAACATACGCTTCCCTGGGTTAGCAGTGAAACGAATTTTTGCTTGATTTTGTTCACATAAATATATTAAAAAATCAATTGAAAATTAGTTAAATCACTAATATTTATTTTCTTATAGAAAACACAAAGCTTTTCGCCATTACGCCATTCTCAAGTGAAACATTTTTAAAAATCATAATTTTAAAAATATAAATTAAATATAATTACTTAAAAATATTTGATGGTGAATGTGAAAATATATTCCAAAAATGCCGTTCTGCTTCTGTTCTGTCTATTTTTTGAATTGTTGAAATTTAACATCAATATATTTGTTTATTAATTTTGATTTTTTATATTAATTTTTTCTTCAATATTATTTTCTGGATTCTGTAAAAGTTGTATACTGGTGGAATTTTAAATTTTTCATTTACTGTTGCGATATATGATGTCCAAAAGTAAAATTTAAAATATAAAAATATACGAACACAAAATTTTTAAAAAACACAATTTTACAAGTAAAATGAAAATAAATATTTAAAAAATCTGATAATGACCGTGGTTTCACTTAATAATGGCGTAAATGCCGAAAAGCTTTGTGTTTTCTATAAGAAAAAAAATATTAGTGATTTAACTAATTTTCAATTGATTTTTTATAAAAAATCACTACATTCCACATTATATAAAAACTAAATATATTAAACAGAATCGTATCTTTATCGTGGTTGACTGTTCTGTTTGTAGTTGGTTTAAAATTTAAAATGCCTAAAGTAAAGTGCAGTAAAGCAAGTGTGTTGCGAAAATATGTTGACGAATTCGGATCGCATATTTTTCCGACGGATGATTTAATTTTATTTTGCAAATTGTGCGAGTGCAAAGTTAACGGCGAAAAACGACAAACGTCTTGCAGCATATTAGTAGGGAAAAACATATTCGTGGATTGGAAAAATGTGTGAAAAAATTTGAACTACATAACCGATGCTGACTACAGCATCCGCTTCAAAAACATTAGTCTTTTTAAAGGAATGGATTGGGGCCAATATACCATTGCATAAGTTGAATGATAAAAAATTGAGAGATTTCTTTGAAACCCATATGGGAAAAAAAATTCCCGGATGAATCTACTTTACGGAAAACTTACTTAGATAAAGTATACGAGGACACTATGAATAAAATCGGGAAGCGGATCCATGGACATAAAATATGGATATCAATTGATGAAACCACCGATGCGAATGGAATGTTGTAATTGGAACATTGCTTCCAGATTCACCCGGTAAGGATACATTTTTATTTTTACTAACATTTGAATTGTAAATTACTTCAAGAACCAGTCATTTTTTTAATTTTTAATTCTAACGCTTTTCTGTATAAAATGAAAGTTGGGATTATGAATAAAAAATTTGTACTGCATGGAAATCATTTTGTAAATGTTTACTCTTTGATTTGCTTCTAATTTGCATATCGACTGCACAAATTTATGCATAAAAGATATCGAAATCAAAAAATGACTGCTAAACTACTTTCAATCGATTTGCTAATTTTGTGACAGTTTCCTATTCACAATAGAAGCGTTGGAATCAGTAACTCATTCGACAATATGAAAAATGTTGAATAATGCGCTATCATTACTCTGGCCAAATGGTGTGCAATACGATGATGTTTTATTTTTTTTTAACAGACGCAGCCCCCTATGTATGGTAAAAGCAGCCAATTCAATGCAGGGATTGTATTCAAAAATGGTACACGTAAAATGCATTGTACACGGACTTCACCGCGTTGCTGAGCAAATTAGAAACACGTTTCCAAGTGTAGATCGTTTAATTGCAAACTGTAAAAAGTTTTTCTTACATCTCCAGGGAGAACAAATTTATTTTTAAAAAATCGCACTACCTCCACAACCAGTTCTCACACGATGAAGTACATGGCTGGAGGCATGCATATATTATTGTAATAATTTTGACGTTATTAAAAAACAACAATAGATGTTTTTGAGGATTATACGAAGCGATTTGTATAAAAATATCTAAGGAATTGTTGCAACAGAATGATGTTCAAACATCACTGGTATACATATCTAGCAATTTTATTAATTTCAACTATACGAGAGCTACAGACTAAAAAATTAGAATTAACTCGGTGTATAGAATTAATCAATATATTAAAAAGTAGTTTAAGTAAATTAAGTGGCAAAGGGATTATAAACAAAAAACTTTCGAGTGTATTGGATAAGAATAAGGGATTCTCGTGCATACAAACTATTTCGAATATATTAAACGGTGAAGATGAAAAATTAAACTTCCCTGATTTAGAACTAAGTATTAGCGATTTGCCTTATTTTAAGTTTGTTCCAGTTACATCGGTAGAAGTTGAACGTACATTTTCGATGTATAAAAATGTATTAACTGACAACCGGCATTTGTTTACGTTAAATAATTTAACGAAAATTATGGTGATTTATTGCAACAAAATGGATGATGAATAAAATTTTAATTTATACATCGAATTGTCAGTGCTATTTTTGCGTTTTAACAGATTTTTCGCGCTTTTTCCGGCTTTTTCAAACTTTTTTATAGCGCTTTTTCACTAATTTTTTAGAGCTACAACTTCCGAGCCCTGATAATGATGCATAACTTTCTCCATAAATTGGAGAATAGCAACATGTGTGGATGAAATAGGAAAAATATTATCATGTTGCAAGTTAAAGGCGGATCTGATGGCAGAAAAAGCAGAGCAATCAAACAAAATATGTTTGATATCATCAATAGCATTAAGTGAACAACAAGTGCGAACCAAAGAATTTTTCAATTGCAACGTCGTTGTATTTAGTGTTCAAATTACGAGTATTTTTTATGGAAGAAGAAAATTGTCGCGAAAATTATTTTAGGTTTCTGTATATTGTAAAACCAGGGTAAGCATGGAAGATCAGTCTGAAGCAATTTATATATTATAAGGGTTATTCTCGGTGGTTGCAACGAGCCTTGCAGACCTACAAGAACTAATGTACGCGCTTAATGAAAGCAGTGAAAATATGGGTTTACATATAAATACGAGAAAAACAAAATGGATGGCTATTAGTAGCGCAAAGAACACGATTAACGGCACTCTTTTTCTCGAAAGGTCAGATCGATTAAATATGTGGGATGCCATATTAATGATGGATGGGAAATATCCACTGAGATCAGATCCAGAATTGAACAGGCGAGAACGTACTTTCAAAAAATGAATAAAGTTCTGACAAACCGGAATTTGAAGATAGATCTACGGGTACGAATACTACGATGTTATTATTTAGCGTTCTGCTATATGGAGTCGAATCCTGGACGATATCAGTGGCTTTATACAAAAAATTAGAAGCCTTTGAAATGTGGACATATCGCAGGATACTAAAAATTCCTTGGACGGCTAAGATAACGAATTCCGAAGTTCTACGACAATTGAACAAAAAAAAAAACCGGAAATTATTAATGCAGCGAAAATAATAAAACTGGGATATTTTGGACACATAATGCGGAACAAGAAATATGAATTCCTTCAACTAATCATGCAGGGTAAAATAAATGGAAATCGTAGACGTGGTCGGCCTAGAATAACGTGGTTGGGAAACTTAAAGAAGTGGTTCAAACTGGATACAATTGAAATATTCCGAAAAGTTATGGATAAAGAGCAAGTCAAGCAGATGATCGCCAACATTCTTCGAGAACATGGCACATAGAAGAAGAAGAAGAAGAAGGGTTATTCTGGACCACTTTCTCGTATTCTTTGTGGGCAGTTTTAACAACGAAGAGAAGATCCATGTACGGCGAATAAGCAGTGAATAAGCGGTGAACAGTCGAAGAAGGGAAGGAGAGTGGGCATAGTAATCAGCGAGAAAAATTCAGCTGATTGCAGAGTGGTATCCGTACAAATTTAATGGAGACGCCGACATTCCGAAGAAGAGTGATTGCGAATTTTCAGTATTATGGGAGAGGAATGAGGGTTGTAGTGTGAATATTTTAACGCAGAGAGACAACTTCTGAAGTCTGAAAAGATTATTATTTTTTTATATATAATTGGTTAGAAAGGACTAAACAGAGAGAATGGATAGCTACAGCCTCTACAGTAAAGATAGAAGAAATTCGAATATTCGACCGTTTTAGTCATTTGAATCGAATATTTCAATAAGCCTATGCGCCAACTGATTACAATGATTTTGTATTCTTTCTATATATCGTACGTTGACTGTTACTATTTCTTCTTTAACCATCGGTATTTCCAAATCTTGATGCATTTCCTCATCGTGCATATACCACGGTGCACCGACTATCGTCCTATTTTTAATTGGGCTCTTCCGATGATCGCTATAGAGATTTTCTTACAATTGCACGTAGTGGAATTCCATAGGACCATATATAGTCTTCAATTTTGAAGCAAGTGTTCTCCAAAGATAGTATCGAATTTTTTTCAAAATAATTAATAATACATTTCGCGAAATTTAATATTAATCCTTTTTTCGTTTATCTATTTCTATATGCTTTCTCCAAGTTAGTCTTTCATCAAGATATACACCGAGATAACGCTATTGGAGGTAAGAATCGTTTTTTTTTTTTGTTTAAACTTTTGGACAAATGTTCACTTTCTTTACAGTAGTAGTAAATATAACATGTGTACACTTCGATTCGTTAGTTATAATTCTCCAAGATTTATATTCCCCGGTCGAATACTTATAATTTTCATTTTTTAAATATTAAAGTTTAAAATTCGTATATAATTTTCATCGTTAGTTTAACCTAATGAGGGTTTATGATGAATATTTAATAAAAATAAAACTAAATCATTATAAAATACTGCATAGATATAATCTAAAAATGATGTACACGCATTAGTGCGTGTTTAAAATACGTGAAAATTATTTTTAAAAATATAGTATAAATATAATTAAATTTCGAATCGAACGAATGTAAACTTATTTATATTGTAAAAAAAAAAAAAATCTAAACCCCGGGAAATATTTAGGATAATAAAATTGAAATTTCGATAGAATTTTTATTAGCGGAAATATAATAAATTAGCAACATAAAAAGCTGCAATAAATGATGAATTATATATCAACATTTATTAAAATTACAGTAAATATTTAAAAACATCGTAGACTAAATTATTCATGGAATTACTTTTGCGAATTTTGGGTTTTTAATCACGAACTGAAGCCTCTTAATAAATTTTAATGAGAAATTCGAGTAAATAGCGTATTCCACTAGGTTATTCGTTTTCAGATTTTGCAGTTGCTACAGCAACACACAGTCCCATATATTTTCACACATTTTCAATATTTATAATAGCGTTTTTATTATTTACTATTACGAGGGATCATAGTGCAAACGCAACAAAGTATGAAAAATCGCAATCCAAAATCACTAAAAGTTATTGTTAAACAAGAGTGAAGCTTTTTAGGTCATTGTCGAAATATGATTTGGATTTAATTAGTGATTTCGATGTTATTCAAAATAATAGGAATTGCGTTACATTCTATATTATGTTTCAATTATGTTTTGTATTCGTAATTTTATGATTTTCTCCGATAGCTTTGGTGCACCTTAGTTTTAACTCCCGTTCATTTTGGAAATTAAGGCGAAATGCTTGATTATTAGTCAACGTGGAGGTAGTAACTTTTTATGGATACCTAGAGTCATTGCGGCATAAACGACAGAGTTGATATTTAAACGAAAAGCGCAAAAATAATTCTGGAGATCGTTTTCCATATATTCCCTCAAGCGACCTATACGACGTGATTAGGACTTTTAAAACCGACTGCCTTGAAAGTATACATAATTCTTCAATCAAAGTTAAAACCTAATGAATTTCCTCGTGTACCCTGGGGGTAAAATCATTTTCAACTTCATCGATTTTGTCCATGTATAAAGTTCCTTCTATTTCCGAAATAAGTACGTCGTTTAAAATTACCTGTAATGATAGCATCCGGAACTATGTCGATAACTTGATCTAATATATCGTTCAAATCTGGATCGGATAGAGAACCGTAATTAGGTTCTAATAAATTCCACGATAGCATATTACCACCGCTGTTATTGCCGCCGTTTAATTTATTCGTTCCTAACGACTGATCATTTTGTAAACGTTGCTGATCTGATTGCTGCCGTAACAATTCATCTACAAATACGTTATTGTTATCGCTATTAGTGCTATTGTTGTTTTGTTCGGAAGTATTCGCATTTTTAGAATGCAACGGAGACGATTTTTCGTTAACGTTATTCTCCGACGAATTGGCATTCGACCAAGCTGAAATGAATATCGCAATTATTATTATTTTTTAACTTCAACCTTCGTGTACCTCAGTCGACATAAAAAAAAAAAAAAAAAAAAAAATATATATATTATAACTAAGATTAAGTAGTATCGACTAACATGAACACATCTCGTACAGAGCGTATAAAATATCTTAATCCTTTCAATCACTTTGTCTAATCTTTTTTTATTATTATTACTTTCTGGTTGACGGGAAATGCTTCGATTTTAAAAATATTTCTATAAATACAGAGTTTACTTAAATAACAGTATTATATAAAAAAACATCAGTATAAAATTTATAATTTAGTGTCAAAATTTTATAATGTATGACTTGAAGGGTTAAAATAATTATACTATTAAAAAGTTAAAAAAAAAAAAAACAATTATCGCAAGCACGCACGTATAAAAACTAACAAACGAGATTATTTACAATTACGTTTAATTTTCTAAATTTATCGATAAAAAACTAAATACTGATTCGTATATTTCAAATAAAATAAGTTACCATCTAACTTAGAAACTTCATTATTCACTAACGTACTTAAAATTTTATAAAAATATCAACTTTTTCTTTTTAGTCCGGTTTTCATCCTAATTTTTGCAGTTGATGCGGGACCAACTTTGATATACCAATGTTCAATATTACATACTTTCTGATGATCTCAAACTGGGTAAAATGATTAGACGTACAGTTGTGACAATTTCTTAATTAAATACAGAAGCAAAATCTTTATATTCAACTCGTGGCTCTTTTGAAATTGCATATTTTTCACCTTTTAACATACGCATATTTGAAGTATGGTCGACATTTCCTCAAGTTCCGGTAGTAATTATATCGATTGTAATTTAACATGATTCTCAATGGCCGAAGTCAGGTCCTTGGTAGGCATTCACTTATAAATTTCAGTTTACGAAGTTGCAAAACCAATTGTCGTATTGATAGTTCTAATATACTCATTGTAAATTCCAAAAGTCTAGACCGTTTTAAAAGGGTACTCGGTATTAGGATACTTTCTTTTTCTCTAGACAATCTGATAAAAGAAACAGATATGGCGTACATTAAGAACTTCCATATTATATCAAACTCTCGAATTTATTGAATGAGCTGATATTTAATTATAATCTAAACTATAATATTCGGAAGGAAACCTTTTAAAAGGGGTCTAAAAGCCGTCTGAACTAAACTTATGTCGCGCAGTTTATGACTATGATGGAATGGAGGTAATTGCGAGCATTGTACGTGTATGTAAGTTGTTTATAGATTATATGGGGGACAACACCTCCTGACTCTAAGTTTATCTCGGATATGAATTTCTCTTTTAGCGAAAAGAATTTCTGCCTGTAAGATATTAATGAACGTAGAGTGCATAGCTTCCAAATATATTCGATGGACAGCATTCTGCATCAGTCGTAATTTTCTTCTAAAATAATAAACTGCACAATATAATCTATACGAGATCTGATGACTACTATCGGATGATCAGTCTTTTGTTAATGTGGTCTCTTCATTCCATGACATTTTAGATTCAAACATTACCGATATTTGTCGAATTACTGATGCGTAATAGACTTTATAATGCAATTTTTGAATTGAAAAAGTCTATATAAAAGCTGCTACTCCACCAAATATACCATCGAAGCTAACTCTTTGCGAAAATAAACCGAGGCCCATTGCGTATTATCTTACCGTTAGCTTTGTACCGTTAAAATAGTGATGTATTTACGTATAAATTTTTTGGTTAACCCCACGTGTTAACAACTGTTTGTATAATGTGGATACGTAAACATTACCATAAGCTGTCTGAGCACCAATAAAAAAACAGATAGGACCATTCTTTTATTCGCCAGATGATTCTGAATATACAATGTAAATGAGCTCAATGCATCGACAGAACTAAATCATTTTATGAAGCCATATTAGCTTATCGAATTTTTTTACGATTTATCGATATTTCTGTTTCTGAATCAGTAATTTTTCTAATTTAATTTTAGTTGTTGGATTATATACTTATTATAATTCTACATTTTTATGAAATGTTTACTTTTAAAATTCGGTTATATATTTTGCTTAATCATTATTTTTCACGCAACAATTTAAACAAATTTAGTTCTCACTTTTCCTTATATGTACGAGTCTTTTTTATGAATATATAAACACGATTACACGAAGTTATTATATCTACGTGTTAAAAAATAGAAACGGAAAAATTGAAATAAAAAATTAATTTCGATAATAAATTACTTTATTTGGAAACGTTCGAACTATGCTTAATTGAAAATATACTTAATAGAAAGTGAGATTTTAAAGTTCACGCTTGTCGTTTGAACCCTTTAAATCACACATTATCAGTTTGTTTTTTTCAGAATTATATTAAAGAAAATCACCAAAGTATATGAAAACATGAACTAATAGTTTGTGCGTAATGTTGTTTTTAGATGACTCTAGTTAATTTTTAATGTGTTACACATTTTTCTATTATTATTTTTTTTAATTTAAACATTCTATGTCAACAAAAAATATACCTTATTATGAAAAAAGATAATTTAGTTAATATTTAAAAAGTTTATGTACCGGAAGAAGATACTGTGAAATATTACGATTCCTATATAAGCAATATATAATAAATTTTGTTCGAAATTCGCGTCGTCTCAAAAAGTACTACATAAATATTCATTCCTCACGCACAACACAAGAGTAATTCCGAATTTAATTTATAAATATTTTTTTTTTAATAGAAATTGCGAAATTATAAGACGTGTTAATTTGGAACTTCATCGTGGTTGTAAAATAAAAAAAAAATAAGAAGTTTCAAAATATGTTTAAAAATATATATATATATATATATATATATATATATATATATATATATATATATATATATATATTATTAAAAAGTTGGTTGTATACATTATTACCGCTATTTACACAGCATGATGTAAGGTAAAGAAATAAAAATCAAACTTACTTATCGTAGGACGAAAAGAACCGCTAATACTAGTCCTCAACCTCGGCAAATTATCTTGAGGAGTTGCGGATAAGTAAGAAACTGGTAAGTTACGAATTGTAGTAGGTGGTACAGAAGACTGCTCCAGCAGCGAAACGAGCATTTTATTTTTTTCGCATAAAGTGCTACTTTTACTAGTCGACATAGAAGTCGGTGGAGGTACAGCGTCCAATAGGATCGTATTTTTCCTCGGCGGCACTATACTATCGTTATTGTCTTCGCTAGGCCTTTTCCCTAAGCGTAACGTACTATCCGATGTATGAAACCCGATTCCTCTTAAAATAGTTTCTTCAGTTTGAGCATGACTCATGGGATGTCCTTGTTTAAGTTGTTGCTGAAGATGAAGGCATGTTTGTTGCTGCTGCTGTTGTTGTTGGCGATGCGATTGCTGAGGATGCTATGTAAAATAATAATAATAATAATAATAGCAATTACAAAATAACGTTGATTTAAGAATAACACGAAGTAAACATATTTATAAGAATTTTCGTTTAAACGGGCCGAATAAAATCGAAATGTTTTTTTTTTTTAAACGATTTCCAGACCAAAAATTAATTTTTGTTTCAATTATATTAAATGATATTTTTAATTTTTTCACAAGTAATTTATTTTTTATTAATTATTAAGCTTCAGTAAGCACCATTAAACATAAAAGGCGAATAGAACTTATATTTATGCAACGTTATGAACAAGACGTTCAAACGTACATGAACACTCCCCCATACATACACACACATATATATATATATATATATATATATATATATATATATATATATATATAAATATGTTGATGTATTGGAAAGTAGTGATTTTATGAATTAATAAAACAAAATAAAAACAAAGTTAATCGCTATAAAAATTATTTTATTAACGAAAATTATCGAGGAAAAGAAATTTAAAAATACCAGTTCTTCTCATCGATTTTTATAAAATCCTAACAATAAAAAAAAAAAAAAAATGAAAAATACGCAAGTTAGGCCCAAATGATATTCGTCAATATCATGTTTTTATACAGAGGATAAGTTTTTCTAAGAATTAGATAAAACAATTTCGGAATAACCGCGTACAAAAAAAGAAAACGTTTTTTTTTGCACGTGGTTATTCCAAAATTGTATCTAATTATGAATATCGACCGCGAAAATAGTTTTAAAAAATTTTCTCAGAAATTATTAAAAAATGACTAATCTTGTATAGATCGATAATAATGTCAAATTTAATCTATAACGATAGCATTTACTACGAAATTTTAAAAATTAACGAATTTATAACACTAATAAGATATTTTCAGAAAATAATAACAAAAAGATTAAAGTATACAAAACTATACTAGCTACATCAATAATAATAGCAAGAATTTTTCCTACTGATATAGAAATACGTAAAAAATAATATAAATATTATCCACGAATTTAATCAGTTAGAACATATAAACTGAAAATTTATATACGAAAAAAAAAAAAAAAAAAATTAGTTCAAAGTTATACTGAATAAACATCATTTAGAGCGATATAAAATCATTTGGAATCTATATAACGGATTACCGTATTAATATTTTCCTAACTTTAAGACTCAATAATAATCGTTTCGTTTCTAATTTTTATAATACACAATTTATTACCAATCATAACAGTTTCCAAGAGAATATCTAAGAAATTTCGACATAGCAGAAACAGAAAATTGTACAGCACGATATGACACGGTTTACCAAATCATGCAAGGATGTAATTGTAGAGGGATAGTCTTAGATTGTAATGTAACAGAATTAGTAAACAGGAAATAATAACGAATTTAATAAGTTAGCCATCGAAGAAACTGGAAATAGATATAGAAATAAAAGACTGCAAATGAAGTTTATAGTGGCAATAAACTTAATTGGATTGTCACCTTAAATTTTCAATAAGATAAATTTTGTAATAGCAAGATTTACGACTTCCCTAATCGACAGTCTGTACTCAGAGTCATCAGAATGTGTCCTCTTGATATTCGTAGGCAGTTCCTCTTAGTTAACTTTATAATTCAAACAGAAGCTTCTGGATTATTCCTTCGTAAATTACTTCTATCTGCTATATCATCCTGTTCGAGACCACATCAATCGGTTATAAACATTTTTAACATCTTATCAGAACATTATATATATATATATATATATATATATATATATATATATATATATATATATATATATATATATAAAGCACATATTAAAACATTCATCGCTGTGCTACCACAGTGAATGGAAAACCCTGTGAAGCTGCATTTCTTAATCATAAAGAATATCAGTAAAAAAGTCTTGTCTCTTTCCACTGGTTTATCGATGTCGTATACTGATGCATCTTCATTCAACGTGTTTGTTGGCTGCTCTGTCGCCATGAATTATGTTGTCATTATACAGTATTCGCTTCCTCGGTCATTTTCCACCCGTTCAGCCGACCTTTATACGATTCACCTCGCCATGGACTTCATAATAAGACAACCATCTGTTGTATGTCCGACTCCCTCTCAGCTCTCAACTCCTTATGCGGTGTATTCAGCAACAATCAGCATCCTATAGCCAAAGAAGTAACACGGCTGTTATTAGTCAAACCGAGCCATCTCGTTCCTATTCCGGCTAATGCCGCGATTTCGGGAAATGAACTGGTCGACAAGAGCAGCAAAAAGTACTGCTACATTGTAAACGTCCCAATTCCAGAGCTATTAATCTACGGAATAATGCCAAATCAAGAATTTTTGCTTCGTGGCAACAAAAATTGATAGTCGACCTCTTCATTAAATAAGCTTCGCCAAATCAAAAAATCAATTTTAGCGATCAAACTTTAGACATAACGTTGTCTTCGGTAGATTGTGATTAGCCATATAAAAATTTACTGCACACGGCAGGTTAATTTATATTAATAATACTAATAATAAATTGTATCATTATTAAATAAATATACTATTACGAAACGAAAAAAAGAACGATTTTTAAATTAAAACTTAATCGAATGATAAACAAATAAATATGTTTACAAAAATTTAATTAATATTTATTTTTAATGATTATTATAATACTTTTTAAAATAATTTTCACCGACGTACTAAATTATTTAAACACCATTTCAGATAAACAGTAATTCACGGTATTCAATATTTTATATATTTACCTTTAATAGAACCGACGTCTTAGTACCATTTTTATTCAGCAAATGTTGAAACGAATGTTCGTGTTGCATTTCTTCACTAGCGTCTGCATTACCTCGTTCATTTAGTAACTGTGAAAACAAGAAAGAATGAAAACATACACGTTACGCACGATTTCGCATTTAAAAATAAAATATAAATTTCTTTTAATATCGAGTTGTTCTTGATAATGGATTTTTTTTTTTAAAATCGAAAAACCGTATGAGTTTCATGTTATATCAGCATTTTGTCTACACGACTATGTCGTCAGGGACAGGAATTTCACACGGTAAAAATGATAAAATATAATACCTAAAGAAAGATAGATATAAATATATAAACGGTGTAAATATCGTTAAACATGATAAATTGTTTAAATCTTCAACGAAATAAGTCAAACGCACATTTCCATGAAAATGTTTACTTCACTCGGTTGTGAGATGATTAACTCGTAAATAATCAAATGTAACGTTTCTAAATATATTTTTTACATCTGTTAAATAAATAATATTTTAATTTATACGCACGCGTGAAAATATTTAACGTAAATTAATAATTATTTTACCCTTAGCAGCATATTGTGGCCAGCATTATTATTTCCCGTATTTCTGATGTACGAATCGGATATACTAATAAACGAAGAAGGCGGCGGCATATTGTGATTTTTGTTTTCATTAACAATCGAGTTAACGTCGCATAAATCAGATCCATCCGGACTTAGCAAACCTTCCAGGATATGCGGCGACTGTTGCTTCGTTCTTGTTTCATCGTCTAAACTAATTTTTTTCGTATTAGTCAATAAATTTCTCAGTCTAGCAGATTCGCAATTTTCATTCAATCTGTTGCCGCCACCGCCTTTATCAAGTAACATCGTCGTCGTATCTTTCTGATCATTCTGCTGTTGCTGTTGCAGTTGACTTACCGATACCGGACTGCATTGAATTGTACCGGAAAACGGAGTCGGTGGATTATTATTGGCCGGACTTGGCTGACTGTATGGATTCATCGGACTCATACCAGATGACAGACTATGCCTCGATTCGGGCCTCTCACCCCAGGTACTCATAGGATCATCGACGGGATCGTACGTAGAACTCGGATAAGAATCCGTATCTAACATAGTTACGTCTGACGAGCACAAGCTAGTAAATGACTGATGATGGTAATCAGAATTATTACTACCGCTGCAGCTGTTGTTACTATTATGTCCTAACGTAGATGTACTAGTCATCGAACCGCAATTATCCGGAGTGGTAACACTACTTCGACCGTTGCCAACCATTAATCCACCATGAGATACGTTGCTAGAATTTTGCTGCGATGTCGCGTTACTATTATGTTGTTGAGATTGTTGTGGAAACGCGTCAATCATCTGACAAACATCCAAATCTCTGAAAACAATTTAAATAAATGTTTGTTTAAAAAAATAATATATCGAATTTTAAGTCTATAATTAACAAAGAAATATGGAAGTGGTTTTCCGCTCATATTAATGATACTTGGCGGTAGGATTTTTTTAAAAATTACTATTAAAAAGTCGTATCGGTGAGATGTCTTTTGAAATTAATTATTCATAAACAATCGTCTAAATTTTTCAGTTTAGATGTTATCATCCCAGTGATAACACTTAGTCACTAATTTTAAAAAACGTGAGAACATGACTTATCCCCCTCCCCAAAATAGGAAATACGATGTGTTAAAAATAATCAAAAGTAAAACAAAGTCTAACACGAGCTTAAATAAATATTCATTTCATTCGTCTTTATGCTAATAGATTGAACACAAAACTTAAGATTTTTCTAATATCAATCGATGCTACACGGTAAATCCAAATAGTAAACGCTTACAATGAATCCGTTAACTTTTTTTTTTTAATAAGGTTGTTAACGAAACTCACTATTATTAATAAATTAAAAAAAATATATTTTAATAGTAAATTCGAATAGGTTGAAAAATCAATTAATAAAAAAATAAGCAAAAAAAAACATTTTACCCGATGATAGAATGTGTTGCCATAATGAAATCAGATTCGTTGGTGTTACTGGGCGTTTTAAATAATTTCGATTTCGTCTGTACATGTATGTACTTCTCAGCGGATACTCTAAACCTATAGATTTTACTCATACTTGTTCCACACGTCAGTACTTCTTTCAAGTGAGCAGCAATTTTTTGGAGATCATGCATATGACATAATTCTTGCACCAATTTGCCAATTAAGTCCTTTAACAGAAAAATTTGATTATTCGATCGTAATTTTTTGTATGTTTCGCTAACAGTTGTATTGTATCTGAATAAAAATTTTATTACATTAAATACGACAAAAAATACACTATGACATGAAAAAATTAACACAAAACGTTCGTTGCCAAGGATAAATCTTTTATGCAAGCACATGTGTAAAAGTTCAAAGTATTTCATAATCAACATCGAATACAATGACGATGGTATCGGATATCATAATAGTATAGAGTATTGTACGTTTTCAGAATATATGTACAAATATTTTTAAAATCCAATGCGTGAGCCATTATTGATGTGGGACGAATTAACGTATTTCATGGCCAAAAATAATTGTACATGCAGAGATCGGTATAATGTTATATATATATATATATACATATATATACATACACATATATATATATATATATATATGCATATATACACACACACACCATTTTAAATTAAAATTTATAAATATTATTTTCTTAACGCTAAACTAATATTACTATGTATAACTTTCTTAATGCTAAACTAATACTAATATGTATAACTTTTCTTAATACTAAACTAATATTATTATGTATAGCTTTCCTTAATGCTAAACTAATATTAATATGTTTAAATGTATTAGGGAAATTAAGCCCGTGAACGAGCATTGGCCTCTTCCAATTTATTGAACGTTTATAATATTTTTCTCTTAGCTGTTTCCAGTCCATTCGATTAAGTGCTTTACGCATCCAGATTGCACTTGCGTATTTGACGATATCGTCTCTCCATCTCATTTTTGGTCTTCGCCTCAATCTTTATTGATTCGTAACCATTCAGTACATTTCTTGGCCCATCTGCTTGTGTCCATTCGAACTATTATGTGACCAGCCCAATTCCACTTCATTTCAAGCATTTTGCGGAGAGCATCTTCTGTTTTTGACTTATCCCGTAATACTTTGTTACTGATTTTGTCCATCTTTGTTATCCCGATCATTTTCCTTTCCATAGATTTTTGAGCTATTAATATTTTTCTACTTTGTCTAACTGTCAGTGATCGTGTTTCCGTGTATACACAGAGATGGCAGATCAAGAAGAAATTCTCTATCATATCGAATTAGGCTAAAGATTTGATTATATAGAATTAAAATAATGCGACTTTAAACTTTGGAATTATTTTATAAACAAATAAAAATCGTAAAGTATATAAGTACTTACTTTATTTAAATACAGGGAATAAGTGGAAGAAGCACCACTTGTATCTATACTAATTATTTTACCAGACGTGTCCAACTTTGTAGTGAATTGTTCGATGGGTGTGCTTAAATGTTTCTCGTTAGTTGATATCCTCCTGGCGACGCATAAAAAATAAGGACCCGTATCCATGAATTCCGAGCTGATATCATTACTTCCTCCGCCACTACCAGAGACGTCATTCTTATTAGGTAACAAAGTTATCGAAATCTATAAAAGAAACAGCGAATGTAACTCGTATATCAAAACTATCTAAAGTGACTTTACATTTTCAATTTACTCGGTTCATTAACATTCGCTTAATTATGCGGATTTTCCTCAAACATTATATTAATAAAAATTTTATTGTCGTATTTACATTTAGGTAATTCAAAGTATTTTTTTTTTTATTTTTAATAAAAATAATGCGTAACTATAATACCGGGCGTCAAGATAAGACTTTCTTAATACTATACTTGGTTACTTTGATCAGTTTACTAAATTACCGATAAATTTAAATTTTATCAAATTAACTAACAAGTTTCTTTCACAATATAATGTGATCACATAAGCAAAATAAAGTACGACGTCATTTTCAAAAATCAGAATAACTGCGACGAAGCACGAGACAATTAAATATCGAATGATGACCATTATAGTCATTTTTTTGTTAGGAAAACTTGACAATCAATAAAAATTTAACACAATTTTAACCACAATCAAGCACATGTCAGACAAATTAATACTTTAGTATTAAAAATTTAAAAAAAATCTCTTACGCATTAATGTTATAATTTTTGTCAAAATAAATATATCGTATAATATACAATATATAAAAACAATTTAAAATATCATTTTATCGAAATAAACTATTTTTTGCAATAGAATGGTAAAATATAATGAAGTTAATTTCTTCTTTCGCAATTTATATCAAATAAATATCCACATAATGTGACAATAGTTTACAACCACAATCAAAGCTATTAAACAATTTATCGTATGCGCAATTTGTCATACATTTCGATATCATAAAACAAGCAAACTGGTAATCACTACATAGACATGTAAAATACCATAAGCTGTCAAATATAATAACGTGTTCAAAGGGAAGAAATTATCCAAATTAAATTATTTAATGGTTGGATTAATAGATCACTATTCAAATTATATGGGTCATCCAATAAACGAACAATTCAGAAATTTCGAAAAAGCCGTTGACACACACACACATATATATATATATATATAAACGTGAATGTGTTATTTATGTATATCTATAATTTTGTTTCTAAGATTTAAACCGAAATGTTTTCAAATCTGTAAAGGTTTTAAAATCGCTCTTACGAAACAGCTCATGACGTCTATGTTTGTTCTTAAATAGTGTCGACCTGCCCCACGGACGCTGCAAATGTTATCTCTGACATTATTCCTCCAGATATTTTTCGAGCTATTTCATCTTTGAGCACAGGATTTGTTGCCGCCAGTATTAAAAATAACCAATTCCTTGATTCCCGGGGATTAAAAAATAAAAAATTTTGTTTTCGGTAATATTTTAGCTAGTTGACAGATGAGGTGAGATAGCTGTCACACTGGAAGTGAATAATCAGTTTTTCGTGAAAGTTTTCAACGCAGCTACACTGTTAAAGATTTTAAATATTAATTTTTATCATGAACGGCTGCTTTCTGGGCGTGGTAAGTTTGGAGGCTACCTTTATAGGTATCGCCTCTCAAATGACACAGATTGCGCTATGTGCAATAATAATGTTAACTACCCGGTGCTATTGACGACATCAAACACTTAAATTGGCATGCTTTTACGGTTTTCCGTATCATGATAATGATCATTTTCTTATTATTACAAAAGATAATTCTTGCAGTCTTGTGCCGTATATGAAACTTGCAATTTATAGAAAGTTTAGAAGTACTCATTGTTTTTCGTCATATTTTTATTTGATCGAGTTAACTCATTTTATTTTACTTATTAATTTCGAATTTCGTTTACAATTCTTTATTTCATAATTTTGTGCATTGTTTTTCCGGGCAATTATTTGTTTTTTTTTTTTTTTTTTTTTTGGTTATTACATCATACACAACTGATCATTGAGAAGACTATACTTTTCACCCATTCTTCCGATCTACCCATAAGTATACTGTGCGGGAAACCATACACACACAACTGTTTCATCTTCATTATTTGACACTCCATCATTTATGCACACCACCGTCTTTATACCCGTCTGTTTAACACATTTACTCCATCTACATCATTAGAATTAAAGAGAGAAAAAAAAAAGGCTAATGCTTAAATCAATCATAGTGAAATATATTTTTAGAAATAAAAACCGCAATTTTACCTGAATATTCTCGTAATTCCGACGTTTTTCATCTATATTATCATCAGACTCGTCCGGGTGTTTGACAAGAAGGCGACAATTGAAGGTTCGATTTTTGGAATGATTGGTACTGTTGGTGCCGCTAGAACCTTGTTGAGACCATTGTACTGATGTCGGTAGCAGGCACGATGAGAATCTCGCTTGATCGACATTATGGATAATGTTGTAAATACTTTTCCCTAATAGTTCTTCTTTCGTATACTTGATAAATTGCGATACATTTTCGGTCAAGTACTCAACCCGGCCTTCCTGATTTACTACAAACAAAAATCCCTCCAACGCCTACGGAAAAATGTACAACAATATATATATATATATATATATATATATATATATATATATATATATATATATATATATATATATATTCTTTAAAACATGCATACACGCGCATATATTTAAATGTTACGGAGTCACTGGATGAGGAAGAATATGAAAATATTTACATATCAAAATTTAAATAATTCCAAACAAACGTAAAATAAAATCTATAATAAAATATCAAGCGTAAAATAAAAAAATATAACGAAGAGTACAATTTTCAAAAAAGTTTCTTATATATACGTTATATTTTCGAAACAACTTAAATCGGTGAATGATGAAAACCGATGTATTAACAAATTCCAAGTTACTACCTTACAGATCTACCGAAGATTTCAAATTTATGATGTTCATTCTGATAATACTCTTTCACTTGATCGTACATTGATAATTATTAGTGCGCACCGAAATTTTATGCAGTAGACAAACGGACTGGAATATATTTTCCGTGAACTAATAAAATTAACCTGAAAATTTAGTTAAAACTACGGAAAACCTGTGTGAATATTTTATAAAACATAACAAGAAATACGAATTAACCAAATCGTACACTACAGAAATAAAATATAGAAGTTGCTTCGAAGCAATAGAAATCCGATACACAAAAATAGATTAAATAACCAAATAAAATGAAGAAAAGTAACTGCTATAAAATCACATAAATAAAGCATTATTATAGTTTGTCACCAACTTCGCATGTGATTATTTCTTCTGGAAAACGCTTAAAAATACCGACGGAAAAACTACATTCATACGTGATCTAGAGTGGACTGAACAATTTAGAAATTGAGCATCTTCCAGACAAATCCCAAAACTGAATCCTTACCAACAGCATTGTATCATGCAGATCAGATCAGCACAGTTAAATTTACGTCGCCTGGGGGAACTGTAGAACAAATCCATCGTATTATATCGGTGTAGTCTTTCGAGTAAAAAAATAAAGTGACCCTCGATGACAAACAGGCGTTTGACAGAATAGGACACAAAGGGCCTCTATAAAATTCGTTGTCAACTCCCACAACAGTTCATCGAAATACTTAAATCTTACCTTAATGAGCGCTATTTCGTGGTTAAATATGCAGATGGAGAATCGCGATTGCATCCGATAAAGGCTGGCGTACCACAAGGTAGCACATTGGGTGCGATTCTATACTTAATTTATACAGCGGAATTTATGCCAAATAACGCGCAGTTGCTAATTTCGCGGATGATACTGCTATAATTTGTTCAGATTAATCCCTAGAAAATGTAACAGTTAATCTACAATATCTATTAATACATTCTCAAACTGGTTTAGGCGGCGGTGAATAATAATCAATGAAAAAAATCTATCCGTACGATATTTAAAAAAAAAAAAAAAATTAATTGCAATATCAAAAATATTCATAATCAGATAATTCTAGTCAAGGAATGGGTAAAATATCCAGGAATACGTTTCGACTAACAGCTAACGTGGAGAAGTCATATTAAAAAAAAAAAGTGGAACAAACTGTGTGTAAAAGCGTAGGAATATTATGGCTTATAGGAAGAAAATCCAAATTATCGTTGAAGAATAAACTTTTATTGTATAATCAAGTTTTAAAGCTTATATGAGCGTAGGCAAGTCAACTTAGGGGTTGTGCAAAACGATAATACGACCGTTTCAAAATAAAAATCCCAGACGCCCCGTGGTAATACAATCAACCTCACGCTATACAAGGATTTAGCTATTAAACCAGTCAAAGGATTAAATATAAGAACTAGCTACAAAATACGGGAATAACATCGCATAAATTAGTTTTTGCTTCATCAGGCTACTCCGCAGAAATCAGACGATTAAAACGAATCAAAGCGACAAATTTAAAACGTATTAAATTACGTCTAATGTAAAACCTCGTCACTGGAAGGCTTTACAAAAATCATTCCTATACTAGATAGCGTAGAGTTAATTGCATAATTGTTTTTAAAAAATCTCAATTTGACTAGTGTGTATCTTCTTGTTCTTTGTGCCGTGTCCTCCAAGAACACTACTTGACTTGATCTTTATCCACAACATCTCCAAATATTTTAACTGTATCTAGTTTGAACCACTTTTTTTTTTTTGATTTTTTAACCGCATTATTCTAGGCCGGCCACGCTTACGATTATCGTTTATTTTACCCTGTATAATCAGTTGAAGCAACTCGTACTTGTTATTCCGCGCATCGTGTGACCAAAATATCCTAGTTTCTTTCTTTTCGCTGAATTATAATCATTTATGTTTTTTTTAGTTATTTTAGCCGTCCAATGAATTTTTAATATCCTACGGTATGCCCACATTTCAAAGGAACTTTTTACATAATGTTACCGATACCGTTCAGGATTACGTAACATTGTAGTAGGCGTATTCGCAATTCTTTCTTCAAATTCCGGTTTGTCAGAACTTTATTCATTTTTTGAAAATGTAAAATTTACGATTAAACTATGTTCAACCACACACGGTACTGTTTACAATCATTTAGCAGTAACGTGTAAAATAATACATCAATATGGATTAAAATGATTTAACTGTTTGAAGAATATATAATAACCAGGATCGCATATCCAATTAACCCGACCTGTATCAAATACGCAGAACGAATTAAAAATTTCAATTCCAATATACGGATCACAATTTTGATCGTATTATATGAAACAAAATCTAAACTTGGATCAGAGTCTGACTATAGTTTTTGACAGTTGTAACGAACTAATTTTTTCAAACACAATATATGAATCAAAGAATCATATTACAGTTATACGAACGTAACTCTTCAAGCTTTAAAAATCGCGACAAAAATTATATTGTATGTATAATATAATAATTAATGCGAGGAAAGGATTTACAGTAGTTTTATATTTTCCACGACAGAATATTGTTATTTTTTAAAAAAAAAAAAAAAAAAAAAAAAAAACGATTACTACGATTATTGCTGGCGAGTTTAAATATCAGCAAGCATTTGAATGAAACTGACAAAACGATTTTTTTTTAATGCCTGATTTCTTTTATCGAGCATTATTCTTTTATACGAAATTTCACCATACTCGGGATCATAGTATATTCTTAAACGTTATGCACCATCTTAATTGTAAGTCCAAATTTTATAAATTGTCAACAATTTAAGAAAGAACTGCCCAACTTCCTACATTATGATTATATTAGCCAGCACTTGGACGTACTATGTTCAACATCAATCAGGTAGGCACAAAAAATAAGATGGTTTTCCCTAAATTTTGATATTTCATAATTTTCAAATTGCCATCTTCTTGAAACGATTAATCAGATTTTGTCGATCTTCCGAAAGCATTAAAAGCATTTTCGTCCGGTGTATAACTTAAAAGTCTTCACATGTTAAAGAACTTCGCACATCCCGCAAAATCTAAATTATTATACTTCCGAATTATTCGGCTACGATTGAAAAAAAAAAGAACTCGTCCAATTAAGTTTATGGAACTCGCAACCGATTTTATTTTACAATATTTTAATATATCAGTTTACATAATTTAAGATGTATACTTATTTTCCGGCGATTCATTTCGAAAATCCGAAAAATATTTAAAATTTTAAAAGTTTAATTATTAATAGCTCAGCGCTAATATAGACGGTGTTATGTTTAAAAATTTTAATACTTTCACCACTGCAGATCATCGTAGAATAAATGTTTATTTAGCCCAAGTATATGTACAACAAATTCATTTAATCTTATAATATTGTAAAACAATTTGTTCAGAGTTCCATAAACTTAAAATTTAATCGGACGACGGGTTCTGGACAAACTATTATTTCAGTTATATTTGTACGTCATTTACACAATATACTTACTCCATCATTTTTTACAAACTAAAAAGAGAGAAAAAAAGAATTAAATTAAATAAAAATAACTAGGTCGCAGCAATCTTATTATTTCAATTCTACGAAATATACAGTCAAATTATTATTATTATTATTTTATTTGTATTAGATTAAAACTGAATATAGAACTTAAAACTTACTTCCAGTAACAAAGGTCCTACTACTTCGTTTGTTAATATTGTCGGTTTCGAAGACGACACTTCGCCTTGTTGGACATCGTCTGAACTAACCGCCATGCACCCTTCGCTTCCACCGACCAAACCACCACCACCACCCTGTTGAGATTGTATATCTTGGTTGTGTTGTTGCTGTTGTATTTCTTGAGATTGTTGTTGTTTAATGTTACGTATCTGCGTATAAACACAAAACAATTTTTAAAAATTACACTAAATAGAATACACGTTTACAATACTAAGCGATCGACAATAATAATAATAATAATAATAATATATTACTGAATTGATTAAATACAATTATCAAAAGTATAATTTATTTTAACACGATTATATATATATATATATATATATATATATATATATATATATATATATATATATATATATATTAGTAACTATAGAAAACTCGATTATGTCAAAATCGAAGTTTTAATCAAAATTTATGGCATAAAGTTTTTCATCAACACACAACTCTTAATTATTAGACGAAAAAAGCAGGAACAGCCTACATAGTTGCTTTGCATATAATCAGTGCCTTGAACGCTAGACCATTTTGTTCGTAAATACAATGGCTAGTCGCGATGTTCAACCACGAACAATACTACGAAAACGATGATTAAGTAGCGTTTGTGCTAAAAAATGAAAGTAATTTACATCGTGAAACTAATTTTAAAAAATTAACAATTTAATAATATTTTTAAAAAAAAATTTAAATAGCGTCTCAGTTTCATACTATTCAATTATATAGACACATATATACTTTTTGTTTTAACTATTTATTTAACACGAGTTTGCTCATTTGCTCATTGGTTGAAAACATTGCGTTGTTTTGCTCTACTTTTAAATATCACGTCGTGACAAATCAGTATGGTAAATTTTATAATTTTAAAACTTGTGGAATGCGGGATAAACTAATTTAAACTAATTCGCGTTTTAATCATTACACGAAAATTAATGTTTTTTTTTTTTAAATTATCTCGATATTTATTTTACTTATTGTTCAATCAGATCGAGTAAAAAAAAAATTGATACAACCTTATTCTCTATACTGGATTTAATTTATTCTCGTAAATATAATATATTCGCGCCGGAAACGTTAATACATTAGTTAAAAATGAAAACATTCTTTATTCCAGATTATGAACATGAGTAAATTTAAAGTGTAGATTTTAATATATTTTGTCTCGACGCAAAATTAATTGTATTATTATTATTATCATTAATTTTATTTTTACATAATGTAAAAAAGTGACGAATTTACGATTTTCAATTTCCCATTGGTCAGTTCTAGATGAGAAGAAATTAAAAAAAAAAAAAAGTTAATGTCAATAATTAAAAAATTCAACAATAGTTTGCAATTAACTTATCGAACTGATAATAAACCAGATTAGAAATTTAATATTTCCACACACACACAAAAAAAAAAAAAAAATAAATAAAAAAAGATGTGAACATATATAAGAAAAAGAGAAGTAAACAACTTATTTAAATAGAACGATACATACACGTACAGCATATTCTTAATGTTAAGTACCTAATACCTTAATGCTTATCACAAAACTGGTTCCGTATTAAAGCAAATTATATATGTTAAACATTCGTCTTTTTGGAAATTTCTTTCTAGAAAAATGCCTCCGTTTAAACATTTATTGCCGAAATTAAATTATTAAATAATAATAATAATAAGATATTACAACGTATATTGGTATTGCTAATCTGTATTTGTAAAGTCTTTGAAAAAATGATTAACGTAAAATTATCGAATATACTTTAAACACTTGAAATATTACATGAAAATCAGTTTGGTTTTAGACGCTTTCGTCCAACAGAAATGGCTATTAAAAAACTGATTGATATAATTGAACTTGTCCAAGGCAAGAATTTATTTAGCGTTTTAAATCACGTTCGATGTGTCTAAGACGCATTTGATAATTGCAAACATATTACAAACTTATAATATCAATTCTGATTTAATTTAACCACTGTTTTATTAAGCGCAGTATCTTTTGCGGAGTAACACATGTTCTAAATTTTGTATTTGTATATTCGTAAAGAAATTGAAATATTTTGTACGCGTTACGATTACAGTGCAGAATGACCCGTGCGCTTTAGTTAACCCGGATAGCACTATCGAAGTTAATAACGTTATTAAAATTATTTCTAAAATACTCGAAAATTTGTTTCTGCACTGTGGTATAAAATATTGATGATTGACCAGCTAACCAGCGGGATGACGAAAATTTTTAGTCAAAATAAATTATTTATTGGTAAATTTATTCCTAGTGTCAAATAATATTTTAAATACTTAAAAGTAATCTATAAACTCAGATGATTTAAGAAGCACATAGATTACGTGTAATCCATATCATCATCATTAGTCGCATCAGTCTTTTGACTGGTAGCGCTGCAGTCTCCTATTCGCCTATATCTGCTGTCGTCATTTTTAAATCGCGATAGGATATCCACTCCTACACTATCCATTATTTGACCGATGTAGCATTTCCTTGGTCGGCCTCTCCTTCTTCTACCTTCTATCATGCCTTCCAACATTCGTAGGACCAATCCACCGTGTCTTATCACACGACCTATCCATCTATTTCTTCTCGTGCAGAGGTGGTTATAAAATTCTTTTCCTTTCACTTTTTCCATAACGTTCTTATTTGCTATTTTTTCAGTCCATTTAATCTTCATCATGCGTCTCCAATGTTTCAAATGTTTCCAGTTTTTTTTAATATCGACCTTCTTGAGTATCCATGTTTCGCTTCAATAGAGTACGATGCTCCGTACATATGTTTTTATTAGTCTTTTTCTCAGTTCTATTCCCATATTACTGCTGAATATCATTTTCATTTTCAATAATTGTTGTTTCGTTATATTTAATCGTTTTGGTTTTTTTTTATATATTTCTGTATTATTTCCGTCTTGCGACACAATACTTCCCAGATATTTGTATTCGGATACGTGTTCCAGTTTATCGCCATGTTGATATCGATAATTATATTGCCTAGCGCTGGTTACCATTATTTCGGTTTTGTCTTTATCTATTTTCACGTTTATTTTCTTTAGTTCATCGTTTAATATTTTCAATCGGTTTTCTAAGCTTTTCACGCTTTCAGCTATAATTGCAATCTATGTATAGATTAAACAACAAAGGTGAAAGCCCTTTTCGAATTCTAGTCTTTATTTCTTTATCATTTATTTCTAGTATCCCTTCTTGTTTGGTATACATCTCGTATACTATTTTTATATCTCCGCTATCTATTCCAATTTCCTGCATCTTTTTGAACATTATGTTTCAGTTTACTCGATCGAACACCTTTTCCAAATCAATAAATCCTATACACGTATTTTTACGGACTTCTGATCTTTTTCTTACTATTGATTTTAATCCTACTATTGCATCATCTCTAGTAGAATTATTTCTCCGCTAAACCCATGATCTTCTCCCAATGCAATATCAATTTTGTTTAAAAAAAAATTTTTTTTTTCTTATACCTAGCTCTAGTGCTATCAATAGTATGATATCTGCAGTTACTTGAGCGGCACTCCTTCCATTGAAGGCGGCCTAGAATGTACAAATTGGATTTATTTGATCAAGTCCAATGGTTTGATCCTCTGCAATCTTCGCAGTTCTGATGATTTATGCAGCAAATTGACTGCTGTCCAGTTAGGGTGATCATGTAATTTCGTCGAATGTTTTATTGCTTCCTGTTTTATCACATCAGTAACATATGGAACATGTAGGTTATGATGTAAAGTTTTATTAGATTTGCAATGGTTCGTAGAGTTTTATTCTGGAATCGCTGCATTAGTGTGTTATATTTGTTCTAGCACTGCAGCCTCATATTTGACATATCCTCCAAACAGGAGCTGTTTATATATGGTGATTTTATTATCCAAATGTAGCTTTGATTTTCTACCTATTAGCCAATACATTTGGCGAACTTTTATATTTAATTCATTTTGTTTTTAGTTTGAATATGCTTTTTCCGCGTTAACTTGCTATCTAGATGCATACCAAGATATCTTGCACTATCGCTTATCGGCACTGCTTTTCGATTGATTATAACGCTTTTAGGTACAATTTTTCTATTGGTAAAAATTACTTTTTGGATTTGTTTTCATTGATTTTTATTCGCCATTGTTCGATGCTGTTACTTCATTTAATGAGAGCTTTCAAGGTTTTTATTAGGTTCCTCCGTTAAGATATAATTTTCACTAATATTTTACTCGCACGCGTTAACAACGATAAAGTACATGAAATATTATATACCTTATTCACCCTAGGTATATATATAGGTGGTTTGTAATTGATTATAATAATAGAGTTATAGTTTATGTTATACGAGCAATTTTCAATTACTGTTCTAACGTATATATATATTAAACATATTCCGCTACGAATAAAATTGTAAAAGCTCAGAGAAAATTGCTGCCGAGTGTTAGTTCTCTATATAGAATATATCGAACCGTGTCGACAGCGGCAGCTACAGTTGTTCGCGGAATATTATATATGACAAGACAGGTGGAACAGTCATAGTAGATCAACGAATAAAGTAAAAAATATCGGAGAAAGTATTAAATTAAAGAAACGATTAAAGTTGAAATTTTTATCAAATCTTAACTATACGGAACGTTTAAAAAATTACATCCTCGAATATTCACGAATTCCGTGCACTAGACGTATTTCTCGTTTGAATACTTTTAGACTGTTTGACGCGCGTTTAAAATATCAAACGGTTATAAGGTCGATAACGAATTGTGATTATTACTGACGGAAACGGTTTAAACTTATCTGCGCGTTAACTATGTTACATTGCGCTATGAGAAAGCGTATTGGAATTGATATAATCTAAATTTAAGATTGTGTACTCCGCGAATACAGATGACTAAGCCAAATTGGCATCGCGGTAACGTAATAAATAAATAAAAAATATAATTCTAGCGACTAAAGCGAACAATCATAAAATATAATATAGGCATTCGGTCGAAAAAGTAAATGAAAAACCTACAAATAAAATAAAAGAGAACAACACGCTAATGGCGACAGAGGATAGTTAGATACGTATGTACATACGCATCCGTACACATACGCACCATCACACACGCATATCGCGCGTATATATAAAAATATATAATACTATCGTAACTGTATAAATAAAAATAATCGAAATAAAAACCTCTTAATTATATAAAAATAACCTATTCTTAATTCTGCGATATTTATACCTAGAATAACGCAAGGTGTGACGCATATGTCATAGTCATCTATTTATTGCGATGCGTTTTACGCGTATCGTTGGAATTTTTATTTACATGTAAAAGTAAATACGAACTGCGCAATGACGATTTAATATTACTCCGCAACATATAATTTTTCCTTAAGTAAATTGGAAACTAACAAGACAGATGCATAAGTTAGGCGCTGGTTCATAACAGATGTATGTTTTTTTATTAACATCTTCGATAAATATGATGGCCGATTAAAAATCATTGACGATAACTTTGCGCGCATTATCAATTATATTACTAATATTACTGCGAGAATCCAGAGTGACTACTAAATAGCGAACTTGTTTTTGCCGGTCAATACTGTTACCATTGATGGTAACTTCCTGAGCGGAAACGATAATTATTAAATGAATGAGATAACGATAACACAATGCAAATATGAATCACACGTATCATCTTCTAATGATAGCGCTGACTTTTGAAAATAATACAAGCCGCCGATGACACCCAATGCCAGAATTTTCATCCATACTGTGTAATCTTCGTAAAGCGACGAGGTTTTTCTTGAATAATAAAGGATTTTTATTATTCGTTCAATATAAAGATTGCGTTCAGTTGGATTTTTTTTTTCGATATTTGAAAATTAGCGGAAGGAGCTGTTGGATGTACACATATATCCGATATAATACTTTTTTTTTTTTAAGACTCGAGTTCGACTGTGTTGAATTTACGGCGCGCAAATTTGATGTTCTTTAACGAGCATAAAAAGACAGCACGAATTTTTATTTTCGTTTACTCCTAAGCGTAGATTTTTCGACGAATATGTTTTAAGCGAGAATATACAAATCGTGTAAATCGCATTTCGGAAAAAATCGCTTGATCACAAATCTGTCGTTTCGATTCATTAAAAAATTCCCTTCCAAAAAATAACGACAATCCTCCAAAAAGCGAAATAGTCGTCGAAATGTGTCTTTAAACGTTTTCAAACCTATCGTAACAGTAACTATAATAATAATAATAATAATAATAATAATAATAATAATAATAATGACTGTTTATCTGTCCTGCTCACTCTATTGAGAGTGATGTCGGCATTTCACGCCATATCTTAGGAATATATAAGTTAATTTGTTACGAACTTATTAGCTTCGCCAATAAGTGGCCAGTTCATACTGACTGAAGTGGCGTTAAAAAATATATGTATGATAATAAGACGAATAATAATTCGATATAATATACCTGATGAACAGTTTCTTGTAAAATAGCACATTTATCGGGCTTGACGGCTAATGAATTCATATCTGAAAAACTGACAGAAATCAACTCGGCCAGCTCTTCGATGAATATGTTCTCCTGTTCACGGCGGCGTTTTTCATTGAGACACTTATTTCTGAAATAAGAAAACAACGATACAATTATTAATAATCGAAATAATCGAACGAATTCGAAACGTGAATGCGAATATTTTTTAAATTTTTTTTCTGCTCTTAGAGGTCCGTAGGAATTGGTGGAGGTGACTTACGTTCGTCTTAGAGTACGCCCGTGTATAGGTAGAAATCCAATCTTTTAAATAAAAATTATAAGTAAAATTCATAGAGGCCTTTTTATGAATTTTTATTATTATTTACGAATAATAAAACGGTTAAATATGAACGTGGTTACATAATGACAGATTTAAATAATTACCGTATCGCGCGGGGTTTCTATATTGACTACGAAAAAGCTTTCGACAAAGTACAGTGGAAAGACTTATTTACACTATTACGACGAATCGGATGTTCAGAAACCGTAATAAGGATAATATATAATTTATACAAGAAGCAAGAAGCAGTGGTTCGCTCCAATGGAATTGAATCGGAAAGAATAAATATAAGAAATGGAGTAAGGCAAGGTTGTTTGCTATCAACTGACCTTTCTCATGGTTTTGCAGATTTAAAATGTGGCGGAAAGAGTATTTAATACCCATAAAATCATGGTTTACTGATATAAAAGTACCAAATAACATACTTTGATGTTTCATTACTACTTTATGTAGATTACGATTAGGAAAAAATCGTCTTCCATCGTCCCTATACCGATACAATCTTATAAATTCTCCTTTTTGCCCTCATCCTTCCGATGACAACAAAATAGCAGATGCGGATCATGTATTTTTTGAATGTTCTTACTACAGCTCTCAACAATCTTTATTATATAATCAAATTATATCTCTCAAAGTACCATTACCAATAAATACTTACTTACTATTAATCGCATTCATGTATATTTAGCTATTTATAATTATATTGCATCAACTAACATTAATATTTAACATATCCATTTTAATAATTTTATACCAATCTGGGTGAAAAATCCTGTGCCCATTAAAAAAGAAAAAAAAAATCGATAAAATTTGCAGACGATCAAGTGCTGCTAGCAGAAAGCCCGAAAGAATTGGTAACAATGATCAATAAATTGTACATAAATGTGAGGAAACATGGGATGGATATAAACATACCCAAAACGAAAGTCATGGTCATAAGTAATAAGCAACATCAAATAAAGATTATGTTGAACAATGTAAATATAGAACAAGTAACATCTTTCAAATATTTGGTCCAGATAATAACATATAACCTCGATTGTACGCCAGAAATTCGTAAAAAAATAGCGATGGACAAAGCAGCATTTAAAGAAAAATATTCGTTGATAACACAATGCTCATTATCTCTGGAATTACGTAGAAAACTTATGACTGGTCAATAACGTTGTATGGGTCAGAAACGTGGATACTTAAGAAAGTAGATTGCAGTCGGTGGAAGCATTTGAAATGTGGTGCTGGCGAAAACTGCAACGAATTAGTTGGACCGAAAAAGTTACGAATAAAGCAGTGTTAGAACGAATAGGAGAAGAAAAAGCGATACTCAACAGGATACGGAAAACTTGTCTTCGTTGGTTAGGACATGTAATGCGGTCCGAAAATAGTACTCTTAATTATAGAAAGTAAAATTTTAGGTAAAAGACCACGCGGACGTCCTAAAATAACATTTGTCAATACGGTGGTAAAGTAGACGGGTTTTACGAAATATGCAGATTTGAAGAAGGCAGTCAGTGACCGCATTTTATGGAGAAATTGTGTTGGGGCGAATCAGCCAATCGGCTGTAACATAATGAAAAATGAATATATATATATATATATATATATATATATATATATATATATATATATATATAAATGACATCTCTAGAGAAAATAAAAACTAAAAAAAAAATGTTAAGATTGGTTCGTGAGTAGCTTCAGTTATTGATTTTATAATTTTAAGTTATTGTTATATTTTTCCATACGTATACCCAAATACGTTCGAAATTTTGCTTCAATGTATACTAATGTACACGTGTATTTCTGTCCATGTGTATAATTATGTCCCTACTTTTCAGTGTAGCGAGTGTGTGTATAATTTTATACGAAAGGCTATATAATTACCTTTTGCCTAGAGTTATTCCCCCCAAAATAGCATCGTTTCTTAAGATCTAGATCTACTAAACCGAACTCTTTGTTACGTACACAAAAAACTAATTACCGATTGGTTGAAGCAGCATTTTCAAGTTGATCGTATTTACAAGGATTTTAAGTCAGCCATAATTTACTTTTTATTAAGTTGTGTAATTAGTGACTTTCTAATTATTACATACAGCTATTTAGATCCCATTTAAGTTAGCGCGTGTGCTATGTATTTTTAAACGGATACCAGTCAAAGCAATATACTCCTACTGTTCCGAGTATCACAGGGATCTAATTTAGGATCGCTATGGTTTAATATTTTCATAAATGATATTAGAGTTAACTAACGTTCAACATTTTTATTATTAGCAGATATGACTGATTTCGCGAAAGGCACGCAACCGTTGAGCAAATTCACCGTGTTATACATACTGCAACTCAAGCACTTGAGAACAAAAAATTTGCTACAGCAGTTTTTCTAGATGTCATTTTGATAAAGTTTGCCACCTTGGCTTGATTCATAAAATTAAAAGCTATTTTTCATCGGGCTTTTGCAATCTACTCGTGTCATACTTAACTGATCGACAGTTCTATATACATTTTCGATCAGCTACTACGCATTACATTAGCATTTGCGCTGGTGTTCCACAAGGCTCTGTACTTGGTTCTATCCTCTTCCTACTTTATACTATGGATAATAAAATCTTTATTTAAAATTAAAAAAAAAAAATTATAAGAAATGTGTTCATATACGTTTTATTTTTCTTTCATTACTCTTTGAATAATGATACAGTTTTGTAATGTAACCTGTATTCAGAATTTGAAGGTTTACATCAACAGCGAGCTTAAATTTACAACTCGTAGTGCTAATGTTACCAAAATGCTTACAGAACTATGGGTTTCAACATAATAAGAAATTCATACGTATTTCACGATCCTAAGACTCCGCCTATTCAACACAATACCATAATCCCTTCCACAATAAATATATTCTATGGTGGAAAAAGTTCAATTTCAGTTTTCGAGATATATCGTGAAAATCCTGCACTTTTAGGTTATAATATAGTATGTAATTTTCTAAATACTAAACCCTTGAGTGCCTAGCATTATCTTTGTTTCGCATAGATGACGATTATTTATTATCTAGAATTCTACTTACCGTCAGTAGTAGATCACGCCGTGTTTTTTATAAACCGCATTACTCTCGTACAAATCTAGGTTATAATACGCCACTTCTATCCACTTTGTTGTGTCTATATAATAACGTATTAAACATACATCCACAACTAGATATTCATGTCGATAGTAAATTGATGTATAATACATTTTTACAAACTTTATTCTTTTTAATATATGCCTTTTTATTTCGGTTCTTACTTTTCAGTAAGTTTGTTTTATGCGATAAAACACACTGTGATCAAAAAAAAAAAAAAAAAAGTATTATTTATCGCGACGATTCGTATATGCGTGTCTCGCTTCCTTGCATTGGAATAATATGATTTGTATTCAGTCCTGTTTTTTACATTTGTGAATTAGTATACGTGTTAGTGACTGGCGAGGGAGCTTGTTTACTTAGGAATATGTGTATGATTCGTATTTTCATTTTTTATTTTTTGTATACGTGCATGTATATAGGTATACTGTATTATTATTTTTAGATGGGATTTAAATTTATTCATAGGATTTATGTTAATTAACGCGTTGTGTTAGCGCGGTCTAGTTTTATTTTTGTACATACTATATATATATAATTATTTTGTGTAATTGGGGTTTTGTCGTATCCCGTGTAATATTCCGTGATAAACAAATAAATAAATATTACAATTTGTATTGTGAGTGACTGTGTTTACATATACATGTAATGCAGTTGTATAAGTGTTTTTTTTTAATAATATTTCAATAATTTAATATAATTTTTTCCCATTTTTTGTTGTTGTTGTATAAATCAGTTGTATACATACTTGCATTCAATTATTAACTACTCAGCCTTCGCATTTTAATTGGCATCAGCCGTTATGCGAACCGTATATAAATAAATAAATACTAAAATATATCGATTTTGTAACCAAGGGTGCGGTGAGGTTGTGATAGTCCTAAAGTAATTAGATGAACGTATACGCCGCTGTCTTTGTCAAAAAATTAAAATCAAAATGTATTTGGCATTTTAAAGTTATACATGTTTTATTATTATTATATATATATGTGTGTATGTGTTTATCGGATGGAATCGTAATTAGATATACCTGAGAGGAATAACTCTAGCAGTTTGAAGTAGTATAATTACGTTCAAGTTCGTGCAAGATTTGATTATTTCGTCGTTCAAACTAAACATCTAAGTACTTATCTGATAAACTAATTCGCAACACGCCATTTACGAACAATTAACTCTGATTTGGAATTTACACTATTTCCATCATAAGCGTCGTTAAAAATGTTACTCGGTCGTCTTGTACGCAGCGAATAACTTAGTAATTATTACTAATAATAGAAGTAGCTAACCATAAACAATAATTTAATCCAGAGAGTTATATCTCGGATCAGATAAATTAGGCAATGATGAAGAAATGAGAACAAGATGTAGAATAGCAAAGGAAATCTGTCGAAAAATAAAAATAAAAACGCTCCATAATGTTTGCCGTTGCAGCTAAGAGACAGGAAGTTATAGACCGCTACTTTATTACAGTATTTTGTACGGAATGTGCACCCTTAATGTTAGTACACACGTTTAGAGGCTCGAGGGCTATCAAGAATTTCATGAACCGAAAAATAAGAAACAATAATATATTGAAAAGAGCAGCTAGCGTACAAAGAAAGTTAGTAATATATATAACGAAAAATGTTTTATCTAGGTCATATTCTAAGAGAAGACAAGTATGGCATTCTGACCCGAATGCTGCAAGGAAGAATTCACGATAAAAGATCAGCTGGTAGAAAAGAAATTCATACATAAAAAACGTTCAGGAATGGAGTAACCTTAACGATATCGGTTAGGTATCGAGGAAGCGAAATTGGAAATAGTCCACCCACGGTATAGTGTACGTCATTAAAGGAAGATGCAAAACGAAAGTAAATTTAAATTTACGGAACAAACCATTTTTTCATAGTGTTGGTATTATTTAGAAATATATCTCTATACGTCCCATTATTACAATACCATTATTATTTATTCATAGTTATATATATATATATATATGTGGTTCAGGTAGCCTCGTGGCTAGAGCACGGACTTTTATGACTTCGAGTAAGATCGGGGACGCAAAAATATCATCATTTAGAAAATAAAAATATAAGTAATCCTAATAGTATTATTGCGCTGAAGGCAATGGCAAACCACCACGCACAACACCATATGAGCGCTAGTAATAATATTTACTTATTTATTTATTTAGCCACGTTAATTTGTAATGATTCCAACAATTAAAACAACTTATTCTATATATGTATATAATGATATGCATACACACATACATACACTGATTATCTAGCCCTGATAACGAGCAAAGGCCTTCCTCAACGGGCCCATTCAAGCCGGTCCCAAGCTACTCTATGATACTGTTTATTTCCCAGCATTTTAATAATATCGTCCTCCCATCGTAATTTCTGCCTACCTCGTTTCCTCTTACTGTAACTACACCATTCCGTTACTGTTTTAGTCCATTTTCCACTTTTTGCTCTCGCTATATATCCCACTCAATCCCATTTTAATCTATGTACTACTCTGTTAAAATTATAACTAAATTTCAGTCTATTTCTAATGGTTTTTAAATTTACTCTTAACTTTATGCCTAACAACGATCTCTCCAATGCGTTCTGAGATTTCTCTATTTTATTTTTTGTGTTTGCTGATATAGTACAAATGTGACAACAATATATGAGAGTGGGCAAGACACAGGTGTTTGTTATCTCAATTTTAACTCTGTTACTGAACCGCCCCTTAAAGATATGTGCTTCAAAGACCAGTATTTCTTTCAAAGAGTAATCCTATGCTCTACATCTCTCGTTGTACTGTTGTTTGACGATGTTTGCTGACCTAAATATATAAAATTTTCTAGTTTTTGTATTTTCTTATCATTTAGTTCCAATACTTTAGTTTCAGATCCAAGGGTTAACATTTTCGTTTTATCCAGATTTATACTTAGTCCCGCTTCTTTCCCCACCTAGTTCAGGTAATTTAAAATAATAAATCATCTATGTTTTCTGATATCAATGTAATGTCGTCTTCAAATCTTAAGTTGTTTAAGAACGTACGCCATTTATTTCCATGCCTTTATTTTCCCATTTTTATCTTCTGAACACTTCCTCTAACACCGCGTTAAACGAAATCGGTGATTGTGGATCTCCCTGTTTGACTCCTCTTTCTATCCCAAAATATCTACCAGCTTTATCCGTTATTATTCTTGCTCTCATTCTCGTGTACATATCTCTTATTATTGTTTTCTGGGATTCCTTGTTTTTTTTTTTTTTTTTTTTTTTTAATGCTGTTAGCAGAAAATTATGGTCAAGCGAATCGAAGGCTTTTGCATAATCTATAAAAGCCAAATTTAAATCTATCTCGTTACACTTCTCGATCAATTGATTTATAATCTGTAGACGGTCTATTGTTGAATAGCCATTTCGAAACCCTGCTTGTTCCTGCATTTATAATATGTTTAATTCTATTTGTTAGTACTTGGGGAAAATTTTTTGATAAGGTAGAACCTAGATAAATTGGTCTATAATTTTCAATTTTATCGAACTATCCTCTTTTATAAATTAGAATAGTATTCGAATCTTTCCAAGCTGTAGGAATTTTTCTTTGATGTAGTATAAAGTTAAACAGATTTATTAACAGATCAATTATTTCCGAACCAGCGTATTTTATTCGCCCATTTGTGACTTCATCTGCTCCTGTTGCTTTATCCTTTTTTAAATTATTTACCACCTTTTCTATTTCTGATTTTATGAATATTGGTTCGTCAACTAGTGTTTCCTCTTCAAAACGCATTAGCCATGTTCGTATTTCTATAGAGCTTACCAAAATAATTTGTAGCAGTCGAATTTATACCTGATCCCTCATATCCATTAATATTGTTCCTATTCTTTAAACGTGTGTGTCATTTCTTTCCTTGGCCCAAATGTCTTCTAATAGTTTTCATACTTCTCTTTGATTCCAAAATTTCCTTTATCATCTTCTCATCCTTTAATTTTGTAAAATTTCTTATTTTATATTTTACCCATTTACATATTGTATTTAATTCTATTTTTTCTCTCGGTAATTTATTCTTCTTATTTATCAACCTTTATCTATCTTTAATGTTTTCCACAATATCGCTTGGAAGTTTTATGTTCCCTCCCTCGCCTCTTCTTTCATAATTTAATTTGTCATTTGGAGATCTTAATTAATTCTTTAAAAAATTCTATGTCATATGCATGGTTCTTACTTTGTCTAATCATATCCGTATATCCTCTATATTCCATCAAATTTTAACTCCAACCCTTGTTTATCATAAAACCAATTCCTCTCTGACCTTTACTTCTTGCAACATAGAACATTCCCAGATTTTATTAATGATAAAATTGTATTACCTTGTTTTGTTGTCTCTGCAAGGCCTGTTATGTCTAATTTACTTTTGTTAAAAGCATCCTCAAATTCTATCAAATGTTCTTTCAACGTTCTTACATTAAAGCTCGCATTTTTTAACTTATTTAAGTGATTAAAGACTATTTTTCGATTTATTCATATTTTGATTATCCTTAAAATTATTAATACTACCATAATTTTTGTAACCAGAGGGGTGTGGTCTATTTTGCACTCGCTGACCAAGTTTGACTGGGAAAAGAGTAATAATATAGTACACTACAAAAGCACGCGGGGATGCATTGTGTCCCGACAACTAAGCGATTACAATCAGTTCTTCCTGGTGTGTGTGTGTGTGTGTCTGTCCTACGCAAATATCATATTATTATTGTCTTGTACGCTAATTACACTGTTCAACAAAATATGTATAGGCAAGTAGTCTCCTACCTCCGATACGGAGACAACACTTAATAAATAATAATTATATATATATATAAAAAATATTTCAGTACATAATAGTCTCTCTTTTAGGATATATAACCGCTTTAAATGTTGAAAATAATTTTGGTATATTGCACAGGATTATGCTTTTGAACCTTTCTTGTAAAATATTTTATATTCCAATATTCGTTCAAAATTTTAAAAGGCGATATGAAAATCCATAACTGTACATCCAAGAAGTATGACGATGTAGTTTTACGATACATCCTGTAAAAGCATCTTATCGTTCCGTATAAATAGACTCGATGATACCAAACTTTGAAAGAAAAAATTTTATACTATCTGTATATTAATCTCAGATTATAATTGTATCGTACGCATCATCCTCCATTAATATTATACGTACCGGTAAAATAGATAATCACACATTTATAATTAGATACAATAATTTCGGAACAATGTTCAGTTCTCCTGATCATATTAAATATCTTATTATAAATAATCATTTTAAATTGTCACGCGCATGGCTGCCTCCCCTATAGCATTATACTATATTTAGAGAGTTTCCGGCTTTCAATATTCGTACATGATCACAAACCGAGCTCAGATCTGTCCGTTGTCGTACCAAAGTTCTTCTTTTTCCTTTTCTACGATGTCTTCTCAATGTGTTCTTCAATCAATAATTTTACAGATTCGTATCTTCGACCTCTGATTAAATGTCTGAAATATTTGATTTTCGTGTTCTTGATAAAGACATTACTTAAGCCAATTTCAGTACTTTTCCATTGGCGTTCACGAAATCCTCAGCAATCTTCTATGTAACCACATTTAGCAATCTCCAGATTTTTTAATATCATCCCCGTTAATGTTATTGCTCTTACAGTTCATGCGAAACAATACTTATAGCGGTTTGTAAAGAATTTTTGGTTCTTAGGGAAACATTTTTAGCGTATACGATTTTCCTCTTAACCTCCACTTCAAGGTCGACCGATTCAATAACGTAGCACCCTAAATATTTGAATTCACGCGGTTCTTTCGATGTCCATCCAATTTCGAGTGTTACTTCCACTGTAACCTTCCTACTTACGTTTATTTACATTTATATCAAGCACGCATCTGGATCTTTTTATCATTTCCTGTAAATCTTCCATCGAATCCGACAGAATCATCTGCGTACATCATATTATTATTCGGATACCTTTCTTTGGTGTTTAATTTTCCATTATCCAAAGCCTCGCCAAATATTCCGTCCGCATATATGTTGAAAAATAATGATGATAAAATTCGTCCTTGCAGAATTCCTCTTCTGAAATATTTTTAATTAAATAATATTTTGGCCGTCTGTTGCAAGTACAGATTTTTAATAATTCTGCAGTCAAATTTATTAATGTTTTCCGCCTCAAGTATGTTTAGCAATTTCGTATGTTGCACTCTGACGAGGTCTTTTTCTTAGTCGAGAAAGCGAAATAAGACTAAAATTTTTAAATATTCGCTGGAGCGCTATGGTGATTAAATTACAATTCTAAGATAGTGTACGGAGATCTAATGCTGTGCCGCTCCTATTTAAGTAATTATAGTTTAAAAGTAACTTATAAATGTCGGAAATGTTTAATTAATATAATAACTGCTTCTAATATATCGCCATCCGAACTACGAGTATTTACCAACTGATGTATAGATTAATAAAAAAATATATATTTTCTGAACGTATATATTCTTAACGAATTTTTAAAAAGTGGATATAAACAAATCATACTAATAAATAACATTTTTCTTCGTGTAACGAAGTTCTAAAAAAAGAATCAAAGTAAATATGTCTACGACGCACACTCATTTGATATTATTTAAATAAACTGCGCATTATTAATAATAAATGTTGGAATTTTGCTAGTAACAAACTAGGAAATATTCTATACGCCTGTAGGAAGTATAATCATTTGCGACAGCTGCCATACAATATTTATTGTTCGCCTCAGCTAAATGAAATAGTTCTGTTGGAACAATTTTCTTCATTTATCTCAACAAAACGCCGACACACAACATTATATATATATTATATATATATATATATATATATCACTGCTGGTAGACAATCTAGTTCCGTGAGGTACTCATATTTTATTATTCGGTTGCAGTAACATATATACATTTTATATATAAAAAACTAAAATCATTCTCTTTCCAAGCATACTGAAATTGTGCATCACAATTCATGCGTGTAATTGATCACCACAAAATGTAATAGTATCTTACGATGAAATGGTACCGGATGATTATTTTAGTTTTATCTATTTACCGTATCAAATCTTTATTTGTAACCTAACAATCATTTGTTTTACAATCAGCTAAAAGCCATTTAATATGACAGAAAAAGTAGCCTTATGTAATATCAACATCAATTTCTAACACTGTTGAACAAATTATTTTTGTAGTATAGGGTAAACTCAACATTGACCTCCGGCAACGCAATTAAAATGTATACCTGCTTGGTTTAACATTCAACAGCCGATGTGTAAAATAACACCTACGGAGAATATCGATTTTGTCACGAGGTGTACTTCATATTCATTGACACACTGATTTTTCCGTATTCTTGAGTTGCCGGTCATTATTCGTCGTTCGCTTTCACTGTCGAGGTTTCTAAATAAGTGACCCCTCCCTATAAACACAAATTTATCAGCACTAATACCCTCTATACATTTGTTTTTGCCATCCAGAATCATTGTATTACTTTTGTTTGTATTTGTTAAGAGTCCTACTTATTAGCCTACACTGTTCATTTTTGAAACGAATTAACCTTTAAAAAAAAAACTGATGTGAAACTGTTTATCTCACCGATCAATTATTCGGTTTTTTATTTAGTCGGATTTACACTTTAATTCTTTATTGATAGAATGTTTAAACGCGACACGGTAAATGAAAATAACTCTAAACGATAATAAGCTATATAACGAATAACAATAAAGTAAATATATTTTAAAAATATATTTCAAAATAGAGTAAATATATTTAAAATAACGTTTAAAAATATATTTCAGTCGAAGTGTAACTAACAAGATAATCTAGAATTGTACGAACTTTGTTAAGTAAATTACGTAATCGAATAGATTTTAGAACTGCATCGATAAATTAAATATATCTTAATACAACGGCGAGTATATGTAATCGGTATTTTACAAAATCAATTTATTTTAGTAAAAATATAATTTTTAAATCATCCTTTTCAAAATCACATACTAATATTCAATCGGTTCTAGCAAAATCTACCAATATCGATACACATCCGATTACTTTTCAATCGGTTTTAACAAAACCTACTAATGTCGATTACTTGAATTACTTTTAAATCAAATTATAATTACTTACTGTTAAATTCTCATCATTAAATCCGAAGTAAACTTTGATATAAACACAGAAAAAAAAACCCACACACAATAGAATATTTCGGTCGAAATATGATTACTTCATTTCAATCGAACTAAAATAATCGAATTATAGAACCTACCAACAGATATTAGTCGAAATGCAACTAAATTCAATCGGATTTACGTCATCCGATTCTAAAGCACATCACACACTTTTCTTAGCCTATGATATACAAATTAAATAAAACATTAAATTTACTTATACGGACAAAATAAAATCTTTACAGAATTTATAAATATATGTAAACATCGTATATAAAGGAAATTTAATATTTAATCAATTGTTTGAATTAGTAAACATTTTTTTAAAAATATTTGTAAAAAACAACTTATTTATCTGGTTCTTTCGGAGAAACCGAATTAGTCGGTGGTTATTTAAGAAAACCGGGGCCGGCACTAATATAAGAATAAAAGTTAGCTCGATCAAATTTTTGAATACCCGATCATTAATATACATACATACATATAACGAATTTTATTAATTTAATTAAATTTCAAATTTGTTAAAAATATTTTCCATCATTTACACCGTATACCAACGAAAGTAACTGCCTAAGCATAATTTTAAGTCTTTTATGATAATAATATTGTTTTCTGGTTATATACAGTTGACGTCAACAATGTTTACATCATCAAATATAATGCATACCTACCTTATCATCCGTTGACTAAAAAGTAGATAACGATTTGACTTAACATCAGTTGGTAAATTAATATCATTTACAACTTACATAAGTACTGAACTTCGCAATATAACTGAGATAAGGAATAAACCCTCGTCGGTGTTAGCATTTTATCATATTCACGTATGAAAACGACGACGCATACTATTAACTCCTGTTAATTTTAACCTTTTTTTTTGTTGTTGTTGTTGTTGTGGGGGGGGGGGAGAAGAATTAGTATATTTCCCGGTGGTTCGAAAAAAGTAAAAAGATTTAAATACCATGTTTGGTGGTGCAACGAATTAAAATCTTGTTTACACAAAAAATAACGAAATATCTCAATAGAAACAACGATGTAAATTTAAATTTAAAAACAAAAAAATTAAATAACTTAGGAAAAGTAAAATTATCAAACTTGTCAGTCGACAAATTATAATTACGAAATATTTACTTAAATTATAATTTTTTTAATAATACGTAGCATCTTAGTGGAATCATAAACAGAAAATACAATAACAATTTTATAGATATCCGAAACATATTTCTCTTTTACAAAACGAAATCTTATCTGTAATACCGTATTGAAATAATCTCACATTTAAAAGGAATTGAAGTTAGCATGTATATATATATATATATATATATATATATATATATATATATATATATAACAGAACGAAATAAAAACCAAGTTAATCACTATAAAAATTATGTTATTAACGTAAAGCTTTTCGACAATCACGTCATTTTCAAGCATATTCAAGCATATTTGGTTTTTTGTATATGCTTGAAAATGACGTGATTGTCGAAAAGCTTTGCGTTAATAAAATAATATTTATAGTGATTAATTTGTTTTATTAATTCATAAAATATCATTACTCTCCAACACTTTTAATTAATATATAATTAGATAACAAATCTAAACTATTTCCTAATAATTTTATGAATGCACGATACATGATAAACATATCTTAGCAACACTGAGTGGCTATCATTTTCTTCATTTTCTGAGGAAATCAAAATGAAATATCGTGAACTTTAGAATATAAAAAATTATAAAAATAATTTTTACCCTAATTTTATGTCATTCAACAATTTTAGTAAGTATCTATTATGTATTAAATTAAATGCATTGTTATACGAAAAAATTAGTATTTTTGTTCAGGGACTCCTTGTAAACGTTAGCCTATATATATATATCTTTACGATCAGTATGCAGGTTTTGTTGACGGTGTTTTTCCTGTATACGCATTTTTGTTTGGACATAATTTTAAACTATTATACATAGTAAGAACTACGTTCGGAATTTATTGTAAACACATTTTTTGATCTATCTATTCTAGACAATGTAAAATATCCTAATAATTTTTTTTGTATACCAATTATCGCAAAAATTAATAGTTTCAGTTCTTGTCGAACATTATAAAGGCTAAAGATGAGTGTATAATGTTCAAGCGCATTAAAAATTATTAATATCGGTTAATTTGTTTTCGTTAAAATCATTACGACGTTATTTTCCACATTATAAAAAATTAAAACATCTCTATTTTGTTCTTCGAAAAGAAAATAGTGTAATTTATCGAACATTATAAAATAATTTATTAAACTTATAAATTATCAATTAATGATTAAATTATTAAATTTCGTAGCCTAATTCCTTTTAATGAAAAATTATTTTGCTAACCGGATAAAACGAAATTATAAAGCCTACTTTATTAGTTAACCTTGACACGATCGAGAAGGAAGATAATTCAAGGACGTATTATCTTAAAAAGATCAGACCGACTATTAAGCATCGGTGTAGAGTTTTGATGGATATTCCGATTATATATATATAGATGTATACGTAATAATCGACAAAAAATGAGTTAAAATTTACTATAATTTTTCTTTACGATTTATCAATAAAAAATTTTAGTATTTTACAATTTGTATTTTGTCGTTTATTTTAATAAAAAAAATCGCTACATTCTTCAAATTAGACATACATAAACATATAAATCGAAATTGCGCAACCCACCTGTATTACAATTTACGAAATCCAATTCGGTTTCCTTGCAAAGGTATACAACGGTTCCGAGTGGACAAAAATTCGTTCTCGATTTATGCATATATAGAAATTAACTGGATCATCGAAAAAAAAACTTCGCAAAAAACTTAAAATTCTAATCGTCAAAAAACACCCCACTTCGATCATCAACAACGCAAAGTCGAAAAAAAAAACTCACGACGATTTTAAATCAAACCTTTTTAATTAATAACGAAAAATAAGGGTGTAAATTATATACGTTTAAAATTTATATTTTATTTAAAAAGGAAGAAAGTGAAACAGGAAGCAAAAATTGGACGCATCAAAACTGTAATATAAGCGATAATAAATAAACACGATACGCTCTAAACAACGTCGCAATATTAAACCAGCGCAACAAACTGGTTGCCACCATTTTCATTTCATTCGATATATTACTAACTTACAACCACCAACACGATCGACTCCGACTGACGGGCGTTATTAATCCGAGACCCACTAGTTCGGGAATATTATTAAATACACTTCACCGGCACTGCGCTAGCGTACGAATTCATTCGCGATCCACCAACACAATCTCGTCTACGCACTAACACATTCACCGGAACTTTACACTACCGATCGCGACTATACAATTATGTCAAAATCCAAGGTACACAACGCCAGAATTTAAAAGAGTATATAGTAAAGAACCTGGGGGGGCAAGTACGACAGCGACACTGTGCTAGACTAAATGGAAGAGAAAGAACGATATAGGTATTTAAAAAAAAAAAAAATTGGCTCTCTGCAGGAAGGAAAGAGAACAGAAGGTGTGTATTGCAACGTCGTCGAAGCGGGGAAGTGGCAAACGAGCAGATCATCGAAAAAGTCGAAGGCAAGGAAACGTCATTCCATACCATTAACGGCAGCGTTCACTACTACTGTACAACGCGCGCGTGTACAAGTCGTAATATATGCTGGACCGGCTGATTATTTTAGACGTTGGCGGAAGAGAGCGAGAGGGATCGACAAACTTCTCGCGGATGGTTGATGGAATGCGTGGCAAAAGCGCCGTTGCCAATAATCACGTAGTACGGTAGATCGCGTAAACTTACCAACAGCACTAATATAATAATAATAATAATAATAGTATAGTAATAATAATAATAATAATGACGCGAACACCTATTAATGGGATACATCGGTAATGCTGAGGAAACCAAAGGGCAAGTGTTAGAGATGCCCATTGGAAAATGGTAAAACGGCGCGAACAAGGGGCAACGAAGATGAATTAAAATAAAAGGTTTAACAGATTTTTTTTTTTCAATTTTTTTAATTTTTTCTAGCACAGGATACGAAGCTGACAACCGGAAAAACAGCGATAAACAGAGAATCACGTTAATAAAATATAAATAATTCCAGATTCTATTAATCTCCCTAGATACATGATTTTCATTTTTAAAGAGAACCAAATACTTGTGCACCTTATTAGAATTGATGGAAAATTGAATAAATTGATGTATCTTCCCTAAACATGATAAAAAATAACAAAAAGTAAATTTTTAATATACACACTTTTAAATTTTACTTATAATAAGTATGTCTATTATTTATACAGTACACTGCAAAGACAACAAAACGATTTACAATCAATTTCCCCGGGTGTTTGTTTGTATCTACGCTAACGCCATAATATTATATGATCGCCTTGCACCTTACTTAGTACAACAAAATATGTATAGGTAAGTAGTCGCCTACCTTCGATACGGAGACGGCGCTTAATGACAAAAAATATAGCCTGGCTTGTTAGCTTGGTTAGAGGTTAGATTAAGTTACATTGGAAGTATAATTAAATAAAAAAAGAAAAGAGAATAAGCTGATCACCCGACCGTGTTAAAAATCGGCAAAAATCACATAAAATGTTAGCTAATCTATTAAAGGTGTATTGTGTCTATACGTTCACGCTTCTTGTTTTGATACAGAGAAGATTTTCCAGCTAAGACTACAAAATAACAAACTCGGAACAAAAGTAAAGGGGAAAAACAGACACGCGGTTGGCAATTGTAGCGGGGTGAGTCTTTTAGGAGTAACAATGTTTAAGTTAGACACAAACTCTCGGATGTAATGTTTAGGTTAGAGAAACTCTCGGATGTAAGTCAAGGATACGGTATTCGAATTAATACATCGAAGACTGAAGTTATGCCAGTTAAAATAGGCGATGGAAACGTTACGAGTCATCTAACACGGTAAATAAAAATTTAATTCGAGATAATTATCAAAAACAAATATTTCACAGCTCGATATGAAAAAACGACAAATTAGACAATGAGGAAGAAATAGGAACAACATGTAGCGAAGGAAACTTCGCGACAAAATAACTCACTACTTCAGCTAAGAGACTAAAAGTTATAGACTGCTACGTTATTACAGTATTTTTGTACGAAATGGAAATGTGCATCTTGAATATTAGTACAGACGTTTAGCAGAAATACGGCTTCTAAGAAGGCTATAAAGAATTTCATGGACGCCGAAAAAAAAGTTTCAAATAATGATGTATCGAAAAGAGCAGCTGGCGCACAAAGAAAGCTCGTAAAAAATGTATATATAAACAGAAAAGGACGTAATAATGCGGAGTATCTGTTGTCGCTGTATTCTTCGAAGATTACTCTTTCGCAAGTACTAACGTACAACTGGAAACGGTAGCGCAGCGATTTTAATTGTCAATTATTTAAGTTTAATTATTTACAAAAGAATTTCCGGTGTTTAATTTACCTTTCGAATAATCCTCGTTAACTAACTATGAAATTTTGAGTTGACTCGCTGGAAGATGCAACTATACACGTACATAATATAAATATATGATCGTTTTGTTTTTTTAGTTTAAAACCGAAAATATGTTTACATCGGAATCGAGTTCTATCGAATACACGCGTGACGGTAACAATTTTAATCGTGTAGAATTTCGTTTCATAAAGTTACAACCAAAAAATGTGTCAGTTCTGACCAATACCTTATGTTTTTGTTCGGATTCCCCCCCCCCTTAAAATAATTCTTTGGCAGGTTAAAAAATATTTCCAAAACATCCGATATTTCATTCGAAACGGTACGCGATATATAAAATTTTAATTAAAAACCGGTTTTAATCAACGTACTTTTAAATATGTCGCTAGAAAATGACGGAAAAAAAATATATATCGAAATTTCCAAAATTTTACGGGATCTACTCGGGGGCCGGGTCTGAAATTTCAAAATTCGTAGAATATTTACAATTATCGCGTATGCACAGAATTTCATCCAAATCGTAAGATCCGTTTCCATAATTTTATGCACGCGCGCATTTTATTTTTCTAATATAGTACATTTATCACTGGTCAAAAGAGATTTAACAAAGAAATTTCTCCGGTGAACCAGAACTCGGCTAACCTACCTACATGGCAACCTTGAAGGCTATTCTGTTCTGCAAGTAAAAACGAGAAATGAACCACATCCAAGACTAAGCTACGAGAATAACGACTAGAGTTATACCTGTTTTGAACACACTCGTAATAACATTTACATGACTCATTTAAACAACGCGGTTACCGAGCACTACACACATACATATACATATATATATATATATATATATATATATATATATATATATATACATACTATATGAAATATACAACGCCATAAAAAAAAGTAAACTAAAACTATTTATATTTAGGTTTGCAGTATCATCCTATCATCTCCGAAACTAAGTTTTATCATCTAACTCTACCATGTGGAAAACTCGAATAGACAACAGTTGTACGTAATTTACGAGGACAGCATAAATTCAACATTACCTTAGGAAATATTTTTCCTTTTTTCAAAACAACTTACATATAGTATAGGTATTTGCATATTGTATACATATATATATATTTTTATATATAAAATTAAAAATAAGAAATCTTAAAGGAATAAAAACGACTTTAACTGGATATTATGTTAATCGCTTTATTAAGGCACCATCCGCACTCACAACGTGCTACGTATTTTCGTGCACACTTTTTTTCTTTAAGATTACGACTATGTAGTCTTTGACAACAACGATAGTTGATAGCACGTGTGAAGAGCTCAAATTTCAACAAAGTAAAGACTTATTCAAAGTCATATGGTTTTCGAAGTTTAAGCCGTCTTAAATCCTCAGCATTGTCCAAGAGCTGCATGACTTCAACATTAGTGTGCTTCTCCAGTCTTTTTTGTATGTTTGCGAGCAACCCGGGTAATTTCATCGATGACCGATGGGTTAAGTCGCGGTGTATATCATTATTGCGTTCAAATCGATATTTGCGGTTGATCGTAGTACAAAACGTTCTGGCGTCCTTGTACGCAGTCTACGTCCGAAATATACAACCCCGCAATTGTATTCCATAAGTCAAGAATCGATATGGCCAAAAAGTCGTTCATTTTCAATAGATATCGTTCAGTTCTTTCCTATTAGCCAATAGTTTCTATTTTTGCTTTCATTTCCAAAACATTTCTGCCGGACGTGGCGCATCCAATTTAAACGTGAATCGATGCGCATCCCTAAGTACTGGACTTTTTTTTTTTTATTGTGGGATTATCCGCTGATTCAGTGTTATTGGAATATTTTGTGTTTTCCGTAAAATGAAGTTTAATTTTCGCGCATATAAGGAAAATTAATTTTGAAGTTTCGATTTCAAATTTGTAGAGGTTGAAGTTTAAAGTATTCTTCTAATCATGCTCAGATGGCAGATCTCCAACTTTTTCTTTTTCATCATAAGACAAGTTTCGTTACGTCATTGTTCATAGTTTTATATACCGCTAATTTTGTTTTTTTTGTCGAATCGTTGTATTTGAAAATTCTCTAAGATAATTTTTCGTACGCTGCATTAGCATTTCAAATTCTATAAGCAATTTCGTCGTCCAAATTTACATCCATACTGACACAGCATCCGAGGTATTTTCAAATTACACAGCTTATTATCCTCAACGTATAATTCAACAGCAACGTTTATATATGTCTGTAGAACGTTCGTTTTTTCTATAGTTTATTTCGAAAACCGAATTTACGATATATTGCATATATTATATATTTATTATTATTATTTGAACTCGCCGTTGACAAATATGAGTATAATCTTATATGCGATATTGATCCGATATTATAATTACATATATATATTGCTGCAATGTGCACATTCATACTCATCTGCTATGCTCTTTTTTCATCCTTTTGTGCGATTTCAGGCGGTGCAAACACCTGCTAAGCTTGTGGTATCATAGGTGAATTTTCTTCATTCAGTGTTCTACGCCCATTCGTCCCAAGTCTTACTTTTCCTCGGATTGATACCGTTCTTTTTCATAGAGTTTGATAACACATCATTATATTATATTATATATATACACACATACATACATAAATTATTAGTGTTTTATTTCATTATAATTTTTTAGGAGTTTTTATTCATATAGATAAGATTTATGTTTATTCATTGTGGCATGTACGTCGGTCGACCTGTTGCTTTTTTAATAAAAGTTTTGTTCTCTGTTTCTTAATATATTCGCATTTTCTTATTAACAGTCCTTGTACTGAATGAAGAATGCCTCTTAGTTGTAATTTGCAACGAATTTTTGAATTTCATTTGTCAATCGAATTCTCGATCGTCTTAAGGGTCGTTTGTGATCTTAGGTTTTCACGATGTCGACACATTTATCTATCTTCGTCTCTCTAATCACATGTCTGCACTATCGACGCTTTTTATATATATATATATATATATATATATATAGATAGATAGATAGATAGTTGTACTTATTGCATATTTGCAGTCTCATTGATATGTTTCTCCGTCCATTTGTCCCTCAGACATAAAACTTTTAACTTTTCATTGATTAATATCGGTAAAATATCGTGGCTTCTTACGTCGACAAACCGCTAGATGAACGAACATAACGAAAACATAAATCGAGAGGATTTACTTACATCTGTGATTGTGGTTTGCTTTCGGATTTTTTACGTTTTTTCACGGTCGTACCTGCCACACTCATCTTCGACCAGATTGAATCTGTAAGCTCACATTGTACCACGCTGTAACAGAAATATATACATAAGGAATGTCGACAACGCGAACGAGATAATTTATAAACTCTTTAACATACATACATACATATATATATATATATATATATATATATATATATATATATATATATATATATATATATATGGTATCAAATTTAAAAGAAAAATTTTAAATTTATACACGTTCTATAAGTATAAATAAATACAGATTCGAAATATTTCCACCGATGAATTAAATTAAAACCGCAATTAATTAAACGTTTAATAAATATCCGTGAAACGAGGTGCATTAAATATCACTTTTAGAAAATTCGATTAAGTTTATAACTGAAAGAACATTATATTTGTATCAACTAAGACTAGATGCACAAAGGAGAGGAAGTTAAATCAAGGAATAGAGACGAGGCATGCGTAAGGACATGATTAGGTTAGTTAGGGAGGAGTATTCACCCTTGAAGAAAAGATGAAGTGAGGAAGGAATGTTGAGGGACAATCTAAGTGAGGAGTACAAAGGACAAACTGGGAGGATATGGGAGACGGAAAGCGTGACGCTACACACAGTGCATCGAGGAGCCGGAATTCTGTTGATCAGGAATGAATAGGTGAGTCTTGTACGACCCAGCCGCAGTCTGCTGAGGACAACGTCATCTGCACGGTTTGGAAGCGAAGTAAGGTAGAACGGAATTCTTGATTTAGCTGGGGTTACGTTTGGGATCGATAACAATGTAGCAGTCTCCTTTTCTGCTCTATCTGCGAGTTCATTCCCCGGAATCCCGACATGAGATGGAATCCACAAGATCGAGACTAATTGGCTCGGTTTGACTAATAACAGCCGTGTCACTTGGCTATGTTGATCGTTGCTGAATACATCGTATAGGGAGTTGAGAGGTGAGACAGGATCGTAACATACAACCGATGTAGTTTATTAAAGCTTGTTACGAAGTCCATGGCGAGGTGAATCGCATAAAGTTCGGCTGAAAAGATTGAAAATGACTGAAAAGCGAATGCCGTACAATGACGACAAAGCTGCCTGACGTCTCCGTACCGGAGGTAGGCGACTACTTACCTATACATATTTTATTGTACGGTGTAAAATGCAGCCCGAGTGTTTCTGCAGTGCACTATATTGTTACTAGCGCGCATATGGTGTTGTGCGTGGTGGTTTGTTGTTCCATGTGATCACAATATTAGTATTATTTATATTTTTATTTTTTGGTGATAAATTTTTGCATCGCTACTCGACTATCATGACGATATATATATATATATATATATATATATATATATATATATATATATATATATATATATATATATATGGCTTGAACGAATTAAAACGTATAATAATTTTAAAAAACTCATAATTATTTATTTCGAATTCGAAAAAAAGCAATAAAACAAACTACATTAGAGACTAAACGAGACAAGAACGATAGTCGCCATAATGAAAACTGTAAATATCTCATTAAGCTTTAAATGACTTTAACCGCAATCATCATTATTACGATAATAAGGTAAATTATGGTCGTAACTGCAATCGCCGTAATAATCGTAATAATTTGATGTTTTTTTGTTTTTTTTTAAAATAAATTAATAAACTCGTTACATTTTGAATACATTAGGCGAGCGAGAAAAAAAAAGGATAAAATGAACAATCTTTAGAAAATTGCCCGTAACGATTCCTCGAACTGAAATAATGATTTACTGGTTGCGAATACGTTGTTGTAGTAAACCGGTAATTTCTTCGTTTAAAAACATTTATAACTGACGGAATATTTTAAGCGTTTTTTATTTATTAATTTATTTTACTTTTTAAACCGACAGAAAATTACTCACTTCGATTGTGAATCGAACGACCGAGACAAAAGTACGCTCGGCTGGAAATGGCTGTTCCTTCCCCCACTAGTGTGCTAGAAGCAGGACGGAGAGTCTCGATAATGCTAGTAACGGTAAGTATTAGGCAACATCGAACATTAAATGTTATAATATTCATATCGCAACAACAAATATCGACAAAAGCGTTTTGCTTCGGATCGTTCGCTTCATCACGCACTTAAGATAAGGGAGACAGTTAACAGTAAACCAGCAAAAAGCAGAATTATGATTGTTTTTGGGAATTAGCGATTCCACCCAGGGGCCTGTAAGAAATAGATTATAAAATTTATCAAATATTTATTTTACAAATACGTAATTGTATAATGTATACGATGTTTTGTCTACTGAAATTCCTTTACAATACATTACAAACATTTCGATTGATACATTTTATAATAAAAACAGATAGTTTTCATCGGCCATCTTCATCGCAATGATGGGTACAAAATGGCGAACGTGCTAATTCATCGGCGCTTTAGACGACACAAAATACAAATAAACCCCAAGTCTCGTTATATATACATTGCTCGGAAGATTGAAGAATCAAGGAATTTACTATAATCGAAGGTTGAATATTTCTGAATAACTTGGCTGAATATTCGTACAATTCCTTTACATGACAACTTGTACATTAAAAATTATTCCAGAAAAATTCATCGAAGGTGTCGCAATGAGAACTCGAGCAAATTTAAAAAGATATAAAATTAATAATTTGCTCCACCGTGCGCCAATTTAACCACCTTCAAAAGAAGTTTAAAAATAAAAATACATATTCCACTGGTCACGATAAAATTACCGTCAGGATGATTTACCGAAAAAGATAATTTTGCCCTCACGATGTCGTTTAATTCTCGTTTGCGTCTGATTTAACCGTTGATGAAGAATATCAGACCTGTTAGGTATACTTAACAATTGAAGTAACATTTTTGAATAGCGTTAGTCAGATTGAGAAAATACAGGAGACAAAGTCCTTTATAGTCTCCATTTCGTTTTTCGGTCAAATTCAAATACTACTAGCCGACTAATAAAAATTTGTGATCGAATTATAGATAACATCAATTTAAATAGACACGCTGTTATTATTAGACATTGAAAAAACTTTCGATACTACTCGATACGATGGAATTCTGTATAAGTTAAATACAAATTCCCTCGTTATGCGAAGTTTATACTAAAATCCTACTTATCAAACAGATAATTCCATATTAAAATTAAAAATTCGAAATCGTAAAAGAGACCGGTAACAATAGGAGTGCTACAAGAAAGCATCCTTGGTCCGATTTTTATTCAATTTCATAAATGATATTCCCATAATTAACGGCGTTCATCTTAATCCGTATGCGAATGATACAGCTCTGCTCTGGCATCATCGTATCGCATCGTTACTATCAACAACAGGTTCGCCGCCGCAATTGAATTATAACTGAGACGATAATGTACTACACAAAAGGAAGACTTATGTTAAATAAGTATATCAAAATTAATAATCAGTCTCTTGAATGGAAATCGGACATTCTAGGTAGTTGGGGGAGATACTGTGGAATTACTTTTACGAAGCATGTAAATGAATGTGTTTCCGGAGCATATAAAAAATAATTGTTCTGTTTTCTATATTCAACAGACAATTTTCACTACCTACGATTAATATATAAACAAGTTATTCCACTAAAAATACTTTACACCAGCGCCATTAGATCGAACACAAGCCTCGCTAATATTAATAAATTACACAGTTTATAAAGTGTATGCTCGAGAATCGTACTGAAAACAACGCTTAAATTTTTTAATCTAACCACGCGACTATTAATAGATATAGTTACGAGTATCGATCTCTACAACACAGGTGCAAAAAAGGTGTATAAACATAGACGCATAATATTTTACTAGCACGGTGATTAAGAGATAAATTTAATGCATTATACGATTTAATATTGCGAAGTTTATAATGTACTTCTGTTTATCTAGAAATATATTTATATTTTTCGTTTATGTCTGTAGATGTGTGCAGATACACATTGAAACACTCTTATTGTCGGTGTAGTTTTGTAATTTTTCCTCTGCAATATTAAAACAAAATAACGACATGATTTCTTTACTATTTCACGCTATAAAATTATCGTTAAAAGAAATTTGTACTTTTTCGGAATGATACAATGATTAGTGTTTAAGAACTGGGTCGTTTATGTTTATAATGTTTATTTATAGTAAAATAACATTCATTTTTTCTATTGAAAAATAGAATGTGCCATTCTCTAGAGTAATTCTAGCAATTTTGTCAATTCCGGTGGATATCAACATGGCTGAGGATCTAGACGAATTTGAACTCGACATTTATAACAGATAGATCGTAAATATGTTTTAGGATGGATGAGTAACAACGGGGCTATCAAATGGGAAATTTAAAATAACACGAAGGACGCTACCGTGAGTATGTGAAAATTACTACATTTGCTGATGTGTAGAAACGAAGTTGACGATGGCGAGGCGCACTCAGCTCTAAATATATACGTGAATTTTAATGATTCGCGAACTTTTACCGCGTTCGAGGAAGTAATAATAAATGCGGCTGCGTTCAGAGATATAGAGTCGTCGGTATAAACATCCTGTCAACGAAGCCGGAGAGTAAAGTGTCAAAGAGTCTGATTAATAGTTATTACACTAAGGTCTATAGATATATGTAAATAGTTAATATCAAAAGGTAACCGGAAATAAGTCCATGGAAAATAAGGAATTGTACCATCTTTATAGTTAAATAAGTGATTGTACAAAGGTCGTTTTAGGGAAACAAATCTCTATTTATGCGACAACTGCTAGATATGTCTAAATTTCGTAATATCCTAAATTTACGTAATTTCTGAAGCATCCACTAGGATAGGTCGTATATCCCACGGAACGAGGCGAATACAGATGTTCTTTAGAATGTTCGATATTACTCTATAATTTTTTTCGGTATTATTATTATCATATCGTGTCCGGTCGTAACCCGTTTCTGCGACCAATATACCGGGAAATTTTACAGTTTCTTCATCAATATCGGAATATAATTTATCTGCATAAAAAGTGCCGAATAGGGCGCACTTGAATAAACGTTCGTTATTCTGCACCATGCCACATTCGGGTCAATTTTTATCCGCCATTTTCCATTTGTTCAAGTTGTACATGGTTCGTGCCACTACACTCCTTATTCTGTTTGAGGTATTTGAAGGCGTATTTAATGTTCGGTATATTTAAAGAGTTGTAAAATTGCGGTAATCTGTGGCATTGAAACATGATCATCTCTCCAGCTTTGCAAAGACAAAAAACTTTAAGGATAAACGCAACATTTGAATATTAAAAAAAAATAATAATAAAAACATTTCGGCACGATCAGACCAAGATAGTTTATTATGAAGGACAAGGATACTTGTGAAAAGCGACATGGTTGATTAGATTATTATCTATACGAATGCCTAATGGGTATGGGTCCAGTCGACGATAGAATATACACATTTATCGGATGATATATATATATATAGATGGATAGGTAGGTTTGTTTGTAACACGGACGCGTTAATACTATCGATTTATTGTGATAAAACATTTAGGGATGGTCCAAACTATTATGTAATCTGCAGAAAAAGAATATTTGAATGGTAATTGCCGCTTATATTCAAAATGTTCGCGATGTATAGATTAAATCAAGTTAAATTCAAGTTGCAACACTGTTTGTGTGACGCCTAAATACGAATGGCGATGTAAATGTCGGTCGTTAAAGTTGGAGAATATTAATCTTCTATTGAGAAACATGGAACAGATACAACGACAAAATTTTTCAGGTATATTGAAAGAGACGTGGTTATCGGCCAACTTTTAACCTTGGCGAATAGTTATTTAATTTAATGATAAATTAAATTTTTAATATTTAGTACAAATCTGATCAAAAATAAATACAGGGAAAAAACGACAATAAAAATACTTAAGTTAATCCATAAATCAGATAATTACAATTTACAATGGATACTTATTAATAGATTACATAAGAAAATAAGAAAATAAATTTTATAAAAATCTACGCTTAATTCAAGCACGGTGCTTGCAGTATCATAGTTAAAACTAATTTAGCGCGATGGATATAGAACAATTACTAAAGAAATTTTTGGAAATTTTGTTAATAAATCGATCGATAAAGCCAGGACAAGCATAAGTTAATCTTGAACGAATAACGGATGTGTACCGTAAATTTTCTGTCTGGAAAGGATTGATTTTCTGTTAAATATTTTAGAAAAAGTACGCGGATTGCTTTGCGGGCTCTATCTATCGCATATTTAATATGATCATTAAATGTTAATCTTCTATCGAGAACTACAGCTAAATAACGAACTTCCTTTGACCGTGGGATTTGTTCGGACTTAATATTTATTTCAGACAGAGGTAGTGGACGTTATTTAGTAAAAATAATTGCCTCCGAATCATTTGAAATTTCCATCTTCTGTAATATTCAGAAACAGCGTTTACAGCTTTTTGCAATCCATAACGAATTGCGTTAAATCTATGTCAAGAACAGTATAATGCTAGATCATAAGTAATAGGGAACAATCCGAGAAAGTGTCCTTTATCAGACGCAATAGATATTTTTCTTATCATTAAAAAATTGTCATCTAAAACACGAATAAAAATAATGGGGACAATTTTACCAAAAATAATAATAAAAAAAAAAACAATGAGAATTTCTAATAATTAAATAAAAATTTACACTTTAAGAAGATCTGGTAATTCGACTAACTGAGTCTACATTAAATAAATTAATAAAATAATATACATATTATATATATATATATTATATATATATATTTATACATATTATATATATATATATATACATATTGTATATATATTTTATATATATATATATAATATAATAATTAAGTCGCTCGATGCGGACATCAAGTTAACTAGAAATACAAAATAGCGAATAATATTTAATATTAATTTCTTTAAATAGCAAACGAAGGATTTAATTTCATTAAAAATTCATTTAAATAGGATGAAGGTTTAATTCGACGCTGCTATCGTAAAGTTCGTACATACAGATCGTTACTGTCTTTATTATAATAATTATTGTTAAAACCCGTTTAGAGATAAGCGAGCTATTATCACAGAGCAATAATAATAATAATAATAATAATTCAAATTGAAACGCCCCTATAATTATAAGGTACATTAAAATCGAAAATTGCGCATGACCAAACTACCCTATAAGTTTATGTCCGCTCCAGCGAGCGAGAAATCGAGAGGAAGTAACCGATAAAGTAAAGTCTGCTCGTTCAAATTCCGTCACACGATGTAAAAGAACGATCGCGACGCTGGGCAGGAAAATTTGTTTCGGCGCAATCAACCAAAATAGACTGAGGAATGCGGAAACTGACACGCGATTAAATAAAGATAATTATACGAAGATAAATGCAATTATTTGATAAAGAAAGAAAATATTGAGGGCGGATCTAGAAGGATTTTAGCAGGGGGTCAGCTAAACAGGTTGAAGAGATGAGCGTCACTTTTACACGATTTTCGGACAAAATTTGGGTATAAATACAGGTACGAGTAATACAATCAGTAGTAAATAACAGATTTTTAAAAGTTCATCTCTACTCTCTTGCTATAAACCTCGAGGATCCTGGCTTGAAGGCCCATGAGGAAGAAGTGCTTCACAAAAAATAGAGATTGAAGCAGCTATAGAAAGTTAACAAATTTTTTCAGATCGAAGAGGACGCTTAACAAAAAATAATAAATCGTAGATTCGGACTTGCTTAAGCCCCCATGCCTTGAAGACATACGAGGAAGACGTGTAAAGTAACCCGAAGAATCAGAACCCCAAAAAAAGTTCGGACTTGTGCTCTGCCTCGAATACGAACGAGGAAGACGCGGAAAGAAAAAAAGCTTCCCATCTAAAATTTGAAATTCGGATTTATCTACACTCTGCCCTGAAGATCTACCGAACTTTCCGAGCTGCTAAAAACAGTATCGCGATTGTGTTGAAGAATAATGTCAAAGTTTATTCAAACTAAAGATTACTGAAACCATCATAACCACATTGCAAACCAGGTTAGCTTGATTTTTAACGTTTCTTAAATAATTAACGTAAAATAAATAAATAAATAAATAATAATAGTCATAACTCTACACTGAAACCGTCGTAGTTTATTTCGGCGATCAGAAATATAAAATGGTGGTAGAAAATATTTAACAGAGAAAAACAAGGAAAGAAAGAGGGAATAAGAGAGAACGAGACAGAAAAGAAAATGATTGTCATAAAAATTCAGTAGAAAATAGTAGAAAAAGAGAGAGCAGAAAAATTAAGTAAAATTATATTATACTAGAATCCTAAAAACAATCAAGTAAATAGATCAAAGTCAATTTCAGTTAGGGACGCGTTAGGCCTTCGTGTCTTCGTAAGATATATATATATATATATATATATATATATAAAATAATAATAATAATAACAATTGTTAGTTTTAAATGATAAAGACAATTATGAAATATTAGCGACGTATTTTGAGTAGTTATTAAGCTGTGAATAGTCAACAGAACGACTGGAAAAAATCAATTCGGAACAGAAATTTTAAAGATCTAATCGGAAGAAGATGGAATTATTGCTGAAATACGGAAATATGGATGATGCGACTATCAAACTTCAGAATTTAATTGAACGGATATGGGAATCGGAAGAAATACCAAGTGATTGGAAACCCGTTATAATCCATCCACTTCATAAAAAAGGAGATAAAACTGAATGCAACAATTATAGGGGAATATCACTTTAAACCAGTGACCTATAAAGTACTTTCAAAAGCCCTACAAAACAGACTAGAAAATCAGGTAGAAAAAAATCTGGGCGCATATCAAGCAGGATTTAGGAAAGAAAGATCGAGTATTGAACAAATACGGAATTAAAAGCTAATTATTAAAAGTATAGGAAAATCAGAGCTACGTAATTTTTTATGACATTCGTCGATTTTAAAAAGGCATGCGATTCTTCTGTGGACAGAGAAACACTATATAATACGTTAGATGAATTTTGAGTGGATGATAAACTGCGCTGATAAAACAAACTTTACACGCTTCCAAGTCGAAAGTAAAATCTCCAAATTTTAATTTGTCTTCTGTATAACATCCATATTTCACTTCCATACAGAAGATTTGGAAGAATAATTGCTTTGAACACTGATAACTTAGTCGAAAGTTTATATATATATGTATAATATATATATATATATGCGTGTGCGTATGTAGGCGCAGAAGAAAGTTAAAAAACAAATCGGAGATAAGTTGGCCTATTTAAAAATATGGACGACATACGTACACGCCCAGTAACATGCCTACACACGTGTACATATATATACACACACATACTTATAAACACGAGAGCTGTTTTCTTTTGATAATGAAATTAAGGGGTACATAAGCGAAGTAGGGGGTGGTGTGGAATTAACTAAGGATAAGAACCTGGCAAAAATATACGTTCTGTATATTGTTTTCGTTTGTATCTTCTTCTTTCACGTTTTCCTTAAAGGATATTTTTGCCTATTTCTAAGTGATGCTTCAAGATGGTCAACGCACTTATATGCGTCGTTTATGTTAAAAATGAAAGTTCATGGCCGACAGTATCAACGACCGTATAATAAGCCTGCAGCTGTTCGCGTTAATTTTCTGGCATATAAGGTAGTTTGCCATTTTAAGTTTTTCTTTAAGTTATATATATATATATATAATATAATATGTGTGTGAGTGTGTGGTAAATCGTAAAAACAGATAAGGAAGTAACATAGAGTCAAGATGAAACATAAGTAATGAGCAAAAGATGTTTCGTAATTCGAACGACGATACATTTTGCTCGTGCACAGACACGCGAACATTTCTCTCACTTCAACTTTAACCATTACGGTAATTTATACGAAGGTAAGCCCCCTAAAAATGGATAAACCGCTGTTAATTACGACCCTCATCTTCACCATCAATATTGGAACTCGTCAGTTTATTACAATGTCATTTTTTTTTAGTTAAAAAAAAAACAACCTATATACCGTACACTGTCATCCGAAATATCTAACGAAAAGCCAATTAAAAATACACCTGGCTCTCCTAAGATGATTTTATCTATCTCACTGAAATGATTCTAAACTATATAATGGATAATATATATATATATCTTATTTGTTTCTTCCTTCCGTAATATTATTAAAATATATATTGTATTATGAAAAGATAAAAAACATAAATAGGAATAGTGCGGACTAAAATATTTCTACACACTGTAAATATCATTATTAGGGATGAAGAAAGAAACGTTTCATAGACGTACTAATTTTTACACGTTCTTCTCCAATCGGAAATTTAGTTTTATATATACATGGTGACCCAGAGAAGACGGACGGTTTTGTTTATCGAATAGCGCAGTTGGTAACACTGCTACAACGCAAACCGCGTGCTCCACGTTTAATGTACTCGCGAGAGATTCGTTTTTGTCCAGTTTCAGTTATCACGGCATCCTATAATGAGACGGAGCGCGCTTTAGGGGTGAACGTTATTTTCGGAGTGAATCGATCACGACGGTGCCAAGAGAGTTTCGAAAAGAATTCAAAGTTACGTGTTTTTTTTTTTTGTGTGTGTGGGGATATCTTAAGATTGCGGTTACGAAACACGTTCACTTGATCTAGAAGACCGGAATTCGGATTTCTAAAAACATTCAAAAATTCAGCGATCTACGCTCGAAAAAGTCTTCAAAAATTTGGCAAAGACTGAACGAACGTATTGTTGCAAATGGCGGTCATCTGAACGATATTGTGTTCCACAAATAATTGTAAGCTAATCTCTCGTTTTCCTGTTTTTAAATACTATCTTCAAGGTAGACAGAATGTGACTAAAATAGAGGACGTACTTAGTCAATTGATAGTCCCAAAAGTTCGGCTGTGCCACAGGGCAGTATATTAGGGCCATATTTATTTTTGATATACATTAATTACCTCTGGCGACTTAGATATTTCGGGCAGAATTTTTAGTTATGCAGATGACAGTAGTCATAGATTCCCGTTTTCCTGATATTTTACAAAATCTAACGCTAGTTGGTTGACTAATAATCGATTAATTTGAAATCCTGATATTTAATATATACTTATCAAACGTCTAACTTATTCGGGATAAACAAGTTGATTTATAATCCTAGCAAGATACGGAAGTTGAATTATTTTATTATTTAAAAACATATTTCTCTCTAAACCATTTACATCGTTTTTATATAAAACTTTATACGAACCTGTTCTTACCAACGGTATTATTCATCGAGGAGAAAAAAAAAAAAACAAAACAGAGTTCTTAGGAGTATTTCTAATAATATTTCGAGTATATCCGTTTTAAATGTGCGGCAATTATATGAATTGAACATTCTAAATTTTGGGATAAAACATAAAGATTATTTCAACGTAGCAAGTGTAAAGAGGGAGAACAAGAACTGCTGGTACAGATAAAGCAAAAGTACCGCGCTTTAATAAGTCCCAGTGCCGCATGTAGTTACACGACGCAGGAGCTGTGGCTTACAATTTAATTCCGGAGTGTGTAAGATTTGGTTAACTATAAACGTTGACGTGGTAAAACGCGTTTTGAATTAGTGTTAAGTTATAAAAAAATATTTTATTAACTTTTGTATATAAAATTTGAAAGGTGGTTGTAATGGATGCGCGTGTGTGGGTGATTTTTTTGTGTTATTTTAGAAATGTAAAATCGTTTTTTTTTCTTTTTATAATCTGACTCTAAATTTTTCATTTTCAATCGTTATTTTTAACTTTTAATTATAATTTTCGTATTTTTACCGCGAAACTCGTCAGTTTGTAAATTAAAATAAGATCTTAGTTGTTCAAATTACTACACGGCAGTTCGTACGACTACATTTTAAAATGTCCACTTCGCGCGCATTTATTAACCGGGATTTCTTGTATTTTATTTATGTATTACCTATAGCCGTGTTTCTTATTATTGCAATTTTAACGTTGTAATTATATTTTCAATATTATTATATGTTTTAATAAATAAATAGCTAATATTATAAATATTGTAAACACTCGCTAAAATACATTTGATTTGAAATATCAGGCTTACCATCACTTTTTAAACACGCTAATGTGAGATAGCATAAAGAAACGATAATTAATTAAACTAAGGATTGTAAACGGAATACGATTAAAAATATTCAAAATGATAACTGGTAATAATTATATTTAAAAAAAAAAGAGAGAGCGGTAAGTAAAATTCGTCGACAAGTGTCAATTTGATGAAAATTCGCTAATTTCCGAAAGTAAATTAATTTTTTACTTTTTTTGACAATGGATGAACATTTTTTTTAGGTGCCGTGTACCACAACTTAGGTTAGAGGCACCGAAGCTATTTTAATTAAATGAACCGATATATATTTGTTACTTTTAAAAAATCTGAATGGTTTTTTCAAGTTCCGTTGGATTATCAGAGAATGCTGTGTGAATTGAAATATTGCCATCAGGATGGTGTTTCTGAAGCGGCCTACACTTTGTTAGTATGCGTTCGACTGTTAGAGGCTCACGTTCGCAGTAGCAGCATATCGGTTGATTTTTTTTTCTAATACGTAATTACGGGTTAACGCAGTATGCCCAATTCACATGTTTCATTCGTAGAACCGTTCTTAAATACTGACAAACCGTAATAAACTTAGGAAATTCGCCTTTATTTCCTGTAATATATATCACGAAAGCAAAGAGCGCTCCACGGACGTTCTAAGCCAGTTTGTCGGGATATAATTTTTTATCATCGCATAACTAAATTATCGCGGGCTTCACTTAGAAAGCAACGGTACCCCACTCTGTACAACATCATTATGCGCGTGCACCCGCGTTGCATGCAATTAGTGCTTCGAATGTTGGCCTATTCTGTACGAAGCAATATATAAGTAAAATAAGTTAGTCACAATGTTTAGCAACAGATAATAGGACAACAACGACAATTATATATATATATATATATATATATATATATATATATATATATATACTCGTATATATACATACATATATCAAATTATTGTAGGTCTCAATACGTTGATCGAACATGATGAATTATAGATACCAGGAGTCACGCAAATTACACATTAATAATAATAATAATAAAAAAATAGCCGTAATAACAATGTTTGCCTTTTTGATGACGTAATAAAGTACTGGGAAAACGGAAACATTAAAATTGTATCTTTTAGAAAAAATTTTTCCAAGAAAATACACGTCCCGTTCAAATTGTTTATCGTTACATTGGGAGAGGAATGGGGTCGTTCGTCGTTTAAAATTCTCACCGGCAAAAGCCTCTTATTGCGAGAAAATTACTTTATAACAATTTTCCAGTAATGTCCCTTACGGTTAATGGAAGCCGATCGAGTTTACAATACGCTTCCCACCACGATATCATATCTAACATAGATGTATATACATTATATTTGCGCGCGCGTGTATGTGTGTAAATATATAACCATGCTTAAGAAATAAAATGTCTACTCCTTGCCTATTCTTTGCAGTATTGTTAAGTCATAAGACACACAAATATACATACAAAACATACACATATATGAGTCCATTTCTATTTGCAAATCAACAAACTATACATATACACAAATATACATGTATATAAATGCATATACAACATTCAATACGAAATGATTTTAATTTATATATATATATATATATATATATATATATATATATATATATATATATATATGTACTTCCCATATCTAAAGCAATTACTAATAAGTTGCGGACAGAAATAAATCGATTCTCGCGTTATTATAAAAAATAATGGCAAATTGACTTAAACTGCGGTAAAACTGAGGCTATATTTTTCTTACCCGCTGAAATTAAAATTAATTCCACCCGTAGTGAGCTGGTCAGAACATGTTCGTTACTTTGGGGTAATCTTAGATAACAGACTAATTTTTCCGAACACGTCAATCATGCTATCGTGAAAGCTAACAAATGCATAATTAACGGAAAATCATTGGGGGCAACATGCCGCTCGTATTACACCTGAGATCCATTCCCGAACACTTATCCCAACTAAAAGAGTTAAATAGGGAATAATTTCGAATCGTTGACAATGTAAAAAATCATTTTATTATAATGTATGGAACTAATTAAATTAAATATATTAATATAGGGCGGCCCAGAGGAAGACGGACACGGTTTTGTTGTGGTTTTTTTTTAATAACTCAAAAACTACCCGGCCAAAATTTTTCAATGAAATTTCATATAAAAATAGGTAAACGAGATAGATTAGCTTACAATCACTTGTGGAACGCAATATCGTTCAGATGACCGTCATTTGCAACAATACATTCGTTCAGTCTTCACAAAATTTTCGAAGACTTTGTCGAACGTAGGTTGTTGAAATTAAGAATCTACCGTAATTTAGATAATGATATTTTATTTTTCTATTTCCTCATTTGGGGTTCGAGCACCCTTGAGACCCTGCCTTATATTCGCCCACGATATAAATACATACATACATACATATATATATATATATATATATATATATATATCGATATTTAAATCACAGGTTTCATTTCTTTCTTTCTTTATAACTTTCCTTCAACAACTCCTATCTAGTAATGAATCGTGTTTATTTAGTATTCGTTTCGTGCAGAAACAACCGCAATCTTCCTCTTCTTATCGTATAATCATCGGTTATATATAATTACAGAAAATTTTCATCATAAGTATAACTTTAAATTTATTAACCCGTCTATGGCCCCCGTCATTAAGATTGTGAATATAATGTTAAACCTACAGGTGCAAATTCACTACAGTCTTCCAATATACGCTGCATTGTTTGTCTTGGATTTTTTAATAAGCACCCGTACAAAAATTAACAATAAGCTCACGAATTCGATTAAACGTGCATTACAACTTCCTCATAAAGCTGCGTCTGCTACAATAAACAGCCTGTTCCCGGTTTAGTATTACGCTTCACACCGGCAATATCTGAATCTGTACTCGAGGTATCGGTTGGAGATAATTTCGCAATCGTACAAAATCGCTAAATACGTCTCGGAGTATTCACCGTTGTTTGTCATTAACGTGTAAATTCGCCTATTTAGAGGATTTGAATGTTTAGAGAATTTTAACCAGATAAAAGAAAATAACAATAATAATAATAATAATAATAATGTCCCGTACTTATCCCGATAAATCTGTACACGACTGAAGGCAACCGTATTATTGGTGACGTCGGCAAGGAGCATCGTTCTCAGAACTTTGGACTGTGTTAATTATCGGATACGTTCGATGTTACTACTCGCTGTCGACGCTCGTATAATTTAAATTCCAATTTAGATCAATACTTTATGTTTCATAACGAAATTTTTGATTCGAAGCGATAGATGTGAAAATATCTAGCGGATACGACGGTAACTAAATAAAAAAGTCGCATGAGAGTACGTGGAGATGAGAAGGGGCTTTAAATACGACGAGAATATAAATTAATAATTTCTTCTTTAAATAGCAAACGGTCGTAAATAACAAATAAACATAAAAAAATAAACGGTTCTTTTTCGAATTTGACGGAAGTTTATTATTGGCGACAAGAACGTGATGTCGGTGAAGCTCCGATATGATATTATATAACGCCCGTAAATTATATATATATATATATATATATATATATATATATATATATATATATATATATATATATATATATATACTTCGTAAACATTACACGTGTTTCGATAATACTAGACTATTAACGACAATATGGGACACAAGACGAAAAACAATCTTTCTAAAAGTGTACGTGTCTAGAAATTTAAAATTGTCCAGATTAAAAAGCGATGTAAAGAAAGTTACATAGGTAAAAATGTATATTAAAATTAAATCGACTTTTTTTTTAAAATTTATCCATCTGCTTTAATCCTACGGTGCATAAACTTTTAATTTTTTAAAATTATTTTAATTAAATACTTTCTCGTACAATAATTGAAAACTAAAATTACGCCATGGTATCAATCTAACACTTAGGTTATCCAAAAAAATATGAAATTACATATACGCAATATTATTTATTAAATAGTAGACAAAAAAAAAATGATTATATATATATATATATATATATATATATATATATATATATAAAAACAAACGCCATTTATGGATTCTTGACAATTATTTGAGGCAATTACTAGGTTATCATTAGCCGTTATAAAATGTCTTGTAGTTTTCCAGCGTGTTTCCACAGTTCCGGTGATTGTTATATTCTCCGTTGGTTTTTGGATTATTGCTAATTTACCTGGTTGGTTTAGTCCTCCAACATTCCACGAGCAGATTTTTTATCATGGCATCATGACTGGATTCTTCTCTCAAGAAACTAAAAAGTAATGAAAACTTTAGTCTTTCCCACCGCTAGTTATGGATCTGAAAACTGGACGTTGAAGAGATCTATGCGGCGGAAGATAGGTACTTTCGAGATTCGAACGAACAATTCTATATTGCAGGAATTAAACATCACACCGAGCAGAAGATTAGTAATCACGATACGGCGTCAGTGCCTTAAATTTTTCGGCCATATCATTCTAAGTAATGGCTTAGAGAAACAAAATATTCAAGGAAAAGTATTAGGAAATCGGAATCGAGGAAGAGCTCTCTTACGATTGATTGATTACATCAAACAACTAACAAAATTGCGAATAAAAAAACGCATTTAATAGAGTTAGCTCGGAAAAATTATTTCATATTCTAGAAGACGGAATAATTAAAGCATTGCATACGAAACAGCGAAATTTAGAATTGGAAGAGTATAGGCACAAAGTACGCAAAAGGTGTTCGACACTGTTTCGTCATGTCATTTTCCTTGCTTAATATTTACAATAGAAAAACCAATAAATCTCGTCGTGCAACTAAACGGAGTAACAATATCAATGATCAAGGTTTACGGACGATATATTAAACACAACAGGATCCGGAGCGGAATCGCAGGAATGCGTCATAAAAATCCGTTTAGATAATTATAACCAGAAAATAAATGAAGATAAGACACAAATCGTTAAATGTGAGAGAGCACAGCATATTATAATTAATAACAAAACTGTACACGGACGATATATGTTAATAATAGAGAATGGGAAAAGCACAGAGCAGATCAATCCGTCAAAAAGAGCTTTCACGCAGAAATATGCGATGTTAACCGGTAGAAATATGCATATGAATTCGAAGAAAATAATAGTCAAATTGTACGTACGAAGCGTAACGGTGGCATGAAATTGATAAAAAAAAAATCTAACGAGCGGAAATGTGGTTCTGGAGGAAAATGTTTTTCCCCCCGTTGTACCGGTATAAAATACCACAACCAATGGTGCTAAAAATTAAGACGAGGAAAGGAAGTAGAAGGAGCGATTTAGTATTTTTGACTGTTGTTGCTGTATCCGTAATAGATTGCTTTTACATGTGATACCATATAGCTCGATTTCATATTTCCAGATCGGCGCAATGATTGTTAAGTATATGCATCTCTTGACATTCAAGTTAAGATCTGATTTTTTCCCCAGCAACGGGTGCAACATTCTGGCACGAGTAATTACAGATTTCCTTGTCTGCGCCACGTGGTAACGCGACGTCAGCCTCCTATCCATGAACAAACCCAAGTAACGTACCGAGTCTGTCTGTGGAATTTCAGTGTCATCGATTTTTAACTTTGGACACGTTACTTGCCGATTGGTAAATGTGATGTGTTGGCATTTTACTGGGTTAAACGATATGCGCCAACGCTGTGCCCACTTAGTTAGTCTCGGTTTATGTGGTTTTGAATCGCCGCATTTGCATAATCTGGATTTGGATTAGATGCGAGGATGGCAATATTGTCGGCAAAAGTGGCCACAATTGTTAAGTTTGAAGTGGGTAAGTCGCTGGTGTAGATGGAGTAGAATAGCGGTACAAGTAAGTTACCCTGCGGTACCGAAGATAAAATTTTTCGCTCTTCCGAGAAGGAATCATTAATTCTAACGGACAAATGTCCTTTCGACTAAGTATGATTTAAAGAATGCGTATAAATCCGGATGCACGCATTTTCGAAGTTTGTAGAGCAATCCTGGATGCCAAACTTTGTCGAACGCCTGCGCGACGTCAAGGAAGATAGCCGAGCACACCTCTCCTTTCTCCAAAGTTGACGATATTGCGTCGACCAAACACTGTTTTATAGTGAAATGATCAGCGCAGAAGCCAAACTGATGGTCTGGTATTATTTTGCCACCGGTATTGATTGTTATTGCAGCGTATACACGATTTAAAATTAATTTTTCGAGTACTTTAGAAAGCGAAGAAAGTAAACTGATCGGTCCATAGGACGAAACGGATGTTTTTGATTTGCCTGATTTAGGTAGCATGATTACAACTGATTTTTTCCATACTTTAGAGAAGTAACCGATACGTAATATTGCGTTGAAAATATAACAGAGTAGAATAGCCGCTTTCTGGGGGTAAATGTGAAATGATTTCACCAGTAAGCTTGTCAAGTCCAGGAGCCTTTCGTAGTGGTATTTTTTTGAGGCACCGAGATGCTTCTTTTGGTGAGAATTTTATAGCAGCATGTTGAGACTGGTATGGTTCCTTCAACGTATTCTGTATATAGATGGAATGTTCTTCATCATGAGCAGCATGTGGAGTAAAGACTGTACTAAGGTGTTCCTGCGAAGGCATTTGCTTTCTGTTTGTCCGATTCAGCCCACGTATTATTCAATTTTATATTGAAAGGTTCATTCGACTGTCTCAGTAATTTTTTTGTTGTATACCACAGTGATCTGTTATTTCCGTTCAACGACTGTAAAACGAGATTTGAAATAATTGTTTTTATATTCGTATATTTTAATTCGGTTTGCAGCTTCGTATAAATTATTTTTAAGGACGGATATCGAAGACGCTGCCAGTTTTTTCTGACTGTCCGAGATTTTTTAATTAATCTTCTTATATCGAGCGGAAGATATGCGTTTTTCTGCGAATTGTTTAAATCATAGTTTGTTGCGTTAGCACAAGAATATTCTATAAGATTACTTAAATCTTTAACCGCATATTCGATGTCGTCTTCATTTTTTAATTTTATTTTAAGATTTACGTTATTTTCGATCATAGTAAAGAACGTATATCTGTAGTTCTATTTACAAGTCCTTGTAAAATGTCTGTTCGTTTACTATGCACATCTAAGACCGCAATGACTGGAACATGGTCTGATGATATAGCCGTTTTACATTTAATATTAGATGTTTGTAGTCCTCGTATTATATAAAAGTCTAGTACATCCGGGAGTCTATTTCCTTGGTTTGGCTAGTATGTAGGAGTCCTCGGCGAGAGAATAACCAGTGAGTTGTCTCGAATAACTTTATCCAGTTTTCTTCCAGATTGGTTCGTTATTCTCGATATCCATGAGCTACTTTTGGCATTATAATCGCCGCCGCATACAAATTTATTTCCCAACGCTCTAAAACTGGAGTTGTACTCAGTCTCTGGTACCTGAAATTCCGTGTGACCATAAATTGCAGTGATTGTAAGGTCGTTTACAAAGGTTTCAATATTAACCGCTACCATCTGGTATGCAAGAGTAGTCCGTGCGAAATTTTTATATTGTTTCAGGGCGTTTTTAACCATAGCCATTGTACCACCATGACTAGTGCCATCTGGATGGTGGGCTGTGTATACATAATATCCATGCATTTTGAAGCTTTTTTCATGTATAAGGTGTGTTTCAGTTATTAGCGATACATCAATGGTATTTAACGGTAAAATTGAAATTGAAAAAGTTAAAAACAAAAGACGACCTTGAAAAAAAGAAGGTTGTAACGATGGTTCATATAATAAGGAATGAACGAAATCATAGAAGGCATAACAAGGAACACTAAACATACAGAGGAAGAAGTCATAAGTCGCAAATAATGAAATACAATGAACTAAAAAAAAAAACAGCATAAAACAAGATCGAATGGAAAAAACAAACCTATTGATTCAACGATTATAATTATGATATATATATATATATATATATATATATATATATATATATATATATATATATATCAATCATTGCCAATGCGGAAGAGGCTAGTGAAAACGCTGGTATGCCCAGTAGCTCTATACGGAACAGAGACTTGGTCATGGAAACAGAAAGACAAAAATAAAGTACAGGCATTCGAGTTGTGGTGCTGGAGATTACAGAAAATTAAATGGACTGATAAAGTCAGCAATAACTCGGTACTGGACAGGATTGCTGAACAAAGAAACATACTGAAGAATATTACACAGACGAGGCTCAAATGGATCGGTCATATATTACGGCAGGATCAAAATATCCTAAAAGAAGTAATTTAAGGGAAGATTATCGGGAAGAAATCACGTGGGCGACCAAGAATAATCCTGGTGGATACCATACTGGAAGATGCCAAAATATCGACATATGCTGAGATAAAAAGAAAAGCAGCTGACCGGCTTACTGTTGGTGCATGAAACGAACAAGTCTACGGGCTGATACAACGATGATATATATATATATATATATATATATATATATACATATACACAATTAGATAGGTAGATGTCATTTAAAACGAAATCATATATAATAGCGTGTAATAATTATAACTATCAGCGACATCTGTCGTTTAAAAACAAAAACACGTATTTAACACACTAAAGAAAGAAAAAAAAATTGTTTGTTATCCGTATACGTACTTACAGCGGCTGTTTTTTTTTTTAAATATTTCATTACATTAATATTTACTGTCATCTCCATTTATTACGAATTTATTTATATTTATTTCACTTTTCTTCCGTTTAATTAACTGCTCGAGGTTCATGACATCTGGGATATTGCCATCATCTCGAGAATACCTGCGTAGCACGTGGTGCTATTTTCGCGGTCGATCGCATCTGTCTTTTTATTCAGACACGACAAACGCACATCATTTAAGAAGGTTCCAACGATATGTACAATTTAATCATTTTTATGTAGATACCGAGTGAATAAAAGTAAACTGATTTCGCGCAATGCAGCATTCAAAATTATTACCTCTTTCCTATATCCAACCACACACACACACGCGCGCGTGCGTAAATATATATATATACACACACAAGTATAAAAAATTATCGTGTTTAAACAGAGAAAAGCTCCCTGCTACATAGCGAACAAAAACCTTGAACTTGGCCGCTTTTGGATATTAATGCGCCAAACGGGGCAGAATCAATATAACCGGCGTTCCTTCTGCGAGACCAACACTACAATTATCTTCATCTACAACTTCCTTATATCTCGTATATATATATATATATATATATATATATATATATATATATATATATAAAAATAAAACTTGACATATAATTTACATGTACCACCGTCATTATCGAGATTTCTCTGCTGTTAATAATAACCAGTTGTCTAACTATATTCTCTTTTTTAAATTGGTACGCTAACCGCTTATTTTCTATCCTACACTTAATCTGCTGTGCCACAGAAAACTCCAACCTTACTTTTTGATTATTAGCCGTGCATTTTAAACCATCGTAACTATATTGCTCGTGCGTTATAATAACAACGGGGAGATTAGGTGAAAAAAAAATAAACTTAGTTTTCGGAGTTTCTATCCTAATTACCAAACAACCTAGACTTATTTCGGAGATATGATTTAAAGAATATAATAATAATTCGGTGAAATTGCGCAATCGCCTATGTTAGATCAGTTACGAAAAACAAAATTAAAATTTTTATAAAACGTTCGTCGTAATCCCGTGTAGAACAATGAAATTTAAAAAATCATATTTACAGTTGCTAAAAAGTCATTTAAAAATGTTTTGTTATTTACGAGCGAAAAATTCAAAATCAATATTTTATAACTGCAAGCCCTCCAAAAAATCCACATCGTTCACTAAAAAAGTACTGTGTGATTATCTAACTAGCAACTCGTAAGTGTTCATATAAAAGGGATGTCTTCTGAGTGGATTAATGAGTTAATATTGGATACTAAATCATTTGACCGAGAAAACGTTATGTGTTTACGAAGATTAAAGTTAGAAAAATGTATAATGAAAAGAAAAATAGCTTACTTCGAGCACATCTTGAGGAACAACAGATATCAAATGTTACAATTGATAATTGAAGGACACCTCATTGGAAAATGGGGAAAAAGAAGGGATGAAAAACATGGTTGGATAATGCAAAAAAATGGACAGGACTTAATACAGAAACCGTATTGTGGAACTTAGCCAACAGATTAGTAGCCAGAGAGATAATCGCCAACATCCATTGAGGATACGGCACCAGAATAAGAATCTATATCTATACTTATTATGCTCAAATTATCATGATAAAGAAACACAATAAACCGGAATCCGATGTAAGGTCGTATAGGCCGATTTCGTTACTGCCATCCATATCAAAGCTATTTGAGAAACTATTACTAAAACGACTTTCACCAATGGTCGAAGAATTCATACCACTGCATCAGTTTGGATTCAGGCGAAAGCACTCTACAATTGACCAAGTACATAGGATTGTATCCATAATCAATAGAGCTTTTGAGGAGAAGAAATACTGTCCGGTCGTTTTCCTGGACGTAGCTCAGGCCTTCGACAAGGTATGGCATAAAGGCCTAGTATACAAATTAAGCCGACTACTGCCGGGCAACATTTGTCGACTGCTTACATCATACCTAACGGGACGTAAATTTACAGTAGTACAAGGAGATACAACATCCGTGTCTTATGATATAGAAGCTGGAGTTCCTCAAGGAAGTGTCCTTGGTCCGATCTTGTATCTACTGTATACTCAAGACCTACCGACGAACGCGCAAACGATAACGGCTACATTCGCTGATGATACAGCTATCCTAGCTGTTGCCAGTAGCCAGTCTGACGCAACAAATAAATTGCAGAACTCACTAAATAAAGTGTATGAATGGGCGTCAAAGTGGAAAATAAGGATCAATGAAGAAAAATCTAAACACGTAATGTTCACATACCGTCGAACAGAGGCGCACTACCAAGTATACTTGGGAGGCGAACCTATTCCACAGGCTAGCTCAGTCAGGTATCTTGGTATGCACCTAGACAAGCGACTGACATGGGAAGTACATGTCCGAATGAAAAGTAAGCAGATAAAGAAAACAACACAACAACTCTATTGGCTTATCGGACGGAAGTCGCAGCTGGATGTAGAACACAAATGCTTACTGTACCGGCAGATTATAAAGCCAATATGGACCTATGGCCTGCAATTATGGGGCTGTGCCAGTAGGTCTAACAGAGCGAAGATCCAGGCCAGACAAAATGTGATATTAAGAGCGATTGTCGACGCGTATCGTTATTCTAGAAATGACGATGTGCATCGAGATCTACAAATTCCGTTCGTTAACGAAGAAATTGGAAGACACGCAACTGCCCACAGGAAGCGGTTACAGCAACACGTCAACGTGGAAGCCAGTCAATTGCTCGATACCGAACTAGACGTCAGGCGGCTGAAGAGGCATCACCCGGTCGATCTAGTTATATAATTACAAAGTACAGATACAATAACAGAATGGCAAAAGTCATGGCCACTGGGCCATTGACTTTAAACCCATTGGCTTGATTAATACATTAACATATGTTAGATCAGGCTACACTCCTTTAAATTGATGCTTATTTAACCTGATAGGTTAAGATTGTATCTTTATCTATAATTAAAAAAAAAAAAAAAAAAAAAAATACTTATTATAAAACTGTAGTGTCTGTCTGTGATTTGCGAATATTTTCATTATAATCACTGCATTGGGCTATTTATATCACAAATAAACAGAAAATCTATTTTTTTTTAAATGTTTGCCCGTCTGTGTGTCTGTTTATCTGTTCCGAGATTTAATTCAAAAACTATTAAAGCAATAACCATGAAATTCGCATGGTTTATATCGAATTCTTTCTAAGCTTTGTTCCACATTGTTATCACAAATATGACAGAAATTTCAATAATCTAAAGTGTTTAACGAACGGACATATATATATATATATATATATATATATATATATATATATATATATATACACGTGTACTAAATTACGTTAGGGATGTGGCCAATAAGTTAAAAGGAAGAGACAGCGATATAGTATTCAAAAATAAAGCCGTGGGTAACTTCTAGTGTATATATAATATTCATTTATTCATACATACACATATATGACAGTGAAATCTCTGTATAACGGACACCACAATGTACATACTTATACATATTTACATACATAGTACGTAATACGCATGTAGGAGACATACCCGATTTTTTAAATAAATAATTTTTGTTTGTCACCATTTCCAGTTCGTGATTTACGACCAGCCTGCCATGGAAAACCTTCGTTCGCCACCTTTTCGTGAATAAGTTCCTGCACCGCTTCCTAGTAAGTTCCCAACTCGATGAAGGAGTTACTTTGATGTGACTCATTGTTTTGTTTTCTGCTTTAATCATGTTCAAAATGTCAGCTACGTCTTGCACTCAGTTTTAAAGTTTTCATCAATTTGACTGAAGTCATCGGTTAAAGCCGACCCCGATGGGAAAAATCTAACGAGTTCACTCAATTCATTTGAGGCAATCAATCAATTGTCTTCTTCCTCTGGTGTACTCCCTAGAAAACCAGCCTTCACGAGACAGTTCCTAATTGTCGTAGTAAGGGAGATTCCTTCCTGTGATGTACAAGTACGAACTGTGAATGCAGAATCAGCTCATTTTTGGTCGGACTTCAACATTCTATTGTTCATACACACACACACACTTATTAATTCTGCTGAGCTTTGAGAAATATAAGTCACATGTTTGTCCGTTAATGGTACCGTCCGTGACCGTTATAGAGCGGTCAGAATGCATTGTTATTCACACTCTCTACAACGCGACCTGAAAAAGGTGTCCTTTAAGATGGGTTTCGTTGTATTTATTTATTTATCACGAGCAACTGTTTAGAATAACCTTTGTTAAATAAACAAAACTAGTTGAAGAAGATGTAGGAAGAAGCGTTCTAACGGCTGCACTCTCTGAAACGATGAACGCTACATATTTAATATTGGGCACCCGACAGATCTCGAGCTCACTGACGTTTGAATACTTTCTAACGAAATATTTTTGTTTCCAATCACAACCGCCGCTATTAAACGTGCGATCGCGATGAATCATTTTATTCGACACGAATTAAAGGTTATTGATTATATTAGTCGTTAAGATTCTTTTTACTCTGTATATTGTATAATTCCGATAATTCCGATCCGTACAACTTTGTTACCTCAGAAGGAATTCATTCGTGATATTTAGGATGGTCCGTCGCATAAGTACCGAATATTATTCACGTTATTCATAATTAAAAATGATACCTAAGCGATGATCGAGATAGGTATAACGAACACGATCGAAGTTGGGAATAATTGCGTTATTGATACATGTTGGATGGTACGTTTGTGTTTTTTTTTTTTTTTAAGTGTAAACTTAACGTGGTGGCATAATTCGCCGTTTCGTTAGATCACGGTTCGAATTAGATAACGCGTTGCCCCAAAATCGTGGGAAACAGAATACTGGCGTTTTAATAGTAGTGTGACGTCGTCAACAAGTGTGTAGGAGTTAAAATTTAACGTATCTAATTTTAGAATGTGCCCACTACTAAACGCAGAATTTCGAAACATCGATTTAAACAAACAAAAAAAAAAGTAATGAATAAATTACACGAAGATCGAATCTTTACGGATCTTGAAAATGATTTAAACAACAAACGCGCACACATAAAAAATATATATAATACATATCTACACTAGTAGAATAAATGCGAAGACTCGAGTACTTAATATATTATCATATTTCACATAGACGCGCGTTCCGAATGGTACAAGAAAATAATTATTTCCGGTTGTCAATATTATTATAACGTGCCATGTACAATATAATAAGCCGTCAGGAACGACAATCATCAAAGAACATATTTACACCACTGCTTCGTATTAGCTTTGTGTTTTGTATTAAGGCAGTACACTATAAAAAAGCAAAACGAATTACTTATACGCATTACAATTGCTTCGAAGAGGAGTTTGTATTCAAACATAACAACATAAAACACACACACACATCCGAAAAGACTGGAATTATTCTCAGAATAACGCGGCTAGTGAACGAATGTGTAACAACCATGTCCCATATATGGCGTTCAAGAAACTGAAAGAACGATTTAATTATTGGTTACTCATTATATTAGTTTGAACATTCCCACTTGATGATAATACTCCTCATTATCATAATCATAATAATAATAATAATTATTATTATTACTATTATTGATAATATTAAATACTTAGGAATACAGCTAGATTGTAAGCTATTATGGTCGAATCGATCTTTATATATTTAGCAGGGAAGATAAGGAAGTTAAATTATCTCCTTTATTATTTAAATCAGTTTTTTTCTCTAAAACATTTAAAAAGAATATACTTCACATTATACTAACCTGTTTTGACTTACGGAGAATACTTCATTGGGGTGGTATGGCAAATTACTATATAAAACCCTTAAGAATTCTACAAAAATCGATTTTAAATCTAATACTTCCCCCCCCCAAAAAAAAAAAATAGTGATAAATTGGATTACAAGTTTTTAAGTGTAGATGGTTTATATAATCTGCATATATTACTGTTTGTATTAAAAAATGTAAATAAATTTAATGCTTCGAATTATGAAAGCAATACGCGGTTGGCTGGTGAGATTAGAGCGGTGGTACCTAGTTCGAACAAAAGTAGAATGCGTATGCAGCTGTGTATGTCGGTGTCGTTAAGTTCAACAGGTTACCTAAAGAATTAAAAACTGATCTTATTAATTATAAACGTAGACGTAGAAAATTATTAACTGAATACTTACTAGATAAGATTTGTTAATTGTAAATTAATTAGATTCGTAATATTTTTAAGTTTTGTAATACAAATACTTGTCAATTTAACGCACACATCATTGTAATACCGACAGTCTGATTTCCTATGGCTCGAGTGCATACCTATTATATCTCATATATTTTTACTTAGTTTTTTAACAAAAAATGTACTACATAATAAAGTAGCAATTTCGTTTTGAACATTATGTTTCGACCTTTAACTTAATTGCAGTTTCAATGCGTGTAAATAATTTTTAAATACCCAAGAAGCCAAATGAGAGTGGATGGGTATGTTTGAATGTTTATCGGCAAATGTGTATATAATTTGAGTGGAATTATAAAACTTATTATTAATCTATTTAATGTAGACAGTCGCTTATTATACAATATCTTTGCGTACACACGTGCAGAATTGCGCATAACCGGGTTATACGTTCAGTACATAAATATAGTCTAATCTATTAAGTTCTCTATTACATATAAGCTTCGTTTAAATATAATTTTTATTTATTTTTAAATTTTTTGTTTTACTTCTTTGAAGAATGTCATGTTATGTTTCGAACTGGTTTCTTTAATAGTATATTTTATGTTTGTATATATTCAAATGTACTGAACAAAAATCAAATAAATTGAAATTGAAATTTTATGAATCAAAATTTTTGCTAATAACTATTACTATTATTTCGTTGTATGTAACATTGAAAATGTTTTTTGTTTTTTTTTTCGTCGAGTACCATGTACTGCTGCTATGGCCAGGGTAATTATTGGATATATTTCGGAGAAATTGAAGAACTACTGGCGATTAGGTTATCGATTAAAACTTCTTGTAGTGAATTGCAACTGAACTTTTGAGGTCAGTATGTGGAGTATTATAAATGTCGAAGTGTTAAGGTGTCTGGACGCAGCAGGCGCACAAGGGTGGATCTGTTTTATTTGTAATGTAGCCATGAGTAAATGTAGTGTGACCAATGTGAAGACGGGATAGAACTACTTGGTGTAAAAAAAAGATCTTCAAAACATTCCAAAGATCACAAAATGTTTTATTGGTTTTGTTGTTGATGGAAGCGATTGCATCCGATTCGAATATAGAAGTTAATGGATATGGTTGAATATTAGCTGTAATCATTATAATTTTTACTATATATTAAAAAAAAACACATTATTTTTCAATAAGGTCTATTCTAAATAAATAAAACGAAAAGAAATTACGAGATTTTCAACGATGCGTGATTTATGTTGTTATTTTATCGAGAATTGATATTTTTAGTGTAAGCACAGATAGAATACGTTTCGTTAAAAAAAATGACAATATTTAAAAATTACCGTTATTTTTTGTGTATATAAAAATACCGCGTGTTAAAAGAAATAATATTATTAAAAAATTAAAAAAAAATACTTCTCTGTTAATGATTCCGTATAGAAGTCCGTGCTCTCTAGGATATCTGAACTTTTAAAAATTAAATGCCTAACGAAATAGTCAAATATTCGAAATAAAATATAACGTTTTACTATTATTAAACATTTTAATAAGAATAAATTGAATGAGAACTTTCTAACAACGAATCGTATAGGTGTCGAATTTGTTAGAATAGAACAATTTGAAAAGTGATTTGTAAATATTAACGCCACGGACGTGTTAGATCATTAAATGGAGTCGAGAACATGTAATACCTAGCGAAAATTAAAATTATATTAAAACAGCAAAATACAGTGTAAGTATACATAAAAAAAAAAATATATATCAAAACGAAATGTTTGTCTGTGAGATAAACAAAAAAACCAACGCGTTTTATTTCCCTTGATTTATACACGACGTGTTCGACAATATTATTAGAAAATTATTATTACAAATAAATAATGATTACTATTTTAAAAGCCAATATATGAAGTAAAATATACTTAGTATATATATATTTATGTTTTTTTTTTTTTTTAACCACATCCACCAACATTAGTACACGTATTCATGAATGAACAACAGCAAACAGGAATGGGCTACCGACTGGACCTCACAAACAACCTTCCTGAGGAGCATAAAATCAAATATAGTGGTGGCCTCCAGATGACACAAGCAGAAAAGAATATGGCGCCCTAAACCGTCTACGTGTGTACAGCCATATCACACAATTATCTGTATACCAAAAGCCCAACAAACTGCCCCCTATGCGTATATTTAACAGAACCAACAGTCACACGCTTCATCTACAACACACACTACACAGGTTAAAACGCAAAATACAAGGCCCGATACACAAAATTCTCTCAAACAACCCTCAATCAATAGGTAAAATTCTGACTTTTGTCAGAGGGACTCTTAGCACACATATAAACTAGACACATGTCTCCGTATGGCTGTAATAACCCTGTTACAAACGGCATATGGAGATTATCATAATATCATAATATTTTTTTTTTTTTTTTTTAAAGTATACTATATAGTGTATATAAAATAGCGTAGGAATTAAAAATTTAAAAAACGCATATTTGTGTAAATCGAAATTTTATACCAGCGTCGAAAATATATATATTCGATGTAAACATTTAAAATTCAAAGACGGAATTTTTGAATAAAATTTGAAAAGAAAAATTTTGTACCCTACCATTTTATTTTTACATATATAGGGAAAATATAGAGAATGCAAAACGTATACGAAGAATATCGTAGGAAATTATCCGAATATATCACGGTAAAAGAGTCAAACAACGAAATATGTAACACACCTAGCTCATTTCGCAAGACCAAAAGTCCTTTGAGGATATCTTTTTCGTTTATTTATAATTAAGAGGCACACCATACCGACATAGGAGGAAATTCCCGCGAGATATTAGCCGCCTATAAATTTAAGCCTGTATAAGTAGATATCGCCGAAATAAATAGATGAAAATAATTATATTTTAGAAAATTATTACCGTAACATATTATAAAACTAAATCAAATTATATATATATATATATATATATATATATATATATATATATATATATATATATATCTTTTAAGACGAATAGGACAAGCTAAATATGCTAAATATACATTTAATAACAAAAAATCACATTAGTATAGACGTCCGGAAAAAAATTGAAAAAACATACGTTTTCAGTGTGCTTTGTTACGGTTGTGAAACTTAACAGTGCAGGAAATAAATAAATTGAATTCAATGGAGGAAAATGTCTTGGACACAGAAATGAAAACAAAAAAAAAAATCTAGAAGGAATACGTGAAAAAAGAAGTTTAATATAGAAAAGCGGAAAATGAACATGTTAGATCATGTAAATAGTAACTTTATAAAATGTATAACAGAGGGTAAAGTTAGAGGTAAAAAGCCAATAGGAAGACAAAAAACATCCATAATGAAGAGTTTATATGATCGCTTGAATATAAGAAAAGATCAAGAACTTCGGAGACTCTGGCTACCAATAGAGCACAATGGCTGTAGCGACAAGGCATTGCCTTTAATGAATAATATATATATATACACTAGCGGCGAGATAATTATAATTTCATAAAAACTTTATTTAGACGACGCTTATTTATTTATCGAAATTCTAAATACTTATCTAATTTGAACAACATCTCTGTAAAATTTAAAATAATATGCCGACAAATGAAAACATTAGTAAATACGTAGTATGTCACAGTGAGGACTTCGATGACTGGTGGCTTTATAAAGGAAACAGTAAGTTGTTTCAATGATGACGACTGTCATGTCTCCGATCGCAATAGCAAAAAGCAAACGTAATAAGGGCGGTTACGTTTTTATAATAAAAAAAGTGTAAATAAATTTAATTTATTCAGTCCGGTATATACGATCGTTTGAATCATATTTAAATTCGGCTAATCAATTTTTACAGAACAATGACCTACCACTCTTTTAGCATTCTCGAAGAAAATCGCATTTAATTAAAACGCCTACATTTTGAAAAAAAATTTAAGCCTATTCTACAGTTTAAAATTTATCTTCTTCACAAATACCACTTACTTTTTTTTAGTAACGTTCGAAGAAAAAACAACAACAATAACAACAAAACGAATTTATATATATATATATATATATATATATATATATATATATATATATATATATATATATATAGAGTGAAAACTTAACAGGCAAAAATTTTACCAATCTACAGGGTCAATGACATGGGGAAACATACGCCCACAATATGAAAACTGTTGAAGGAAAATTCATCTGGGTTTATGTAGGCTTAAATAATCCTTTAACTATATATATATATATATATATATATATATATATATATAGATTAAGAGAACATATTGTCACTTCAAACGGGAATTTAGTCACATCAACTCTGGCAATGAAAAAAAAAAATCACGAAATTGAGTTGGATTCGTTATTAATAAAACAATTAATAACAGTGTGGTTGATTACTCAACTATCAATGATCCAATTGTATAATTGTAAAGCTGCGAACAACTCCGGTTAACATGAATATAATCACGCGACAACAGCTACAGATAAAGAACTTAACGACACGGATTAAATTAATCCCAAATAGGGAGATGCTGATAGTTATAATAAGAGATTTCAACGCGATAGTAGGTGAAACTAAAAATCATAATCACATAAAGCATATACAGTTGGTAGATACGGTATAGGTAAAAGAAACAGTCGAGGAACTATGCTCCTAGATTTCTGCCTGAAAAAAAACCTGGTACTTACTAATACGATATTTAAACATCGTGTACGTAAATTGCACACACACGGCAGTCAGCCAATGGTCAAACTAGAAATCGAATTGATTACAGATAAAGAACTTAACGACACGGATTAAATTAACCCCAAATAGGGAGATGCTGATAGTTATAATAAGAGATTTCAACACGATAGTAGGTGAAACTAAAAATCATAATCACATAAAGCATATACAGTTGGTAGATACGGTATAGGTAAAAGAAACAGTCGAGGAACTATGCTCCTAGATTTCTGCCTGAAAAAAAACCCTGGTACTTACTAATACGATATTTAAACATCGTGTACGTAAATTGCACACACACGGCAGTCAGCCAGTGGTCAAACCAGAAATCGAATTGATTACGTGCTTATAAGAGAAAGATGGAGGTCATTTGTGAAAGCCGTAAAAAGTTACCCTGGACTAGACTGTGCATCTGATTACAATGTATCAGTTGCGGAAATGGTAGTCGTTACTGAAATTAACAGTAAAGCGGAATATGAAATGAACAAATATGTATAATGCAGATGAATTATGGACCGATACAAAACCGTACTAGAAAAGCAGACGGAATAAGCCGAAAAAATTCATTTGTAACCCAAGAAACATGGATAATAATTGAACAACGACAGTAACTACAGACACACGGTTAAAAGAAGATTGATAAACAAATACACCGACTGTGCAATAAGATATGAATAAATGGGGAATGGCCAAGCGACTGGACTAAATCAATACCTAATTTATAAGAAAGGCGATAGGTAAAACTGCAAAAATTATATAGGCTTATAGCGCTTATTAATCATACTAACAAAATACTATTATAGGTAATTCAAGAGCGATTAAAATATTATATACCGTCACAAATTACGGTGACGCAAACAGGCTTTATACCTGGAAAAGGTATTCGAGAACAACTTATCATAATAAGACAAATAAAAGAAAAATGTTACAATGCACCTGCCATACTATGTTTTTTAGATTATACAAAGGCACTCGATATGATGGAGTGGGATACGCTGTAGTATGTATTAACAAAGATCAAAATACCCGAGAATCTGAAACTGTATGAATGAAATGCTGTTTATGATAAAATAGAAGGACAACTTCTTTCCGAAAACTTTCAAACTGCAAAGGAAGTATGACGAGGATGTGTACTATCGTCTATGTTATATAACATATACAGCGAATTGTGATTATGCAACAGGCAACTGAAGACTGGAACGGCTGAATAACCATTGGACGAAGGAAATATGTAATTTACGACATGCGAATGATATAGTAATTTTAGCAACAAACGAGCTAGAACTGGCACAGGGCATGTTGTACGCATGAACGATCCTAAAATACCGAAAAGCTAATAAGGAAAACAAGCTAGACCTCAAAGGCGTTGCAAAGATCAAATTGCAGAAATTTATTTCATATTTACAGATAGAAAACGAAACCTTACGAAAGAAATGATTGAAATAACACCTTGGTCGTCATAAGCCGGCAAAAATATGATTAAAGAGCGGATTAAAACAACAGTGACATGATCAGTTTGTGGATTTAGCAGAAAAGCCGAAATAGGACTAGTCTCACGAATCATCTTCAGTTATAAAACTATCAAGATGCAAATGACTAACTCGGACACGAATGCATGTCTAATTATATATACGTCATACTTATTATTTAGAATATTTTTGATAACAGTGAGTAAAGTCCAATCAATTCAAAAGCTGATAGAAAACGTTCACTGACGATACTCATTCATCTGAAGATTGATAGAGGACCAGCTAAACGAACTTTCCCGTCAAAGTTGATATTCGTTTACCGGCCAGTTGGTTGACGAGAGATACTCCAGCTCGATTGGAACTCAGACCGTGCGAGCAGAATGGTAATGCATTAACGCTATCAACAAATAATCTCAACCTATTCTAACATTCGTGGAAGGCAATGGCAAACCACCACGCACAACCCCATATTATGAGCCAGTAATTATATAGTACACTACAAAAACACGCGGGGCTGTATTGTGTCGTGACAACAAAGCGATTACAGTCAGTTCTACCGAGTGTGTGTGTGTGTTTACTAACAACAGCGCCATATTATAATTGCCTTGTACGCAACAAAAATATAAAAATATGTATAGTAAGTAGTCGCCTACCTCCGATACGGAGATGACACTTAATGGTGATGATTCTAACATTACAGGATTAATTAAAATCATTTCTTAACATTCACGAAAATAACTTATTCCACTGATAATCACGTCCTGTTGTGCAGTTTCTAATTCTATTTCAAAAGATAATTTTAACAAATTACAACTACTACTAAAAAACAGGTGTCTTCTAAATTAAATATCTCGGAATATCAAGTTCGGCCATAATATCCGTTAGTACTATTTAATTTCTTCCGTGGATGATTATAATTCCGAGCAAACTGTGTATAAGTATAAACTCCGAAGCCATAAGCCTGATGACTTTCTGTAACTTTAATGTTTACATCCAGAAATTACTGTTATTTTCTCTTTAATATTTATTTGTTTTTCCTTATTCTATCTCAACATTTTCATTTTGCTGTGCAGACTTCTTCGTTGAAATATTTTTTTGCAGTTACATTATACAGAAAAGTCCAATCGTAACAAGAGTACAGACACAAGAAAATAGCATCTTTCGAACTTACTCGCGGCAATGATAACATTCATCCTGACCTCGGTTGAAATTGATCGATGACGTGACTGAAAATTTTGAATTTTCCCCGTCAGAAGAAACTTAATCCACATACCAATGTCGAAGCTATTAATAAACTTTCAGACATCGCAGCAATTATACGCGACTTATATCTATTGTAGCTATCTATTATTGCTCAGAGAGGCTTTGAACCATGTCTGTAATATTCCTCTAAATTTTATTACATTTATAATTATCAATTAAAAAAGGCATAACAGTAAACGGGGAAAAACTTAATCACCCAACATTCGCAGATGACATCGTTATAATAAGCGTGAATCCAGAAGAGTAGGTTGAGCGAACTTCAAATTGAGAGTCTCGAAAAATAAGATTAAGCGTAAGTAAGCAGAAAACAAAGGTTACGACTAATAACACGGATGGTATGTCAATAAAGATAAATTGGGAGCAGCACATCGAGCCAATAGCTGTAGACAGAGGAGGTACGAAGAAGAATATCTCTCGCATGGCCTGCATTCGGGAATTTATCCACCATATTCCGGAATAAAGATATATCGAACAGTTTGAAGTGTAAAACTATATTATAATCAATGTGTCTTACCGGTATTAACATACGGAGTAGAAACATGGATTTTCACAAAATGAATAATTACGAAAATCGGCAAAACGCAAACAGATCACGAAAGGATAATGTTAAACGTCAGATTAAAAGATGGAATAACCATTACTTGGATAAGCGAGCGGACAAAATTGAACGACGTAGAGGAAAATTGAAATGGACATGGGCTGAACACGATTCAAAAAGGAAAAGAGGAAGGCCAACAACACGGTGGTGAGATGACATTGTGAAAAATGCAGCGATCAATTGGATCGAAGTTGCACAGAATAGGAATCATTGGAAATATCTGGAACATGCCATCGGTGGGTTGATATAAGCATAACACATGATAATTAGCAATTATAAACTTGTGTTACTCTAAAACATATAATTTTCTTTTAGTACGATTGTATTATTATTTTTGAGAACCTCGAACTGTCGATGATGTTACGTAATTATAAATCATCTTTTAGGAGTTTTATACATTTTGTGAAATATATACGTTTTTTATTTCTCCTCCCTGTATGTATTTTATATATATATATATATATATATATATATATATATGTGTGTGTCAAAAGTTGATAACATTGGAACATAATAATGTTAAAATTTAACACGATACTATGCTGAAACGAGGAGCCTGAACAAAAAGAACGTACAAAATCCAGTGAAGCGTTTGAAATGTTGTGTCGGAAGAAATTAGAACAATAGCTGGACTCTGAAAAAGCTATAAACGTAAAAGAACTCCATATAGAATGAGTGAAAAATGTTCATCGGTGATAAAGATTAGCCAGGATAAGACGTAGCAGTGGTTCCTACGGGATACAAACTCGAGAAACGGACAGGACAGGAGAGGACAGACCGCGAGGCAGCTTTATCAACATATAGCTTCGATCTATATCGGAAAATGAAGATAGCCGCGGAAAAGTGGTTGGGGCTGGCTGAAAAATATCACAGCCAGTTCTAAAACTTTCAAACTTACGATAGCGACAACCACGGTGTATAGATAATAATAATAACTAAAAGAAAATTTATCGTTCGACGAATTTCTAAATTTAGACGATTACACTTAAAATGCGAACATTATACCGACGATTCAAATTTTAAACAGCTCGATTACTCTATATATTCAATTTATTGTGTGTTAGTTGTGCGAAAATTACATACCTAACAATGTTCGACGATGCATATTGAGCATAATTTTCTATAAGCGTAGCAGTTCAAGCGAAAAAAGCCGGCAACAATATATCGTGTCTAACCGTTGCACAATTTATTTGCAAAGATATGCGTTTAATAAACGTTGTGGTTATCGGCATAGACACATTTTAATCGTAAGAATGGACAATTTTTTTAAAAATTATAATAATGATAATAAACGATTAACGGAAAGGAATATAAATATCGAGAAAACATCCTACTATATCTATATATACGCGCGTGAACTTTTGAAAAAGTTAAAAATCACAACTTTGACAGCCGAACAAATTATATAATAAAACCAACAAAAAATATAATAACACGTCACAAAAAAAAAAAAAAAAAAAAAAAAAAACGAAAAAAACTAATCTATAGCGGTCAATATTTAATGACGCGACGAACAACACTGACTCGTAAAATGGAGGAAATGTTTATCGTCGTACACAAATAACTCGTATTTCGCGTTTAAAAAGAACTATAATATGACCAGAAATGAAACGAATATCGGGCACCACCGTAGGATAGTATAGGACAGAGAAAAATGACAACAAGAACGGCTATAGCAACATCTAGTAGTAGTAGTGGTAGACTGACAGAGTCGACGAAGTTGGCAGGGAAGATATGGAAATAGCAACGCGGCTTAATAAAACGCGTCAACTAAACAAGCCCGCGGCACGAGGTTTATTAAGACGACGAGGGACATACATAATAATGATAATAATAATAATAATAATCATAATAATGGATATACCAAACGAGGCAACAATGGCAGCAGCAATCGCCAAAAGAGGTCAGTAGGCCAAGCGCGAGATCCAAAAACGCGCGAGTGCTGGCGCATTTCACGGTCGCCCCTGAATACGCAAAGTACGTACACGTTAGCGTTACGTATATACACGATAAAAGTCAGGTTTACCCCTCTCCCAACCAATCAAACGCTAAACTAGAGACGACACGGGATTTATTAAATTGCGTGAATAATTGATAAAAACAACTGAAAATCTAAAAAAAAAAAAAATGAATAATTAGTTTTTAGAGCGTTGTAACGTGAAATGCTGAGAGGACTAAACTCATAAAACGTATTTACAAGATTAATGATAGAAACAAAGACTCGTCTATTATTTTTCGAATTTCATAGATATTTTATACTTGCCGTTCGATAGTTGTAATATACGTGTCAATTCAGAACTTAAATCTCGTCAAATTGAAAGTCAGGACAAGACGTCGTCAAAACGAGACTCACGACGCATCCTTAGAAAGCTAATGGCTTGCACAATTCCAATCGACCACTTTACTTCAGTGCTCGTTATCCATTTGGTCGGGGACAATTAGTCGGCTAGCAGCGTTTATAACGTGGACAAATTCTCGTCTCTGGTGAAATTTAAACTCGAGTCATAGTACGAATAGAATGTTATAATGACTGAGCCACGAAACCCGTGTAAACAATGTATATTATAGACGGAAAAATTGCAAACGGTCAATCAGATTTGTCCGGGAAGCATTGATTTTTGTTCGCCAACAATGTTCATTGACCGCGTTCGTTTAGGTAACGTGCCTTAAAAAAGATCCGTTTTATTTTAATACATTTATACGGTCCTTTAGGAAAGATTAAGGAGAATCGAGAAAAACCGTTTCAATTGAAAAAATACGAGAAGCATTTTGAAACATGCGACGATTCGACTTTGAAATAATGTTTACGCGTTGAAAATGAAAAACCCGACATTTGAAATGTTTCAGTTTTAACGAATTAACGAAACTGGTGTAATAAAAGTTTTTCGTCAAATTCAATCGTTAATTAGTAAGGAATATTGAAAAAATTATTCGTTATGATTACGTTGATAAATTTAAATTTTCCCATACTGCCGCGAAGTCCTGCAAATTGTAATTTAACGTTATTCGAAAATGGTTATATATACATATGACATGCAAAATAAATAAAAAATTATATTTTAAATTGAATAAGTCCTATCTACCCATATATATATAAATTAAAAAAAAAGGTTCAAAAACATATACATATATATAATTTGACCAAAGAGAGATTAAAAAATTGTCAAATTAAATCCAAAAAAAACAACATGATTCATTAAAATATTTATATGCAATATACTGCTCTATGAGTCAGAAATATAGAACCTAGATAAACGTTTAAGTAACGTAACGATGTCATTTGAAATATGGTGCTGAAGTAGAATAGAAAAGAAATCATGGTCATAGAAAATAAGAAATAAAGAAGTACTAGACAGAGTTAAAGAAGAAAAACATTTATTAAGACCACTATAAAATAAGGCATACTTACTGACACAACGAATATAAGACAGAAATATATCAAAATCGTGTAAAAAACTTCACGAAACAATGTGAAGGAAATATCCGGGAAACTTAAAAAAGAAAACGTAGTTATCCATTAATGTACTATATAGCACGAGGAATGAAGAAGATATATGTATATATATATATAGTTGATAATGACAGGTTTCAACACCGTTTCCGTATCGGAGGTAGGCGACTACTTACATATACATATTTTGTTGCACAGTGTAAGTAGCGTACAAATAGGGCCTTAGCGTAGACAGACATCTGTGAGAACTGATTGTAATTGTCACGACACAATGTGGCAAGGCGTGTTTTTATAGCGTACTATACTATATTACTACTAACTAGCGCATATAGCGTTGTACGCGGTGGTTTGCCATTGCCTTCCAGGCGATAATAATATTAGGATTATTTATATTTTTACCATCCGTATAGAAGTCTGTGCTCTATAGGCTATCCCGACTACGATAATAGTTTACTATATTATGATTATATAACTAATATCCATAAGGTCGAGGTGAGAAAGAATATATAATAATAATAATGTTAATTATTCTACTTGCGAACGAAAGTTTTAAAATTAAATAAAAAAAAAAAAAAAAAAAAAAAAAGTCACTTTCACGACGCGGATGCCACTGAAGTTAGGAATTATGACGATGAAGTAGTTAAAGTAGTAGAAAGAGTAGAGAAACCAGGCTGCTACTAGGAAAAGCTGTTGCACGAGTGTTCGTAATAAGCGAATCACGACGTTTTCTTGTTCCTATTTCAGAATTACAATGCGAAATCGACGACACAACCGGTTTCGTCGTCAGGAAGAAATATGACGTACGACACTATATGGATGCGGCCTATACCAGCCGAATGTAGCGTCCGTTTATTATTATTATGATTATCGTTATATCGTCATTATTATCGGGATAATGTGGTCGGTAAGTGAAGAAAATTACGACAACCTAACGTAACACGTATAATAACAAATAGACGGAGAGCGGTCGACGATGAGACACAATAAGTTGTTACCGTTGTTATTGTTGTTAGTCGTGATAACAATGACGACGACAACGGTCGTGATATTGACGTGGCGTACGGCTGGTAATAATCGTAATAATGCAATTTCGTAAGTCGATCACGCAATCAGACTTGACCTCATTTCGTAAAAGTACGCACAACCATACCTACACGCACACGCGAGACGATTATCATTATCATCACTAGTACCACTACTACTATATATATGATCAGGATATCGTATATAATAATAAATACTAGCTCTATACGTAATAACGCCTCGTTTCTCATCGTAAAAAAATAAGGTGTAAATCTGACTACGAATATAAATGTAATTGAATCGAATAATTGAAATACCGACTATAAACGTTTACACGTTTTAGAAAAAAAATCTGCTCCTTATTTTGTATCGAACGATGATATATGTGCGGACTAGAACCTTCCGTACGGAAAAGGATATGTCTTAATAAAGTAAACGGAGTTCTTTGGGGAATGTTCATTATCAATTTTCAAGAATAAAAAAAACCAATCACCCGAGTGGACTGACTCAGGGAATTGTTGCCAGGGAGGGTGTAAGAAAAAAGATAAAAGAATGTTTTTCCCTAAAGACCAAAATTTGTTGGAATTGTCCGATTAACATACTAATTCATTCTATTCGTTAATTCATTCTATTCTACTTCAATCTTCTCTCGTCTTTCCACCACTCTTTCCTTCTTTACGATCACTATTTTCTATGCTGACGGTACGATGTAACAAATTCGCCGTTCGTCGTTTTTTTTTTTTAATTATAAAAACATTTTTTTCTTTTTAAATGAACGAAGAATCATTATTAAAAAAAAAAAAAAAAAAAGTTTTCTATATAATATAGAGTTACCTCGCATGAACGTAGAGACAAAAATAATTCGTTGTAAATAACGAAAATAAATTAATTAAAATAAATGAAAATAAATCAACACATACTAGAGTCATTAAGCGTCAAAATAGACAAACAAGATGTTAAATACACTCGTATTTTAATCAAAAGTTAACATCGTGTAAAAGCATATTGATACAAAAAAGGACCTGCCGAACTCGGAATACTAAAAAGCTGCATCGGGTAATAGGAATGCAATCCCAGCTTACCTTAAAGAACAATCACCTATTATAGAAGCAAGTACTCGCTCCAGTGTGCGGAGGTGTGGATACGAACTGCAGTAAAATAAGCGATATAATGAAAATAATATCGAAATTTAGGTTAATCTAAAGAACAAAACTATACACGATGACCTTGACATGGAGTGTATATATAGGTGACGTATAATAAAAAAAGATGTTATTCAAACATCGGGAGCGGTTACTTAGTCGTGCTAACTACTCTGCAATTATCTTATTGGATAATTCGGCACAGATGCAAATTCGTCGACTCAGGAGAACTAAGCCATTAGACCTGGCGTAGGAATGAAAATTATGTAAATTATTAAAACATAAGATACTAATATAGGAACTAGTCATTGGACTACGTGGTGCCCTTCACGTCATGCTCTCTGACTATACAATCCGCTGATGGGCCATTGACTAGGAACAGATTTGACGAAGAAAAAAAAATATCTTTCTAACAACGACGAAATTAACCTTCCATCTTCTTTCACACTGAATTATGGAGATGGAAGCTTCAGAATATAGTATCCGCTGAAAATCTCGTTTGTATGCAATTCCACCGGGCATAAAACGAACATCTACAATGTATCCACAGAATCCTACTCATCAACACGACTGCAGCAACTTCTGAGTGGCTCTCTCGTAATGAGCCATCGCCCTCATCTTCCTGCCCCACTAATAATGACGGACAAGCATCTGTCCAAAGATAGAGAAGGATTAAAAAGGTATCTAATAAACCATCTAGCTCATCACCACATCCTATTATTGAATGTATCACATCGGATCCATCATTAAAATCAATCTTTAAACCGTCGGAGCATTACTTTGAATCTAACAGTAGTCTTGTTCTCTCGTTCTCTAACCTACTTCTTTTTATCGCAGTAATCCTCTAGAAATAATTAAGGATTAAAATAGGTAATTTTTAACATTAAAAGTTTATATATCCTATACGCAACACCACGACTGAAACGATTAAACGTACGTGTAGTATTGGAAATTTGGCATTATATTATATACACACTAACTAAATTAATATATATATATATTTATATATATTTCCTCGGACACATGATCAGAAGAGACACGTTGGAAAAAGGAAAGATGAATGGTAAATAAGGAAGAGGACGTGCCCCAGCCGATATATAAATCAAGTCAAGTCCTGGACAAAGTTGTCACTTGAACAGCTGATGTGGACGATCGAAAATCGGGGACGAATTATACGAAAAATTACATTATGACGACCATGATGATTATACATACATATATATATATATATATATATATATATATATATATATATATATATATATATATGTATGTATAAATTAATTAATAATAATTTAAATACCAGTTTGATTAGTAAGGAATTATTTTCGATTTAAACTCTCAATAAATTTACGGTTACTAAATTTTTGAATATCATAAAACCACGTCGGTTAAGAATAAAAGTTGAAAATTCTAAATTAATAAGAACAATATCTTCGTGTTATAATGAATTAAAACGATCGATTAATTTTTTTTTTTAATCTTCTTCTTACACAAATTTATGTCATACTAGAAGTCACCCACGGTTTCACCTGTGTAATTGTTTTTCTTAAGTTTTGTTTCGCATTGATATCACAAATAGGACACAAAATTACAATAATTTAAAGTTTTAAAAAGTAGGAGACAGTGATATCTCTGCTACATAAATCGTTTAAAATTTAACACGTTTTCCGATTCGAATGTACCTTCACTACTAACACACGCCAGGCAAACTACGTTTTGTTGAGTTAGGGGCGTGACCGAAATAAAAAACGTATATATATATATATATATATGTATATATATATATATATATATATATATATATATATACGTATACTATACGAATATATATAACTGTTAAAAGAAAGCGAGAGAGCGATATTTTAAAACTTTGAATTATTGTTATTTCAGTCCTATTTGCGATATCGATGAGAAACAAAGCTTAGAACGAAACCCATAATACAAAGGCTATTTGCGAATTTAATCATGATTACTTTAACAGTTTTTGAGTTAAATCGGAACAGCGGACAGACAGACAGAGAGATAGACTAATTTAAAAAAACAAACAAACAGATTTTGTGTTTATGCGTGATAAAAATAGCCCAATGCAGTGATTATAATGAAAATATCCACAAATTACAGAGACAGATATATTAGTATAGATAACGAAAAAATACAAAATAAACTGTTGAAGGTCGACTTCGAAAATCCGAACGAAAGTGAACTCACCTCCGGCCCAATGCGCAACGTCCGGATAAATTTGAAGGTTTCCATCGAAAAGAAAAACGAAGCGGGTAAAGGTGCCCTAATTTAGCTAAAAAAAAAATATATATATAAAAAAATGGTATAATTTCAAAGGACAAAGTTATTAACGACGTATGTACGACCGTGAATACTTACAGATCTGTTTAGGATGCGTATTCGAATCGATACCGACCCTATACATATACACAACGCGGAATGAATATACCCTCGATGAGGTTACAAAACACTAACATCAGGGCCGGTACGTCGCCGACTTTAAAAGCATACTTACGAGAAAAAGAACTACTAATACAAACATCATCCCGGAAAATTCGTATGGCCGCTACTACCCTCGTCTACCGTCTCGCTGGTTGTGTTAATCCGAGAATTTTTTTCTATCTCGATTAAAGTCTGCCGAGGCATAGTTGGTAGTTTTTCTTTTCTTATTTTCGTCAATGTAGTAATTGTAATAGTAGTAATAGCGACGCGTTATCTCTCAGTGTCCTACGGCGCGGCGTCCGGAGGTCAAGGATAAGTCGCTGCTCTTGTCGGTGGAAACGATCTAACGGGCGGTAACGGCCACCTTTAGACAACTTTCCATTTCCTACTATAGTAGGGTTTTTTATTTTATTTTATTTTATTTTATTTATTTTTTATATAACATCGTATAACCGATTCTGTTTTGGCCTTTGTTCAATATCAGCGTGTATACCTATATAAACGGAATAACACGTTTGGCATAGACCTTTTTTTTCTTTCTCTTTAACCTAAGACAACATTTTACTTAATAACGGCCTTTCTCATTCGCTCAACTACAGTCGTAGATTTTTCAAGGTTCGATTTTCGTTTTTTACTTTCTCAAAGTTTTCTTTTTAATTTATTGTCCGCATTTGAGAAATTTTACTATATCGAAACGAATAAACACACGACGCACACGAATTTGAGAAAAGTCGCGAATACTAAAACATCTATTTTCGTAAATATGGAAAGATGAAAAATTATAATTTAACACCCCGGAAAAGAGACCATGAACTTGTTAATTTAGAGCAATAATGCTGCTCTCGACATTAGGGAAAATAAATGAAAAAGATACTATTTAAAACTCGGAATATCGATGAGGAGGAATAAACGTCGATACGGTCGCAGACAAGAATGTTCCGCATAATCCGCTTAAAATGGCGGTAGAAAGGCGTTTAATAATATTAATACATTTTGATGTACAAGGAGCTTTCGACAAAATAAAATGATCCAGTATGGAAACAAGTAGCGTTGTTACAGTTGATTAAAGATTTGCGAGAAAATACGAGAAAAAGTTCGATCCTCGAGTATAATATTAGCGTAGGAGCACCTTCGGCAGTCTGCATTTAACGTCGCTATCTCGTTCGTAAGGCAGACGAAGAAAATAAACGCGTACAAGTAAAATAAGTTAGGCGCCGATGATATTCTAATAATCGCACAAATCGATGAAATAAGAATTAACGAGACAACAGAACCGATAAATTCCAACATTACAGAACTCGGCCTAAATTCGAACATTGACACATACGTTGCTTATTACTTCGAAGAAACGTAATAAGAGGGGAAATTCCAACGAGATATCGAGAAAAAAAAAATAAAATTAAATAATAAAAATCAGACTTTTGCCGATGAAATCGCAACAGTTTTATTATCAAGTCATTAACAGTAAGCCTGGAAACCGTTCGATATAATGGGCGGAAGGAAGAATGGACGAATCGCGAACCACGGATTGAACCCGATGAACACGTTCCTTCAGGAGCCGAACTAAAATATGGAACACGACACTCGCTAAACAGAAAACAATAGTTGGTCGAACAGATAGATAAGACGATAGAAGAGGAAAATATCCGACAGCTCCTCCTATATATGTGGCCATCCATCATCTTTCATCTGCAGCAGCTGCCCACATAAGGGCGATTTCAATGAACTATAAATACAACTGCGTGGAAACAGCGTCGCGTTTACCGAGTACTGGACAAACACCGTGTAACGCATAGAGTTCCTTTTCCTGACACGAAGAAGAAGCGATGAAATACTTTGGAATGGACGAAAATTTACAATAAACATGTACAACATATAACCCTCAAAATCGGAAAACACTATAACAAATTGAGTTCGTTGCATTGCGATAAATTCGGGTACGATACAAGTAAAAGAATTATGCTATATAACGCTCTTTTAGATCAACCGCAGAATACGGATCCTCAACATCCTTTTTTTGATAAATTGAAAGAAAAATTAAAATCCTTACAAAGATTAATTCTCATAAACAGCATATTTCTTTCTTATAACCGTGTACATGTAACAGCTGGGATAACTACAGTAGATCTCCATTCGAAACAAGTCGATGTAATTAAAAATAAAAAAATAAAAAAAAATTAAAAACGAAATTAATCCGATAAAAACAATATACCCGGTAGATGTACAGAGGCTCTATGATACTGAAGCAATATTAAGGACTAAAAACTTCGGAACTAACTTTTTCCTAACGCAGTATCTTTCCGAGTTATTTAAAAAGATTCAGTAAACGACAACCTCTGCAGAGAGTGTAAAAAAGCGGCAGATACACCCGACTCATACCTTAAAAATATGCAAAAATTTTAATAACATCACAGGGAAATATAATATCAACGAAGATTAAAAAACCTCCTACGGAATAAGAACAACTCCAAAAACTCGCTAAAGTCATCACCGAAATACCGAAGAAAAAAATAAATATATCATATAATAGACCACGAACAAGTTTTCTGTTATTTTTTTTTTTTTTTTTTTAAAGTTCAAATCTGTATGAAAAGCTTTCGCGTAGTTCAGAGTGGACCAATAGAATTAACTTATTTTCTTTTATTCATTAAATTATTTAATCCGTATTTATTTAAATATTAAAATAATTTGTAACATAAAAAAAAAAAAAAACAAGAAACGAGAACCATTTGCACATGTTACGTTGTTTTTTATAACTTGCGCATTCATACACATACACACACATACATACATATATATATATATATATATATATATATATATATCCCATATAAAATAAAAGTCGTACTTTGTTGTCGAACAATGTAACTCTAGTCATTGTACGTTATTCTTACATACAATATGAACTAGCATTCGAGGCACTAATTATGTACCAACACAAGTACACGCACACGCGTTACACAGAGTGGCGCGCCATCGTCGTCACGTTGATAATTACCATTTATATAAAGACTTTATAAACTTTATGTCGCGAGATAGGATCGAACCGCGGACAATCGGGTTAACAGTCGAACGTTTTAGCGATTATGCCACCGGGACGGAATATATATACATACATATGTGTGTTAAGTCGCTGTAACAAAAAATGGAACCTATAACGCGGTAATTAATACACACCTATATATATATTTATATTTATATATATATATATATATACGTATATGTGTTTCGTACTATTACAGCAAAAAATTGAAATTACAAAAATCTTTAAATTACAACTCTACTTGTGTAGTTGGTTTAACACGATCTAGTCTCCCCGTAATTCTTCCGAATTACCAAAAAAGTTTATCGGCAAGAGATTACAAATATATCGCCGAATAATCGAGTTTTGTCTTTTATTAACTTTCTGGAAGGCGAATTGACGAAATCTGAAGCATCCTGGACGAATTAACTAAAGTAGGCAGTTAGTCGACGAAATACCAGGAACTAGAATCGAATTTAAACGATCGAGGAATTGTCAATTTAAGGAATGATGATAAAAAAAAGATAACAGATTTTCGATAACTTACGATAATTATCATCGTTAATTTTCTAAGCATTATTAAGATTTGCATTCCATCGTTTCTTAAATTAATATTCAAATCAAACTCACACACACGCGTATTGTACCCTATCTGTTTTTGCTATACAGCTTCACCCCCGTATTGACTATTTTTTTTTTTTTTTTTTTTAAAAGCAAAATAGCTAATTCGTAAATATCCGCGACAAGCAAGTTTCTCAGCACCGAGTTAAAAATGACTAAATCAGATTCTGTTCACAAAGTAAAACTCGAAAAATGAAAACGAAGCCACCTTGCCAGTTTCCTTGTAGCACAATGTATATAAAACCATGGGTCACAGGCATTTTGTTTACCGTAATATTAGTATTTTATATAGGGAGTAAAAAAAAAATATTTAGAAAAAGAAGAATTGCGTTCCGATGTGATTTTGATAATAGATATGACTATCCTCAACAAATTATCAACATCGATAAGAATAGTCGGGAAGTGTTTTTACCACCTATAATACAACCACATTATTACATCGTCTTGATCCAGGGATGAGCTGTTTTCGGCGACAATGGACGGAGCTGCACATATTTTAGTTACGGAGTGTTGGAAATCATTGACAATAATAACTGGAATAACGATCATCAAAGGAACTGTGAAACAATTGAAAGCAAGAACCATAAATTCATGCTGGAATAATTTGTGGAATGAAGTCGATCAAGATGTTACGGCTAAACTACAAGCTGAAGAAAATATCTAAAAAGTTGTAGTGGCAGGCAGACAATTAGAAGGTAAAGGGTTTTCAAATATGATAATTAGAAGGTAAAAGGTTTTCAAATATGACAATTAAAGAGGTCGAGGAACTGATGCCCATTCGGAAGATCTAACTAACGAGGAGTTGGAAGAATTTATTAGTTCCTTCGCAGAGGATGAAGAAGACAAATAAAACAATGGAGACTCCAGAGTGGACTTTTGAAAAATCCGATAAAATATTTCGTTCCGTCAACGATGCAATGGCGCCTCTAAAAGCCGTGTGTGATGGCATGAAACCTTCCAATCGCAATGGTTTTTAAAAAATAAACAAATGAAGAAACGATAATTGATGATTGAATGGCCACCGGATAAGTTTGTTCAGCTATCAATTTTCGGCAGTTCTAGTTAAAATGGACTTCGTATAAAGCGCGCTATGACATGACACCATCTAATCACAATGTTTTTTAAAAAATAAAGAAACAAACAAATTATAACGTATCATCGACGGATGAGTTTTTTCAGCTATCAACTTATGAAACCTTCCAATCACATAGTTTTTTGTATCATCGACGGATGAGTTTGTTCAGCTATCAACTTATGAAACCTACCAATCATAAAGTTTTTTCCGAAGTGAAGTAATGATGCCGTCGGATAAGTTCGTTCAACTATCAGCTTCGAGCAGTTCTACTTAAAATGGATTTCGTATAAAACGCGCTCTATGTACTTAATTTTGTTTTTCTTTTGCGATAAATTTCACATTTTACAGTGACTTCGGTGCGAATGCGTTTTACAGTTTATAATCTGTTTCAATTTTTTGTTATTCTTATCTTCTTAACACGATCTTATTATCTCATCAAGATTCGTCAGTATTTTTTACATACTTGCTTTAGATAAAAACAAAATACCTATATATCTACAAAAAAAAAAAAAAAAAAAGAAAAAAAAAAGATATGGCAGAATGAGGGAACAAGGGGTGAAGGGGTGGTTCGCGATTATCCGCTCTCAAAATTAAAACAATATAATAAATAAAATGAGAGAGAGAGATAGATGCTAATAATGAAGCCGAAAGAGACAAATCAAAAAATTATAAAAGTTTAAAAACGATAATAAACTAAATGCAAAATAAATAAATATATATATATATTCGAAATTATAACATTGAGACTTCGGTTCTAAAAAAAATTCAATACCGCAAGAAGGGAGTAAAAAGTCGAAAAGAAACAACAAACGCTCCGCAAAAAAGAAAGAAACAGAAAATAATTAACGAAAGTACGTTACGTCTGCCTTAATTAAAAATATTTTACGTTGGCGTAGTACTTCCAACAAATTTTCCTAAAAGCTCCCGTCAAATACACTCAACACTCAACCCATCTTTTTTCAATGCGCTTCGCATTATATAGTATAGAATCGAAGAAATTGACGGTGCGTTGAGAATTTTGATAGTAAGTTGCTGGAATTAAAAAAAACAAACAAACAAACAAGAAACAGTTAATCCAACAAACAGTCAAACGAATAAGGAAAGTGTATAATGAAAGAATTGGAGGATGATGACGGTAATGAATAATGATAATAATAAACAAGGAAAGGGTGGCTGGACATCGAAAGAAGACGAAAAACAGAGGCAATCTTGAGTAGAGTAGAAATGATGTCGGAAAACCAGAAAGAGGAATCCCCCCTCCCCCCGTTTTATTCAGGAATACCCATAGAGCGAAATTCGATTTTAATTAAAATATTCCAAAACCATTAGGGCGGTTCGTTTCAAAGCAATTTGTTCATTTACATTAATAATACTCGTTTATTATCATTATCATTAGTATAATCGTCATTATCATTAATATCGGCGAATCAGATAAAGATAAATAAATATATACGTATATAAAATATATATTAAAGAATGTAATCTAATTAAAAAATTATATATATATATATATATATATATATATATATATATATATATATATATATATATATAAAAAATAGGTAAGATAAACTAGTTTTTAAATGGAAGCCAATCGTTAAAATTAACAGCGATCAAAAACGAGACGTTGAAATTACGATTGGATCAGCGGAAATCTGAATAAACTTTAACGGATCCGGTATTAACATTTTTTTTTTCACATAACATGTAAGTCGATTTTATTAAACGATTTAAACCGGAAAATAATTAAATTAAAATAAAACCAAGGTTTATATTGTTAAATATTTTATATCGAAATATAATCGAAAATAATAAATCATCTTCGAGGCGAGCTGAAATAAAATTAAAAAAAAAAAAACTTATTTTTTAATAATTAACTTTGTTTATTCAGTCAAAATTAATTCGTTATACCACGTCCGATAAAATTTAATTAATTTACACGTTCTTTAATCGTTTAATAATTGCGTATTTGAATACGAAAAAATAATAAATAAATAAATAAAACAAATCTAGAGAATATTTGTTCTCTCGAAACAACCGTTTCTTAATTGAAAATTTATTATTCTTCCTCTTCGTCTTGCCGCAACAAATTTGTCCCCATCCACGTACGGATCAAATGTAGACAACAAAATTTTTCATTTCTTTTTTTCTAAATATTTCTTCAATAATCTCATACGGCGCCCAGTCATTTGAAAATGTTAATTACTTCCTCCATTTTATCGAGCTACAACGGATGGAGACTATTTATTTATATAAACCAGTTACTTGCCATCGGAGGAGCTCGATATCACATTCTATAATGTACATCACCGTCATTCTTCAGATTCACAAATTCTATAAAGCACATTTCTGCCCGCCTGTCTGTCTCCTGTATCACTCTCATATATATAACCAGCATAAGCTATGCGAAACACAGGGTGTTAATTGCAGAAACAAAGAAACAGATGCAGAAGATGCATTAAAAATGAAGGAAACAAATTCGGTATGAAGATAAATATAGGAAAAACCAAAATAATGAAATTTACAAAGCCAAGTAGAAGTGATAGAAAAATAAAAATTGACACCGAATGAATAGAAAGAGCAATAATTAAAAATGATGGAAGGGATAGAAAGAAATAAGAGCAAGAATTGTAATGGCAAAACAAGCTATCGTGAATGTGGAAAGCGTTTTGAAGAACAGAAAATTGTCGACGGAGCTAAAGAATTTTGCAATATTACGTGTGGCCTGTGCTCAAATATGCGGCCGAAGCGTGGATTACTAACGCCAAAGGCAAAAAAATGTTGGACGCATTCGAAATGTGAACTTATTGACGATTGTTAAGGATATCATGGAATGATTTCATTTCCAACAAAAAGGTCTTAAAGCAACGCAACATAGATAGGCTAACAATAGTAAAAGATATCACGAAAAGGAAATTGGCATATATAGGTCATAAACTTCGAGAAGAGGGGTTTTTTATGCTGGCGGTACAAGGGAAGATACTTGGAAAAATAACAAAAGGAAGGAAAAGATTAGAATATGTAACATCAAACACTGGATTCAACAGAGTCAGGGAAGTAGTAGCTGCAGCAAGATTCAGGAAAATATGAAAAGACCAACGTCCTTGATGTGCAACTTCCATGATGATATATATAACGTGTATATACATATATATATATATATATATATATATATATATATATATATATATAATATATATATCGTCGTATTTTCGTTGCCGAACATGGCGAATACACCACTTTATGTTATTTTTCCATGTAAAATTCGTTTGCAAACTACTAAAAGTGGTAAATTTTGTACACGCGTTAATATTAACTGATTAAAAATGGCCAGTATGGAAATTACGAATTAGGAAATTTTAGATCTCAACCTCAGAATATCCTATTAAAATTTTGAAAACTTCCTTTTTTTTCTTATCGTCTTTTTTTTTCGGATACTTACCAAAATTTCAGGTCGATCTCATTAACCGTTCAAATTTGCTTTTTATCGCATATTGGTGAATATAATTAAAATTTTATACCTTAGGCATCGTGTTTCGATTTATAAGGTATCGTCTTCTTAGGATATATCTTTTAATATAAGAAGGAATTATTTTAAGGGGAAAACAGACGTCAAAACATTCCGAAAAAAATGTCACAACTGTCATTTTTTATAATAACTCCCGAAATTTGTAAAACGAAATTCTAAAACGATTAAAAGCGGTTATAAAATTATGTATGTAATGGTTTTTTAAAAATACTCGATTCCTATCTAAAGATATTTCCCGGGAATACACGATTTTGTAAAAAAAAAAAAATAATAAAAAAAAAAAAAAAAAAACAGAAAACGAGGAAAGTGAACCTCGATCTGCGAGTTGACAGTCGAACGCTCTAGTAACAACGCCATCACGGCATTTATATACATAATCTTTAAATCCTCACCATTAATGTAGATCACCTACAATTCTTGAATATACGCTTCCGTAATACATAGAACAAATTCTACCAGAAGCCTTTGAAGATACAAGATATGGTATAAAAGTAGGAGGGCGAAACGTACGAACACTATCAAATATGCGGATGATTTGGCCTTACTAGCAGATAGACCACGTATGCTGTAAAAAATGGTGCATAGAATTAATGAATCAGCAAAAAAGCATGGAACGCGGATTAATACTAAGAAGACCAAAATAATTACAATAGGAATGAAAGCGCAACAAATAAATATCGTAATCGACGGCTAGAGCAGGTTTCACTTTTTCAGGTAACTTGGAATCACCATTACTGAAGATAGACGTACCTCCCAAGACATAACGACTTGCCGTAGCGAAACAAGATACAATGAAAAAGATAAAAATAATAACCAACAAAACGATGTCCAAAGAGGTCCGAAAACGCGCTATAAAAATGTAGCCGGTAGTATTTTACGGATACGTGGACGTATACAAAACGAGAAGAGGACAGCATAGAAGCGTTTGAAATGTGGTGCCGGAGGCGGTTGGAGAAAAAAAAAAACAAACCAAGAAGTTTTGAAATGGATCAATGAGTACGGAATCAGATTAAAAAACGGAAACTGTGTCGGATGAGGATGTGTTTCGATATGGAGGATTGTTTCGAGATGCAATTGAAGGATATACCCCGGGAAAACGAATAATAACGGGTATTAAGCGGGATAGATAACCAGAAGAGGAATTCCGCCTGCTCTAGTTACACGGAAATGAAAAGAATCGTCAATAACCGATATGAATGGGAAAAGACAACCAGTGGACTATTGATAATGATGAATACATATATATTATCAATCGACTACATCATCGATCTATTTCATAATTATCATTTAGAAGTCTCTGTCGCGTGTTATTCGTTTTTAGATGATCTTTAAATCTTTCTAGTGATAAATGAAAAAAAAATAAATAAAAACAATAAAAAACTAAGGACATTAAACGAAATATTAATACGGACGATAATTGATTTACAGGGTGTTTCAAACGAAACGATGACGTAATATAAAATAGATAACAACCAGATTCGGAACGAAATAACGCTAAATGGACGAAATGCGTAAGATGACGTCACAAACGACGTATTCCTTTATTTACATGTACGCTATCGAAAACGAGGACAAGGCCAACGAGATAAACTGATTATTAGAAAGGAAAAGAAAATAGGAAAAGACTGTACACGGCCAACGAGAAAGGGGTTGTTTAAAAAGAGGAAATTTTCTACCCACATACCGAAAAATATAGGTCGTCGTCGAGTTAAAATTATATTCTCGCATCCGTACATGGGCATACACAGACGTATATATACCATTATTTATATACCCATAAATAATATAAATATAAATATAAATATATATATATATATATGTATATATATATTACGCGAGGAAAAATGATCATTGAAGAAAAACAGAACGGTAAATATTTTATGCTTCTCATTCAAGAAAAAACAAGTAGCCGAAAATCGGCCTTCGATTCATAAGGCTAGGAAACAGAAAAAATAGGTCACTGTCAAGAGGAGTATCGCACCCTGTTTTCGCTTTCAAATTCCTTCATTTCCCTTTACACATCACCGGGCGTGTCTAATTTTCCATATGTACACATAAGTATAATTCCATCGGTAGGGGTTAGAGTAGTCGTTCTCAATTATTAAAAGCGCCGAACTTAAATTTTGTGGGGGTGGTCGCGTCGCAGTCGTCTATTCCGTTTAATATTATTCGTTGTCAAGGCTAAACTATCCCTTTCGATATCGTGTCTAACGCCCGGCAAAAACACGCCAATTTGCCCTTTGCCGGGAACGTTTTACATAGATACCATCACAGACCTCTTTACAGCTGTAATCGACAAATTACTTTTATATATATATATATATATATATATATATATATATACATACCCATACATACATGCATTTTTATACGTTCGATTACGTACAAACCCCATTTGTAATAAAAGTTATCGTTTGAAAAACAGTACATTTATTAAAGGAGTTTCGAAAAAATCGCCCCTCTATATTTTCCGCTATTATTAATATATTCCCCCAACACTGGTTGAAAGTTTGAAGGATTCTAGTGATTAAAAATTTTTTTTTGAAAATTTTGAAAAATTAAAATGTATAAAATTATTATATATGCAAATGTTAAAACAGTATTTTTTAAATGTCTGAACAATCGGTAACACAATTTTTTAATTTTTGCTTTGTGTTTTTGTTGTGTACCTATATACAGCGTACCTTCCAAAACCGTGGGTAATGTCAAAGTGGCTACTTTTGCCGATGACACATTGCTCATTGCTCAAGACAAGAAGCCTGAAGTGGCAGTTTCAGCGCTACAGAAAGGCTCGGACGCTGTTCTACAGTGGGCTCAATTCTCAAAACTAGAAGTGATCCCGATAAATGCACCCATATCGCATTCACCAATAGAACCGATCACCATAGTTATCTGTCACTAGGTAAACATGTTGTACCAAGAAGCAACAGCATCAAATATCTAGGAGTTAGATCGCACACTAAGCTGGAAGGTGCATATACAAAAAACGAGAAAACGACTAGATATTAAATTAAGATCGTTTTACTGGCTAATATCAATCAATCTCTACTTAGTCAATAGAGTATTAATATAAAATGCAATAATAAACTCAATATGGACTTATGCCGCACCAATGTGGGGATGTGCGAAAAATACTAAGCAGAAATATAATACAGCGCTTTCAAAATAAAACTTGAAGGCTTATGAATGCCGTGGTACGTTACCAATGAAGCTATTCATCGTGAACTTGGGGTCTGTATGGTCGACGAAGCAATAAAGCAGCGGGCTCGAAGACGTGCAATACGCATACGCGGACACTGCAATGAGCTAGTCGCTGCGCTTCCAGATGTCACGACAACCAGACGATTGAAAAGAACTAGAATTCGCTACCTAGTTTAAGAGAAGGGACCGAATACAACAATGGATGTATTCCCCATACAAGAGAAGACGATGACACCCTTCATAGATAGCCAAAATGGCTAGGAATGATTTGGCAGAAGAAGGGAAAAAAATTATATATATATATATTTGTATTACCGATTATTGATTGTGTTAATTTATCACATTCGCTAGATTTTAAAATACTGTTTTAAAACGTGCGTATATAATAATTTTTTACATTTTAGTTTAAACATTTTTAATATTATTTTTATATTTCACTACTCGATAATGGCTTAATAGCCGAAAAGCTTTGCGATTCTTCGTAAATACAAATTTTAGCGAATCTACCTCTTCGTTATTTAGTCCTTGAAAGGTGGTGTTGTGCCGTACATTTGGAACAATGTCGACTTGTTAGAAATATTCGACAATATTGTATTGTCGAAATAAGGCTTAACTAACGCTTGTAATTTAAATAGAACAGTAATGAAAGAGCAGATGGAATCAGATCCCAATAAGGTCGGCAGTTTTAGGCTGTGGTCACAGTGCAACCGATGTCGGATAATATCGGACAAATTTGACCTTGATTTTCAAACGCTTGTTACTGTACGAGCGCGGTCTGAGTGGCACCGATTCGATCGACCGATCATATCCGATTACATCCGACGTCGGTCGTCGGTAGAATGGAAACAAACTGATTTGTTTTTTTCGGCCGATCTTAACCGACGGTATGCACTGTGTATAGATTGTGATCGCCACCGTATTGAATACGGATGTAAATTTGTGTGTAAAATTATTTTACAATATGGATATAGAAAAACTAATAAGTTTAGTTTATGAAAAAAGAAACTTGTGGGATACATGCTCTTCATTATACCACAATAGAGATCTTTCAAAGAAAACATGGAGTGAAATTTCAATTATATTAAACAGTACCAGTAGGTAATATTCATTTTATTATTTTAATTCGCCTTATAATTTTACTTATTGAATTGTATTTATATTAATTATTTTTCTTTATAATTATCTATACATTTGTATTTTTCTACTTAATTTTAATTTATTAAAATACTGATGCACTAGGTAAAATAAGCATCCTGTTACAAATCTAGATATAAAAATATTTAACCAGTCAACTGTCTGTTATTTTTACTAAAATAATTTTTGAATTGATCACGTATTTCATATGCTCTCCTTGAGGACCGATTGTATCGTCTTGTAGCATCATTACTGTAATTACTATCGCCATAATTGTTCGTAAAGTTATCTGCTAGCATATTTTCCAATGTAGTTCGTTCTACGTCGATGACAATATTGTGTAACAAACAAACAGATTTGACAACACTATCAACATGATGTGGTAATATTTGAAGTTCTGTTTTTAGGCATCTCCATTTGCTTACTAATATTCCAAGAGCACATTCAACAGTGCGCCTGGCTGTACTGAGGTGTTTATTAAAATTTTCTTTATCATAGTCAACATTGCCAGTAATGGAATATGGCCTCATAAGGTATTCTTTAAGCGGATATCCTTGATCACCCAGTAGAACATGAGGCACACTGATATTTGTTCCTGGTAGTTGTTTTAAAGGAGGAATATCGAGTGAATTTTGTTCTAGAAAATGATATACGCTACTTTCCACGAATACCCCACTGTCACTTCGTCTTCCATAATCTCCTACATTTACAATTATGAATTTGCAATGCGCATCTGCAATCCCTTGAAGGTGGATAGAGAAATACTTTTTATAATTGAAGAACATAGACCCGGATTTTGGAGGGCACCTAATACGTATGTGTTTACCATCAATACTTCCTATACAATTAGGAAAATCCCATAAATGTTCATAGTCATTAGCAATTTTGTAAAACTGGGTCAAATTGGGAACCGGCATGTGACATTCTTGAAATACCATCCAAATTGCATCACAAGTTTCATAAACAATGTTACTTATCGTATTATGCGCAATTATTCTGAATGAGAATGCCAGAGATCTAAATGCGATACCCGTAGAAAGAAACCTAAAACAAAATGAAAACTATAGTTTTCAAAAAATAAGTAATGTATTATTTTTATACGGTATTTAATGTAAATTGTACACGTTTAATACAGAAATTTTAGTACGGGTGTCTAACGGATAACTAATACTCATTATTTTTAATGCTGAAATGTTATTAAATAATTTTGTTAAAATTTAACAAAAAAAATCTGGATGCGTTATTTTCGTTTAACCCTTCGACTACCATACGTCTACCAAATTTATTTCACCAGTTTTTATGTACGCGTGATACTTAGCGACAAAAACGGGCACGGGAAATTATCGATTACATTCAGGTTGTTAAATTTTTTTATATTTTACTTAATGATTTACTCTAAAATGTCGGTGTGTGTTCCAACTGGGTGAATGCAATTTTTTAAGCTAATAAAATACGTTCTTATCTAATCTAACAAAGTTATTTCTGGACATCCTGTTTTGTAAACAGTTTCGCTTTAACAGAAATCAATCGAAAATATAATATTTTTTTGTGAAACCATGTACCATATTTCCTTGTACACACGTTATGCTGAATCAGTGTACGTTTTATTTATACGGTTATTCGATTACTTTCCAGGTTATATGATAAAAAACAAATGGCAGAATCTTAGAGATACTTATCGTCGAGAAGTTGCAAAATTGAGAACTTCTACAGGATCAGCAGCGGAGGAATCTCAGTCGAAATGGTTTTATTTTGATCAGATGAGTTTTCTAAAAGATGTTTATGCTTCAAGGAGACAAGAAAGTAAGGTTCAAAGTCCTAAAGATGGATTCAGTGATAGTGCTGTAGGTCGCGGTGTTTCTGGTAGTGAAACCGATGTACTGGCAGATTTAGAAGTTTCGGAATCGGATAATGATAGCATTTACACACCAATATCCTCCACCGCAGGTAGCACTTCATTTAGCCAATTCGTTTCTCCTAAAAAAAGGCCTCGTCAGACCAAGGACGCAGTTTCAGAATTAGTGGCGTTAGAAAGGGAAAAACTTTCCCATTTGAAGGAGATTAATCAGAGGAAAAGTCAAAGACAAGAAGAAGACTCAGTACGCGACGAGGATTATTTTTTCGTTATGAGCTTGTTACCTCATATAAGAGCCATACCACGGCAAAAAATATTAAGCGTTCGTTGTGAGTTGCAACAGGTTGTAATGCGACATTCTGTTGCAAGTTCTTCAATGACAAACATGTCATCAGAACATTGTTCCGATGACAGCAACAGAAGACAGATTAACATTATCTCCAATGATGAATTTGTACATGTTCCGCAGCTCGAAAATATTCAACTCACTAATAATGGTCTTAATGAGTTTTTAGTGTAAAAAAAAAGTTTTGATTTTGTATTGTACAATCACGATTATTTTCTAAAAAGAATTGCGTCAGAATATGTGATAATATAACAATTATTCCAAATCGTAATAAACTTTTACTGAATTTTGCACTCACTTAGAAAACATGAAAGTCAAAATTTATTTATCATGAATTATGCTTAATTTCTCACAATATAGAATCTTGTTATATGCACATACACATAAATAATATTATTAATTTACTAAATTTCAAAAATTAATTCGCTTACCTTAAGGTAATAACCAGTCGTTCTTCTGGCGATATGCATATCCTAAAGTTTGAGTGCTTCTCAATGTGAGAGCGAATTCCCTTTAAAATGTAATAAAATGTTGTTCTCGACATTCTCATGTACTCGTAGAACTTGCCTGGATTTTTCAGGAGTTGAGGAAATAAAGTGTGGAATTCTCCAACCTCCTCACGAACAATGTTTAGACTATTAACGTGGAACGTTCGCCGCTTAGCTAATAATATCTTCAATGCAGGATTTGTTTCCATACATAGTAATGTTGATATATCCATATTATAAATAAGTGTATTTCAATTAGAAAACAACAAATATCAACATGCGCGCATTCAAATAACCCAACTACTGACCAGAAGAACGTTCGTCGGTCGGAAGTAATGTGAACAGGTCATCGGCCGATGAAATCGTCCGATCTTGTCGGTCAATTAAATCGGTCGTCGGTCGGTCGGACGTACTGTGACCACAGCCTTAATAATATAAGCGTTAAACCAGTAACTCCTTCCAAAGAAGCATTGTATTTTCAAAAAAATATAATAAAAATTAGCCGTCCAATCATCGCAACATTAACTTTTCGGCTTCGTGTATTAAATCATCTTTGTCTGACTGTTCATTTCCATAGGATTCGAAAGAAATCAGCACCTGCTCTCACCCGGACGATACCGATAGGATTCTGGATTCGAATCATTCGTTTTTTTAACTGTTCCTCGTACTTTGCAGAATAATTTCGTTTATTTTCTAGACTTATATCTTTAGACCATTGGCTTCCTTATATCTCAGTTCATTACTTTTTTCGGACGATTTTTTTATACACTATTCTATATTTAAATTTATTTTAGAATGTAAAATTACTTTATAATGTTAATTCTTTTTTTCATGGACAGATTGATTAATTTCGAAGGACAGTTTAAAAATTGAAATAATAATAATAATGACAATAACAATAATACAAAACTGAGTAACGTAATTGTAAAATAAATAAAATAATCATAACGAGGACGTAATAAATCGCTTTTTTTCTTATCGATTAAACGGATAGCCGAGTTTGTCGCAGGTTTTTTAAATAAAAGAAAATTCTCGTCCATAAGGTAATTTCAGAAATCAAACTACGCAAGCCGAACTATCACCATGCTACGAGGACCATGTCTAATATGGATACATCGAGGGACAGATACGCGACAGGTGGAAACAAACTTTAAGACATACAATTTTTGAAAAATTATATATAATTAATTACCAATTTACAGAGAAATGTTTGAAAATTTGCGTTGTGAACAAGTATTAAAATTACATTTTAAAATGTTATATATATATATATATATATATATATATATATATATATATATATATATATATATATACATACTATACACACAAAAACATATAACGAAAAAATTGCATCTTATAAAAACATACGACTGTCAGTTTATAGAAAATTTCCCAAAATTAAAGCTGCGTAGAAATATCATACACACACACACACACACACATATATATATATATATAAAGAAGAAAGTTGAAATTTAATGTTATATACTTTTAAAAACAACCTATTACCGACGGCAAAAGTGGACTATTCAGCTCAGTAATTATTCGATAATAAAAATTTTTATAACGGAAGTCACAAAATAAAATTCATTTTCGTTTCAAAATGTCGCCCATTAATTAAGTTATATAATTTATTCTGATTAATCATGATCGAAATTTATTTACCTAAAATATAGTCAGACACACGCTAGCTAATAATAATACATAACTCATTATTTAAAAAACGAGTATAATAACAGAAAGCGAATTATCGTTATGAAATTTGAATAGAATAATTTTTATTTTCTAGACGATTATTCAATCACCTATTAAATACGAAAGTGTTGAGTTGGATATATTCGTGCTCTATTATGTACGCACATTATATATATATATATATATATATATATATATATATATATATATATATATATATATATATATACATATAAAATTAATCGTGTAAAATAGTTTCCCATTAAAAAAGCAATTCAATTCGATTTTATTAAATTGAAATTGAAATTTAGTTTACGATGTTTTAGAAAGAGAAATATGGTCGACTAGCGAAAATTTACTTGATCGTAAAAGTTTTATTAACTGTTCGGAAAAATGGAAATATGAAGTCGATAAATAGCCATGATAAATTTTTAATGGTACAATATTTTTCCAATATTTTTACACGTTCATATATATATATATATAAAACAACGTAAGAGGTTATTTGAGCATAAACTGGATAACATAGTGGCAAACCATCCCACACTAGTTCTCCCAAAATGTGTCTTTTGACCAATTTCCACATTAATCTTCGGATTGAATCGTCAGCCGAAATTTCCTAGCAACTTCAGAGTGGATGCGACCTACATATATATATATATATGCACACATATGTGAAATAAATATTAAATGTGTATCTACTCCGTTCCGAAGTACGCGTTGTTATGGGAGTTGCTGACGTCGTTGCTTATTTTGTCATTTTCTTAACCACTCAAATATCCTGCAGTTTAACCAGTTCGTTTTCTTTATTTTACAAAATCTCGCGGTAGTTAAACATTAAAACATTTATAAATGCTCCGCCGTTTTAAACTTAACCCCTTAGTTGGATTTTTTTCTCGTCTATTTTCATTTTTCTACTTTTATTCAATATTATCCATATTGTACTACTGTCGGGTTGTTTTAAATTTGAATTTTACGAGACGTTCAAAATCCACATAGCTCTGCTGTTTATCTAATTAGTCCGGTAAACGAGTACGAGGCTTGCTGACGGAGCCGAGGAAGGTCAATCCAATGACAAACCATTTTGGTTGGCTTGCCCAGTAAGCGTGGTTCTATACGAATTTTCGGATTGAAAAGATTCGACGTCCCATATTACGTTATCCGTGCGTTATTCATCCGGGGTTAACCGGTTGGAAAAACAGAATGTGACGTGACTACCTTTGAGATAATCATCGAGTGAAATAATTGAAAAAAGCCTCTGCAAACGTGTTCACGAAGAGCGTAATAACGGACAATAGATGGCGTAGTAGAGGTAATCGGTATGAGCAATATTTCTAGGTTAAGATGTCCTTAACTTAGAGGCAGTACGATTTAAATGAAAAATAAATTCGCTATAATTGCGTTCATTTTTAATAACTCGTCTCGATTTTCGGGTATTTACTTCGACGATGGATAAAAAAAAAAAAAGTTAATAAATTAGAAAGAAATACGCAGAAGGCGAAATTATATTCTATTTTATAAGACCCAGTTAAAACGTTTTTTTAAGTTTGGTATATATATACACTCTCTCACTCTGTGTGTAATAAATTTGATTCGACTAAATTATCCTATTTTTATTTATTAATATCATTATAATTTTATTATCATGTCTAAGGTTAAAACGTAGTGGTCAACATTAATTAATTACCGTTTAAAAATTAACAACGAATTTCTTTGCCTTTAAATCGTAAAGAAACATATTCTAGGGTATCTTCCGCATTTACGCTAACAGGTGTGTATTTCCGATGTAAAATTCTCATACGAGAGAATGTTAAGAAGCGTAATTAGTATACAATTACATCATTATATTTTACTAGCATTAATAACGAAGACATAATTATATAGTTACTATTCATTGTTCAATGGGCACTAATTATTACTTATAATTATGTATAACATTTATTTATTTTTTTTTTTTTTTTTGGCGAAGGTAATTCGCATTATTTTGTAATTACTAAATATAGCATTTCTCATCGTCTAGTATTTTATACACACATCCACACGCAATATATATATATATATACACATATATATGTACACGTGTGTATGTGTGTTTAAGCATACATTATTGGCCAGTTTACTTTCTGCACTTTATTACAACGCATTTTTAATCGAGGCTTTAATTAAGATTAATACGTCTTCACTCAGTATTTCGAGATTATTGCTAATAATAATAATAATAATAATAATAATTCGATTTCAATTTATTACTCATCACTGTGTACAAACATTATTTAAAATAAAGTAGCGTTTATTATAAATTAAAACAATAATAGAAAGAAAATATTAATGATGAAATAGAAGGAAAAAATTCGAGTAACAATCATGCGCACACTGCGCGGACGTCCGTTTAAGTACGCGAAAATTGGAAAAAAGAAAATAAATATTTATTTATACAGCTTCGTTGAAAGTAATCGTATGTAATTAAAATTGCACGTCTGTAAATGAATCGAGTGGAAAGAAAAAATCGTACCGAGCTTAGATTATTATTATAAAACAAATAAACAGTTTATACTCGCTAGAATTAAGATAATTAAAAAATTTATAATAATTAACAGTTAACCGATGAAATAATTAATAACTAACGAGTACGTATGACGTATGTCATTAAAATTTATGACGGGACACATAATAAATCTACTCAACATTACCACACCCACGTGCACATCGATTTACATAAATGTATACTTCAGCTGGTTTCTGTTCATTTAGAAAGCCAGAATGATAATAATAAGGTAATCATAATACGACGTTAGCGCAGTTAGACACGCATACACACATTCGGGAGAACCGATTGTAATCGCTTTGTTCTCACGGCACCATGCAGCAGCCCCTCGCAGTGTACCATATTGTTACTAGAGTCTATACGGTATTGTGAATGATGGTTTGCCATTGCCTTCCTCAGCACGATAATATAAGGATTATTTATATTTGCCGGTGATAATTTTTTCGTCATCCATCGTATTCGAACTCCGTGCCTTCAGTATAGAAGTGCTATAGCCACTGGGCTATCTCGACGACTTACCTTTTAAAATTAAGTGTTTCCAATAAAAAAAAATCGAAATAGGCCCGAATTTTGGAATTATTTTTTTAATAATCAAAATGATGTAAAATTATGAAATAATTTAAAAGGAACCCGTTAAACTGTAACGATGTTTGCAGGTTATCGCGTACAGGCGTATAATATTGAACGTAAAAATGCGCATCTGTACACGCGTATTTTTTCACGCCGGTTATCGTTGTCATCAATAGAGCCAACACAAGTATAGCTATCGTCCGACATAGCGCAATCGGTCAAATTTATTTTCTAACAATACTATAATGATTTACACCGAATCATATATACATATATACATCGCGAAAAGAACTGAACCGCATACGGGAATAAGAACGAAACAATATCCTCGTCGGACGTATATTTCAGTACGCGATACTGAAGGAGCAGACCGTTCTCAACGCAGAAGACTGCGAACACTACCTGACAGATCAAAAGCCAAACGGATAATCACCAACATCTATCGAAGATACGGTACAATAATAATAATAATAATAATAATAATATCGCCGTGTGAAATAACCATCGTCGTTAATTATAGATATTTTTTCCGTATATTAGTAGGAAAAAAAAACCCGATAATAAAAAAATTCGAATCTAAAATTAAGAGTGAAATTATACAATACGAAGCGAGAAGTGGGTTTCAGTCAGATTACTCATTTAACACAACCGTCTTCGATTTTTAAAAGGATTTATTACGCCGATCGGTGTTGGGATGATTGACTGATATCAAAACTGATACCGGATTACATCCGACCGGTAAAAACTTGGAATTATAATTAACGGAAACCGTCGAATGGAATTCGGAATAGAATAGTGTGTACGAAATTCAACTTATAACAGGTAAATGACCAGAAATTGTCATTTGAACTCCGGAATAGCAACCACCTTCTTTAAACCGTAGTATAATTAGAAAGTTTAAACTAAAGGGTGACTCAGAGAAAACGCACGGTTTTGATTTTTTTTTTTTTAATAGCGCATAAAACTGCTAAAACGCAAACCGCGTGCTTCACGTTTAATGTACACGCGAGATATTGATTTTTGTCCAGTTATCGGCGACGAGTTTTGCGTGGAACGTTGTTTTCGACGTGAATCGATCATGACAGTTTTCGAAAAGAATTCAAAGTTACGAGATTTCTTTTATGGAGATACCTTAAGAGCCGCGTTTACGAATCGACATCTGGAAGACGTGAAAACTCAGCAACCTACTCGAAAAAGTGTTCGGAAAATGTTGTATCAAAACTGAATGTTGCAAATGGCGGTTATCTGAAAAATGAGATTGTAAGCTAACCTCTCGGTTTTCCTATTTTTAAATAAAATTTCATTCAAAAATTTTGGTCCAATAGTTTTTGAGTTATTCAAAAAACAACAAACCCGCCAGTCTTCTCTGGGTCACCTTATATATACACACCAAGACATTGAGGAAGAAATATGAACTTTTCTAAAATACTGAACGCAGGAAGGACTATAATAGCCGATCGAATACGATATAATAATAATAATAATAATAATAATAATCGATTTTTAATGTTCGGCTTCGATGTCTATTATACACGTTTAATATTAAATAAATCAGTATTAGTTAAAAAATCACATTTTTTTCATTGCAGTTGGTGGTCACTCCACAATTACATGCATCGTCGCGACCATTTTTTTTTTTATATTGACCTTGCCTCATGTTGCAATCTACTAATCGAACGCTAGATGATTTAAAAGGTGAGCCATTGAGTAAAACTTCATCAGATTCATTATCACGGGCGACTAACATAGCTGTTTCAAGCTTAAGAAGATTAGATCGGTTTTCAAAAGAAACTGCTCCGAGATTTCAGTCGACCGATTAAAGCTATGTGTCTAAAACAGTTCTATTGTCTATCGCTAGTTATGCACGCTTTGATAACTCTGTACAATTATTTCGAACGGCGCATAAACTTAAACATTTCCTTTTGTTTTTTCTTAATTTGGTACTTTCGCTAATTCTATAAATCACGCGGTTATAACGTTCGAATAAAACAACTAGATTATTTGTAAAGATTCGTATTTCTAAGACACGATCAAATTGACAAAGTGAAAAATTACGAATTTGACTATATCGGATAAAAAATCGATCGACAATAAATTCTTAATCTACAAAAACAAATTTTGAAACGCATTTTCTATAGAGATGTGTTAAAGTCAAAATATTACAACAGTTTTTTCGAAAAATTTAAAAAATATCCCGAACAAAAAGAACCAAATATTACGTAAAAATGTCGAGGAAAGATCATGGAAGGAAACATTCCGGAACGTCCGAAGTACGGCAAATTTGAAGTGAAGAATAATTCGATTAATTACAGAAGTTTAAGTAAAAATTAATTATATATATATATATATATATATATATATATATATATATATATATATATATATATAAAATAAATAAAATATAGAAATATTACAAATATCGCAGGTATTTATTATACAAGTCGTTATGTATATCTACCGGTGTACATAATATACGTATAAAATCCAAAGTAAAACGAGAATGTTATAGAACTGATACAAAAGTTTGTAAAGACAGACATTTCACACGGATTATCACATTAAAGTGAGTACACACTTAATATAGACGAATATATATAAGTGTGAAATTAGACTACTTCGAAATATTTACTTAAAGGAAACTATTTCTACGGTGTAAAATTATTTATATCACCACCACCAAAGCCTGTTTTCCACTATTTATCGGCAGTTTAAAATGTGCTTCAAGACACACGTACACAACGTATGCATTTCAACTGATCCTATCGTTATTTTCTCTCTTCTTTTAAAACCATTATCATCTTTTTGCGATGATGGTTTATATTTTCAATTTCCCCGTGAAACCATTACATTCCAATAGTTCCTTCTTCAATATTAATCGTTCTCTCTCTCTCTCTCATATATATATATATATATATACATACATACATACAATCTTCAGTTACACAACGTCACTTTGGTGTCCGTGCACCTCAATTGACATTTATCTTTTACTTTCGCGAATACAATCATCCTGATATTTGTATAATTCTACTCTATCGGTTCGCGGTAGCAATTTTTTCCAGCAACCTGTGGTGGGTATATTTCCTGGTTATCCTAATAATTTTTCTCATCCGCGTATAATGTACCTAGCCTGATCACAGTTATGCGGTGTTTCAGTTTGATATTTCCCGTTAATTTCTATTCTTCTTCTTCTTTCGAATTAGACCGTCTAAGGACCATCCGGCCAATACCACATGCTCTGCCGATGTTCTTTACTTTCTTTCATCCGTCCATAAGTTTTTTTCTTTTTGAAACCTTCGAAATTGTCTCAATTTTCTCTCTAAATAGTCGTCTACTTTGGATTTCTATCTTCATTTCGTCTAAGTCCTTTTTATACAAACCAGCTTATTCTTATATTCTGATTTTTATTTTAAAAAACGAATATTTTTTTCTTGGATAATCTTCCGGGCTCCATCCTTTTAAGATGACCGTAAAATCCTACTCACGGTATTTGTTATTTTTAATTATTATTATTATTACTTTTTTTTTCGCCATATGGAAAGCTCATTCGATTTACCCTGTATTTGACTGCAAACGATATTTATTACATCGAGAACGGTTGCAATATTTGTTATAAATTTGTTAATTTTTTAACCCGTGTTTGTACTTTTTTTTTTTTTTTTTTTCTGTTAATAATCCTATCCGACGTTATGTTGTTTCAACACATATCCCGTTATTACTATTATTATTATTTGTAATAAACAATCTTATAAATAAATTACGCTTCTTGCGTATCCTAGCTTAATTTTCCAGATAATTTCCACGTTCGTAGCTTTTCTCCATTAATTGTATAACTTTTTTCACGTATACAGCCGAAAACAAACGGTGGCAGATATTTCACCTCTAACTTTCACATTTGCCTGTGTATTTGTCGACCAGGACACTAAATAAACACTCTTTTTTGTGTCTGCTACTGCGTCCGTAAGCTTTCTAAAATCTATGAAAATTATTATTATTTAATATATAGTGTGAGACAATTTCAGATTTCACACGTGTGATTTACATTTCTGAAACCATCCCGGCAATCACACAAATTCAGCTGTTCTTGCGCTCTAGTTCGTAATGCTCTGAGAGATTTCATAAGTAATAAAAGATGTTTTCGCAATAATTGTTTTCACGCGTCTGCAAGCGTTTCTTATTGAAAGGCTAAATCAACGATATTATCTAATTACGCGAAATTATTTCTGCGTATCATATATTATTAATAACTTCTATAAATTTGTTTTGGTACTTATTGTTCGACTTTTTCTACAACTATATTATTATTTTACTAATTATTCAAAGATTTAATTATAATTTATCCTTTATCAAAAGATGCAGCATAGTGACAAGTAGGCGAAAGAAAATAAATGTCCGTTTGTCGCAGTTCAATAACGTTTCGAAGTACTCTTATAAGGTCTCACTAATTTGTTTATTATTATTTTATATATATATCTATATGTATGTATGTATGTATGTTTATGTATGTATGTTTATGTATGTATTTTGTATGTTTATAGTAAACATACATACATATACTATTATCAAACATATCGACATGATTTTATAATTTTCGTACGAAAGGTTTCAACATTAATTCCCATCGTAAAACGTGAATCACGATAACTATCCAATATACTGGGCGATTTTATAATTTTTGTAGGAATATTTTTAAAATTAATTCCCATCATAAAACGTGAATCATCATCATCAGCAGCCTACTGGAACGAGTTTTACCGTCATATCTACTTAAGTGTTTGCCGATTGTCGGTTACCAGTGCTACTTTGCGGAATGCGATTAAACATCATCTAAGAATTAACTATCCAAGATAATGACCATTGACTTCGAATAATATTAAATAAACTTCGATTTTCTTCGATCAAATCTTTACGTAATATGTTAAAATTCCCGTATGTACAGGAAATGATTAAAGGTATAACCGAAAAATGTTTTGACATGATATTTCGATAAGAAATTGTATAGGTGATTACGATTACCATATATAAGCACAGACGTATAAAACACGTCTATTTCCAGTAAGCCGTCTCTAAACCCTAATGCAACAAATAAATTAACATACTTATCAGTTCATTTTGATAAGAAAAATGTGTATACACACTCTGCTATATTTAAGAGAGCGAGGTTTTCTGCAATTTTACATATAAGTTCTTCCTTTATAAATATGATTAACTTTGAGTATATTTTTACCAATGTGTTTTCTGGAGAGAACGGTTATAACATTCGTACAAACAAATTAATGACATGATAATAAAAAAAATTTTCAATTTTAAGCTAAATAAACCGATTGATCGGAGGCTAAGTAAAGATGGTGTTAGGGGAGATATTAGAGTAATATAGATTTGCTGAAAAACCTGTTTAAACAAATGTTTAAAAGAGACCTCTATCTCGCGATTATGGAATAAAGCAGATGTTATCCAAATACGCAAAAAGGGTGACACAACTATCTTAGAAAATTACAGACCAATTAACTTATTATCACATATTTACAAGCTATATATAAGTATTATTGCAAATTGAATGACGAAACAAATAGATTACTGCCAACAGTGCGAGCAGACGAGTTTTAGATCCGGTTTCAAAACGCATGATAACATTCACGCTATGAGGATTTTAATCTCTAAGTGCAAACAATACAACATGGAATTGCGCATGGCGTTCATCGATTATCATAAAACATTTGATATCGTGGAAACATGGACATTATTGAAAGCGCTTGAAGAAAGTGGTATAGATGATGAATACATCAACGAAATAAAAAATATTTACAATTCGCCAATTATATAAGTACAGCTGGTGGAAAAACAAACAAAATACCGTTAACGAGAAGTGTCAGACAAGGATATACAATATCTCCGAAGTTATTTATAGCAGCTTTAGAACAAAAACTTGTCTTAGGAGCCTAAAGGTATGAATATTGATGGGGAAAAAATCAGTCACTTGCGTTTGGCTGACGACATTGTGTTGATTAGTAATAATGTTGGTACTTTATAGGAAATAATAACTGACCTTTCCAAAAAAGCAGGATTAACCATAAATATGAATAAAACCAAGATAAATTCACCTCAAAAGTTATAAATAAAACTAGAGGACCAGATACTTGAGCAGGTCAGTGAATATATATATACCTAGGTCAAATTATTACCACAGAGAAGGGAGCAACGCGTAAGGAAATTAAAAGACGAAATCATCCCTCGTGCATAACTTTTAGAAAGTTTATCCTCAAAAATAAAGATATACCTAACAGCTTAAAAAATGAAGTATACGAACAGTGCTTACATATGCAGGGGAAACATGGAACCTAACAAAGTTACAGTGACACAGAGAACCTACAAACAATGAATGCCGGGCATCAAGATATCAGACAAGAAAACCAACACGTGGATAAGACAGCAGACTAAATTGTCGGATTTAGTCGAACGTGTAGCGCAGTTACAAATGGAATTGGGCAGGTCATGTAGCAAGAAGAAATGATGACAGATCATGAAGGGAATAACAGAATAGCTTCCAAGAGAAGGACGTAGAAATGACGGTCGGCCGGATACAAGGGGGCAGGACGATATACAGAGATCAACCGGTGTGAAATGGATAAACGCGCCCCGTGATCACTACTGATGAAAAGAAAATGAGAACTCTTAGATCCAGGAGTGGATCGATATAAGTGCATCGTGATAGTGATATATATAAAAGATAATTGCAGTGAGAAAAAATAGCTCCCACTATTTGGAGTAGATACTTCAAATTGCTGGTGAAAATACGAACAGCAAGTAATCGATGTATTAGTTATCCATATCGGAGTAAGATATCCACCGGTAATTCCACCCTTTGGATTTTAATCATAGCCGAATAAATATTTTATATTATATTTTATTATATTACATATATATATATATATAAAAAATGCTTTCCATATCATATCGTATCGCAATTCTTTTTCACGAGTATTAATGTATAGTTTAAGTCGCATCGCTAATATGATGAAAGTTAAAAAATGTTTGCTCAATTATGAAAGAGAAAAACAGAGCGCCATTTCCTTGTTGTACAACGCGTCAAACTTAACTATAATCATTTACACACACACACATACATACACACACACACACACACACACATATATATATATATATATATATACACATATATATATATTAAAAAATCAATAATTGTAAAATATAAGTTGCATGTGTTATCTGTTTAAATCGATGCTTTCGTATGTTCTCGCACGGAGGTTATATAGGGTGACCCAGAGAAGACGGACGGTTTTGTTAGTGAATAACTCAAAAACTACTCGACCAAAATTTTTGAATGAAATTCCATTTAAAAATAGGAAAACGAGAGGAGATTAGCTTACAATCATTTGTGGAGGCCAATATCGTTCAGATAACCGCCATTTGCAACAACACATTCATTCAGTCTTTTTACAACATTTTCGAAGACTTATTCGAGCATAGGTCATTGAATTGTTGAAATTTCTTTATAAATCCCAGTTTTCAGGTCTTCTAGATCTCGTGAACGTGTTTCGTAAACGCGGCTCTTAAAGTATTCCTCCCACCGAAAAAAAAAAAACTAGAGCGGTCAAATCTGGCGAGCGTGTCGGCCGAACAATTTTATGTGGCACCGACGAAACCAGTTTATCATCTTGATATAGCGCGTTCTATTGACAGTACCAGTGAAAAAATAATGCCCCCACGAGTACGAATCGTTTTTATTTATGTCCCGGACGTTTTTTATCCGTCACAGAAGTTGTCTCTCGAAAGTTCCTTAAAATTGAATTGCGAGATGGTACACGTTTACAATGTGTAACTTGGATTTCGAAACTCTCTTTGTATTGTTGTGACACCATGAAAACAACATTCCACGCAAAACACATGTTTCTTCTCTATAGGATGGCATTATAACTGAAACTGGACAAATACGTATATCTCGTGTGTACATGAAACGTGGACTTTGTAGCATTGTTACCAACTGCGCTATTCAAAAAACAAAACCTTCCGTCTTCTCTGGGTCACCCTATAGTTGAAAAAATAACATATAATAGAATGAAACAATCGATGCGATACATACTATAAAACTAACATATGAAAAATCGTGACCATTATCATCATAATCGATTAGCAACAGAATGTTATATACGTACACAAAAACGTTGGAAACAGCCACGCATTTAATTCTTGAAAACCGTCGTAATGAACAGATTTTAATTACATTTTTATCGTTTTTTTTTTCTTTTAATTTATTTATTAAAGTCATATTTAATAAATAATTAAATGTAAAGTTTAAAAAATATTTTTTAATCAAACGAGTGATTATATATACATATATTTTTTTTTTAATTTTACGGTGTAACGCTAGAATCGATTTCTTCTTAAAAATAGCAAAAACTTCGCTCTGCGTAAGCGCCATCTAACGTGTAAAAATATTAACTACTGATCATTTTTACACGAATAATTCGGGCCACAGATGGCGCGTTATGTCGACGGCACAATTAAAGTTTTAAAGAAACAAAAATGTAACTTAACCGATAAAGAAAAGCGATAAAACATCAAATTAAAATTAGACGACTGTGGTAAATCGTAAATCGGCGTATAGATTATTTTTTCTAACATCCGAATATTATAGAAAGTTTTGATAACGCACATATTTTTTCAGTTAATTTCCAAAAATTGTATAAAATAAATCCACCCGTTCATAATATTTTTTTAAACATGCTTTGTTTATAATTATTGTAATGTTTTCTTTGTTTACTTTAATTTGTTTGATGAAATCGAATAATCTCGCTGAAATGTTGTAGACCACTTGATAAATGTAATTTCATTAAATTTTACACTAAAACGATTTTACTTAAAGTTTGTCGATGATGTTATACACGGGTTTGTAGCAGCGCATGAATCTGCTTAAGCTTGTAAATGCTGAAGCTTTTCAAGTTTTAGATACCAAAAACGATGTCAGACAAACGTCGCCATCCAAGTGATCTTGTCTAGTAGCAGTATTACTAACTTTGTAATTCAAGATGTTCTACACGCTGGTGTATAACCCCGTACATGTTCACCTTTATTTTTCTTTGTCTCTATTACTAACATACGTACTTATTTAATAGTAGTATTAAGATCGTACATGACAATATATTTTACGTTTAGCTTTCGTATAAAATGTTGTATTTATATATTGAATATCGACATTCTAAAAATAGTAAATTAAATCGATTAAAATAAAAATAAAATAAATTAAATAAAAATAACTGTGGAAACCCGAAAGAAAAATTATTAGAAATCGAACAAACAAAAATATTTCTTAAAATCCTAGTACAAACTAAAAACGCATATAAACACACGCATAAATATTAAAATAATTACGAACGACAAATTTAGTTTTAGAACGACATTCTAAAAATAGTAAATTAAATCGATTAAAATTAAATAATTAAAATTGAATAAAAATAACTGGAAAACCAAAAGAAAAATTTTTAGGAATCAAAAAAACAAAAGTATTTCTCGAAACCGTAGTATAAACTAAATAATAATAATAATTACGAACGACAAATTTAGACTAAGTTAAACTCCATTAAAAGAAGTATAAGAAAATTTACCTACGCTGCGGTTATGTCAGGAGTAAAGGCTTATACACACTAGAAGCGATTAACATCGAACTTATTTATAAAACGAAACCGCTAAAACTTGAGCTACATCGACACGTTATTAAAACTATAAAATAACCGAATTTGGCGTAAAACGCCTACTATAAAATGCACTTTATCCACGAACACACGCCAAATATAGACATTCTTGCAGCAAAATCCTGAAGGTGAACTCCATGAAACATGCTTTTCTCTTAAACTCTATTTATACAACTGTTCGTAGACATTAAAAATATCGAAATAATAATGAAAATTCTGTAAGTTTAAACTGATAACAGTTTTCTTTATAAAGGAAAAACAATAAAACATTTATACTTTTTTTTTTTTAATGTGCTTCTCCATATTGTTTAACTTGTGTGATGGAGTACAACTAAATACAGTAAACTCTCGATTATCCGCCGGCGGATTATCCGCGGTCTTTCTAGGATTGATTTTTTTTGTTCTAGAGAAAAAAACCGTTCGTTTACTTAAGTGTATTACTTATCGTTACCGGAAATCTGTATGAGTCACAACTCTCAGAACCGCACTCTCGTCTTACTTTTTTGCTTCAAAATTTTACTGTCTCGTTCACGTCAGTTTTGTCAACTTGGCCGTAGAAGATAGCTCGTTTGTTTAGTGAATCGTGATTTTAGTTTTGTCAAATTTATTATAAAAGTGTGCTTGTTTAGTGATTCGTGGTTTTATTTTATTTTACAATGACTGATAAAAAGAAAAAAGTGGTTTTATCAATTCAAGAGAAACTAGAATTAATAAAACAAATTGAAAATGGCGCTTCGAAAAAACAAATTAGCTTGCAGTATGGAATAGGGGAATCCACTGTTAGAGACGTTTTAAAACAAAAAGATAAATTAATTCAATTTGCATCCACATCAGACAACTCCTCGTCGATGAAAAAAAAATAAAAACTACGAAAAAGAGCAGTTATGAAGAATTAGATGCGGCACTTTTAGAATGGATAAGTCAATTGAGAAGTGAAGAGGAACTCCTGTTTCAGGGCCAAAGCAAAACAGTTTTTTCAGATACTAGGTTTGGAAGGAACATTTGACGCAACCATCAGGTTAGTTAACAAGGTTCAAACAGCGCCACGGGATAAGAGAGATTGGACTTCACGGCGAGAAATTAAATGGCGACATACAGGCAGCGGAAAATTTCAAGACCAATTTTGAAGAGTTTCTTCAATCAGAGGAAATTTCATACGATCAAGTGTACAACGCTGATGAGTCGGGACTGTTCTGGAAATGTCTGCCGACGCGAACATTGGCCTTTGAGAGCGACATGCTCCAGAACATAAGTCCAGTAAAGAGCGAATGACTATAACGTGCAGCAATGCATCAGGCTCTCACAAATTAAAATTGTTAGTAATTGGTAAATCAAGAAAACCGAGATCATTTAACGGGACAAGATTTGAAAACGTCCCTGTACAAAACTTTAACCAGAAGAACGGCTGGATGGACCATCAAGTATTTAAAGAGTGGTTTGAAAGAAAAATTTATTCCTCAAGTCTAAGAACGACTGAAGTTAAAGAATTTACCAGAGAAAGCTCTACTGCTGATTGACAATGCCCCATCTCATCCAGGGGAAAACGTTTTAAAATCGGAAAATAGAAATTTCATCGTAAAGTTTTTGCCTTCCAATGTCACTGCTCTTATCCAACCAATGGACCAGGGTGTGATTACGTTAATAAAAAAAAAAGTATAGAACAAACTTACTGGAAAAAAAGGATTGAAGATGTGATCTTCACAGTTTCTAGAAAGATTACACGATTCTTGACAGCATTTATGATATAAATACTGCTGGGGAGTCAGTTAAAACAATCTACGTTAGTAAAGTCCTGGAGGAAAATTTTACCTAATGTGGAAAATACTTTACAAAAATCTATAGAAGAAAAAAAAAGAAGAAGAAGTTTCTACTTGTGATTTAGCTAATTTGGCGAAATCCGTTATAGGAGGAAGTGACGTCGACGAAGCAAATATTGTTGAGTGGATTAATTGCGATGCCAATGATGCAGGGTTTGAACATCTTACTGATGAACAAATTGTTGACAGAGCATCAGGTAGGGTTTCGAAGAAGAGTGAGGAAGAAAAAGAGGATAAGACGAAGACACTAAGCCACGACGGAGCTCTAACACACATCGAAGGACTTATCCAATATCTGGAGGAACAAGACGATGCTTCGCTCTGTGATAAAATGGTACTAAAAAAACTTCATTCTCAAGTAAAGAAGAGGTGTTTGATTTCGAAATAATAAAAATTCGTGACAGATTTTTTTCGTAAAATCTACAAGTAACTTTTAAAACATAATTATCACCGTCGTAGAAAGAAGATTATTCAGCGCCTTATATATAAATGCAGGAAAGAAAATCCTGTGAACGGCGATTTAGTTCAGCTGTAGCGTGCAATAGAGTTAAAGTAGTCAACACACAATTATAAAAAAAGATCAATTAAAACTGATTAGGAACATAGACCGGAGCGATCGTATATCAACTGAATGGTTATAAGACTCTCGGATGAACCTTAACAAATAATTGTGACTCTTAAATAAAATACTCGTATTTTTAAAAAAAATTAACTGAATCGAGAACGATTCGTGAAGAAACTCACAAGAAATAGTTTCTATATAGATCACCTAATCATTTATTTACTAGAATTAAAAACACATCAATTGATTTATAACTAAAGAATTTTTTCATAATAACGATGTTCCGAATGTCGCAAATTTCGAAATTTTATCGTATTCATTTTTAGCGTAAGAAAAAATTCATGCAAAACTTAAAAGGTTAAAAAAAAATGAACAATTTACATACACTTACAATTCGTACTCCAAAAGTTGGAATGGACCGAGAAAGCTATTCATTTGCAAACTTTTTCGCAGATCGACGAAGATTTATTTGTAGACTCAATTTTTTATGAACATTCTTACTTCGTCCGCCAACACCATCTTGAAATTAAACGATCCACAATTGACAATGCTTTCTATCAACATCTTGTTCCTAGCAGCGGGCATCGCCTTTATGCAACTTAGCTCCTTACTTCCCTCTCCATACTGAATATGCAATTTGCAATCTTAATCGTATGTTCTTCGAATATGCTTCTACGTATCTCAGGTTTAGAAGTATCGTTTTCTTCCACTAACAAACTATTTCATACGCTACATTCGAGCAATTTTTTCTACTTTTTAATTGGCTTCTTTAAGAATACCACTACTTTCCTAGTGACTTTTTTTTCTACGACGCATTAAAGTTCTTCTTTGCTATCTGCAACGATTCGTATCGAAGGTTATTCAAAGGTAACACATCGTATATTTGAAATTTTTCATAATTTTTTTCTAGCGTTTCTTGGAATATAGTCTCCAGATGTATATTAAAAACAAAATGACACATGACACACGCTCCTTTTTTAATAGAAGCTTCTGTTCAGAATGCATTATCTACGGAACTTCCGCTATTCGACTCCCGTACAGACGACTAATTATCCGGAGACCATTTCTATCCAGTTATATTCGTCAATATCTTCACTAATTTTTTAAAATGATTTAATAATTAAATGTTTGACGATAATCCGTAAAACGTGCGCATGTATCGAACATAATAAGAAAAATTTGCTTACGACTTACTCAATTTAAAAATCAAATTTTGAAACACACACACACACGCAAACATACAGGTTGTGTTAAAAACACGTGTGTGTGTACAATATATGCACGATATAGGTATAGTCGCGTGTAATATATAAAAGTTTGTGTGCTTTTCCAATGTTTTTGCATACTTTCGTCGATGACAATTGCAATGTTTAAGTGTTAGTGTACGTCATTATCGCGTTCAAATCGATATGCGCAGATGATCGTACAGAGTGAAACGTTTTGTCCGTTTTGTATGGAATCTATATTGAAGCCACTAGTACAACCCCACAATTGCATTCCATAAATCTAAATAAGGTTAACAATGGCCATATACAAAAATTGTTTATTTTCAATAGATTGAATTTTCCTATTATCCAATAAATACTTCTCAAAAACTAAAATTTTTGATACGAAATGTAATTAAAAAAATAATAATAATAATTACGAATATCAATACAATTATTAAAGTTATGTATATATATATATATATATATATATATATATATATATATACATATATATATATATATATATATATATATATATATATATATATATATATATATATATATATACCTAATATGTATGAAACATATAATTAGAACGTATTTAGAGCAATGCGAACGAAGCAAACTTTTTGGATTTTATAAAATCGAAAAAGACGAATGATATAAAAAAAAATCCAATTAGACATTCGACGTTAATAATCGCCAACGCGAAAAAATGTTCGAGTGTGCCTCGGAGTCAGTTTCAACTGGAAACGCGCTCGAGTCAAGAGAGTTCCTTTTTACGATACCGGCAGAAAGAAAGCGCATATAACAATTACCAGCAGCGATATTAACTCGTTCATCTGCCATGACTACGTAATGAAGCAGAACTACGGTTGAAGAACTTCGCGGCTATATTCTTTCACCGTAGAAGATTACATCACTCCATATGACTGCAACAGTAATCAACAATAATGAGGAGAACTCAACGCAATAGCAGCCGTAACAACAAAAGTGCAACACTTGCCGGACGATAATATCACGTAAACGAGTACATTATTAACAACACAAAAAATTCGGAATTGCGCTACACACACATATATATACTTTTGCACGCATTATATACACGTATATTCACATTTACTGAAACTCAATTCACACAAAAAATTGAACATTTAACAAGGTTATAATTTTTTGAATGTAATATATATATATATATAAGAATATATAATATTAGATTATTATTAAAAAGACAATTCTAGATGTAAACAGTCACAACAACGACAATAACAATATATTTGCATAAGTTATAAACATAAAAGAAAATATAACATGAGTTACATTGTGATCGGTAATAAGCTTAGCACAATAACGGAGCAAGATTATAAAGAATAAAAGAAAACATTAATTACTGCAGGAAAAAAGCAGATAAAAACCTGCGACTACAAAATAAACAAGTTTTCTAATTACAAATAATACACGTTAATATAGAAACTTAACTCTAAACTGCTAAAATATATTGTTTAGGTCGCGAGTTCTTAAATAAATACTATGTTATAAAAAAATAATAATAATATAAAAAAAACGGATGACATGTCGAAAATACTTCTTAAGTAAAGAGGTTAATACTAATAAATAAATTATAATTAATTACTACATAATGTTACGTTTAAATCGTCTGAGTTTATATTTGGAATACATGGAAACGAAGTTGCCTAGAATCGTAATTGGCAATCGAGGAGACGAGTTCATTGTTCCGGTGTGAGCATTTAATAACAAAGTCAGTCGATAGCTTTAGAACAAAATCTCTAATATAGGGCACGTCAGCATTCGTGCATGCTGTCGATTCTGGCATAGCGAGGTACATTGAGAATACATCTGGGGTATCTATTTTGAATGACTTGTACTTTATTAAAGGAGGTTTTTGATATAGAGTTCCAGGTCCTAACAACGTATTGAACCGATTAGTACTTAACAGAGGATTATCTTGTTGTTAATGTTGAGGAAGGACTTGTGATTAAACAAGAAACAGAAGCCATTGTTTATCTACCTCATTATACAGGAATCCGTGATTACACAGGCGAAGCTGAGGCTTAACTTTATAGAAAGATGACGAGTTAAACTTTGAATTCCAAACCGGGCGCTGTTTTTTGTAATACAGAAATTACGTATAAATTTATTTCTTAATAATGTTAAAATTTGTTTTAATATCTTCCAAAAACATTATCGTCATGTTTTTCATTGCTAAACATATATATATAGGTATGCCGTAGAGTAATAATTATTCTAATTATTTTAATTTTTAGGTGGGATTTTATTTTTCAAACGTTGACAAAAAAATATGGCGTTATTATTTTAAAAATATAACACTTATATAACGTTCAGATAAGGTAGAGACTATTTTTTATTGTTTTTTTGCGAAATGTTTATCAATTTAAACAATATAACATAGTAAATTCTACGCAGTTTCAGACATGAGGTCTTCTATATATTAGACTTAAATTCAACGATAGCCTGAAGTATATTGTTCAACGTCTTTTGTATTTAGACTCGTCTTCTCTTCTAGTTCTCGCAATCTATCGTAGCGTTAGTAGAAACGGAGCGAATAAACGATTACGTGTTTATGTAATAATTTAACAACGGAGGCGTACTTCGTAGGAAGTAAAGAATTAGCTAGATAAAAATGATATCAACATAAACGACAGGTGGGCGCTAAAATTAATACCCGAATGAGAACGTACTTAAATAACGAAAGCGCGTGTCTGTGTCAAAATTTTAAAAAGCGATAGGGATGTACATTTTCTGAACTCGAACATATCTTTGTTCATACTCGACTTTGACACATCCCATATAGGATTGCACGATTTGTTCTCTCACAGTTTGCGGTTTATACTACTGATGGAATAACCTAGACACATTACGTATAAGCGAATAAAATGTTGTCAGCGACGAAATTAAATAAAGGACTAGTCGAACGATATAACGCAAATACCGGAGATAATCAAGTGAAATTAAATTCTTCGAAGCTCTTTGGTATATCTCAGTAAATAAACTGGACGTTTCGTATACGGAAAACGGACAAATAGATAATAAATTTTCATTCATTCTGTTGTTTGTATAAATATAAGAATACGATCGGGTTGATAAACTTGGGACATCGCAATGCATTCTCATTCGGATTGCACCACTTCATGCTTGATTGCATCCGCTCGTTGGAAGTTTAAAAGATTTCAAATCTATCCAACCTAATCTCCTACGACATTCCATCTTGCACTTACTCCTCCTAAAGAATCTCCCAGCTCGGCAATTCTTTTCTATCCTGATCAGACATCGTTCCAACCGAAATTACTCTCCTACGCGGGAACTGTGGCTAAATCGCGTTATTTTCACTTGTAACTTCTATAAGCAGTTGTAGAAATGACTTTATTAATAAAATTTTACACTTAAATATTTTCCCTCATTTACCCCGGTTGTCTACCTATATTGCACCTTAGGGCCTTATCTTATGTATGATATATTTACGTGAAAATCGTTTGACAGTGGCTAAATTTGGTATTCGCACTTAAACCCGATGCAAAAAAAAAATAAACAAATAAAAAAAAAAATTAAAATAAAAAACTAAACGAGATACACTATACGAGTATTACGTTAATGCGGTAAATTTGTGCATAAGCAATTTAAATCGTTAATAGCAAATCGCCCGTAAAATAAAGAAAATAATAAATTAAAGGGTTTTTTTATTGCGTTTTACATAGTTCCAAAGAAAAATGTGTACATTACTACCTCATAAAAAAAAAAAATATTAAAATTTAAATTAATATTATCTTAGATTTATGACGGAAAATTATGTACTATCAACGTTGACGTACGCTTCAAAAAGTTGGACTCTGAAGGTTGAACACACACACACGGAGGCAGTCGTAATATCCGAAAACTATTATCACTACCACGAACTGCAAACATAGGTAAATCACGGAGAACGTGACACACACTGGCTCGTTATTATATGCTGTACACTTAGCCGCCGGTAGGCAATATTTTATTCGAATAACTTACAAATATGGCTAACGATTGAATGATCATCGTGTTTATTCGAGTTCAACACACGCATAGACACACAGAGGTGTAAATATTCATGTACTCATACACACACACGCCCAAGTATAACCGTATTTATAAATTGGTTTTATTCCCAATTCAATCGATTTTTCTTAGTTAATATTTTCCTTCTATATACGTTATTTGCAAATTGCATCGATGGCAGTAACAACCCGTCCGGTGATACCATAATATGCGCGCGCATCTACGTTGCATATATTAATACCTTGAACGCTATAGACCGATTTGTACGCATAAATAACGTAGGACTAGTCACGATGTTCGTTAAAGAACAAGATTTATTTATTTCTTGTAATGAAGCTTCGCATGACAGCTAAAAAGACGATTAGAGTGTAGACTTATAGATATTAAATAATAATAATTCTTAAAAGGATGGAGTCCGGAAGATTATCAAAAAAAATATTCGATTTTTTTGATAAAAATCAGAATACAAGAATAGGTTGGTTCGGAGAAGTTAAAAAGGACTTGGACGAAATGAAGATAGAAGAAGAAGAAATCTTGAGCAGAGAACTATTTAGGAAGAAAATTGAAAATTTCGAACGTTTCAAAGAAAAACAGAAGAAAAAAACTGGCGGAATATGGACGGATGAAAGAAAAGAAGAACATCGACAGCGAATGAAGAAGTATTGGCTGGAGAGAAAGATGATGAATCGTGTATAAATTATTTCACGTGGTCCTTAGATGGCCTAATTCGAAAAAAAAAAAAAAAAAAAAAAAAAAAAACCAACAATGATGGCGATTAATATTTGTATAGTCTTTTTCATACGTCATAATTAAATCCAATATTTGATCCCGATCGTCTTCGACGTGGCCTTTCTTTTTGTCTTTTACCGGATGGTCTGGCTTCCAATATTAGCTTTTCCAATTGCAGAAAAATAGCGCAAAATTCGTATCCGTATTGTAGACAATAAACTATACATTTTTCGCCTATTCTCTGTAATCTTATTCGTGATCTTTTCGGTCCACGACATTCTTAAAAGCCTAACATCGTAGCTAAGCTTATATTTTCTATTCTTATTTTCTATGGATAGTCCAAGATTCGCGACCGTATGTGAAAATAGAGAAAATTAACGACTTTATTATTCGAATTTTAGTGGTCATCGATAAATGCGAATTTTTCCATACATTAGGTTATATGAACTGTAGCGCGGCGACTCGCGTTAATTTTTCTTCTAATTTCGCTTATACAATAGCCTATCAAAGAACTCAAATATATGATATCTTTCACTAAATCCATTTATATATGAATATGTACCTCCCTCTTAATAATCATAATTTTTGTTTATATATATATATATATATATATATATATATATATATATATATATAATATATATAACATATTTAGCATTATTAATTATATAAGTAAAATAAAACGAATAACATCTTAATTTTTTTTTCTCGCGAATTATTTCACATCTCACTTTACTCGATCGAAATTAACTTCTTTATTTTAAAAATCATTCATTCGGAAGAAATATTTAATAGTCCAGCGTGAATAAATTTTTCCCTCATTTAGTTACGTTGCGCGCTTATTGCTTATTCTATTGCATAATCAAAACCATTTTACCCCTTATTGTGACGAAAATCATTTTTAAATTTATGCGTATTTACGTATCAAATAGATCTAAATCGCATATGAAAGCTTTAAATCGTACAAAAATTAATATGTCCGCCCTTCATCCTGAATACCACCGTCTCTATAATGAGATTTTCGATATGCGCGACTATCTACGTTAAAGAGTACGTACTGAAATTTTCCGAGAAATTGTTCTTAAATTACTCGATCCGTAATAATATAATAATAATAATAATAACTGGTAAATTCCAAATATAGAAAATTACGATTTCCAGCGACTTAAAATTATAGACATATTGTTAAGGAAAATGGAATATTTCGGTCATGTGTGATGCGTGGGCCTGAATACACACTATTACAGAATATAACCTAGGGAAAAGTAGAAGGGAAAAGGAGAGTTGGGCGTGCGAAGATTATCTTGCTTCCAGAACTTACGAGCATGGACAAGCATTGAACAACTGTTTCACACAGCACCGGATAGGAAATTACTGAAGCTTACCAATAGACGAGCCTAAGATCGAGATCGGTCATGGCACTGAAGAAGAAGAAGTATATAAAACGTATATATACTTCTATATTTTTCGACGATATATCGTATGAAATATAAAAGCAAATCAGACGTTTTATCTTTTATAAATATAATCGTGGTCGTCTGTTTTTTTTTTTAAATCTATTTTTGTCTTTATTAGTTCATTCGTGTGATTAGGTCATTTTCTACCGTTATTTATTCTATCCGATTCGAATTAAATCAATTGATTTATTTATATCTTTAAGAGAAAAATAATGTATCGCTTCTAGACGTTGTTAAGACAAATTTATAAATGAAGATAACTAAGTAGATAAGAAAAATATGCTTCGTCGGGATTAATCTTAGATGCATGTAGCCCCAGTGTAGACGATTGAGACGAGGGGAATATAAAAGCTTTTTTCGCTTGTTTTTTTTAAATAAGACATTTCTACCAGTGCTGCGCAAGTGACGAGTGAAAAAAAATGAGCATAGGTTTATCAGTTGATAAAGTTTATTATATTTCTAAGAGATTAGCAACGCGATCAATCTTTTATATATGTATAGATCTCGTTGTGGCAAATGTACATGTTTCTTAAAAATACCGTCTTTAAATCTTTGAACTAGACGAATTCAAAATATGGTTCGTAACATGCACATTTATTTCTATTCACGTTAATATATTTTTGAATAATAATTTTCAACGCCATCAAAATATAATTTATTCAATTTTTATTTTTTTTTTTCGTTTCGATTAACTACGTTAACATCCGAACAGATTACTTAACACACCAATATAAAAATTCAAGTTATTAATCTTAGACATTTATCACACACACATATATATACACACATACATACACATTCTGGCTAATCTTTTAAAACAAATTCGTCAAAATATGATAATTTCTGATTACTTAAAAAAAAAACATTTAACAACTTCATTTATTAGCATTATTAAAAGTAACACTTAAATTTAAATAAAACGATAAATAAATAAAACGATACATGAATAAAACAACAAATAAATAAAACGACAAATAAATGAAACAATAAATAAATAAATCGATAAATAAATAAATCGATAAATAAATAATAGGATAAATAAATAATAGGATAAATAAATAAAACGATACATGAATAAAACGATAAATAAATAAACGTTTCTAAATTCGTGTAATCTCAAAAACGGGTTCGAATCGGCCGGAATATAAAAATATTTTCTCTTTTCTGATGTTTTAAAACACTTTTCGCACCGTTGGAATTTAACAATTACAATCGCGTACACATTTAAAATAAAATCGATCGCTCTTTAAGGAAAACTTAACAATCATCAACTAATTAAATTACTCGAATACTCTCTGTAATGTAACGCGATGCTTAAATTAGCTCGGTTCTTTATCATTTTTAATAATAATAATATATATATATTTATTTTTAAAAACTTCTGATCAAAAAAAGGAAAAAGTTCTCGATATACAGACAGCCGCTTCCGTATAAATGCCAATAGCGATTTGCAAAGGTTTCTTTTTGTTATTCGTGTACGACCGTCGGACACTATAGGTAGGAAAACAAATTCGTAACACTATGACAATAGTTGTAGTAGAGTTCATAAACAACTGCAGGAAAAGTATCGCAGTCCGTATATTGATCAATAATACATACGCTGTCACACACACACGTACATAAATATATACGCATACATATTTATTCAAACAGCACTATGGTAGTTATAGACCACAAAATATACATAATCGCTTACAGTAGGCCGCTGCCATCTTTTATAAATATTACAACCCTGTACTCTATACGATTCTACATTACACTGAAGATATATATATATACTATTTACAAGGAGATTTACAAAATCAGTGCTTACTGTTGTTCATAATGAAAAACGTATTCCACGGTTAAAAGAATTAAAATATTTCGTAGTTACTTTGTACTCCCGACTAATTATCACCAGCCACAATAGTGCATAAAAGATCTATTCCTATACTTTTTTTTTTAAAGGAGGACGATAACCGATGGATATTAAGGAATTCATGAGTGCGAGTTGGTCAGGTGTGTGAAAACTGCAATTGAAAAGGATGTGGTTTTCATCGGCGATAATTTGTGAATCGGCTGGATGGGAACAATATGGGGAACTATACTTGATCAAGAGGTCGTGTTTTAATACCATTAACAAAAAACGTTTATTTATGCTGCTATAATTCGCCCGAGATTAACGTGTGCGTGTTGCAGGTTTTTGCTTTCTCGCAGCAATAAATAATTTAATATTTGTTTAATAATTGTGTTAAATATATGTCAATAAAAAACAATATAAGCTTATAGTAATTAGAAATTATATATATATATATATATATATATATATATATATATATATATATATATATATATATACTAGCTGACCCGGCGAGCTTCGTACCGACCCAGAATCAATAAATGTATTAACTTATTAGCTGAATTAAATAAAACACATATACTTAAGGAGAATTAAGAATTAAAGAAAAAAATTAAAAAAACCATTTGTAAAGAAATTTAAATGATACGCCGATACTTTTTAATTTTTGTAAATTTATTGAACTTAATAAAAAATTATATTTAATTCAACTAATAAGTTAATACATTTATTGATTCTGGGGCGATATGAAGTTCGCCAGGTAAGGAAGGCTAAATCGTATTTTATATATATTAATTAATACATAAAACATTTTTTTCTTCTTGTTAGGCCCACCTCCAGTCGAATGTTGGCGATCATCATAGATGCTAATGGACGCCTTTTGAACTGGAGTGCTGATATTTTATACCATCTGCTCCGAAGGAGGGTTTTTATATGGTCCATAATTTCATCATATTGCACAAGATCGAAAAGGTGATATTTTTCCGACTGCCTACGCATATGTCCATAGTATTTTAACTATCCTGGTTCGGACTTTATAAAGCACCTCAGCTTGATTTAACATTTTATTCAGCACCTCTTTATTGGTCACTTGACCCATATGTGATATTATTAGCATTACGCGATAAACATACATCTCAAAAGCTTCGATTTTCTTCTCCAAGGTTTTTATGAGAACCCAGCTTTCCATATAGTATAGTACTACCGACCAAATGTAACATCGGATTTCAAACCCTTCCGAGGCATCAATTTTTTCATATTAAGAAAAGCTTTCCTCGCTTTCTCTATCTCTTATCTCTCTACTGATTGATCCGTTTCCTCGATATTGAAATTATGAAACTCGTTCGATCACTGTACCTTCGATAATTCATTTTTTTTTCTCTAATTTTTTATCCTATGTTTTACGATGTACTGCGAGCCATTTGGTGATATTTATGTGTAGTCCGTGTGACTCGCGGATGTGCGTTACGCGTTTTAAAATGTCCTGTAAATTCTTAATATGTGTTTTATATCATAATATATATATACAAATACTTATATATATATATATATATGTTTACACATACAAGTTATATACATTTCGAATTATTATATGTTTATATTCATGTTCAGAAAATTCGATGTGCAGAATGAAATACAATGAAACGCCCAAAATTAAATGTAATAACCGAAGTCAGATTGATTTACAAAGTTTTTATGCGAAATAAAAATAATAATAATAAAAAAATAGTAGAAAGAATAAAAAGTAAATAAATCAAATTACACTTTTATACGATAGGCCGGTATAACAGAAGAAACCCACACAATTTTGGTACCATTTGAAAGAGAAAAACTGATGACGACGCGATGAAAAAATTTAAAACTGAACATATATATATATATATAAAAATGAAATGGCGATGAACTTTAATTTTGGAATCCTGAAAAGTAATGAAAGTCGAATTTTTCGTTTACCTTCGATACGCCATATCGCAGATTAAAAAAAAAAAAAACTTTTGAGCCTATTCTGAAGAAAAAACAAGACGGTGAAGTAAGGGACAGAGGAATGGGAGGTATTTCGTTCATGCCAGCCGTAATATTGATTATTATCGAACGATTACTTCTTACACGGTCGACGATGTATCATCCTCCGCACAGAAGTCTTTCTTTAACTACAATCTATTGTGCGAAACAATAAGCTTCTTTTCTTTTAGCGAATTTTCGTAAAAAGGAATTTTTCGAAAATTTTATAATAAATTGGCAAAAATATTTGATCGCGATCGAATTGATTTCATCGTCTTTTCACAAAGGACGCTTCGTGGGAATATTTATATATATACCTATATATATATTCCGCGGGAGAGGGGTACTTTGTACCTTCCAAGCAATAAAAGGAACGAGGCGCTTCCATAGGTGGCGGATAAAGGAATGGCCTAAAGATATGTAGGTTAGCTGCGAATAAGAATAGTCGAATAAGCAGTCGCGGACCAACAGCGGTTACTGGTAGAAAGTCTCAAGCAGACGATTCCAGTAGCGACAGGGCAATGAGACAAGAAAATGTGGATGGGCAGCTTGAGAAACTGTCTACTAAAAGTCCATGACTGTCTCACTCTCAGCGAGGTTTGGTCGCTGTCAAGACCATACACTGCTACTTCCTCAGTAAAAAACCGCTACCTTGCGGTCAGGATTTTTATCCAAAAGCTAGGGTGTCGCCTCGAAATAGCAGTATTTGTTTCCCTTATCTATATTCCTCCCTCTCTATTTTCTTATTTTCCTTATCCATCTATATCCCTCCTGATCCTCTCTGACACTCACTGTACATCCCTGCCTGCAGGAAACTGCGACAAACACACTAGCTCGACCGTCTCGTATATAACTGGTGTTGTTGTTTAGGCAGCATAGGAGCTGTTTGCGCGCTTGAAGCGCACTCTACTGTCACTTCTACTTGTCTCTCCTTGTTTATAAAAGTCCTACAGCGATGGGATCATCGTAACGGAAGCAGGTTCGATCAACTGGGATCTTCTAGCTAATAATTCTGTACGGAAGGCGGTATAATCCAAGTGGTCGCTCTCGGACAAGACGGGATGATGTCAGAGTTCGGCAACAGATCATACAACCATACAACCGGGCAGCGCTCTTCAGGATCAGCTCTGCATATCACAAATGTTATTTCATCCCATATGTACCTGGTCAGTTTGTCGCGACTGACGGGGACTCGCGTCCTACGATAAGAATAACGATAATGGGCATTTGGAGTCTGGAATGTTAGAACTATTAGACAATAAAAATCCACCTATAAGAAGAACTGCCTTAGTCACACAAGAACTAAGGAAATATAAAATTAATATAGCTGCATTATGTGAAACGCGATTAGCTGATGAAGGGCAAATCACTACACTGGAAATGTGACAAGCCTGAAGTAAACGATTGAGAGGCGTAGGTTAGCAATTGACGCAAAAATTTGTACAATATATATTAGAAGAACCGCACGTTATCGATGATCGACTTATGGTTATGAAATTAAAATTCTCTAAAAAACCTACATTACCAGTTATCTGCACATACGAGCCAACTCTAGATAACTCTGAAGAAGTAAAATATCTGCTCTATAACGACCTGCAAGAAGTGTTGTCCAAAATTAAAAACAAGCAAAGACTTATTATACTTGGTGACTTTAATGCACGTGTGGGAAAAAATATAAACGTTTGGAACGGCACTATTAGAGCGCATGGAATTGGGAAAGAAAATAGTAACGGGGGAACGATTACTGCAATTCTGTGTACAGATTGATCTTATTATTAGTAACGCTCTTTTTAAACAGAAAGATATACATAAAGGATCGTGGACATTTAATAGATTACGTTATCACAATGCGGCAAAATATAAGTGAATGCCTAATTACTGTGATGCAGATGGAGACACAGACCATGTATTAATCAGTGCAAAATTTAGATTCTCTAGTATTACGTATCATCAGCGGCTACAAGATATAAACAAGTCACTTATAACATAGATCGCTTAAAGATAAAGAAATTTTGATCAAATTTACAACAGTATTAACTATTGGTATCCAAAATTCAGCAACTTATGTATCATCTGCAGAAAAAACAATGGGATAATCTAAAAAAGGAGATAAGTAACGTGCAAAAATATTCTTAAAAAATCACAAGATTGGTTTTCGGACTGTTCTAAAAACATGCAGCATCGGATTGAAAAAAAGAGAAAAACTTTTATAGCTTGGCAGAACGACAAAAGGAATGTATTAAAAAGAATTTTTTTTTTTAATTGGGCTTCCATACAGTTTACCCATGTCTGTATATTATGGAATGAATAAGAAAGGGCTACTTATAAATTAGGCAGAGTAAGAAGTAATGTAGGGATGTGTAAAATTAAATAATGATACCAGAATCTAAAATATAGGAGTATATGGTCGTATATACTTCAGCATTTTGAAGAGATAGGAAATGGAACTTTAAGGAGAAATAAATATACTTCGATAAAAGCTGATGTACAACGTGAAACCAGAGAAATACAAAACAAACGGTGGGTTAATAAGATGAAAGATATCCAAATGATACACGAGAAAAATGATACATATGTATTTTATGCTGCTATTAAAGCTCCTAAAACGAAACAAGTTCAACGAATGTATTGTTGCGAAATAGAGATGAAATTAAAAACAGATTGAAAGAATATTTTCAAACGCTATTAAATAATAGCTCCACGGTTAACAACGATGATGTATTTCAGACACTAACAAAAAAAACCTACCGAATATCAACTGGATGCGCTGCCTTCTGAAGAAGAAGTTTTTTCAACAGTAAAAAAACGGTTGGATTTGATGGTATACCAAATGAAGTGTATATAAGTTTGGTGGAAAAGAACTAACGTTGCAATTACATCGGCTATATAGATAATTCTGAGAAGATAGTGTCTTACCTAAAGACTATAAAAATGCAGCCATCGTTTGCATATATAAAACTAAAGGAGATAAAACTAATTGTTTCAATTATCGAGCTATATATCTCTATTATCAACTGCTAGCAAAATTTTGAGTAGAATAATTCTATATTAATAGATCAGTATCTTCCAGAAGAACAGTGTGGTTGTCGGCAACAACGGGTAGATTTGATATTTACAATGCGTCAATTGGTGGAAAAATCTAGATAGCAAAACGAATGCTTATATACGGCATTCCTCGATGTGTAAAAGGTCTTTTTGGTACGGTAGATAGAAATGCGCTTTATAAATTCTTACAAATTATAGGATGTCCACCTAAACTATTCGTCACTCTTGCAACAGTTGCATAATGATATGAAATGAGTAGTAATATGTGAAAATGGAATTACAGATTCGTTTAAAATATCTAGTAGAGTTAACCAAGGGTGCGTGCTTGCACCTACATTATTCAATTTATACATGAGTATGGTTTATCTTGTATATAAACAAAAGACATTAACGTCTGGAATTAAAATAGAGCATCGTTTTGAGGGAGGATTGTACAACTTATCGAAATTTAAAGCTAAAAACAGGATAGACACGTTCATCTCACAAACATTAAGAGCAACATCGAGAATAACTTGATAGTGACATTCATATTCGTTATGGAGTGAGCTAGAATAAATAAATTATATATATATATATATATATATATATATATATATATATATATATATATATATATATAAATAAACAGGCGTGAGTTTGAATCTCACGAAGAATAAGAATTTTTTATTGCAACGCATCTATCCAAATCAACTATCCGTTCAACTGGTTGGTAAATCACTACCAGGTTGCTTAGAAATAAAGTAAATAAACTAACGACAATCGAGCGACGTCCGTCCTCTCCTAACATTCGAATTGATGATGAGAGCTTTTCTACGGCCAATCTTTCAAATAGTGAACTGGAGATGACGAGCGGTTTTGTTGTTTTTCGAATAACTCAAAAACTACTCGACCGAAATTTTTGAATGTTAAAAATAGGAAAACGATAGATTAGTTTACAATCATTTGTAGATCAGATAATGGTGGTTTGTCATTGCCATCTACGCTATAATATTAGAATTATTTATATTTTTATTTTCCTGATGATAATTGTTGCACATATTCAAACTCCGTACTTTCCTAATAGATTACGTGCTATAGCCACTAGGCTATTCCGACGACTATACGATGAAAACCATCAATATTTCCACGGACCTACATTCTTGTGTACAATTTATTCTAAACTATAGAAATTAGCAACTTTGTCAGTCCCAGTACCGTCTGCACTAAAACTATACATGAATACATTAAACTGGTGACCTGGTAGTGCTGTATCGACTTTTTCTTTTATCGTTATAATTAAAAAGCTTATTCGGGTGAGATGTTATTTTTTTAAGACCAAGCGATGGCTAGGCAAGGAATTTGATTAGCGTACGATAGTAGATTCATTTTCGAGCATCGTTTTCGAAAGTAAAGAAATAATTCGAATGATGATGATAATGATACCGATTTTTTCTCTTTTAAAATTTTTTCATTACTTTGTATCACCCCCTCTCATTTTCCATTTTTATCGATAATTTTGCCCCATTATTATTATTATTATTACGAACTAACGAAAACCGGTCGTTTGTATTTTAAAACCGTTATGGATAACGTATAATTTATTTAATTCTTTTTTTATTTGTAAGTATAATTCTCCTCCAGTTCATCTCCGAAACGTTTTCAAATTCTCAAATTCCGGTTTTACAGGAATAAGCATTAGGCACACACCGCACGTAAACACGGTAGATAACAATAACGACATGTACAACGCATTAACATATACTCTACACACGCTCCCCCCCAGGGAAGGATCTCGTCATCTGTACACGATCAGTTGTAAGGTAATTAGTCTCATTATTGTGATGATGACGATGACGACGTACATTATTGCCTGCCGCGGTTATTTTTGTCATCATCATCATCATCATCATCATCATTATTATTATTATTATTATTATTACTTTCCTCGTTGAAATTATTATTTAAATTATTATTATTACCATTAAAACATTTAAGATTACTACATTATTGTTTTATTAAATTATTATTTTCGTTATTGAGATAATTTCTTATTATTATAAACAACAATAATAATAATAATAACGTCATTATTACCACGGATTTTTTTATTATTATTATCGATAGAATTCTTTTTCATTCGGTATTTTCTCGTTTTATAATTATCGCTACTCCGTTACTTTCGATAAAAATTAAAAAATTAAACGGTATTGTCATTGCGCAATTTAATTGGCGCGACGAATCTTGGACTTAATCAACTCCCCCGTTAATATTCGATCAACGACAATCTTATTTTTGCACTTTTCTGGTCTGTCTAATAGGTTTTGCTATAGTAAAAATCATAATGTTTAACTTTCACTAACGAGAAGCAAAAAAAAGTCTTATATTATATATATATATATATCACGATAAGCCGTTGTCTATCCACTCCAGGATGAAAGCTTTCCCAAACGTCTTTCACCCACTTCTATCCTGCGCCTTGTTCAACCAATTTTTCCTAGCTACCTTTATTATACTATTGTGTCATCGCGTCATTGGCCTCTCCTGTTCCTTTTTCTGTCCATCTGACCATCTCTTATCTTCTCTTCGAGCCACGTGGCCAGCCCAAATCCATTTTGTTATATACATCCGCTCCACTGCATCAAACAACCGTGTTTGTTCATGTATCCATCCATTTCGTATATATAATAAATAACAATTGAAGAGGGGAGTCGGACAAGACTCTACCGTTCGCTGCTGCACAGCAAGGTGTCTTCAGGAAACTAAACTGGAGTTCAATGGGTATCAGTATAAATGGGGAAATCACTTACGTTTCGCAGATGATATAGTACTAATCGGTAATAATGCTGATGAAATACAGTTAATGATAAACGAACTTGACGCGCATTTTGTGAAAATAGGACTTAGAATAAATGTACAAAAAACCAAAATAATGATGAATACCGTCCGCCGAAGATACGCCAGTAACTATAAATAGCGAAGAAATGCATAAGTCGATACGTATACCGGGGACAGGAAATTACTATGGATAAGAATAATATAATGCAACTGGAAACTAAAAGAAGAATATCGCTTGCCTGGATGGCATTTGGGATATTAGGAAACGTTTTTAAAAATAAAGACACACCAAATAGTCTAAAAAGTAAGCTGTATAATCAATGTGTGATGCCAGTCTCGACATATGGAGCCTTAATAAAAGGGACATCTAGAAATATTAGGAAACCCCAAACGGCTCACGAGAGGATTATTCTCGGAATCAAGCTCAAAGATCGCAAGACGGTTACATGGATTAGGGGACAGACGAAATTGGTAGACGCAGTGGAGCGGATCACCAGGCTAAAATGGAAATGGGCCGGACATTTAGCAAGACAAAAAGATGAAAGATGGACTAAACGGGTATTACAGTGGTGGCCATTGGCAGCCGGCGTCCGCGTGGAAGGCCTATGGCTAGGTGGTGAGATGATATTGTTAAATGGGCAGGAATCAATTGGATCCGAGTTGCACAAGATAGGGAGTCGTTGGAAAAGTTTGGGGACTGCATACACTCAGCAGTGGGTTGACATAGGCATATCGTGATATCGTTATACACACACATAAATCAATTTTTTACAAAAGTAATGTTTCCTGATTTACTATTAAAAAAGAATCATTTATAAGGTCGATTTTATCCGTACGTTTTTAGCGAAAAAAAATCGATTAACGAATAATAATAGTAATAATAAAATTAAATTAAGATATAATAATACATCATCTTTTATAATGTCTTTTTAACACCTCAATCTACTAATGGATTGACGGGCAACCGTGATTAAAAATTTTTGGATAGAGCCATTTTCTTCATACTTCCATTACTTTTACATCTCCACGTATTTGTTTTATGTATTTCTGCCTCGGTCTTTTCCCTTCCATGGTTCCTTCTACTATTTGTACTAGGTATTCATTGTTTCTGTATATATGTCCAATCCATTTAAGTCTCTCCTTGTTTCAAGTGTTCTTTCTAGACTTCTTTTTTCATTGACTCTTTCTACTCATCATTTCCGTCCATGACACCCTTTCCATTTTTCTCCAGCACCAGATCGCAAATTCTTCCAGTTGTTTGGTCAATTTTTTGTTCAAATTCCACATTTCTCGCACATGCATCAGTGTCCGACCTCGACTTCTGCGTCCTTCTCTTGGAAGCCATTATGTTATTCCCTTCGTGATCTGTCATCATTTTTTCTTTCTACATGATCTGCCCAATTCCGTTTTAACTGAGCTACACGTCCGACTACATCCGACAATTTAGTCTGCTGTTTTATCCACGTGTTGGTTTTCTGGTCTGATATCTTGACGCCCAGCATTTTCGTGGGGTCTCTGTGTCACTGCAAGTTTCTTAACGACATACTTCGTTAGGTTCCATGTTTCCGCTCCATACTTATGTAAGCACTGGAATGATGCCTGTTTGTATACATTATTTTTTAATTTGTTAGGTATATTTTTTTTTGAGGACAGTGCTCAACTTTCCAAAAGCTATCCACGAGAGATACGTTCGTATTTTAGTTTCCTTACGCACTTCTTCCTTCTCAGTGGATTTGACCTAACTAGATGACCAGATACTGGAACAGGTCAGTGAATATATATATATATATATATATATATATATATATATATATATATATATATAACTATCTAGGAAACAGCTCATTTGTGTGAAATTTTATTAACTAATTAAAAATGGTCTGTATAAAAATTACAAATTTGGAAATTCTGGCCCCCGGACTCCGTTTACAAACCCTACATGAAATTTTGGGAATTTCGATTTTTTCCGTCGTATTTTTCTCGATAATATACGTTGAAAATTAAATAAAAAAATTCTAAAATTCAGTTCCAAACAAAAACTATTATTAAGGTAATATACAATTATTCGATGCGTATATACTTTAAATATAATAATAATAATAATTAGTATAATGATAATCAAAATAATAAGCATATATTTTTTTTTTTCGAGCACCATAATGTACTGCTCCTACGGCTAGGAGCACCCGAAAGTAATTATTTGATATTATATGCAGTGTATCATATTATTTACATATATTTCGGAGAAATGAAGAACCGCTCTTATACTGCAATTAGGTCATAGGTTAAAACTTCTTATAGCGAATTTCAACTGAACTTTTAAGGTCGGTATGTGGAGTATTGCGGACACACAAGAAATGAATGACGGAGTGTTAAGGGTGATTGGACGCATCGAGTGCACAATAGTGGATCTGCTTTATTTTTAATATAGTCACGCGTCAATGGGTGTCAATGCAGTATGACCAATGCGAAGACGAGATAAAACTATCTGTTCCTCCGTACTGTGTAATAGCAACGATGTGTAATTTGGTAGAGTTACAGTAGAAGAACATGGTAAAAGAGAGATTCCGAACATATATAAGAAGATATTTTCATTGAGGCAGTGGATATAGCGAGGTACACTGCATACTATCAGCAGAACATATCGAGTATTGAGGTGTGGTAGGGTATAACGTAGGAGATCATCCTCTGAAACTACAGCACAACCACAAAGTTGGTTAGATTATAATAATAATCTAAGAATGAAACTAACTTCGCAGAAAAATTAAAGAATTTTATAACATTTAAGAAAACAATTTGAAGCAAAAATCGAGAGAGAACAAGGTGGTCTACGGTAAAGAGACAACATTGTGAAAATAGTTCTGAAAGAATAACAAGACGAACGAACTGTAAATCAATAAGATCCAAACATCAGGAAGAAAACTAACTGATGCTAAATAGAATGTAGAAGAAAAAAAAGTTACAGGATATGATGAAGAAATATGTAAGGAAAAGACGAATTTGACACCCCCCAAAAAACACATGTTTTCTTAGGACAGTTAGCTAAAATCCGTAGTAATAGTAGTAATAATAATAATTTTAAATTTCAAATCATTTATTTATTTCGATACGTTATTAGAATTACAAAATGAACGTATAAACTGTAATCAGTTACGCGAATTGCGGTTAATAATTAAATGTAAAATAAAACAAAATGACGACTACCAAAAATAACGTGATAATGAAATTATATACGAAAAAATCTCACCTACATTCACCTCAAAATAAAGTTAACTTTACATTATAAAACAACATGTACATATAGGAAATCATAACAAACACAGACATGTATAATCACCTATACATATAGAAGTATGAACGTACACATACATACATATATTCATGTAACAACAATTAAAAAAAAAAAACACCTTAAATTCACATCTGTATCGAATAAAAAATAAAATCGAAAAACGCTACCGAAAATAATCCTTCGCAATTATTAATATTAAACTAAATGTTTATTGACAATATAATTGGAATGATACTTTACGATTTATTAAATTTACCTTTACATTCGGTAACGAATTATTATATAGTACAGTCGTCGGAATAGTCGTGACTAGAGAGCACGGACTTCCATACGAGTTCGAATACAATCAAAATTATCATCGGAAAATAGAAATATAAATAATCTTAACATTATCGCGTGGAATGCCCATAATTATGCGCACTAGTAATTATATAATATACCACAAAAAACACGCGGGGCTGCAGTGTCCTGACAGCAAAACGATTACAATCAGTTCTACCGAGTGTTTGTGTTTATCTACTCTAAACCCGTATTATAATTGTCTTACACTGTACATCAAAATATGTACAGGTAAGTAGTCGCCTACCTCCGATACGGGGAGACGACACTTAATCATGATGACAACACAGACGTTTACAAAATCTCCTAAACTTCGAAATTGTAGCCTTTCCCATCGTTCTCGATTTAACGTCCGAAATTCTAATTCGGAAAAACTCTTCATTCTTACAAACAAAATTAGAAACTTGTTAATGGGACTACGCTAGTTATAATTCCCTTTAGTATTGAATTTGGTAATGTTTGTAATGGTTTAATATGACGGGTGGCAGCTCCACCACAGGGAAAGATAGCGTATGACAAAACAGGTTGATAAACGGCGATTATCTTAGGTAATAAAACAGATAGTTCAATTTTCTGAACGTTCTAGCGAGATATTTATATAGTCTACGCGCATACCGATGTAATTTACTATCCAATTTCGATTACTATTAAACCGTTATAAAAGTTTATATCGTTAAGTTTAATAACCAGAACTTTCGATCAATATTTAGTTTTATTTTGATTTAAAACCATCCGATTAATAGGGACCCATTTAGATATCTTGCTAACGTCATTCTGTACTCGAGATTTCATTATATTTAATAAGCGCGTGGAGTTCGCTAACTATACTGTACCGTCGACGTAATATAATATTTTTTCCTGTTACATATTTAAATTACATTTATATATGTTAAAAATAAATACGAATCGAATACACTACTCTAGAGAATCAAAAAATCTCATTGCATTTTCGATCTTTGTCACATATCTACGATTTGTAAAAGGTATGTCTTTAACTGATGATGTATGCTGATAATAATAATAATAATAATAATATTTGCCTGTATATAGAATTAATTTATTTCGTACGATTCCGGATAAAAATAAAAACCATTTGCTACTTAATTAATTCTACAGATTAATATCTAGTTTCTTGATCCATTCTTTGTAGAATTAATAAGTTCGTATATGATATTCGATTTGCAACGTTTCAAACTATGATATTAATGTATATATATATATAAAATATATCGTTCTTAGATGTAATTAGAGTGGATGAAGTTATATTTAAATACTAATCCCCTCTTGATTCCTTTAAAAACGGACGCGAGACGTTGTGTATTTAATTACAACGCGACTTCTGGTGCATTAATAAAATAAATTTATTTTTATTTTTATAGTCTTAACCCATCCTTTCAGTAGTCATACATTCCAAAATTTTGAAAAAAAAAATTAAAAATTATATACAGACGTTTATTATACGATACTGCTCCTCAGAAAAAACTGTAAAGAACTTTCACAATGTATCTATACGAATATTTTAAAAATTAAGATATTTTTCAGGTCAAACAATTTTGTTAGCTATTAAAGTTCATGCATCATGTGGTGACATCGTGACTGAAATGCTTAACCCTTTCAAGTCACACGTGTAATTTTTTTAATAAAAAATTCATAATTTTATTAAAAAAAAAAAATTAATAATTTTATACAGAGAGTGTTTATTATACAATGCTGCTTTTCAAATGATTCGCTATAATTCTCAATGGTTATTAGACTTGGAAATATTTCACGGTCAACCAGAAAATGGATAATTTTCTCAGTATAAACATTTCATGTGTCATACCTAATGTGGACATCACGACTGAAGTGCTTAATAACGAAAATCGAACCAGACGGTTATAGAAGGACGTGATTATATTTAAGTAAAAAATAAATAATCGCGCGTCCAATATTATTATTATTATTATTTTTTTTTTCGTGTATATTAGAAAATTTTATTCAGACGGGACCTGACAAAAGTGTAGACCAAAAATAAAAAAAATCAAAGATCTACGACATACAATGTTTATATCGTCAGCTTAAAAGTTACAATGTGAAAGTAAAAAATTTCTACTAAAGTAACGAAATAAAACAAAAAACACCCTTGGCAAAAAAATACAAAGTACCGCCGAAATCTGTTTTTGCAGAAAGAGCGTAGTTGCCCCGTTGGGATTTGTACATGCGTATGTGTGTATTCGTAACGAATTGTACGCTATTCCGTCCGTTAAAGCGTTGGAAGAAGACAATACGCAAGAGCAGCCGCCACTATAAAGTAAATCTGGAAAAGGAAAGGACGAGGCAATAATCGTAACAGGGAGAAAGATAAAAAATCCCTTTAAATAGTAAAACAACAGTTCGAAGGCACGTGCTAGTAGTGATAAGCTACACTTCAAGGTCGTGACCTTGCAAGAAATCAGTAACACTGAAAATTCTCCGTAAACATTCGGTTTGTTCTGACGAATCACCCCCTTTAGACAAATTTCGCTCGAATACGAGAGTCTACATACGCAAGCAATCGATGTGTATATACATATCCTTGTATATTTATGCGTGCTAGTAGTACACATACATTTAACAGCCAAAGATACATATAAATATATATACATACTAATAATGTCCTATATAAATGGGGTATAATAACAATCAATGACAGGATATATTATTAATGATTAAAGTATAATGCAATGCCAAAATTGTCTTATGTTTTTAGCGGTATCCTAGTCAACGATTAATACCGGACAATTTCTTATTGATTATACAGCACAAATTTATAAAAATGTCATAACAACATACAAATTTATTCGATAATTTTCCCGGATTACAAACATAGTGTATAAATAAATTGACAAAACAATTACTATAACAATTTTTTTATTAACACAAAGCTTTCCGACAATTACGTCACTATCAAGCATATAAACATCACTTATAAATTATTTTTTTTTTTTATTTTGTTTTATTAATTCCATAAAATCATTACTCTCCCATACATCAACATATTACAAATTTCTATGAATGTCTTTTCAATTATCCGAAACAAGTTAAAAACAATGTTAATGGAATTACACGAAGAATCAAAAGTAAGGGGTCGGAAAATAAATTATGAAAAAACGAATTTACTAACAAACGGAGAAAACATAAAAATTGAAACGAACGGAAAAACGATACACTGGGTGAAAGATGTTACATATTTAAGCAAATAATATCCTTCAAAGATCCGATAGAAAAAGAAGTAAATCACCGAATAGCGATAGGGTGGTAAAAATTCTGGGCATTACAAGAAATATTTAAACGAAATATTAATCGCACAAGAAAAGCACAGATTTACAATACATGCGCCCTTCCTGCCACGATATACGGTGCACAAACATGGTCACTGACAGTTAAGACAAAATAGAAAAATATTAATAGCTGAAAGAGCTATGGAAAGGAAAATGATCGGGATAACAAGTAATAAAGTATTACGGGATAAGTCAAAAACAGAAGATGCTCTCGGAAAAATATTAGAAATGAAGTGGAATTGAGCTGGACATGTATTTCGAACGGACACAAGCGGATGGGCCAAGAAATGTACTGAATGAATATCAATCAATAGGAAAAGATTGAGGCGAAGACAAAAAATAAGATGGAGGGACCATATTGTCAAATACGCAAGTGCTGTTTGGATGCGTAAAGCACTTAATCCGATTGCCTGGAAACAGCTAAGAGAAAAATATGCAAACGTTCAATAAATTGGAAAAGGCCAATGCTCGTTCACGGGCTTAATTTCCCTAATACAGTTAAACATTTTAATATTAGTTTAGCACTAAGGAAAGCTATACATAATAATAACAGTTTAGTATTAAGAAAAGTTATACAATATTAATATTGATTTAGCATTAAGAAAGTTATACATATTAATACTAGTTTAGCATTAAGAAAATAATATTTGTAAATTTTAATTTAAAATGGGTAATACAGGCTATTGTAATTGTAGTTATTATATATATTGATTCCATAATTTTGTATCGTATTTAATTTGGGCTTTTCACAAATTTACATACGTACACAAATATATATTGTATATATATAGACAAAATTGTGTGCAGCTACTAATCGCTAGAAGTAAGAGAGGAACACATATTAGTCCGAGTGATAGGAGGCTGTTTAGTATAGGAAAAGAATTAGGCTGTAGGTGTTGATGATGTCAGTGAGGAGAAGTGGAAGGAAAGTCGAAAGGTTCAATGAAGACTTAAATACTGGAGACAAATGACGAAGACACGATAAACACGTAACAGTGACACCGTACAAGGAACACTGAAGTGGATCAATAATTTGTTTTAATGCACGCTATTATCATATTCTTGATAATATGTTCAATTGTTATTATTCGCAATCATATGGTTGTCAAGTTATTTTAATATTTATGTATACCTCTTGTACGTTTTATCTTTCATACGCTTCGAAGAGAGTTTATTGTTTTGTGTTTTTTTCCTCCTTTTATTTATTTATTTATTGTTTGTTTTAACATCCATATGTGTTGTTATATAATTTTTGTGTTTCTATCGTTAAAGTGTTTTTTTTTTTTTTATTATACGTATATATGTATGATATACGTGTACATATTTGTTTGTATATGACTATATATATATATTCATTGTTTGCGGGTTTTTTAATGTTTAAACCATAGTGTAACATTAATATTCATACTGCAGTCAAGGTGAGGCTCATGCTGGAACTCTACTATGTAAATAATTGCGTGTACAAATTGTAATTTGATAAAATACATTTTTCATTTTCTTAAAAAAAAAAAATGAGCGAATCAGAACTCCGATATGATATTCTTTCTGCGATCGTAATAAAACATTTCAAAATAGATCAAATTTGGTTAAAAACATTTATTACTGAATAGACATTATTACCAAACGGAAAATCGTTAAACGCAATTCTAAACCAAAACCGATCGAAAAAAATATTAAATTAATTTAGTTGCAATTCGAAGAATTCTATATTTATTTCTAGTTTTTCATATTAATTCAGGATTTTACACACACACACACACACACATATATATATATATATATATAATATTTATCAGTACTTTATTATTCAAATTAATATTTTACAGATTGTTACATTTACAGAAGTGCAATCCACTGCACCACCAGTTTAGGTTTAATCAGTATACTGCTCCCCTTTACAATACTTTACAGTATATAATAATATACTAACCACTTTTACACTAATATATATATATATATATATATATATATATATATATATATATATATATATAATATATATAAACATAAAAAATGATATGTATTTTGAATAAAGTTAAAAAAAAAATTATTTATTCTTCCATAAATTATTAGTTTTTTTTTATTATTTGTCGCCTGATCCGAACAATTTGTCCAAAAAAATTAAATTTCCCCTGTGGTACTACAGATATTACGAAAGGTAAAATAACATAATAATAATTACTATTATTATCATTATTATTATAATATATATATATTAATAATAATACGAAGTGATAATTTTAGAAATCGGATTAAGATATATAATGGCGTGAACGAGGTGCACTATCTTTTTCTGATGCTGCTGCTGCTTCTCTAGTAGTACGAACACTATTATTTGTCGATTTTATTTATGCGCATAAATTTATCGTATTACGTGTATATAACGCATCCGTAATAGCTGACGGAATAACGGAGGGAAATAAACAGCCGGGTAAAATATCATCTTTTAGTTTTGTATACAGACAACGAAAATTTACACAAAAGGTTATGTATATACTCGGCTCAATATGCGCGCGAGCGTAAAAGTTCACCGTCGAACGAGGCAAAGAGCATTAACCGAAGTAGAATTAACGACTTTACCTGTCTGCCACCGTAAAGAGCATGTGAAAGTGTTGCTTACTAATCGCGTATAATTTAAACCACCCCTCCTTTCATCGTTGGCCAGATTGCGATAAAATTAAAACAAAACCCAAAAAATAATGCCTTTATTAAATAGGTCTCCCCGAAAAATATATAATAATAATAAAAATAGTAACGAAATAAAATTAATTAAAAAAATTAAACGAGCAATTATCGCCGCGACGAAATATAATTCTTTTAATATATATATATATTTTATTTAATTAACAAAAACTTTTAAGTCGTTTTAATTTATGAAATTAGTAAAAAATTATTTTTATCACAGATCCACTAAATATCGAATTCTACCTTCCGAAATAATATTTGAACAGATTGCGTGTTTGATTAACATTTTTTTTAAAGAGATTGTAAGTATTTCTTCAATTTCTAATTCAAGACGCTGTATTAAAAAGTTCAATTTAATACAAGCTTGAAATTGACCGGTTTACAGGGCATTGTAGATTACATTCATATTTATATATATATATATATATATATATATATATATATATATATATATATATATATGTTGATTAAAAAAAGGAGGAGATTTAGCAACTTTTATAAAAACTTACACTACATATAATATATTTATTTTTTTAAATTTAAATTCATATATATCGGTTATTAACCTTCGCGACAGTATACCGAGCTACCCATCTGATCTAATAAAACACACAGGTCCGAACAGAAGCCAGAATATAAGACTAGATGGTACAGTTTCAGAAAAATTGCATAAACAAGTACGACAATACTATATAAATATAATTCCAAAACAAAGTACACGATAATAAATAGGAGAAACAAAAACACGATAACAAAACATCACTCAGCTGATGAAGAGGCAATAGGTGAAATAGAGAATATCGAGTATCTGGGCAGCAATATAAATGAATAATTGGATACGAGTAAAGTGAATCAAAGCTAAGACTGGTAATACGTATTCTCGATGGTACTGCTATGTATGGTGTTGACAGTTAGGCTTTAACGAAGAGGTTAGAGAAAAAATTAGATGCCTTTGAAATGTGGCTATATCGCAGAATTCTTAAAGTAAACTGGACCGACGAGATAAGAAACTGAGAAATATTAAGTCGTTTAAATAAAAGCAAGGATAAAAGAAGTCAAACATCGAAAACTGAAATATTTTGGACAAATAATAAGACACAACTGAAATGATATATTAGACATTCTTATACGAGGGAAGATAACGCCGAGAAGAAGAAAAATAACACGAGTGCAGGAACTTAGCGCGGTGAGATTGGAAAAATGTTGGCCAACATTCAGTAACGGACATGGCACCATGATGATGAAGATATATAGTGAATATATAATGAGATGTAGAAGGTTATAAAGGAAGTGAGGAAGTTAAAATCGGCGGATATACAGTAGAAAAAGAAAGTGGAAAACTTGTAATTAAAAAAATAAAACAAAAATTATTGTAAATAAATAAAAACAGAAATTCCAGGAAACAGAACATTATGCAGGATATAGAAAAAGAGGAAATTCATATACACACTTCGGATTATTAAAAAACCGCAACAACAGAAGTGGAAAAGATATTTTAAACACGAAATGGTATAATACGAGGCTAAATTTTAAAGAGATAATTCCATTACTCTCTAAACGAAAATAAGATTATTTTCATATATAAAAAAAAAAAAAAAAAAAAAAAAAAAAAAAACTATACTTACGTGTACGATGAAGATCATGTTTAACACACGCCCATAATAAAAAATTTCACTTACCTGTAACAAAAAAAAAAAAAATTTATTACAATATACATTTATAAAAGGTTTAAATACATAACAACGTACGAATATTGTTCATCCTTCACGCGATAATATGAAAGCAGAGACCACGAAATAAAAGCATCACAAAGCGGACGAATACATATGTTTAACACAAGGAATGAATATTTCGTCATTAACTAAAAGAGGTAGGCGTCCGTATGCTGATAAAAGGAAAAGCATGCAGATAAGTAAATTATCTGCGAAGAAGCCAGGGCTAAGCGATTACAGCAAGAACATGCAGATGGACAGCATAAGTAAGTGTCCATGGAAATTATGTCCGACGACTTTATCACCAGCGGCGAAACGAGACCGCTATAAAAGCATTACAACGTTACTTACTCATCGCGGTTAGGTTTTTCACTCAAATGACTAAGGCAACGAATCCCGACAGAAAATGGCCGAACAAGATTTCATACATTTACCCGGCATTCTCCTAACAACAAAAACTACAAAATTGAACCAGTTAAAAGATAATCGACAATACACCACCAAACAATAGTAGTAGTAATAATTATTATTATAAAGGCGGGAGAAGTAATTAGACGAAAAAGGTACTAAAGAATTCGCATAAGGATAATATAGAAGTGAATTTTTTTAGCATTCGCGGATGATTTGACGATTTTTCAGTAGAACATATAAATGGTATCACAAAAAAGTGAGCTGCTAAAAGAAATCTTTCGAAAAACGAGGTATACGACTAAAAAACGACCCCCTTGATTTACGATCACTAAATTACGGACGCATAAATACAGTCAGCGCATTCAAATACCTACGAGAATTTATACGAACAAAATGCGCGTGTATATATGCAAATTATTTACAGTTTATTCTACTTTTTTCAATAACTCCATTTCGTAAATGCGAAAAAGTTTGCTCGTTTTTTTTTTTTTTGGTTAATTCAACAAATTAATGAATTACGCAGTACAAAAAATTAAAATTTCATCTGATCTACAAATGTACATAATGGTAGACGTGCATTGAAAAATACGACGCAATAAACCGAAGATAATAACCACGACGAATTTGGAGTAACATAATCGCGTGAGGAACCTGTTTTGAATCTCATTATTACATTCAAATCTATAGTACACGCATTCAACAAATCATATATATATATATATATATATATATATATATATATATATATATATATAAATGTGTGTGTTTCATCTCTTTTTCACTCACTCCCTTAATAACTCTGTCACACACACAACACACACACCACACAATATATATATAGTACTATCGCGCATGTTCTCAATGGGGCTAGCCGAGAAAACAGCGGTATCTACTAATTACCGCCAAAATCGCTTATCTCATTCCTGTCCAGAACTTTGTTCGATTTAACATATTATATACGGTCCATAATAAAATTATAAACTTACAACGTAATATAGGTTAGGTTGTCATCTGTTATAGGAATTATTTAAAAATAGCTACAAAACGATTCTGGATCGTATTTTATTAATCTGCAGTGTTTGGCTGATTAATATAGTCTAATAACTGATCAACGATTAAGAAAGTATTTGTGTCGTCAATCAATTTACTTGAAAAAGATAATCTAACACCTTGATAAACAATAATGAAATTCGAAAACATCGCCTGTCCACGCGAAGAACGTACTTTAAAAAAAAAATTAGGAATAAGGAATTGAATGATTGGAAACATTGACCGAAATATTGATAGCAATCAGTGTAAACATAATGTCGTTAGTTCACAGTTAAATTAGAGACTAATAGAACGAGTTTATTCATCTTCTCGGTTTATCCCTCGAGAGGATATACTGATGTTAAGAAACAGTCGCATATATTATTGTTCTGCATGTTGGACTGTTTCTGATGCCACTTCATCTAGAAAAATACCAAGTACAAATCTATATTCCGCTTCAACTTAATTTTCATCTTCCTATGCAGACAAAGTAAAAAATAAAATATCTCCGTTAACCAGTTTCGCACATCCTGAAAAAAATCAGGATCTTATATTCGGTTGCATTCAAGATTACGAGCTACGAAGTTACCTCATTGCACTGAAAGACTTGATACACGGTTCGACAAGCATAATTGCCGCTTCAAGAGTGAGCAATAATCGCTTTATTGTTTTTCTAAAATCGAAAGAACTTGTCGACGAATTTATCTCCTTCCAGGAAGGCTTCAAAATCGACTAGATTTTTTTAAATGTAGAAAATTATCAACATCTTCAAAAAAGATAATTTTTTTCAAACATATCACCGACAATTCCAAATGAGATCTTGTGGGAATATATCGTGAAAGAACTAAAATTAAAACTAACATCCAACATCTCAATTTTACGAGGAAACGCGACGAAATGTTTGTCCACATAGTCAGCTGGAGAAGGCAACTCTATATGTCACTGCTGATACAAATTTAGGTAAACTACCAGGATCGTTTCTTTTATTTTATAAAGAGAGCTAATACAGGATTTTCATATCGTACGACGAATTTTCCTGCTTCAAGTGCAAATCTAAAGGTCATAGGGCGGAGGACTGCCAAGTAGAAGTGAACATTTTCAGTACACTGTTGAAGAAGAAACAAAATAAAGATGCGACATAATAGATACTATAAATACAAAACAATTGGAAGTGACACAAGAAACAGCGAAAAGGGCTCTTTCTGATACAAACTCATCTACCATCCATGAAATAGTTAAACCTGCTCATCATAAAAATAAAAGTAAAAAAAAAGAAAAGAAAAAATTAGATTCCGATATCTTAAGCAACGCAAACATCATCAACGGTACTAAAAAACAGCAAAATTTTGCATCTAGTTCTGAAGAAGATGAAGAGACATCAGCAGCTCAAATGACGAACAGAAATATAACACATCTTTAAAACAAATATTTCTCCCCCTCCGCTATAGCATAGAAAAAACGCCAGTACATATCCTCTAACTTTTTCCAATTTTATGGTGTACTTTGATATGTGCAAAAGTTCAACCAATGCGTTTGAAATTTCTAAAAACTTCACGGACGACACCAGTGGCCTAATTAAAATGTTACGCGAAAATCATCCATTCTTAACCGATAGAAAAATAAAATATAAATTTATAAAAATTGCGAATAAATTACAAAGCGAAATACTGCATAAAAATAAATCAATCCGCAGTGGCTAGAATCATAAATTGGAATAGTCTAAAAGGTAAATTACCAGAGCTTCAAATAATAATCGCTCAAAACGATCCAGACATTATGCTATTACTGGAAACCAAACTAAAATCAACTGACAAGATTCATTTGAAAAACTATAATTTATACAGACGTCTTAAAACTAATCAAAATGTATAGTGCGCTACAGAATTTGTATGTAATCATATTAATAATTTATCTACTTTCTTAAAACTAACCAAAATATATAATGTGCTATAAAATTTGAACGTAATCTATACTAAAGATGCAAATGACCGTTCAGATTCATCCAAGATATTCTTAATATATGTCCAGCTTTCAACCCCGTCTATTCTGCTGACACACTCAACAGTAGCAGACCATGTTTCGCACGCGTAACTAGCTACTGGAAAGACTAGATAGTTTAGTAAATTCACTTTTATCAGTGCTGTATCCTTACGTATACCGGAAGTTTTATATCAATCCACAATAAAATTGGATGCCGAAATTAATTACGGATCTAATTGCGCATCGACAGAAACTGGCAAATTAAACAACCATTTTTTTTTTTTTTGGCTTTTTAGTAATAAACACTTAACCTTGTTTCCTAAGATATCGTCGTACAAGGCAGTTACAATTTTCTCCCTTCTGTATGCAAGCAATGGGCGCGTTACACAGAAGAAAAATTATCAGGTTTTTAGAACGCTTTCAGAAACGGTTTAATTTGACGACGATTTTGTACCAAACCAGGAAACGCTGCAATATATTTGTTCTTTATTTCGAAGGAAGACGCTAGACTTGCGAAACTAGTACAGCACGAGAAACTGCTTCAAGGGAAAAGCATATAGTCAAGTCTACGTAGAAGACACGAAAGATCAAATATTAGGATTAATTAACAGATTTGAATAACAATTGTAAACAACTAGTAGACTGTAATAAAGAACAGAACTGTGCCGGAAATTACGATTCCGTTATTGAAAATCGTAAAAAACCAGACAAGAATTAAAGCTGGGAAAATCCCCCCCCCCCGTAGTTGTGCTTTCTTTGTGGACGTCAAACATGAATTGGACTGATCTTAGATTTCATAATTAATTTCCATCTTATAATTTATTCACCTTCTTCTTCGCAGACGACTATATGCGAATGCAAATGTCGATATTATTATTATTAATATTATTATTATTCAACTATCGATAACTACAGTCGAGCAATTTGTTCATTATAAAAATTATACCTTAAGAATTGCGGTACATTTTTTCATCGTATTCGATGATAAGGTTACGCACTACATTTTAACAATTACCACTTCTCCGTCTTTTTTTTTTTTTTTTTTGATAACTTCCAGTAATTAACGATCATATAATCATTTTTTACTAAAATAACACGATCAACACTGAAAAAATTCCTTATTTAAATAAATAGAAGAAATTATTATACTTCCTATTTCTAAAATATACCGTAAGTCTAACACGTGTTAGAAAATAGAACAAAAATTCATGCTTTAAAATTAGTTTATACCCCCCCACCACAGTAATCTGATTACACAAATCGTATACATTCATAATTAAACGATGACCATTCCTACGAATTTTAATGAAAAAAGTAACTTATTAAAACAAAAAATAATTTCATACACACGAAACACACACACACACATATATAATATATACAATATTCCAAAGAAAACTTCAAACTCCCATACCGGCCACGCTTAAAGAATAAAATTTATAAATTGGTCTGCAATTTTTACCATCCTATTTCGTTGGGAGTCTATTCACTTTTCCCGTTAAAAGCAATATTCGTATATATACGGAAAAATATCAATGATCAAAGATTTTTCATAAAGTACAAAGACGCGCACGCACACATACAAACACACACGTCTCACTTTGAAGTAAGATTTTCATTTGATTTATTTAGATTTAATGTTAAAAATTCCATTAAGCTTCACGGAGGAAATAAAAACCAAAAAACGAGAAGAATCAAATGCGAAAAGCAATTACAGGATAACGGTCGTTCCACTGTAAATATTCCTGTATTTTCACCGATCATAAAAACAAATAAACAGCAACAGTGAAATTATAATAAAATTAGACTGAAAAGTAAAAATATAATAATAATAATAATAGTCAAATCGAATCAAATCAAATTTATTCATTCAAATCCACAAATGCGCAATATAGTAGAAACTGAAATAGATATACAAACACTTGGTTGGTTAGCATTGCATAAATATTTTGAACAATTGTTAACACTTATGAATATGTAAGTGACAATAAACAATAAACATACTTTCATCCGCAATTGTTATGTGTATACATCCACAAAACACTACATACACCTACATATATATATATATATATATATACACGTACACTTAATCACACTTATATTTTGTAATAAATATAAATATAAATGAGTAATAAAAGTAAACGCACCACACACCTATTTACAAAAATAAATAAATATATATATATAGAAAATGCATAGAATACATGTGCACATTGTACATATAAACTTATAGACGCAGGATTATAATGGTTAATAGGCTAACTCGATAATAAATATACCCACATAAACACATAATTTCAATACACATATCAAAATCAAAGCACAAACCGATATACATGAGGAGACACACTAATGAAAACAATAATACAGACATATATAAATAAAATGACTTATACGACATAGATACACCAGAATTAGTTAGTTAGATGAAAGATTACGCATATAAATAATAATAAGCAAAATCAAAATCAAAATCAAATAAAAATCAAATCAAAATCAAATCAAATTTTATTCTTTAACAATATATAATATTAATACGCAAATTAATGCATATTTCGCAATGCGCATATTTGCGCGAACAGCGATAATAACGCATATAAATAAAGTTAAGCAATTACAATATGATACAGCATGGCAAACACATTTGAAAAAAAAAATACTTTTTTTACAATGAAATAACTCAAAATATAGAAACGTATTTATCATAACTGACACTATACTCATTCACACAACATTCATCAAACATATTGTAATGTAAAAGGCACAAATAAAATTAATACATACTTACAACAAGCCTTATTATAAAAGCACGAATAATAATACTATTTCTATAAATTGGAAATATACCTGGAACAAATATGAAAACAACATCCCACACCATTTGTACAAATCCAAACAAATAGCAGGTGTGCATAAATACAGATAAAACATGTAACATATACGCACACTGTCTATAAGATGTCGTATCATGTTAGTACTTGTAATAACATTATATATATATATATATATATATATATATATATATATATATATATATATATATATAAAACTCTCGATTATCGGCCGTATTTCTAGGATGGATCCTTTTTTGTCCTAGACAAAAAGCACGAACGAAAAAAAAGTTTATTTACTCAAGTGTAAAAAATTACACGATTCTTGACAGCATTTATGATGTAAATAACGCGCGGGAGTCAGTTAAACAGTCTACGCTAGTAATGTCCTGTTGGAAAATGTTACCTAATGTGGAAAATAATTTACTGGAATCTACAGAAGAAAGCGTGGAAGAAGTTTCTACTTGTGATTTAGCTAATTTAGCAAAATCCGTTATAGGGGGAAGTAACGTCGAGGAAGCAAACCATTATTGAATCGATTAATTGCGATACACCAATGATCTTGGCTATGAACCTGATGAACAATTTTTTGATAGAGCATCAGACATGGTTTCAGAGGAGAGTGAGAAAGAGGAAGAGAATAAGACGAAGAAGTAAGTAAGCCAAGACGCAGATCTAACACGCATGGAAGGACATTTTCAATATCCAGATGACAACAACAACAACAAAGTATATTTGCATAAGTAATAAACATAAAAGAAAATATAACATGGGTTTCAAACATTGTGTACCGGGAACACACAGTAAGAATATAAAGAATAAAGCAAAACAAAAAATGCTGCAGGAAAAAGCAAATAAATACCTGCGGCTAGAAAATAAACACGTTTTCTAATTACAAGTAATACATGATAATATAGACACTTAAATCTAAACTACAAAAATATATTGTTTAGGTTGTAAGTTCTTAAATAATTACTATATATATACACACACACACACACACACACACACACACACACATATATATATATATATATATATATATATATATATATATATATATATAAAGTGGATGACACGGGTGTCGAAGATGCTTACTAAGTAAAGAAGTTAAATTATAATTTTAAAAAATTAAAATTAATTACTACATAATGTTATGTTTGAGTCGCCTGTGTTTATATTTGGAATACATGAATCGAAGTTGCTTAGAATCGTAATTGGCAATAGAGGAGACGAGTACATTGTTTCGATATGAGCATTTAATGAAAAAGAAAATCTCTAATATAGGGCTGGTCAGTAGCTTCGTGCATACTGTCGATTGTGGCATAGCGAGGTGCATTGAGAATACATCTGAGGCATCTGTTTTGAGTGACATGTAAATTGTTAAAGGAGGTTTTTGATATAGAGCTCCAGGAAGGAGAAGCGTAACAAAGTATTGGGCGGATTAGTGCTTTGTAGAGGATTATCTTGTTAATGTTGAGGAAGGAGTTGTGATTAAGAATGGGGTATAAGGAACAGAAGGTATTGTTTGTCTTAATTGTGATGTTATTTATGTGTTTAGTGAAAGTAAGTCTATTGTCGAGCATTACACCAAGATAACGAACCACCACTCTAAAGTGTTTCCCTGTACCATCAGATTGCCAGGTAGAGCAGGTCTCCTGCGAGAGAAGAAAATAGCTTCGGTTTTGTTCGGGTTTATGCTAATTTTCCATTTATTGTATAGTATTTAAGTACCCGCAATATCGCATGCTGAAGTCTATTACGAATTGTGCTAGGTCTATATTGTTCTGTTGAACCTTTGCGAAAATTTTGGGGATTATCAGCGATTGCCACGCCACCCAATATATATATATATATAGTATGTATCAAGCTGCGTTGTTATCTGAATTTAAAATGTTCGGATTATCGTTTATAACTTACTATTGTATTCTAGATCAATTTAACGGAAAATTTAATGTAAATTTAAAATACGATAAAATACTGTGTTAATATTACGAAATTTTAAAAGTCTCATCGCGACGATCATTTTAAATATATGCCAGTTCAGGTTGTACAGTCAGAGTAATGGTAGATTAACGTATAAATTATTAAAATATATTAAGGAAAAAATTAAATTAAAAGACATTATTAAAATTAAATTTTTATATTACTCAAGTCTTAACTGGTTGCCGTATCTTCGGGATGTATCTGGAGTATTTTAAAATTAGGTCCACGTGCATTTGTAAATTCTGCGCATTAGTTAAAATATAAGTTAAATGGTTATGGTATCGATAATGAATTAATGATTAATGGTAAGAACGGTTTAAACTTATTTAACTATAAGTCGTTCTTTAATTATGTTAACTGTACTATGAGAAAGCGTATTGGAAATAATGTAATATAAGCTAATATTTAAGATTGTACGTGACTAAGCCAAATTGGCATCACGGTCGTGTAATAAATAAATAAATAAATAAATAAATAAATAAATAAATAAATAAATATATATATATATATATATATATATATATATATATATATGTACACATATATATGTAAACGCGTTCTCTGTTCTCTTCCTCCCCTCATCTTAGGACACACACGGAGTAAAAAATCAATTTTAAAAGAAATGACAATGGTAAAAATTTTTATTTGATTTTTCCGAATCGAACAAATATCCTATACGATCCATATATATATATATATATATATATATATTCGTTCGTTCATTTTCCATTTAACTGGATGAATCTAGGAATGTCTGTTTTTTCACCTCCCACTGCATCGTTTCCAAGGGCGATAAAACTAATAAATAAATTCAACGTCACGCGGTGCTTAAGGCAATCGTAAGGCATCCTTTTTACCGTTTATACTCAGAGCCGGAATAATCGTTCCCAACTACCCGGCCCATACGCTACATTACAAATTGCGAGAATTTGCCGCTCTTTTCTGGAAGTGTGGGTCAGAATTTTGTGGCTTCTCGTTTAAGCCACGTATTCCCAATTCTATCATTATTTATTTATCCGTGTTCACGAGTGTATAAATATTCGCGCACGTATACGAATGCCTACCGAACGGCTCCTTAACGATTTAAGTTGGAAGGTCCATTTTTTTTTTAAACTGTTTTTTGTGGAAGATAAAGTCACGTTTTTAAATATTATTTCAATACGCAGACGTATATTTCGCTCTCTCTCTCTCTCGCACGCGCGAACGGCTCTTTCTAATTTTTAATGAAATATAAACCAGGTAATTATATATAATACACATTATCTCAACATAACTTAGAAAAAAAGAGAAAAAAAAATACCATCTGTCCATGCAGAAATCGCCGTGGATGCAAACATGGATCGGTCGCGATTTAAACGCTATACTAACCGATTTGTTCGTTATCAATAATATCGTTTTGATTTATTTATTCGTTTATTAATTTTGTAGAAAATATTATGATTTTAAGCGGTATTATCCAAAATGATTATGTATTATCTTCTTAATCTATATGCGTAGGGGCTAACGCGAGCAGGGGTAATGACGCGATACTACCCGGACGAGCTACGTAAAACAACGACCTTTTACACCATATACTCTCTCTTAACCAACCTGTTTTTTTCTTATACTATACTTTTTTTTTTTTTTTAAAATAATGGTTACATTCACCCAGATTGGTATAAAATTATTAAAACGGATAAATTAAACATTAATATTAGTTGATACACTGTAATTATAAATAGCTAAATATACATGAATGTGTTTAATAGTAAGTAAGTAAGACATATTTATTGGCAACTTTAAAATACATAATTTGATTATATAATAAAGATTGTTGAGAACTGTACTAAGAAAGAAAGAAAGAAAAATGTATTTTATCAAATTACAATGTGTACACGCGAATATTTACATAGTAGAGTTCCGACATGAGCCTCACCTCGACCTCAGTATTAAAATTAAAATAACAACACTATAGTTTAAACGTAAGTATGATAAAAATTTATAATAAAAAAAAAATACATACACATAAATGCGCGTACAAATATATACGTACATGCATACACATATACGCATATAACTTAAAACGATACAAAGGTAAAAATTGTAACAACACACATAAAAGTTAAAACAAAACAAAAATAAAATAAAAATTTAATATATATATATATATATATATATATATATATATATATATATATATATATATATATATATATATATATATATATGACAAAAGAAAAAATACAAAACAAAATAAACTTAAAACGTACAAGAGGTATAAATAAATATTAAAATAACTTAACTGTATAATTGCGAATAATAACAATTGAGAACATAAATTACAAATATACTAATAGCGACGCATTACAATAAATTATGCTTAATACGACGATGTTTGTATATACATGAACATAAGTTGCCTGGAATCGTAGTTGCCAATTGTCGTTATTAGTTCATATGCACACTGCGTAGTTTTGAAAAAATGTGTTCGCTAATTTAAATATATAGCCTTTAATATATGGAATATTTAACATGCGGTGCATATCTGATATTCTCGTATAACGAGATGCATTTAAAATGCATCTTAAAGATTGATTTTGTACAAGTTGCAGTTTCTTAAAATTAGAATTAGATACAGAGCACCAAACCGGACAAGAATAAGTCATAGTGAGACGGGTAATAATTTTATATAAAATTAACTTATTATACTTTTAAAAAGCGGATAAATTGAACGTATAGTTTTATTCGCTTTTGTAATAGCAGCATTAATGTGCTTAAGTAAATGTCAATTTTTTATCGAAAATTACGCCTAAGTACCGAACATGATCAGACCACTCGATAAGATCGCCATTAATATTAATTTTATCGGGTAACAAAGGTCGTCTGCGAGTAAAAAGTATCGATTCTGTTTTTAAAGGATTGAATTTTCCATTTAGTGAAATATTTCAAAACTCCTGAAAATCCTTGTTGTAACCTATTACTAATTGCGCGTGGTATAAAGGAACTACAGAATAAAGCCGTATCATCAGCATAAACAGCAACTTCGATATTGTTTAATTTGGAAAAATCGTAAAAATAAAGGGAAAATTGAAACGGTCCTAAGACGTTACCCTACACCAGCTAGACAAGTCTTGCTGGAAGAACGCGTTTCATTAATTTCAACATAAAATATCCTGGTACTTAGCTTTGTACAAGTTTAACCAAATACGATGAAAAATTACAATCATTTTATATATAATGCCATTGTGCCAATAGTATCGAATGCCTTTTTAGCGATGTCAAACATAACCAATCCAGTGTGCTTGTTGAAATTATCTGTAATGTGTTCTGCGATTCTCGCGATTTGATGAGTAGTAGAATGAGCTGGCCTGAATCCAAATTGTACTTTAGGAATAACATCGTGTAGCGTACTCATTTAGCCTTTTTAAAATTAATTTTTCGCACAATTTATTTAGATTACCGAGTAAAGTAATAGGTCTTATTGATCTTAGAAGAATCTTTCCCAGGTTTTGTAAGCGATATGATTTTACTAATTTTCCAAGTACGTGGGTAGTGCCCATATTTAATCGTAGCATTTATAATATTAGTAATCTTATAGCTTTCGCAGGAAATCTTTTAATTAATATAGAAGAAATATTGTCGTTACCTACTGGTTTTATTTTTTAAAAGTTTTATACAAGCATGAACCTCCCCCCTATGTTTTATATAATTAATACCAGATGAAATTTGATTATCCTTCATAAACATACAGATTGTACTTCTAACTTTCTTAGAATGATAACCGGTCCCTATGAGTGCGTTCTGGGCATGCACTCTAAAATAATGGTTAGCGAGTAATTTTCTACCTTATGAAAGTATTTGTAAGCATAATTATCTGTAATAGTGTCATAAAGTGGAGGACAAGCTTCGTATGGTTTATGATAGTATTTGTATACTCTTCACAGACTGTTGTTTTTAGTATTTAGTGTAGTTAGAAACTTATTAAACTTATTATTATTTCGGTATTTTAACATCGCCCGTACCAATCTATTTAAAAAGTTAAGAAATTTCTTAATAGTGACACGACGACGAGTGTTGCGGTTATTTATATAAATTCTTCTCGCATAATTTTTAAATTTAATAAGCAACAGTTATTGCCAAATATACCAGAATGTCCAGGAATCCAGTAGAATCGGATTTTATGTAAATAAGAGGCGATGCATGGAGATTAAAAGAGATTTTAGAGCGTTTAAACAGCTTTTCAAATCGGTAAGAATAAGAACTGATGAGGCTAGGTATATTAGTAATAAGAATAATAATCGAGTGACAGTACCAACGAAGATGGATTCCATCGTACAGCCGTGTGTATTTCCCTGTAACTGGTATATCGATTATTTATAATTTAAACCCAAAAAAATAAATGTCACAACGTTGTAACATGAGGAAATACCGCAATTTAGTTACTCTTACGAAAGTCAAATATATATAACATCATACGAAAGTCAAATATATATAACATCAGTGTTTAAACTAGGTTTGAAAAAACAAAGATTACAAGTATGTCCGAACACTAGTGACCAATTCTGAATGGTATTTCAACGAAAAACGAAAGTTTCAATTCTTTTATATCATCACACTATGCATCCCCCGCAATAATTAATAATAATACATATATTCATCATTAAGTTCCGTCTCCATATCGGAGGTAGGTGACTACTTACCTGCTACACGACAAATATAATATGGCATTAGCGCAGATAGAAACACACACCCGGGAGAACTGATTGTAATCGCTGTGTTGTCACGTCACAGTAATTTTTTGTAGTGTACTATGTTGTTACTAGCGCACATATGGTGTTACGCGTAGTGGTTTACCATTGTCTCACACGCGATAATATTAGATTTTTTATATTTTTATTTTCCGATGATAATTCTTCTCGATACCTACCGTATAGAAGTCTGTTCTCTAAGGCTATCCCGACGATTAATAACGTATTAAAATGGACGACTTTTAAATGTATACTAATAAATTTTCGATCCTTGTGAATATGTGTCTATTTATTTAGATTTTTCAATAACAACATATTTCGATGTTTAAATTAGTAATTTAACTGACCTAGCGTTTAGAGTTCAGCGTCGCATTCTCTACGGACAATCACCGCCTAAAGAAAGGCTAAAATACAGAAGACCCACTTTTACACGAGCCAGCGAAAGAAACTATGACAACAAGTAGACGTGGTCGCGGTAACGAGGGTATACTGCCGCACGACGCGATCAATTGGAAAAAATAGAAAACCCTAAATAGATTACGAACAAGATGCGGCCGTACAAAAGAACATTAAAAAAAAATTAGAACCGTTATCAAGGCTTAAGCAAACTAAATCCTGTAATCATTTTGAGGTGATATACCATTTGATACTCTTCCTACACGATACTATATATTATATATATTATATATATATATATATATATATATATATATATATATATATACACATATATACTCTACAATATCGTTTATTAGATAGGTTCATTTTTGGATAATAAATTAGCAAATATAAGAAAAAAAAATAAAAAATGTATAGTTTTCATGTACGCAACCAATTTGTTAACGCGTACACATTTGCGAGTGCCGGTAATTTATTATCGCGAATTACGTTGCACACCGTTATAATTTCACCCCGACGAAGATTATAAGATCGGTTGAAGTTACATAATTTTACGAAGTGGTCACTGGTATAATATTACGTTGTTGCCGGAATGGTCCGGATCTAACTTATTTCCGGAAAGGTATTTCTGATTAGATAACAGTTCAGAGATATCGGATACTTTGTTAATCGCGAGTTCGTTTTCATCACCATTTTCCCACTTTAAATACAAACAGCATCGTACCGAAAACGTTTAGAGATTTTTTGAGTTGGCGCTTTGTAAAAATTATCAAATTCTGCGAGGTGAAATCTTAAAAAAAAAAATTAATCCGAAATTGCGTTAATCATTTATTAATTAAAGGCACAGTCTACGTACGCATCGACAAAAAGAAATACGAAGTTTTATTTTGTAGTTTTTACTTTGTCGAGCAAAACAACATCCAAAAATGGAAAGTAATTTTTTACTATTTATTCTTGTAGATTTTTAGGTTTTTTGAAACATAAACTGTACTTCAGCAGTTCGAACGATAACGAAATTGGGAAGCCCGGGTTCATTTTATTAATAATTTTTTTTTAGTGTTTAGTCGAATAAATCTAATAGTCGGTGATTTTAGAAGTAAAATGAAAACGGAAAATATCTTCGGTGTTTAACATTTCAAATCTCTATATTAGTTTCATTTTGACGATCTTTCGGAACCCGTCTCTGTATTTTCGTCCGATTTATAACTTTAATATTCGTCTTTCAGAAGAATACGCATGTCTCGTATGGGCATAGTCGAAGCATGATAAGAAGGTTGATGTAACCCACTAAATGAAACAGTACGCATTATTATAACAGGCTGCCTCGGATCTACAAAAGCGGACAAGTTTTTTATTTACTAGGTGATATCGCACCTCTGAATATAAGAAGGAGAAAGTTGCTGCAGATATAAAGAGAATGAAGCAAGTTCAAGACGCTCTGTACAGACGAGGTGCGGCAATTCCACAGTTGAAATCCATGAAAAGCTGCATCATGTCGATCAGGAATATACTATTAAATGCCACAGTAGGTCAAGAGCGAGTTCGAAGATGGCAGAAGTCTGGTGTACAAAAGATTTAGCAGAGGAGAAACCAGCGGAAGCTTTTACTGAAAGTATCAGGATGTGCCCGGACAATGCGAATATAGTAAAGTGGTCGCTGACCGAGGATGAACGATGTATAAAAAACAAAAGTAATAAAAATATTATAAATGTTAGATAAACGTAATCTAATGTAATTTACGATACAGGTATACGTGCGTATATAATATTAAGGCAACCCAGATATTTTCAAATGCACACACGCAGACCGCAGTACCCGACATATGCATACATATGAATTTGTAGAAAAGCCGTAAAGCAACCGGCAAAGTTCTATATTTTTTAGTTTTTACTTTTTATTTTCCTAATTTTAAAGGCTTGCGAGACGTGTCTTAAATTTTTTAGATCATTTTTTATATACATGAGCAAAGTGTTATAAATTCTTCATAGATAGCTCAAATTCTGCAGTGATACTTATGGAACTTCGGTATTTGTGCCGTTCCCTCTCGATTCGATCTGATAAAGTATTCCGTGATGGGCAACATATTGTAAGGATTATTCTTGAAAACATAATCAAGTAATTGTAATTGGTATATCTCTCGAGTATTTAGGATTATGTCATGAGAAGGAGGATTTTTTGGTTAAGAACAAATTTTACCAATCTATTTTGCAGCGATTAAATTGGCTTAATACGCTATTTAAATGAATTATTCCATAACGGAGAGCAGGTTGGTACAAAGCGAGATATAAGAAAAATATCGCTTTAAGTACGAAAAAAGGTAACTCGATTTCTTTAGTTTTTTTACATTTCATCTCACATTTTTCGTTTAGCGTAAGTTTCATACCACCCGACAGATGAGGGGATTGATAATTGTAAATTAGATATTTTCTTTTCATTTACAATTAGTCAGTTCGCTTCAGCCACCCAGCAATTACATTACGCGCCTAACTGTTTAAGAATACTCGAGTAACGGGAAGTAATCACTAATGCGGCATCGTCCGCGTAGCTAAATATCTTACCGTTAACCGTAATATTACCCACGTCATTTTTATATATATATATATTAAAAAAAAAAAAAAAAAAAAACCTAATACATTGCCTTGTAGGACACCAAAAGTTTGTATTACACCTTCATTTCGTAGATTATTTACCTCTGTAACGCAAAGCCTTTTCTCTCTCTCTCTCTCTCTATATATATATATATGTGTGTGTGTTTTAATGTTTTAAATCAATTATATGCGTTTAATTTTATCCCATAATTGTAAAGTTTTTCCAATAGAATATTATGATCCAATGTATCGGAGGTTTTACAAAGGTCATACAAAAACAGCAACGTGACCATTTTCAATAATAATAATAAAACCTATGTCGTACTGGTAGTATTTGTGTTCAAAAAATAATTATTTGTTTTTTTTTTAACGATAATTATAATAATAACAATAATAAGTGAGAACGAATCGAATAATAATTATTTACTACGAAGAATAATAAAAATACTATATCTTTACTCACGGTTCCAAGACGTGGTAATAAATTATACGAGATAGAATGAATGTTTGCCATACAAAATGATGGCATAAGAATAAAACGGTATGATATACAAATGAACGATTCAATCTCATTTAGCGAGCTAAAATAAATAAACAGCTTTCGCAGGGTATAACGAAAAAAATTTTTAGGCAATTTTTTCTTTGTTATTATACACGCACGAGATTCGGACGTAATAGTTACGTTGGGAATAACGAACAGACGCAGCAGGAAAAGTCGGCCATGCTAATATGTCTAATATGTCTGTCAATGTCCTCAGCGCAGAAGACTGATAACTGTCGAGGACTTTGATCGCAACACGGCGGTCAATTCGTGTACGATTTTCATAATAATAATAATTATTACTAGCGTCGTCATATTTTAAAACGATTTTTTTTATTATTCATTACCTCGGAGGAAACTTTTTAAACTTTTACAAAGTTGTTAGGCGTAAAAATTTTAGATTTAGACGGCGAAATGTTGTACGCCTTGAATTTCGATATTTCAGGCGCTACTCTTCTAAGGAAGAAAGAGACAAACAATCAGGGTTTTCCCCGAGCCGCAACGTCGAATATATTTCGGAAAATTGAAAACGGGACTCATACGCTCAAATTTTAGCCGGTAGGAGGTAAAATCAAGTTTTTCGGATTGTTCAGATGGGCGACTTCTACTTTTCATTTCTCTTTTTTTTTTTTTTTTTGAGATTCAAGAATTTGCTCGAAGAATGATGTAAGTCAAAAGTGTCGCTACTCTATAACGAGCTATAGTTTACTATATAGATGCCCTTACGAAATACGGAGCGGTCGATATATAAATGGATTGCCTGTTTGAAAATATTTACTTAACCGAACAGAGAGCAGGAGGCCTGTTTCGTTCTGTTGCTCTGTTCTTATGACGTCAAAAATTATTTTAGGCCTTTCGTTATCTCCGCTCTATTCTCATATTTACTTATTTATTACGGTTTTTTTTTTTTTTTTATTTTCTATATCGTGTCGTCAAAATTTGGGATCGTGTTATCGCATCCTATTAACATATATATATATATATATATATATATATATATATATATATATATATATATATATATATATATATATATATTGTTTACAAGTACAATGTAAACAAAATTCGTGACAGCGTTCGTACGTGCGAAGTGTTAAATGTAGGATTGACCGACGACGGATGTAGTAGGACAACGATTAACACGCGTTCAATCTGTTACGTAATGTGAAGTCTGTTTTGTTTACATTCTTTATGTAAAAACTGATTTTCAAAATTAAAGGGTGCATTTATTTATTTTTACGTCAGGACAGTACTATCCGATTTAAGGATCATCTTTTTCGTCTTAGATTTTAATGCTCGTTCAAACGTTATGTACGTGCTACATTTGAGAAAATGCGCTCCCGTGATATTTTAGTTTTTCGAAAATTAGAAAACTTTTCAATACGCCTACGATTGAAACATTCTCGATAAGAAATTGAGATATATTTTACCGGCAACATATCTTAATCTCGCGCGAAACTTTCTATTCACCATTGCGTAATAAGACATACAGAATTGTAAATTACGGCGGAGAGACCATATTTGCTTATAACGTTCAAATTGCAATCTAGGAAAAATTTCATATAATTTGACCAATTCATATATATATATATATATATATATATATATATATATATATATATATATATATATATATATATATATATATATATATATATATATTAGTCATAACTCCACGTAGGAGTGTCGACAGCTTCCTTATTTTCTGTCTCCATCCTTGACGATTTTCAGCATCATGAACACATCTTGAAAATGGCATCCGAGCTACAGCAGTCACTCTATCTGACCATCCAATTGGTACTGACTTTTGGCCGCACACCATTCATTCGTCCCATAACTATTGCTCTTTCGATTATATCGTCTTTTTGTACGATGTGACCAAAAAGTTGAATAATATATATGAAATATATAGGGTGACCCAGAGTACACGGACGGTATTGTTTTTTGAATAACTCAAAAATTACTCGAAGAAAATTTTTGAATAAAACTTTATTTTAAAAAAAGGAAAACGAGAAGGAAGGCTCGTGATAACTGAATCGTGTATACGCTAAACGTGGAGCACGCGGGTTGTATTGTAGCAGTGTTACTAACTGCGCTGTTAAAAAAAAAAAAACAAATCCGTCCGTCTCCGCTGGACCGCCCAATATATATAAAAGAATATTTTACAAATTAAGATTACAAATAGTAATTCCCAAAATAACGTCATATTGTAACGTTCTATTTATTATACTAACATTGATAATAATAACGACAAATTTATTTAACTGTGTAATATATACACACACACACAAATTATTTATTTAAATATTACATGGATGGTTTTGTTATTACAAATGTTCGTGTGATTATTTACATAACATACCTACTAATAGTTGATAATAATAATATTTTTATTTAACTGGATGTATATATATATATATATATATATATATATATATATATATATATATATATATATATATATATATATATTTTATACATTAATGATTTATACAGCCAGAAAAATAAAATTTTTTGTTTAATATAAAAATGATTAAATTTATAATATACTTCTTAAAAGTAATTCTTCGTCGAATTTAATAAATTATTTTTCTTTTTTTCTTTTACTATTTACATTTTTCTAATAGTTTTTTCTTTGCTTGTCGATAGATTTGTTTCTCTAGAAAATAAATCTTATATTTAGAACGTAAATTAACGAAATAAGACAAAATAAATAATTATAACTTTGTCTTATTAACGATTTTGTAAACGCGGAATTTAAATCCGGTTACGATCGGGAAGCGAGGAGTGGCTATTTCTTCTCAACACGATTTAAAGATGGAAAGTTTATCGTAAACGTATATATAAAGGATTCCATCGGTTTCATTACTGTTACACTTTCAGCGAAAATAAATATTACGAAACAATACATTCATTCAGTCTTTATAAAATGTTCGAACTTTTTCAAGCATAAGTCGTTGAATTTTTAAAATTTCTTCAGAAATCCGAATTCTCACGTCTTCCAGATTTCGTGAACGTGTTCCGTAAACGCGGCTCTTAAGGTATCCCCACGAAAAAAAATTGCGTAACACTGAATATTCTTTTCGAAACTCTCTTGGCACCGTCGTGATCAATTCGCTCCGAAAATAATGTTCTACGAAAAACGCGCACTCGTTCTCGTTATAGGACCCCCATGATAACTGAAACTGGACTAGAATGAATCCCTTGTATGTACAATAAACGTGAAGAACGCGGTTTGCGTTGTATAGCAGTGTTACCAACTGCGCTAATCAAAAAACAAAATCGTTCGTCTTCTCTGAGTCACACTATATAATAGTTGTTATGATATAAATATTACAGTTCATTTATATACAACGTTTTTCATGTACGGTTGATAACGACGTAATTGTAGTAAAGCTTCGCTCAAATAAAAAAACAAATATATTGATTGAACTGTATTTTTGTTTTATTTGTAATTTATAAAAATCACTACTCTCCGATATGTCAACCTAATATATGTGTGTGTGTGTTTTATTTATGATCAATTTATGCAAATGATACGATAAAATAGCGCTCAGTAAGTATTTGCTTACTGAACACGGTTTTACCGGTTATCATTTACATATAAATTGAGAAGATAAATAAATGCTATGCAAGCTGTACAATGACTACATATATATATATATATATATATATATATATATATATATATATATATATACTTATCGACGGATAACAATCATTTGTGTACAATATTAATAATATCGATATTCTAATTAATTTTGTAAAATCATTATTCTAATTAATTTTGTAAAATCATGTAACATCCTATAGTTTTTTATAGAAACTTTTAATTACATAATACACGCTTGTCTTAAAATGCAAGTAATTAAAACGACTATTGCAGACCATTCCTTGTAACTTAAAAGAGATACTTGTATTTAAACATATTCCAATATTCATTTATAATAAATTATTCAAACCTACAAGGAGCCGTGTACTATTCAGCTGGTTACCATAATTTTATATGTTTACGAAAGTATACGTATATATATATATATATATATATATATATATATATATATATATATATATATATATATATATGTGTGTGTGTGTGTGTGTGTGTGTGTGTGTGTGTGTGTGAAAAAAACAGGCGTACTTATACATAATGGTACATACATACATATGGAGATGTGTAGGTGTTAATACGAATGACGGGTAGATTAAAAACTAGCCGTCTAAACAAGGTAATTAAGGCAGGTCATCCAATATATATATATATACAGTAAAACTTCTTTTATACGTCACCTTCTTGACCGGACCTGTGACGGATAACTGAATAGGCGGATAACAGGAATTCCATTGCAAACAAATTACACGTATATGGAACTATACCAGATTATAAATAATTTAGGAAAAAAATTTAAAAAATAAGAATATACTTAATCGGATAACGTTCGAAGTACATTTACCTGGAAAAACTCCAAGTCAAATTGTTTACATCTTAAAAGAATCCGGTAATTTTCTTCCGTTTCTTTGCAGCTCGAGTTTTCTTGACGGCACTGTTCCGTTTTTTTTTTTTTTTTTTTTTAGAATTAGGATGTGTCCTCTTGTCTTTCAGACAAATCTATGCAGTTTGTTAACATTATTTCAGGATCTGAATAGCTGATTGCTAAGTTTTTGGTTAAATTTTGATTCTTCATCGTCGTCAATTTCACCATTATCGGACGGCTGAACGTTAGATACAATATCTTCCTCGGTCAAAATTTCAAAACCTTCATCTTGTTTATCACACTCTAATCGATCTGTTACTTCTCCAGTCGTTAGTGTGTCATTGTCGAGCAGACCGTCTTTGCGAAGTTTCACGATTTCGTCAACATTACCAGTTCTCGTTGTCTCGCTAGTGGCTAGTGCAGGTTCAGGCGGTAGTTTATTACACGTAAGGTCGACCCCTTGCACTGGCAACATTAAAAATTACGTTTTTCACGTTGCAATCGTTTCAAAAATCTTTAACCGTTATTGTATCGTCAGACGACAGTGAACTTTCAATGAAACTTCTTTTGTACCGACGAGCTGCTGCTACAGTGGCGGATAACAAAGAGTGATGGTTTAAAGAAGTTTTACTGTATATATAAAATTCTTTACAAGAAAATATTCGTTACTATTCCATAAATTATATTCGAAAATAAGTATTCAAAATACTCCGTAATATAACAAACTAATATTTATCGAAACACAATTTTCTTGTTAACGTCATAACATCTAACAGCAACTCGTGTAATAAGTGAAACATGTTTAAGAACAACTTTATATATATATATTATTATATATATATTTCGCTTAACGAAACAACACCTTGTTTATTACTACTGTAAAAGCACGATCCACGTTAAATATGTCACAACAAATATAACGGACATAAATTTAACGCCGGACCACAAAGTTGTAAACGGGGAACTACCTGAAAAAGAGAGAAATTTCAAATTACCGCAATTCATTTACGTGTATATATATATATATATATATATACTAAATATAATAAATATGAAAATTAATATCACCGGAATAAAGTGAGGAATTAACGTGTCATGATGTTCTTGCATACACAATACACACACACACATGCACACTAATACGCAATTACCGGGAAAATAATATTTCGGATACTACATAGAAACGGTGAATGCTCGAAATCAGTTATAGCGATCAATCGATTGCGCAACTGTTGTTGCTCCTTCTTACTAACCACCTTGTAATTAATTCTTATCGACAAATTATTTTTCCTCTAATTGGACAATAGCGCCGGGAGAGCGTCTAATTATTTTAATACTATTTCCGAGCTAATTACAAAATTAAAATGAAGACGTAATTTTATCCGACACGTTATTTATAAATTATTGTAAATGTAATTAATTAGGGATTTGAACAGAAAAAAAAAAGTGAATTACGTTCAAGGGTAAATGTATGTAGATTTTTATGCGCGCGTATGATTTTTCAAACAACGGTTACCCGTGTCGCGCGATAAATCGAATCAGGAACACAAGCTCAGAAACATAATTTCCAGGAATCGCCATCACTCTCTCTCACCCTATATATATATATATCTTCTCTTCGAATTTGGCCATATATGGACCACGTGAAAACAACAAACTTTTGCGTTTCCTTTGTTCCCAGTATTTCTTCATAGTTTCACTCCGCTTTTTCTTCCTGTCGTCTGCCATTTCTGCCCGCTTCCTAGCTTTTTTTATTCTTTTAAATACATCAAATTTTTAAATTTTATTTATGAATTCTATTCTGTTACCAATCATTGAATTATCTATTTTCACTTCATCGAGATCTTTTTTGGTGGTCAGGAACCACCTCGGGCTGGTTTTCAATCTATCAAAATTATATATATATATATACTTTTTATGGGAATGCCATTACAGCCTACCCAACATGACACTGTAATTACTGACTCATATTTCTATAAACACGGACAACTTCTCTCTCTCACTCTCTCTCTCTCTATATATATATAATTAATTATCATTAAGTGCCGTCTCCGTATCGGAGGTAGACGATTACTTACACATGCATATTTTACGGCTTCGTTGTTTTTTTTTAATGACTCAAAAAATTCTCGACCAATATTTTCGAATAAAATTTTATATAAAAATAGGAGAACCAGAAATTAGCTCATAATCATTTGTGGAACATCGTTCTAATGACCGTCATTTTCAATTTTCAAATTTCTTCAGATATCCAAGTTTTCAGGTCTTCTAGGTCGCGTGTTATTCGTACTTAAGATATTCCACGAAAAAAAAAATTGAAGAGGTCATATCTGGCGAGCCTGGCAATCTGTCTCTCGAAAGTTTTCATTAACCCACCTTTAAAATTGAATTGCTTGATAGTGCAGGTTTTTGGAAACTCTCTTTGCAACGTCGTGATCGATTCACGCCAAAACTAACGTTCAACGCAAAGCACACGCTCCTTCTCGTTATAGGATGCCGTGATAACTGAAATAACGAATCTCTCGTGTGTACACTAAACGTGGAGCACCCGGATTGCGTTGTAACAGTATTACCAATTGCGCTATTCAAAAAACAAAACCGTCCGTCTTCTCTGGGTCACCCTGTATTTATATTTACATATATATGGTTTAATGATATTTAAAATGTGAAATTAATAATCTTAACGGTAAAAAAATTTTAAATTAAAAATTAATAACGTTATCGGTAAAAATAACTAATGATAAAAGTTTTTCATCGAGTTAAAAAAACATAAATAATAATTAAATTATAAATAATAACAGTACCTAATTTAATAATATTAGCTGATTGAGAGGTAATGGCGATTCACATCCGGAGCAGCTCTCGTTGAGTCGGGTGTTACATCAATCTTCGTTTTAACAAAATCCGGTTAGGCGACGATTTTAACTATTCAGTTATACATTAGCAAAAAAAATTATAAATTTCGATCTAGGAAGTAAAACATTTAAGTGAAATATAGTTAATTGAAACTTTTGATAGATACCCTGTTTTTAAGATGCCGGGTTTCTCCTACACGGCACCAAATGGCTGGACACGGTTAAAACGCAAAGCTATATTTTTTCCGTGTAACCGCATATAATACTGAACGTGGTTTTAATATGAATACTTTTAAAATTTGGACGTTTCACTTCAACTATTTATCTCTTATGACGATAACTGGCAATATTGTTATATAACGGAAGGCACGAATATCAGCGATAATATTAACAGTGCAACTAAAGTAGTTCTTAAGGAAATTCGAATTATTTTTATATACGGATAGAAATGAAATATTTTACCAACATAAACTACAAGTAGTTACATTTACACGCGAATAATATAATAAATAGGACTAAACTAGAATATTAACAGATTTAAAAAACCACACACACACACACATGTCACAGAGCTTAAAAAAGTATGAAGTGGGGTGCGTCGTATAAATTTCCGGTAAGATAATTTTGCTTTATGTATAAAACAACTGCTCAGACTAAGGGGCGTTCGATATATTCTGACGATGTAAAGTGTTCAGCGTCATCTATCTTTTTCAACAATCGGGCACTTTACCTGATCTAAAGAACATCTTAAATAAAAAAAAAATTGCAACAAAATAATTGGAATAATTTGTTTTACTTTTCTTGTTCTTTAATAATCTAGTATAAATAGACTATTAAACAATATTGTATTAACTTTAACAAATAATAAATAGATTTAAAAAATAACAATATCAGAAAAGAGCAAAGATACTACTTTCTAAAATTTAAATTTAATGACATCTAAACATATATTTTCCCCAACGCCATACGTATCTAGACAGAAAAATAAATCGACAAATATAAAAATTAAAGAAAACGGAATTAATAAGGCCAATATCAACGTAAATAATTAAAATAATAATAATAATAATAAATCTTACAAGTAAGTTACATTAATATAATATAAAATGATAATCAGAATACTATACTTTTTTTAATAACGCGTAATGACTTAGGTAATACTTATTATATTTTAAATGATTGCAATATATCAAATTTTTAGATTACGATTTTTATTGTAATAGAAATTACATTAATCTTTAGCTGTCCGATCAAGATTGACTTCGAAACTTCTACCTTTCGAGAAATATGTCCAGGAATAAATAGACAGCCGGATAAATTAATTTTACGCTCGTGTTTCCTTCGAAATTGAATAAAAATATAACTATATAACGAGTATAAACGCTTGTACAAAATGGTAAACCATTAAACGGGCACTATCGCACATCTTCATAGAGAGCAAAAGCGGTATTCGAAAGATTATATATCGAAGATAATTATAAAAATCTTCTCATCGTCGAGGGAGAGCAACAATCAGCTAGTTAACCGCATCTGGCAGGAGCATCCAGTCGCATCACGCTGAGCTTGTGTGTTTCAATAGCTGAATATGTAGCGTCGGTATTGAAAAATTCATATCGCACGAAACCAGCTGAATGATACAGTAAGAATAACAGGAGACTGTTCGAAACCGACAAAAATATAAAATGTACAAATAATACCTTCTCAAATAAAGAACGAGTCTCGCGAATAGAAATAAGTTTTACCGTTACACTGTTCCCAAAAGCCGACTACAATCCATGAATAGTTTCCTAAATACAACGCAACAACCAGGATCTACGAGAGAGAACTTATGAAAGACAGCAGTTGGAACTAACCCGCAAAGTCTCGAAGAGAAGCGGCTAACCTCACGATTTATCGTGCGGAAAATTTGACCGTCTGTTAGTCAATTGAGAACCGGGATAAAACACGGTGTAAAGTTAATGCGGAAGAATGGGTTGACGATGATAGATGCGATTAGACATTGCGATATATGATTTGTGGTCGGCAAATAACAAAGACATTTATGGCTTCATACTGGTTCGATGCGTGAGAAATGCAGTACGTTATTGAGATTATCCGTTACAACTACCCAGATTTTTATTATTATTTTTTTAAAGCTGTATCATCTACTGCTACTGTGGCTGGAGACATCGCTTGTGATATTTATATTAGAGGAAAGAATACAGTGCGTCTCAGAAATTGGAGGGTGTGATCGACCATGTTAGGATTGTCAGAGATAGTGGATGAAAATGAAGGTAGGATTATGTGATAAGATTGGAGAGTAGAACACTCACGGAGAATGTGAACAACATTTGTAGATTGCTGGCCACAATAGCAGCACGATAGGGCGTCTCATCGATCGAGGATATGGTTGTGTGTAAAAGGACTGTATGCCCGATGCGGAGCCGTGTAAGAGCTACTTCTTCACAGCGCGATGGCTGTATGGACATTTTTCAGATAGTTGCGACCGCTTGATACTCCGTAACTTACAGTGTCTATCCATATTTTCCGCCATGTATCCCCGAGCTAATGCTCTATAGTAACATTTGCTGCACGAACAGAAACCGGTGGAACTGGAAACATAGTTGATGCCTGTTTTGTTGCCTTGTCAGCTATGTTGTTGTGATGTCCAGACTTGGAATCCAGCAGACGATTACGTTTAGATTGAATCTATAAACGGCAGCGTGGATTTTCCGACTTACAGGATGATCTTTTGTTTTCATTAATCGGCTATCGTTGATGCCTACGTGCGATTTTGAAAACCATACGTTACAAGAATAAATGTTCGTTGTACATTGTACATTGATTTTGTTTACATGACGAAAACGATACAACGCTCTTCACAGTATAACAAGGGAGACGATGACTTAAAACAATAAATAATTAATTCGGACGATTAATTACTCAGCAATAGCAAAGTCAAATTTGTCTACGTTACGAAACACGTTTCATAAACAATACGCTAAGTGTATACAGTCTCGCGAGAGTAGTTTAGCCAGAGTTTCATTCGTTTCTTAAATTCAATAAAACTTCATACGATTTTGATAGGCGCGCGCTTCATTTTGTGCAATTTCATTAATAATCGATATAACATCCGAGATCCGTCGAGAGGCAATAAAAAGACATAATATAAAATTGTGAAGTAACCGTACACGTGATAAGGAGAAATAAAATTCTAGCGGTGTAGCGCAACGTTCGCATTCCGACACTTCGGGGTAGTAACAGGATAGCGTTATAATTGTAACAGTAATAAAAAGAAGCATGCGCGTGACGCATATATTAACTTACATGATGATGAAACAAGAATAATATCTTTGTCGTGTGTTGCGCTTAGAGAAACAAATGCCGATGCATCCGAACAGCAAACTCTATAAACAAGATGTATATTGCCGGTTCTTACACATGATAGGAAAACGTAGTCACAAACAACACATACCAAAAACAACAAAAAAACTGGGTAGAATGCTGAAACTATACTTGGCAAACTAACGAAATTCACTAAATAAGCTTATCATATTGGAAAGGAATTCATGGATAAAACCATGCTCAACGATGCAGCGGAATAAACGGTTACAACAAAATGTAAAACTGCTAACGCGTCTCGATGAAAATTGTCGAAGAGAGTATTGTGCATTAGTGGCTAATAGAAAAAGCAAATGGGTAATCAACGACGCGCTGATAACTAAATATCATGGCCCGGCCGTTACATTTAATTAAACGTTTCAGCCATGTTTTTTTTTTTTTTAAGAAGAAAAAATATTTATTTCATTAACTAATGAAGGATATAATTACGAACAAAACAAAATTGTTTAGCATATCTATGTTTGTAAGTGTTAAAAAGGATTATGTAAATAAAATTGCATATCTAATGGACTGCGCAAGTGGGAAATCTGCATACTTAAAAAAAAAGATCGTTATATAATATTCGCGGTAACAGCATGCGCATGCGCATGCGCCAATATATATATAATGTACGGTAACCACACGTGTACGCTTTTATATATATATATATATATATAAATTCCATCCCTATAGAACGAGTTCAGTATTCCCTATATCTAAGAAGTTATGTATCGTCTACAACAACAATGGATAAAGACATTAACTATAGATGAACCGAGCATGAGCTGTAATTGCTAAATTAAACAACGTGCTTTTAATAACAAGCACCTAAAGCTTTCGACTAAGTTATCAGTGTACAAGGCTTATTCTTCCAAATCTTCTGTATTGAAACATGGGCTTTAAACACAGGAGACAGATAAAACATTTGGAACGCTTTCAACGACTTTTACGTCGCCTAAATCAAATCGTGACGTCCTTCATTGTAGTGGAAGTAATTCCATAGAAGAATTACTGGAAGCAACACAGTTTCGCTGGATAGGTCATGTAATATGAAGGATAGCAGGCTACCGAAAAGAATACTGTATGGAGAATCAATATAGAAAGATCAAATATTGGAACTAGTAAAGTTAATGGAAACGAAAAGTAACTGGGAGCAGATGACAACAGATTACGATGTAGAACAACAAACTAGGTCAGAAACTGCGAGACCATAGTTGAAAAGCGAACAGGCAAAATTAAAAGCTTCAAAAATGTCCGCACCTTACAGCTGTAATATTTATGGCCTTATTTATCAAGCTCGTATTGGTCTGATGCCACACCTTCGTAATCATAATTAATTCCCTCTGTTTTTATATGCACCCTTATGCAGACGACTTAACTGGGACACGAGTGTTGATATTATTATTATTTATTAAAGTATTTTACACAAATTCTCAAATACTTTCCTACCCAGTGAACAAAAAACTGACCTCCCGTAAGGATTAATGATATTTAAATTTCGGTTGAGGATTGACATTTTTTTTTGTGGTTTTTTCGCTTGGTACTATACACACTTTATGTAGAAACTACGTGTATATTGCTTAAAAGTTCATCATACAGCCGCTATGGTATTCAATCAAAGTTGCCGATTTCACCAAATTCCAGGTGTGATATTATACTGGAAGGGTGTTCGTTGATTCGGTATAAATTGCTAAAAACACTTTAGATAGGCCATAGCATTTAGTTTCATCTGTAATAGTGGAATTTTCGAAAAAGACAAAATTTAAAATTTCAAAAATTTCCCCACCGTTGGAAATTTTTAATTTCGATTTTAAGCTTCAGTTCGGTTTGCTTATGAATGTATATAATTATCGTAATATTTAATTATCGACTTTCGCTAAATGATTTTTCGATTTCTTATATAGTATATCGTGCAGGGAGATGTGTCCTATCATAGTTATCGATAACTGATATTAATTTATCGCGATGCAGAGAACAATTATCGAAGAAATTATTGGAAATTTTATTAATACATTGATCGATAAAAGGTAGCTTTGTTTATATCATAGTTATCGATAACTGATATTAATTTATCGCGATGCAAAGGACAATTATCGAAGAAATTATTGGAAATTTTATTAATAAATTGATCGATAAAAGGTAGCTTTGTTTATATCATAGTTATCGATAACTGATATTAATTTATCGCGATGCAGAGGACAATTATCGAAGAAATTATTGGAAATTTTATTAATAAATTGATCGATAAAAGGTAGCTTTGTTTATATCATAGTTAGCGATAACTGATATTAATTTATCACGATGCAGAGAACAATTATCGAAGAAATTATTGGAAATTTCATTAATAAATTGATCGATAAAAGGTAGCTTTGTTTACTCGTGGAAATATGAAATTTTTGTATAACCGGTGGCATATAATTCTACAATAATAATTTTAAACTATCTGAAATTTTTGCATAGCAGAGTGTACGGGATAATAAGAGTAAGTTTAAACGAATAACGATGGTGTACGGTAAATTTTCTGTTTAATCGGAAATGCCTGATTTTCTGTGAAATATTGGAAAAAGTGCGTTTGCTTTCCTATCGCGTAATTTAATATGTTAATCTTCTGCCAAGAACTACAAATAAAGAACATCTTTTGACCGTTCGATTCAACAAGTATTACGATGTCCATGCGACAAGTTTTAATTTTTTCTTTTAATAATTCCTACGACTATTTCCGACTGATAACGCGACCGAAATAGTTGGGTTTTGCTTTTTAATTAAATTATATAAAAATTTACCCGCTGTGACACGTCATCAATCACGTATTTCGGTGTTCGATTTATCTACGTCATTTCTTATCTATTCGGATTTCGAATATTCCATAATGTTCTTGATACCGTTACGCTCTGTTAAAATAAGAGCCTTTCGTAGTTAAGCTCTTTCGACGTAATCGCTCGCATTGTCCAACACGATAGATAATAATAAGGACAAACGCTGTAGTATTTTGAAAATACGATAGATCATTATTTCAAGAATACACTTTTCACCTAGCCTACAACCAACGACATGTAAACACACGCACATACACGTATTATAATATTAAAGTACACACGTGATGATAGCGTACTGTATAACGAATCGGTTTGAAGATTCTACGTTACACATATAAAAGTATAACAACGATATGCAGGAAAATAGCGGTAAGAAAATAAAAAAATAAATACAACATTAACCTTAGTGTCTAACAGACATCTCCGATTTTCAGATGCGAGTATATACGACAGAAATATTCGACGTACAACGATATATTTTTCTTCTAGATGACTCTTTGTCCAATATGAAAAATTGTTAGAATCCGAACATTTTACGTCTATTAAATGCCATTTATTAGGAGAATATAAAATTTTGTTAACACTAAAAGTCCACAGTGTAGAACATTGCGACTGAAATATTTAACGATGAAAATGACGGAACACCTTAATACTATATTCTCGCTGGCTGTCGGGGCCGGATTTACATATGGGCACTTGGGGCACTGGCTCAAGGTCCCCACAATTATGGGCCCTCGCAAAAAGTTAAACTATTGAAAAAATTTTTTAATATTATTTTTTTTTTCTTCGACCGTAAGCGTAAATTTCAATTTACATCATCAAATTAATATTTTTTTCATGTGTAATGAAAAAAAAATCATCATATTCACTTGTTTTGTTTATTAATACTATTTTTAATTAGTAGCTAAAATAATAATAAAAAGACAAATTCAAATCTTGAAGTGGAATTATTACAAAATTTTTATACAGATTTAGTGAAATTCGATTCAAAAATTAGTAAAGAACAGGATGTATTCTTTAATTCTAGATAATGGAGTTCGGGAATCTTTTCCGAATGTTGAAATGGTTTTACGGATATATTTAACGTTGTAGCAACGTAACTAGTGAAAGATCGTTCTCTAAACTATTTATTGTGTATAATAATATTAAGAACATCAACGGCTCAACATCGTTTAAATTATTTGACAATCACGAGTACGTAAGATATATTACGAGAAATAGACATTAATGAGATTATAAAAAATTTCGCAGAAAAAAAAGCACGAAAACATTTTCTTTAATTTTTTGTATAAATAAGTATTTGTTGGTATAAATGTATTACCTACAACATATTCAAAGTATTTTTATTTTATTAAAAAAAAAAAAATGTAAATAAATTCCTAAATTTTTCAAGAGTACTAAATTTCGTTTAAATTAGTTAATTTTTATATGTATAATTTTGTAGACGTAATAATTTTCACATTCCTAATTTTTTCTGCCTTATAAGGTGGTGGCCTCCACGCTGTCTGTGCCCGTGTGCCTCGAATTTGCTGGCTGCTATCAATTACCAGATGCGATTTACTTTCCGCTTTCGAAAAACTCACGCATCAGGCCAGAGTGCGTCGCTTGAATGCCTTTTTGCCGACCACAAATCGGTTATATCGCAAAGCCTATATCGCCGCAATCACATCTATCATCGTCAGCAATACCCCCGGTTCTTTTACATTAACTTTACATCGTCCCGGTTCTCAATCGATTAAGAAATCGCCAATATTCCACGATAAATCATGACTCGGTGCCAGATTTTTTTTGAGCACTCTGCGGGTTAGTTCCCGTCTTTCATAATATCTCCCTCAGAGATGACGGTTGTTCCGTCAGTACCAGAGATTATATTGTAGCAACTCTTTCCACATTTTAATCGACCCCTTGGAGTAGCCTGATCACAAAGCGGATGTCTGTTGTCTAGCATTTGCGAGGCTTATTACTTATTTGCCGCTACTTTCAGGTACTATATGAGATATTTGCTATTTTTGTCCGCTTTAAACACAGCCTGTTAATATTCTTCAGATGCGATACACATAATCTTTTCTAGTATTCCGATTTAACAAATGAAAATAAACTTTCATTTAATTCGCCTTAGTTACGTAAAAAATTTACATTTCTCCGTGTATCTATTTTCCTATTTCGCGAATATTTAATAAATACATAATCACGAAAAACCCGCATTTGTGTTCGGACCTCATACAGCCCACAAACAAAGCTATTTGTATTCTGTACCCCACATTTAATAATAAAAAGTCCGGTCTTAGTATACGAAATAAAAAAAAAAAATGATCTATACTACCGTAATTCGACCAAGATTGACATATGCGTGTCCTGTGTGGTCTTATAGAAAATCATTGCTGCAGAATTTCACTGAATGCTACATGACAAAATATAGTACTTAATCTGTTAAAACTTTCACATATTTTTACATATATATTAGCGAAATATCTGAAAAATTTTATCAAAAGTGCGATAATAAGCTAATTAAAAATATCGGTTGTTACGATATATCTACGCGACCGTTATTACACTTATATATATAGACATCGTAAACTTAAGCGCGGATGTTAATTATTAATTTAGATAAATATTTTACAGAATTATAATGTAGACGAAACTGATGTAAGACTTATTAAAAATCTCCATTGGCAACGAAAGGCTAATATAGAAATTAAAAATAATTACTCCCACGGAAGTAGTGATCGCAGGAACCGAACAACAACTGCAAAAGGATGCTGGATATCATTAACAGTGATGGGAAAAAATACGGAATGGAAATAAACGTGGAAAAAACAAAGTAATGAAATTCTCAAAGGTCGCTAATAGGCGTATAAAAATTAAAAAATTAACAACGACATAATAAAACAGGTGACATAGTATATAATTGGACGCAATATTCACAAGTGGTGATGACTGGGATGTAGATAAAACAGCGGATAGCACTGGCAAAGCAAACTTTTACAAATTTGGGACAAATATTACAGAACAGAAAGATGGATAGTTAATAAAAATAATATTGCTACGTATGATTCGTGATGGAATAGGAATGTTGGACAATTAACGCCGAAAGCGAGAAAAGAATAAACTTATTCGAAATGTGGTCGTACTGGTTACTTAAGATACCGTGGACTTCGTTTCGAATAAGAACGTGTTACATCGATGCAACGTCGATAAATTGACAATCGTCCAAGACATAAAAGGAACAAAGCGAAAATATATCGGGCATAAATTAGGAGAAGGCATTTTTATGTTATCGAGGGAAGATGCAAACAAGAGGAAGAAAAAAGATGAAGTAGATAAAAACGAACATCCGTAGAACTTATGAAGTAATAAAATCAGCTAGACACAAGATATGAGATGTCTAATTGTTCTTGATGTGCAACCTCCTGAAAGGAGATGCAAAAAAATGATCATGATAAAGTTAAAAGTCGATCCAATTCGAAACGGTCGATCGGTGAGCTTAATTGTAACTATAACGTAAGAAAATTCTATATTACAACGGGCGTACCACCTATGGAATATAATACATAGGATATATAAGTAGACGGTGATATTTTAACGAAAAAATTATAGAATTTATCTAACGCGAAATAGAATTATAAATGTCTATTGCACCATAATGTTGGAAGAATTACAAGCGTAATTGTAGAACTGTAGATTCAGATATAAACTCTCGCAAAACAAAGCTTCTTATTAATAACACAGCAGAAAAAATTCGGCTTAATGAAAAAGAATGGAAGCAATTTATTTGGGTCACTGCTTATCATTTAACGATAGGGGATGGACAAAGAAATGACTAGAAGAATTTACCGCAGCATGGAACAAATTTTAGAATTTAAAAGGAATTTTAAAAGATAGAATATAAAATAACCTGAAAGCAAAAGTTAGTATTCTGGAAAAATGCGTCGTACCGATTCTGCTGTACAGGCTGTCAAACGTGGTCGATGAAAGCAGGACATATTGGCAAAATTAGAGTCGTGTACAGAGATCGATGGAGAGATCTGCACTTGGAATTAGAAGAATTGATTCGTTCGGAAACCATAAAACCGAAATGAAGAACATTACAAAGATGGCAGCCAGCCTAAAATGGGACTGGGCTGGTGACATGATTCGCCGGGATGGTTTGGCCCGCAAATGTAACCAAGTGGATTCCGGATTAGAATGTGGGCTACAGACAGCGGATGGGTTCTACTTGGTTAAAGCTCGGATAGAACGGAATGAAAGAAAACGTACCACAATTATACGGTCTTTATAACGATGTCTATTATTTATAGGTGTCTGGTATGCGTGCTTACATGTTATATAATATTGTTAGTATATTTATGGGTGGGAGGCTTTCGGTCGATATTTGGCGAAATAAAGATTTCATTAATTTATATTTTATTTATATTGTACCACCTAATTCGCTTAAATAACAAATCTGGAATTATTAAAAGTGATTTACCGTTTAAAACAACACAAATATATATTATTATTAATAATAATAATAATTATTATTATTATTATTCCGTATTTTGGGACATTTCTGTATTTATCGTTGACCGAAATTGAGTACATCACGAATAAACACCGTGTAACTGACAGTGATGATAATAATAATGATAAAAATAATGAAATCGATGAATTTTTTCATAAGAGTAATTTTGTTAATTTTAAACAATTAAAAGATGTGACGTATCGATTAACAATGTTGTTACAATTACACTAATTCTATTAGCGCTGCCACCATCGCTACCAATATTAATAATATATATTATTACCGTTACACCGCTACTACAATTGCTACTATGACTTATAGTCACCGCCACACCATATTATTTAGAATTTCGTAACAATATTGTGGAAATAGAAAATCGAATGCACGACTCGCGATGTACACTATACGAGAGTATCGCATAAATTACCGGAAATTTTGAATTTATTCCGGACGCATTGTTATATATACATATATATATATATATATAAAAACCAACGATGCGAGATTTATTTATATATATGCATATACACACCTTCCACGTACATTTTATATACAGTGTTTTGGAAGTGGAAGGAAAATAAAACAAAGAAAAAATTATAATAATAATAATAATAATAATAATAATAATGGCATAACAGAATCAGGCATATCGGAGGAGATTAAAGCGAATCGGCCAACTCTGAAATTAGCGACGCAATTACATTTTACCATCATATTCGTTTTGGATATCAGTGAAAATAATTTCAAAAAAATATCGGTAATTTTATTGTTCAACTCTAACAATATCGACTAATTATTTCCTTTTATACATAGTTTTATTAATAAAGAATTATATCGTTCTTATATATATAAATATATTCATGTTCAGCCTATATCAGCCGACTACTGGACGTAGGCTTTCTCCAATTGTTTCCAGTTATTACGATCCTGAGCTATTCTTATCCAATTGTTTCCTGCGACACGTTTCAAATCATCGCACCAACGATTTATCTGCCTCCGTTTCTTTCCTTGACAATTGGCCACCATTCCAACACCCGTTTTGTGCATCCGTTATCTATTCTTCGGGCAATATGTTCGGCTCATCTCCACTTTATTTTTACCATTTGCTCCGAAGCATCACGGAGTCCAGTCTTATCTCTTATCCATTTATTTGGCTTTCGAGCAGATAGTTTTATGTTCAATATTAGTCTTCACTTATGTCTTCCTTATCTTTCTTAATTTTGTTTTTGTAAACATCCATGAACCATGTATAAGAGCCGGTAAAACACACTGATTATATAATTTCGTTTTCAAACGTATCGTTATTTCTTCGTTTCTTAATACGCTGTTTAGTTTTCTAACAGCTATCCACGATGGTGCTGATATTTATTTCTGCTAGCATTAACGTATTCCTGTCTATCTCGTAATTCTTTGTACGAAGTATGTGTATTCGTTTACTGTTTCTATATCCATCAATTTTTATTCTTAGTTCCTCGTATTTGACATTTCTCTTTTTTTTTTTTTTGGTAAATTTATTCCCAATCCTATTTTTTATTTGTATATCGTGTTATGCATATAATCAATAATTTATTAAAAAAGAATTAATTAGGAATTTTTATATGATAATTCATCATTAAAGTTTTATCATCATTTCTCCTCAACTACTAGGTTAGAGGGCACCATGGCCAGCAGCTAAACAGACCATTTCCCGGCGTGAGTAGCATCTTTTATCATCGCATAACTCTGTTCTTTTATTACGACGTCCATAAATCGGGTTCTTGGTCTTCCTCTTCTTAATTGACCTTCCTTCTATTAAGTTTTTTTAGTTATTTACGATGTCCGATTTGATGACCGATCATACTATTTCTTCTCTTTTCACTCGTGTTTATTATCTCCGGTTGTGCTTCTATTCTTTCGAATATCTCCTTATTTGTGATTTTATCCATCCGTGATATTGTCAGCATCCTTCGATAGAACCAAACTTCAAAAGCTCGAAATTCTAATCTTTCTTTTTTACATAAAGTCTCATGTTTCACAGCCTGTACAGTGAGAAGCTCCAGATAAAAGTTTTAAAGAACAGCTTACTTATGTGTAGTGGAACGTTTTGCGACGTAATAAGCGTTCTTTTTTTATTAAAAGGGCTTTTATATTATTTTTCCTACTTCTTTTTCCATTCTTCTGTCGGACGTTATGATACTGTCAAGAGAAGGAAATTCTTTTATTATAAAACGTTTATTATGAACGGTATGTATTATATAAGGATATATATATATATATATATATGTGTGTGTGTGTCATGACTGTCGAACATGGAATAGACAGTGCGTAAAACTTTGTCGTAGTTGCGCTAGTAGTAGTGGGTTGGAATAGTGCTGTATAGTGTAAACGACAAGAATATGATTAAACGCAAGCGCAGATAAAGGCTATAGTTGGTTGATCGTGAGTACAGATTAAACACAGCGTGACAAATGAAAATATCCTTAAATGATAATGAGTTACATAACAAATAATAGATATAAAATAAAGTAAATGTATTTAAGTGGAAGAGTAACTAGATAATCTAGCATTGTATGAACTTTGTGAAATAAATCATGTAATCTCCTATAGATTTTAGAACTCAATAAATAAATCGAATATATTTTAGTACAACACGACTACACCTAATGCATAACAAAATTAATAATTTATTCGAGTAAAAATATAATTAAGAATTACTCTTTTAAAAATCCAACTAATTTTCAATTGGTTTTAGTGAAACATACCAATATCCGATATACGTTCAGACTTTTCAGTCAGATGAACAAAATCGATTAATATAACATAATCTAGAATTGTTTCAAATGTTGTGGAATGAATTGTGTAATCTCGTACAAATTGTAGAACCCCATTAATGAATTAAATATATTTTAATACAATAAAAATTTATGTAATCGGAGTTTTACAAAACCAATAATTAATTCCAGTAAAAAAATACAACTAAAAATCGCTGTTTATCTGACTAATTTGTAATCGGCTCTAGCAAACCCTACTACTATCAATATACATCCGACTACTTTTCAAACGGTTCTAACAAAACATACTAATGTCGATATTTTCTGCGTTCTATATCTTTAAATTACTTAAATCGAATTATAATTACTTACTGTTAAACTCTTATTAGCTTAAATTAACGTTCCGTGTACAGCAGCTAAGGCTAGAGGCACGGTAGGAATAGAGAAATTAGATTAAGGAGTATAGTCCTAATCTGCGGATAAACAAAACTAAATTAGAAAGAGAGGAGCATTCATCTTTTTGAAAAGCAGGGGGAGTGTGGAAGGAAGGTTAAGCGACAACCTGTGAGGATGGAATAATGAACAATCAATGAGGATGTGGGAGAACTCCGCACACATTGCATTCTGGAGCAGAAATCTTGTTGATGAGATACGCGTGAGAGAGCCGAGTGTGACTTAATCGCAATCAGCTGATGATGACGTCTTCTCTGCGGTTTGGAAGAGATATTTTCCAAGACGGAGTTGAGTTCTTGATCTGACGGAGCTTGTTCGTTTGAAGAGTCAGTTGCCACTTTCTCTGCCGCAGCATTTAAAGTCCATTTCCGTTTTCTAGAATTCTCTTATGACCTGAAACCCATAAGTGGGATACTGGATCTGTATGTTGTGATAATCGGTAAAGTAGGAACTGTTTGCGATTAACATGTGAATTTTTTCACCTTGAGTTATTGAGGGCTGATACAGCGGCGAGGAAGTCCGTCGTCACCAGAGTTCAGGAATAAATACTGAAGGCAGACGTACAATTCTGCATCATAGAATCATTATGCTGTAGGAATATTAGAACGAGATAGGGATTTGGCGACGTTAGTAAAGCATAACTTTGCTGGTAAAGCGTTGTTTATTATGTTATTTGCTTATATTCTTATACTGTAGGAGAATTGTATGGTATGTATAATCTCTTTCCAGGAGTGAGGAGTTGGATGATTGGTGTTGATCATTGTATAAGTGTTGTAATTAGTATTGAAATCATTTAGAGTGACTGTAAGACGAGGAACAGGATCAAATAAGAATTTGGAAGAACAATCATGTGAAGGGATGGAACGAAGTATTTGTTTAAATGTTAGGTATTCTCTATGATCATGTAGGGGGAGAAACAGTCGTCAGTCATAAGTCGATTATGCCCATCATTAATATTCATAAATACATACCAACACATACACATATATACATGTATATAGTATTATACATACACGTAGAAATGTGAACACTGATTATGGAAAAAGCCACACCCACACGCAATAATTATACATATAAGTAACTTATAATATATATATATATATATATATATATATATGTATATGTATATGTATATAATAAGATATATAGATAAATAGTATGTGTGGAATTTATTATGTAGTAGTTGTTAGTGCACATATATACATGACTGTTGATCCTTATCATTTGCGCAACAATCGGGATACGTAAATTTTGACCTTCTTTTCACATTTTACAAATCTGCAGAGTCGACGTTTCGTGGGCAATGACAAAATTTCTATAACCCAGCAAAGTTGTTCAGATGTAGTACAAAGAACGTCCTATAGCGGTGTAGTAAAAATCACGCCCAAGGAAGTAAATTACATTTCGCATGCAACACAACGAGAGCACCATATCGACAATGGGAAGATAACATCGCATATCCAGCAGCGCGTTACGTATAGTATATCTTGTTGATATATGTAAACCCGTATAATTTTATATTTATAATTACATACGTAAGTAAGTACAAACGTCAGAAGATGACAACGATCGTTTGCTCGATATAATTATCGACTGTCGTGAAGTATTTTTTACGATATAGTCAGTCACGCGATCGAGACTATCATGTAAGTAACGGACTGTAACAGACAGTAGGACTGATCAGGAGAGGAAAAGGAAGAACTTCGCATTGGCGCGAAGAGGTAAAAAATGTTTTAGTTTAATAACAGTAAATTCAGAAAGTTAATTATTAAACGAACTGACAGGACCGTATACAAAAATAAAAAAATATTAATTATATTTTATATGCATACGCAGTACCTAAGTAAACATCTCCAGAACTTTTACATATAAACTAATATACATCGTCTCCCAGTCTTTATCGGTAAGATGAACAAAATATACCTATAGCAATCGTAAATAAGTTTAAAAATATCCGTGATATATAATCTTGACAATCATTTCTCAAAACGTGTAATAAATTAATTTCAATATATAAAACACTTATTTGTACTATACGTAATTAGTTACTCCTGTCCAGTGTGATATTTAATGACGAGTCACGCCGAATTATCATGGGCTGCCTACAGGCCGACAAAGCTCGACAATATATGCTTAGCAAGCGACGTGGCTCCTCTAGAAATTCGACCAAAATAGTGTCAATCGACACAGAAAGTATAAAACAGTTAACAGATGACAGATATTTCATGTATGGTCGAGCGGTTCCAAATGAAGACTCTTAAATCTAGGGAAAGCTTACTTACCATTCAGAGAAGCTGATGGAGACATTCCAACAAAGATTCGAGAAGAAAAGTGGAGATACATGATCATCGAGTTCGCTATATTAGTGGAGGAAAAATTGATTCTTGACACAGAGACAATTGTCCAAGTACGCGGAATTTAAACCTCCGAGAAGAACAGAAGATGATCGATGTGATTGCGGAAACGGTAGAACTCGATCATTTATTTAATAATCGCAGTTTAAATTTCCGAATCACACGGATAGCCTACGATCAGCCAGTTCTGTATAAAACAAAAAATGATCAATGGGTGGTTAGGCTAAATACAAGTATAATTAGTAACCGGCTTTACTTATTAACGAAAGTAGATTCTTGGACACGATAATTATTATTAATATTAATAATAATAATTATAAGGTCTGTAGAATATTGCCAAGTGAAAAAGATACGAATTTAACGCAGTTAACCGCGCAAAACTCGTTTACTTTCTGTCCATTATGACTTTATATCACAAATGAATGGAACACGGTCAATAAATAAAAAAATAATAATTCCAATTTAGAGTGAACTGTATTATTTAGCTTACAACATTTGACACATTAAACTACACTCTCCTACCAATCATATCGCTTTACAAATAATAATAATGACACGCGGCCTTCCTAAGCAATGAAATAATAATAATAATAGGCAAAAAAATCATAAAAAACCAGAGGCGATTACAGATAAAAGTTGTTCTTAATTTGTCGATATAAACCGGATTTGAAGTTACGGGCACCGTTTTTACGAACGCGAACCGTGTACGTAACAATTAAAAACGTTTTGTAAATGCTACTCTGTTAAAAACCGACAAAATTAAATTGTTACGAGATATATATATATATATATATTAATAAGATTGTCAATTAAAAAAGAAATATCTGCAAAAAATCAGACTGGTTCGATGAAAGCAAAATATAGCAGCAAAAACGTTTTAAAAATGTATCAATTTTGATTCATTAGCCATAACGGAAGATCCGTTAAAAATACTAATAACACCAAGTTAAGAAATGGAAAACACATATTCAAGAGAAACTGGATGTAAATTTAGAAAATATACTTTGAATACAGAAATAGAAATGACTTCATAGAGTATCGTTTTCATCGCACAACTTAAATCTTAAAATCTAATCAGGGACGAGAATTTTTTCACGGTGAAAACGTCTCTAGCTAACTCAGCAATTCATTCAATTGGTCGGTAAATGAGTCGGCAAAGTAAAGAAACCCATGCAGGAAATGGTAAATCACCCTATATTGCATTACCGAGACTATCCCGTTTTTCGAACTTCTAACAATCTCAGAGTTAACGAGGACAATTTAGGCGACATCTCACACCAACTTCCAAGTTGACGGAGTGTACTTTTTTTTAACATCATACATACATACATGCATATATACTGTCGCGATGGCGTACTTGCTAGAGTGATCCACACTGTCAACTCGACGGTCGAGGGTTTGATGAAACCAACTCGCGGACATAAAAAGTTTACAATCATTGCCTCACTCTTAATCATTTCGGATAAGGCAATGTCACCACACTCCGTATAAGATCATATAGACGCGCATCTGGGTTGCATATAATTAGCGCCTTGAATAAAACCCTATTTTGTACGTAATATAAACATATAGCGGGCTAGTCACGACGTTCGGTAACTGTTACGCGATAAACTATTCCAAAATCGAGGTGATCCATCGTAATTTTAAACTTAAAATATCGGTTTAGGTAAATATAAATTTGCATTTACAAATCCGTTTTAGAAAGTAATAACTTCGTCGTATTTTACATATGACGTAACTTGGCATTCGTTCACGAACATTATTTTATGTACGTCTTCTAAACGACTTCGCAATTCAAATATCTATAAAGAAATTTGAATTTAATAAATTAAGTCACCCGGTTGAAATACGACGAATAAATTTTAAACTACGTACTTTCAATAAATTCAGTTCTCACAAACAAGATTCTATAACCAGTTCATAGTTCGAAAATATAAACAAATTTGAATTGCGATGAAAAAATTTAAACACGTATTTTTAATAAATTCATCTATCTCTGCAACCGATCTTATTCCTGTTACTCCACGTGTACATTATATATATATATATATATATATATATATATATATATATATATATATATATATATATACACGCACACGCACATATATATATGCACACACACGCACACGCATATATATATATATATATATATATAATATATAAACATAATTGAGAAAAAAACCGAGGAAACAAAAATATATTTTATGTGGAAACTATACAACCAGTGTGTTCAGCCAGTTTTTACTGCGAACATAAATATCCGCAAGAATAAATATTGGGAAGACGAGAAGGAACAAATGTTGCGGGAAACACTAATAGGTATTAAATAAAAGTTAGTACGATCAAAAGCAAGTTGTGCAGAAAATATGACCGGGCTCTACAACGCGGTGGAAAACTTGAAGTGATCCTGAATAGAACCGATATAGAATTATATCATCATCGTTAAGTACAGTCTCCGTATCGGAGGTAGGCGACTACTTTCCTATACATTTTTGTTGTTGTTGTACGTAGCGTACAACAAGGCAGAATATGGCATTAGTGTAGATAGATACACACACACATCTGGGAGAACTTATTGTAATTGTCACGCGACACAATTCAACCCCGCCTGATTTTGCAGTGTACTATATTATTACTAGCGTGCACATGGTGTTGTGGTTTGATGTTGTCTTCCACGTGATAATAATATTGGAATTATTTATATTTTTTATTTTATATTTTACATATATGTACTATCAACAATTTGCCATGTTCTCTAACAAGCTAAATAACATTAAGAATATACGTCGGATGCGAGAAAGAATCTTCCTCCGAATTGTCGCTACAAATCTAGACTAAAACTACCCTTGAAATCCATCATCCCTTATACCACAAATTGGGGTTGAAACCGGTACGATTTTCCGAGTAGTGTTACGACACCGGTCGCAAAATCGCGCGTTCGGATAAGTCGCTTACAGAGATTTTAACACGTATATATACATACCCAACCGCCAGTAAGTATTTAAGAGTTGAAAATCGGCCTTTTTTTACTTAGGACGATATAAAAAAAAAAACCTAGGCCTAAATCGAAAATCTGTCCCGACAAAAGTTTCTAAATGGCCTAACGAACATTTTCCGTCATAAATATCATCCCTCTATTTATCACCCAGGTCTCGGAAAAAGTCGAGTTTTAAAGGGGGTTGAAATTTTTGCAAATCATCCCTTTTTTCAACTTTTTTTAATAGCCGTCTAATTATTCGTCCGACCGTCTAAAGGTATTCGACTTTTTTCCACCTTATCCTATAGCGGAAAATTTTACTTATATATACCGATTCTCTATATGGAATAGTAGCGGAGTTCCATCGGCCGGAAGAAGACCTATTTTAGGGGTGGGGAGAAAAGTGAAAAATTTTCGCAAATTTGCAACGCCCGTTTCGCAACTTTAGATGCGATTTAGTGAAAAATCGCCTTCTCTGAGGAAATCAAGTCGGACTACTATTTCCTTTTAAACGACGTAACACTCAATCGTCTATATAGAACGGTATTGGCTGTAGCCTTAATGAAAATTTTCAACTTGCGATGTCTTTAAAATGCTTAAACTCGTCTATGTCTTAAAGCCGTTTCCCTAATGCGGATATTATATATGTATATATACTTTTGCGCAAGAGCAGTAACCGCGCGTGTAACATGTATATATTCTTTCATAATTTATTACCACACATAATGTATTGTACGTGAGAAAAGGTTACAAAATGTGCATGTCAAAAAATTTAGCCTAAATTGGAGGAATTGCGGTTGTAGCAAAACATCCAAACATTTATACATACATATGCATGAAGTGAGTAGTAATTTTTGAATTTGATTAAAAACGTATATATTTGTATATGGAGTGGAACAATCTCACGGGTATGACGTCATTTTCGTGATTTTGCTTCATCTAATAAATAATTCTATAATAAAAAAAATTATATATATATATATATATATATATATATATATATATATATATATATGAGGCACTGCTATTTTCTCTATTATAACGTATACAGCACAACTTATATGACGTCATTTTTAAGATGGTAGTTTTATCCTATGAAAAATCTATAAGAAAATGGTTCATTGGACAGGAAAGTACATAAAAATTTGTAAAATTTATTAGCGACATATATATACATATATATATATATATATATATATATATATATATATATATATATATATATATATATATAATCTCACGCATATGCTGTTATCGTGTATACTGTAAAATATATTTTTTTAAGTATACAGACTTCCCACTTGCGTAGTCCGTTAGATAAGCTATTTTACTTAATCGGTAGTCCCTAGTTATTTTATTATGATAATTTTCGCGTAGCCGATTGTATTCGAAGTTGGTACCTTTCGTTTAAAAGTCCGTGCTCTAGCCACTGGACTATCCCGACGACTATATATATATTTTTTTCTTCCAAAATGGATTACCCCATGGGACATCCGTGGCTAATGCGACATTAATTTGCTCCAGACTGCTATTATATCCATCTTATGATGTGAAAGCCGGCCGTTCCATCTACTTCCCGAGACCTTTGCCTGTACTATCGACAATTCTAACTTTCGCTTATGTTCAATATTTTTTCATCTGTAAAATAGCTACATTTGCTAACCGCTACGTTAGATCTGGTTTATCAGCATAGATACATTTGTTGGTTTCGCAGTCCACGGTAGGTGGAGGTTTCTCTAACATCGCGTTTAAAACCGGTTCAGTCGTATTATAGTAGTTTTCTTTAGCGTCCATATTTCATATTACCGTGAAGAAACTCTCGGGATGAGCCTCCATGCATGCTGCACGTATTACGATAATACAGTGAACAAAATGCAAAGTTTGTAGCAGCTGGCGCCGCTTGAAAATGGTATCAGCTCTGATATGGGACAATCATTCTACCACCGGTCGGGAAAAAATCCTATAGTCGGATAGAAAAAAGTATTTTCAGGGCCACCACCTACGACCCCGTTCGGAATAATTGTAGTTAATATCAGACATTAACTTAATAAATAGTTTATAATCGACTTTAAGACGCAAAAGAGCGTCTATAAATAAAATAATTAGTATATATATATATATGAACATATTGATGAAGAAACATTAATTTTTCTGAAATACTGGACAAACAGAGGACTATAATAACAATAATAATAATATTACCGAGAATAATCCCCGCTAATTTTACTTTAACATTTCTCTTACATTTTGTTGAGCTTAACTACAGCGTAGCTACTTTAGTAAAACGAATGATCAGTTTGTCAGCTACATTCGTTATTCAGTAACGATCTTAAGAAGTTATTTACAATTTTGTATCCTGCGAAATGAGTGAATTCTACCCGTCATCATCTCTTTACAATCGTGTTTTTGTTTTAATCTTATTTACAACTATATATTCTCCATGCCGATATTTTAGATCTTTTGTTAAAAGCATTTTCAGTTCATCCACGTCAGATATAACAAGTGCTATACCATCAGCATATCTTAAATTGGAAATCTTTTGTCCGCCCACGGACAACACTTCTCCATTCCAGCCCTTGAAGTACCATAATGTATGTTAAGCAAAAGAAGATAATCGCCCACAAACACAGCGTTCAGTTCTAAATTTTCGCGAGAGCCTCGCATCTATTGATAAGTATCGACGCTTCGCGGTATGTACATCGTGTATTATACTAGACGTAATACAGGATTATATAGAAAAAACTCGATCATATATAATAGAACTCTCCGCAATCGTATTTCAAATAGGAAAATATAATAAGGACTATATTTTAGTTTAATGTCGGATATCCATTTTCTAAAGAATAAAAAGGAAAACAAAACACATGACTAGCCAATAGTACTCAATGACGAATATATACGTGCACGAATGCAATGACGATGGAAGAGATTAAACCCGAATACATCGGCAAAACGATGCCAAGTCGAACTGAAAATTAAAACGATGTGAAAAGACTGAAAAAAGAGTTTCTACGAGAATAAAAAAAGAAACGACCAACAGGAAAAAAATGAGCAAGCGCGCAGAATGATTTATATATCATTGTCCTGAATAAAGGATGGGGAAAAGAAATGGCGTAAAGAATCAAAACAGATATATATATATATAATATATATATATATACATGTAATAAATAGAACAAAATAGTAGCGAATTAGATGTAGTTAGACATAGATTTTTTTTTAACTTTTAGATAAAATACAATTACTATAAACATATCAAGTCACCGATTACGAAGGCAGGTGAGATGGATGGTACTACTGGAATCTATTATACACCGGTAATCGCTAAGGCCGTGGTGACGATAATGGCGCGGTATATTGTTGCCGTATACCGAAGAAATAAACCGTCCATTACGACGATACACAATTTCCGACGATGACGAGAGATATAGTTCTACCAGACCGCGTCAAATTCGGGAAGTGAAAATTTCGTTCCGCTAACCACGTCCTTGAAAGATACCTCTGCAGCAGAGTATCTAACATGGTAACACACACGGACGCAATAATGATTACTACTACTTGTAACAGAAAGAATAATCCAAATTGTAAGCAAATGTTTGTGTGTGCTATGTCATAAGAGTTAGGTAACGTTTAATTTCGAAACTACAATTATCTTTTCTCAGTTTTTATATACGTCGCGTTTGAACAAGGTCCTCATCGATTTAAATCGAACCACCATTACCACCACTACATAGTGAATCATGGGCACAATTTTATGCGACGAAATAATTTTATATATACATACACACACACACATATATATATATATATTAATGAAAAAAAAAACAAGACGATACGCTGACATTAGTATTATTTGTGTTTATATTGCTCTCGTTAATCATATAGTACTTCCGAGGGATGTAAAATTTGAAACGTCATTTAAGGCAATCCAATTAGGCCTACATAAAGAATCATACATATGAAAAGAAAGAGACAGACGACTTTCGGAATATAACCGGAAAATGAGGAAGAGAATACGCAATTGGTAAATATTTCCAACATAATGACAAGATTGCGCCATACCGATTAGGGAAATTAAGAAGAGAATTATTCAAAGATTGTTCTTTTACGAATAAAATACTGCCGTCAGAATACGAATAATAATAATAATAATAATAATTACTAATATTATTATTATTATTTGAACACAATTTTTTTTAAAAGAAATCATTATTACCCATCACGACCCTGAGAAAATAATGATGCAACAATTATTTATATATATATATATATATATATATATATATATATATATATATATATACGAAAATATATCGACTTTAATTTTTCTTGGTTGTTATTCTCTAGATGTGTTTTTATTCCTCAATTCCGGCGCTAAGGAACAATGTTTTTGTTACACTCTTCGGTAATCCCTCCTAAAAATTGGATCTCTCATTTATTATTATTATTTATATTATTATTATTTATATTATTATTATTAAAAGTGTCATTTGAAATTAGTAGAAATATTACAGAAAGCATTAGTTTAGTAGTCATATAGAGTGGAGGAAAATATGGATAGACACTCCAAACACGAATAAGCTACGGAGTATCAAAGCAGACACAACTCTGTGGAAAACATCTATGCAACCACCGCGCTGTGAAGAGTTAGTTCTTACCCGGCTACGCATTACACACAAGTATATCCTTGATTGAAGAGACACCCCATCGTGCTGCCATTGAGTGTCCTGTCCACCAATCTTATCACATAAAATTCTACCTTCATTTTCATCCGCTATCTCTGATAATCGTAACATGTACACCCTCCAATATCTAAAACGCACTAAACTCTTTCCTCTAATATAAATATCACAAGCGGTGTCTCTGTCTACAGTAGCAGTACTTGGTACCGCTTTAAAAAAAAATAATAATAATAAAAAAGTATAGTATATTACGATTAGGAAAGATATAGGCGTAAAAACCGGAAGTTAATTAAAGAAGTAATAAAAGAAACAGCTTATTGACTTTCTTTTTTCTAAAAAGCAAATTAAAATTCGACATATCAGTTGTTGCTGGGAAAATAAGATAAAATTACACTAAAAAGTTTTGACAAATTTCACACCCGGATAAAATCAGTTCATTTGGAAATAATCGATTAAGCTACGTTCTTTAACATCTTTCTCAAATTGCGAGGAAATAGCGTTTTCTCGTACAGCCGTATTTATTTAGCATTATTAAAAATTAATATATATTAAAATTAAAAAAAAATAAGAATAATAAATTGCATAAAGATGGTTTGTAATTAATAAAACTGCGCGCCATAATTTACTATCAATCTTCAAACATTACAGATATCGCACCTATTATAAATTTATTTATTTATATTTATATATAATACAGGAGACCGGGTAAAATAATTGGGTTAAAGAAAAAAATTTAAATGCTCTGGTTAATTTAAAACAAACATTCCTGTTGTTAGGCAACCACTAGATTGAACAAAGACGGGAACAGAAATTTCGAAACGAAAGGAATTTTTAATTTGGGCGTACATTTTATACACAACGTAAACCACAAACATCGATCAAGATTTTCATTCGGACATACGATTAAAATCACCATCATCATTATTCGTTATCGAAGTATATTACGTCGCGCTAACGATAACGTGTGAGGTAACTTATTTCAATATTTTTCAAACATTTAAAAAAAAAAAAACTAAAAGTTTTATTATAAACATTAAATTTATATCGGATACAAAATCAGACGACCATCCCTCCCATAACGATATTAATAATAATTTAAAAAAAAATGTAATAATTGAAATAAAGTGCAAATACTTATAACGATACACTTAATTCAGTGTAACATCTTTAACGTTCTGCGATGTATCTGCAGCATCGCGCAAGAAAATAGAATTCTTCAAGATGTGGGCTACCCGAAAAATGTTGAAAATTTCTTGAACTAACATTACTAATTCCGAAGTATTTGATCGTCAGACGAATATTGTTAATAATGTTATTTGAATATATCGGTCATATATAACGAGAAATAGACGAAATGATTCCGAGTATTAATAAATGGTCAAATAAACAGTATCCGTCCGAAATAACGTGTATAGATGATTGTAGGAAGGGGTTTCTGCAGGCACTACAATTTTCGTACACTACATGTAGGGTGACTACTAGAAGATGGACAATTTTGTTTTTTGAAAAGCGCAGTCGGTAACACTGCTACAACGCAAACCGTGTGCTCCACGTTTAGTGTACATACGAGATTTTCGTTTTTGACCGTTATCCTATAACGCGTTTTGCGTGGAAGGTTAAATTCGGCGTGAATTGATCATGACAGTGCAAAGACAGTTAAAAAACATCAAAGTTACACGATGTAAAATCTCGCAATTCAATTTTAAGATGGGTTGAAAACTTTCGAGAGACAGCTTCAATTTGTATATATTTTTATAACTTACATTTTTTAAATTCACTCGATAAAGCTTTGTGATTTTTCGTCAAGAAAAAAATAGCACCATTTTTGTTGTTTATTTTTTCAAAAAAAGCACCATTTCTGATGTTTATTTTTTTTTTCTAAATCATTACATTACAAACTTTTCAAATTCTTCTTCTTCTATTCGCGATTATCTCTCTGGCTTCCAATCTGTTGGCTAACTTCCGCAATAAGGTGTCTGTATTAAGTCCTGTCCATTCTTTCGCATTATCCAACCATGTTTTTCTAACAAACTGAAAGCGATTGTGAATGTTTACGTTTATAAAATTGCTCTTAAAAAAACGTAATCTCCACTTATTAGTAGACAATTCCAATTTCCGGCAGAATGCCAATCACAAAAACATGAACAAAGGGATGTGCACACAGCAGGGCGCTTGTTCATCGCAAAATCTGGATTAAGTCGAGATTGCATTCTTCTGCGCGTAATTGTATAAATTATATAAATGTGCGCGTTCGGTTTTAGTTTGAAAATGTAAGCTGTAATTGTTTTCCAAACTTTACCTAATAAAAAAAACTGACATGGTTTACAGTAAAAAATTCATGGAAAAGTAATCAGTCGCCTATGTTTTTTTAATGGGCTTAAGTTTATCCATTAAAAAGTGTGTAATATAAATGATTAAATAAGTATATAGTCGGTTATTAACATTCACGAATGAATATACAAATGTGCGCAATTACGAGTAGTAGCAAGTAAGAAATATATGTTTTCATAGGGAGAGAAATTGATGAGGATATGATTTGACTGCATAACGTGAAGAGAGATAATAGGAACACTCGAAAAATATGTGATTCGCTTCGGTAATAAGGTCGGTATCAGCAATGTGTGAGCAGTGGGGAGAGATAGTAAGGTTCATTATGAAGACGATTTTTTCCGAATCTTAATCTGCATATCTATGGATGGAGGGTTATTTCAGACCACTTTCCGGCATTCCTTCCGAACAGTTTTAACAATGGAGAGGAGATCAATATAAGCGATAAACAGTCTAAGAAGGGAACACGAGCGGGCATAGTGAAAATTATCGCTGATCCCAGAGTGGTATTCATACAGACTTAATGGAGACACCAACATCATGAAGAAGAGTCGCATGATGACAAATTTTCAGTATTATGAGAGAGGAATGAAGGCTGTAGTGTGAAAAGTTTAACGCAGAGAGTCAACTTCTGGAGTCTAACCACTGGACGGTTGGGAAAGCCCCATAAACGCAGCCTTTGATAAACGTCTAAATAATAATTTAAAAAAAAACTGATAACGTAAGATAAAAAAAAGATTCAAACGAATTAATGAACACGCCAGATAAAAGTACACACGATAACGTACGAATTACCGAAGCTAATACTTTTTATATGAAAGTCTAAAAGACTGCTAGTCGTACTTTTCAATGTTATCAGGAACATACGAAGAGTGACGAAAGAATTGTACTAACGCAATTTCAAATTATAGACAGGGAAGTTGTATCATTTGATGCATTAAGTCGATTTTAATGTAATACGGGTTGTTCGAGATCATACGAAGACACTTTGATTTTATGTTTTTCTTGTTAGGGACTTACACAGGCTGAATACAAAACAGGTGCAACATGAAGAAGTTGCGGTAGAATGACGAAATTACGTATACATGAATAATTCGTTGCAATAAGACGGATAAAATTTACGATTAAATATTGGAGAAAGGCCAACCGCGCGTCTCATCGTATTACGTACTTCGCGTTGTTAATTTAGCTTCCCCGATCGGGTGTCATAGCGAGATATTTAATTTAGAAGCACCGCCGAAAAGCGTTATGCTGAAACATAATTCCGAATAAAAGGTTTTCGCGTCTTACGATAAGTATGGTTCCATCATTGTCGACTTTTCCATATCTAGAAATACTACGTAAGAGTATTGATTGCAGTTGGTAGCGTCGTCAGCAATGTGCATTATCAAAACGTAACGAATCGATTAATTTTAAGAACTTACAGAATTAAAGTTCATTAATCCTCCCTTTCGACACATACAAAATAAAAATAAACAAAAAAAACTAATCTAAGATGTTTGGAAGAAGTTCGAAGATTCAATATGTACGAAAAAATTTACCTTATTACCGTCGGAAAAAAATTTACTTCATTTGATTAAAATAGAAATTTTTGTTATTATTACGTAATAGAAAATCGAATTTTGAAGCGGGAAAAATTTAATAATTGATTATAGAGTTGGGAAAATAATAGGGATGTTGTACATCTCAAGGACCCTTTAATATATACGCGGAAAAAATAATGCAAGATTTTAAAGAGAAAAGTAAGCGGGACATCAAAGTGGGAAGATCAAAGATGTTGATGTTCCGTTTCGCAGATGACATAGTAGCAATCGCGTGGGAAGTAATGAAAAAAAACTTGAAGAATCGGTAAAACAGCTAGCGATTGCAGCCAAAAAAAAAAGAAAAAAGTATAATAGATAAAAAAACGGTACTTATGAAATGTCCTAAAAAGAAGATGTAAAAATTAATGTTAAAAGATTAAAATAAATAAATTTATAACGCCTGGATAGCATAATAATTCAAGATGAATGAAGTGACAAAGAGATATTAACAGGAATTAGTCTGGCAAAAATAGACTTTAATAAAAAGAGGTCCTTAATAACGTCGAGAAATGTAAAAATAGATACTAGGAAGCACTTTGTTAAATCATGTAACTGACGTATGGATACCGTCAAATGTATAAAAAAAAAAAAAAAAAGATTACAGAAAATTAGCTGGACAGAAAAAACTTAAAAACAAAAAAGTTTTCAAATGAATCGAGGAGCTTAATTCAGAAGATAAAAGTATAATTAAATGGATAGGTCGTTTATATCGACACACAAAGTTTCATACAACTAATTCAAGGGGAAATGGAAGGAAAACGATACAGATGAAGCATATAGATCAAATAATAGAAGACGCGAGAGCAACAAGTTATGAACCGAAACAAGACAGTTTTAGTTGAACTCATTAGGATCATGAATCATAAAGGCTAATCCATCAAATTTACGGATTGAAGAAAAGAAAAAATTTACTACATACAAAACATGATTTCAAAAGTAATTATACATCTTAAACAAAACCACCATCGAGTAGGGAAACGAACAAACTCGGAATAAGTTTATTTCCTAACAAGAAATTTAAATAAACCCGAACAGAATAATATCGTAAAATAGAGGTGAAGAAAAAATGCAGACGTATAAATCGACGAGTGTAATAACAATAATAATAATAATAATATTAATCGTCATCATAGCCATCATTATGTAAATTCGTTATGATTGCAAAGTCGATATATATTATAAAGCTAGAGATAGACGTCATTTTATAAACGTGTTAATAAATAACGACATTACCAACATATCGTAATTAGCGGAACATAATTTGATTTTTGTTCATAGACGAAGAAATATGCGAATCCCGTTTGTCTCGAAATACCCAGAAAGTTTCAACAATTATTTCTATTAACATCATTGTGTTATTTTACGTGTGTAGCAGACGATATTGAGAATATATATATATATATATATATATATATATATATATATATATATATATATAAAATATATATATATATATATATATAATGCCGAGGGTATAGCACATTGAGTATGGTGGCTTTCCGTCTAATCGCCAAAGTTAAGCAACAGACTTGGATGGGTGATCACCAACTCAGTGTGTTGTTGGTATCTGCCAATTTGCCTGACCCGCACGGAAGATTAGGATATTTTCTCCCCAATTTATCGATTGGGGATAACCTACATAGGTAAATATATATAAATATAAGCGGCTCATCCAGGATTTGTATCTGGAGTAGTCTTAAACATCTCCTTCACAACACCACAAAAAATCCGAATAAAAATGAATAAAATATACACAGCGGAATCTATAACAAAATTCGACAGGCAAAACAAACTATAAACGATCAGGAACAACAACGAAACAAGTAATAACAACAACAACAAAAAATCCGCACTGGTCACGATCTGGGTGGTCAGATGTTAAACGGCCCAACCAAGGGTGAATATTTTTCGTGTTGCACAGTTGGCTGCATTTTCGATGTCATTAGTAGACAGAATGTAACCAATATTTTCTAACATTACTTTTTGCAATGTAGGCTGTTTCGCACACCCTTCAAGATGAGGTTTTATTATTGATAACGCCAAGCTCTTTCAAATATTCTCTTCTGTTTCAACTATCATGTTAGCTGCGAAATTGTTTGGAATTTACAAGCTAGCCGCCTTCTTGATATGTTTTTTATACTTTTCTAAGCCCTCTGGGGGGGACTTAAGCCCGGCAACCACCCGTGGGTGCGCCAATATATATATATACATATATATATTACAGTGATATTATTATAGGCGGCTGTTGAATTTAAGCTCGGTACACTATTCTATTCCTGATAAAAGATTTTCATTAAATCTGTTAAAAATGATCCTGATTATGTTTGTAGTCTTGAAAAAATTATCGACAATTGGACAACAGAAATGTATTTATAGGAAATACATGAAATTCAAGATGCGACCTTAATGCGATTATGTGAAATCGATATAGTACGGTAGACCAATATCATAAATGGATCCATTCCAGAGAAATTTTTGTTCAAATTGTGATCGCTTCTAAGTTCCACACACACACACACACACACACACTACGTACAATATAGATATATACGTCTATTATAATAGGGTATGTATAATTATAACCTTATAATGATCTGGTCATCCAAAAAGTATATATATATATATATATATATATATATATATATATATATATATGTGTGTGTGTGTGTGTATCGGAAAAAACGCTACTCATATTTTTATTTATTTATAATGGATTGTTACCATTTTTTTTTTAATAATTCAATACAATTATATCAATGACTATCGTTGATTAATTATACATGTATTGAAAAAAAAATTCAATTAACAACTTTGATACATTTATATTATTACTATAATTATTTCTGATTGTCAACGATCGCACAACTTTATATATATATATATATATATATATATATATATATATATATATATATATATTATATATATGGCTTGGTTAACAAAAACTAGTTAATGACGGCGTATAGCAACGTGTTGCGTAATACATATATTTTTCATATTTATAAACATAAATGATTTCCTATTAAAACAAAATCGCCGATGATTTCTCATTTATTTGCGTGTACTTTAGTCAATCTGACATTTCAGATAACAATATATTCTTTAAATCGCAATACGAAATAATTATATCCATAATAAATAATAATAATCAATCAATATATTTCAGGAAAATAAAATTGTAAAAACTAATATTAGATATATAGTGCTCGCAAATGCGCATCGTGTGCACGAGTAGCGAGCTAAATCAGATATAAATTTAAATTAGTCACTAGTCGTGTAACGCGAGAGTATAAAGATGTTTAAAATGTAAAGTATAAAGCCTTTTCTTATTATAACTTATATAGGAACATAAACAACAATACGTCCGTATATAATTGTATAAATTAATACACGAAACCAGTGTCAGCTTAAAATAGAAGTGTAAATGTATTAAATTTGTCATGTGAAATGAAATAGTTAAAATGAAACAAATTCATATAAGAACATAATGATAAATCTAGCAATAGTAATAATAATAATAATGCAAGAAGTATTATTATTGATCCAGTTTTTTTTTTTTTTTTTAATCTAATATTATAGAGAGAGCAGTAATTTTTTATCTAAACAAATTAAAAACAGAAAATTAAATCAGCCATCGTCCTACCGATATCAGCAATATTTAGATATGGAAGATGTATGAGACAAGTTATTACTTGATTTTTACAATACGGTTAAGTTGAAGAAATTCCTGTACAAGTTCGGATTATTAAACTTGGAGAACATCCATTAAACAACCGTTATTTTAGTTATCCACGAAAAACAACTAAGCGACAGGAATGAAAAAACCGCACAGCGTCAATAGAATAAATTACACAGAAAGGTCAAACGTTTATGACGTGAGCTCATTTTTAAGCATCCGTTAACAGAATTAGTTGCAAGATTATTCATTCATTCCTATCAATTAACGACGATCGAGTCCGACTCGTAGAATAGTTAGGAATTTTTTATTGATTTAATGGACGCGCCAATACGATATTAAACATTGTTCGATAAGTAAATTAGGATCATTTCGTTTACATTAATGTATTTTTTTTTGCCTAGGTCAAGCTGAACCCTTGTGGCCAGTAAATTCAAATTTAAGTATTACATAACTAAATTATAATTTTAAATAATAATGTTGCACCTTAAAATAAAAATAAAATTAAGAAATAATACTTTATAGTCACAGCTTAATAGATAATGTAGGGAGTATAGAGGGAAAAAAACAGCGAAAGATATCAGTTTATTAAAAAAAAATATATATTTGTCTATTATAATTAAATTTCGGGCGATTAAAAAGAAGACGATTTATATCTTTCCGGTAAATTTATGGAAATATGATTAGTACGTTGGATTATATCCATTTGAAAAATTTGATACGCGAATGACCCACAAAATTATGGTAACAAATCTGCGAAGTTGATGAGGGGGAATAGATATTGGGATACGAGCAAATCGTGAAAATATCGAAAGATAACATTGAACAATACTAAAATATTGACCTGTATTCGAGGATTTCCAGTATTCATACCGAGAATTATGACAGTTTATCTGAATTTTAGTACGTAGTTCTGACGATGGGATAAATGGAAAAGGAATGTCTGACAAGGAAGCTAGTTTAGCAGCAACATCCGCCGCTTCATTAAGTTTAAATTCGGATTGACCTAACGAAATTTTAAAGCACCGCATATATAATTTTTAGACATTTGTCTGATATGTCAAATAGCAAGGGGTGAGGATCAAACCTGAATAAAGAGTTCTGTATAGCTAAAAGAGAAATAAGACTGTCACTATAGATAACGTACTTGTCTGTACAACCGATAACATTAAGGATTTAATCACAAGCTTCGTCAATAGCGATTAACTCGACTGTGAAAATAAAATCGTCCGAAGGAGGTTTGAATTTTTGGACTGTCACATTGTCAATGACAAAGGCAGATTGAACCAGAATTTGTAAAGCCATCGGCGAAAATTTTTTGATAATTAGATAAAAGGCATTTTAGAATAAACGAATCTCCGGTTAATGCAAGCATGTTTCTTCTGAGATGTAAGGGAGCGATTTTAGTTTCTGCTTGAAGACTGGCTGTCGACGATGACGATATATATGTATTGGAATCAAGAAGCAGAATTGATATTAAATAGAAATGCGCTAAAGATAAACTTCGAAGTTAAACGTGATGTACGACAAGGTTGTGTGTTGTCCCCCACTATTATTTAACCTATACACTGAACAAGTCGTCAAACAAACCATAATGGACCAACCGTACGGAATAAAGATTAATAGTAAAATCATTAACAATATCCGTTATGCGGATGACACAATCGAATTGGCAGATAAAATCACCAAGACCTATAATGGTTGTTGCAAAAATTTAATGAAACTGGTGCGATCTATGGCCCGCATATAAAGAAAACTAAGTGGATGGTGATAGACAAACAACAAGTTCACGGTCTCGTTATAAATATAAACAATGAAAGTATTAAAAGGGTCAGTGTAGATTCAAATATCTCGGTTATATAAATGAAAATTTGAAGTTATAGCGAGATGGAGTTACGCGCGAACATCTTTCAATAACTTCAGACATTTATTATGTAATCGATCACTTAGTCTTAGCATAAGACAAGAAATTGTTCGCTGCTACATCCATTCAATTTTTTTTTTTTTATATGAAATCTTGAAACTATAGGATTTCCAGCATTCATACCGAGAATTATGAGAGTTTATCTGAATTTTAGAACGTAGACCTCTGATGATGGGATAAATGGGAGAGGAATGTCTGATGTCGAAGTTAAAGCGAGATGCAGTTACGCGCGAACAGCTTTCAATAACACGAGACATTTATTATGTAATCGATCACTTAGTCTTAGCATAAGACAAGAAATTGTTCGCTGCTACATCCATACAATTTTGTTATACGGAATCTGGAAACTATGTCTTTAAATAAAAAATAAATAAATCGATAGGAAATTGTAGAAATGTGGCTCCATCGAAGGATGTTAAGAATCCCCTAGACGGCCAAGATATCAAATAAAGATGTTTTAAAGAAGATACAAGCAGAATATTTAAAAAAAAAAAAAAAAAAAAACACGTTATACAAAAAAATGTGTAATATTTTGGCCTTATCATCGGGGGGGGGCGAATAATATGAAATATACCACATGATAATACAAGGAAAGATGGAAGGGAAGTCCCGGAAGAAGGAGAACAGATTGGCTGCAATATATTATAAGCTGGGCAAACAAGTCTAAAGCAATTACTGACAGATGCAAGACAGCGCAAAGTCTGATCGACCGATTAGTGATAGCATCTGTGAACAGCACGATGATGATGATGATATATAAATGTATAAAACGCATATAAATATGGTAATTTAGTAAATTTAAAAATAGAGAACGAATGACATCCTCATTGAAAACGAAAAACTAGCGGCAGACGAAGAAGAAAGTACACTCAGTAAAAGCGGAAAAACTAGCGGCAGACGAAGAAGAAAGTACACTCAGTAAAAGCGAAAGATGAATCAAATCGAAAATATAAAAACAGATAAATATCGAGAATTAGGAAAAAAAAAAGAAAAGCTGCTGGCTGCGATAACGTTAATAGCGTGCCATTTAAATAACCGAATGAAAAGACGAAAAATAAAGTATACGTATTAATACAGGAAACAATTAGGCTCTTCAAAATACAACGCAAACTCGCTGCAAAAGACAAACGGTTTCTTACTAACTTTCCAAGTGATACGAGATACACCGATTGATCTGAATTTCGTCTAATAAACGATATTATTATCGATCGATAGCTTATATCCTCCGATATATACAGATTATCTTTTTTGAATGAACCCGTTGTTATCGTCGTTATCTCCTCAACCATTACGTTGGTGGGCAACATGGCTGTTTAGTAATCTTCTGTCCTGGGCTAATTTTTTTTAACTTCAACATAGCTTCTTTTCTTTAATAATAAACTCGATTCGCGGTCTTCCTTTTGGTCTATTGTTTCAAATTAGCGATCCAAGGAGTTCGGTAATAAATCACGCTGTTCCTTTATCGTTGTCATCGTTTCTCCTTCCACCCTTTGAAGTAATTCCTTATTTGTGAGATTTTGTCGATCCTAGATATCTTCGGCATTTTTCTAGAGCACCGCGATGTTCAAACGCTCGTAGTTTGGATTTATCGAACCGGTTATAGGTGACCGAAATTAAATAAGATCATCATTTATTACGTATTACATTATAAAAAAAAAACCGCGCACACGATAGTAATAAATAATAATCGTAACGATAAGAACAATCGTACAAGTGCGTACAAACAGTGGAACAGGTAAACGAATTTTATTTGTACCTGTTTGGCAGAGACCAACAAATAACCAAACGACATTCGAAAATAAAAACATGCCTACATTCGAGAATATCTGACGATAATAATAATAATAATAATGACGTAACATCCGACATAGGAAATGCGGTCGAGGACATTCACTGTCACACCGATCGTGTAGATACACGCACGTGCAAAAACGACAATGAACGTCGCTATTCACGGTGGCTGGCATGTCGTTGTAACCACTCGAATTACAGTTACTTAATTCGAGACCGAAAAAATTATAATAATTATAACAATACCTAAGTAGAAAGAACGAATTCGATAATATAAAGCATTTACTAAATAATTATAATTAAAACTAAAACTAAAGGAAATTACCGATCAATCGGAATACGCAGAAACAGATGCCACCGACGAAATTACCTTTTAGACAAATGGCCAAGGAGTAGAAATTAGCAACGTAATAATACATCGAGACATCAATCTGAAAACCTTTCATTCGACCTTACCGAAACGTCTGTAATTACGCATATAACGTATATTTATGTATACATACACACATACATGCGTAATATACATACAACTAACTTACAAACGTACACATGTCATACATACAGTCGCGAATTTAAGTGCGATGCCGCCAAGATACCGCGCCCTTTTTAAATTTATATTTATAAAAATATACATCTCAATAAATCGTGTAAAAAACGCACTTTTATAAAAAACATACATCACATTTTTAGGTCACCTTTTATAAAAGCGCGATTAAATATAGAACTTAATACGTGTTTTTTTTCCTTATATTTTTATAAATAAAATGGGGAATACGTAAATAATTTAATTTAAAACGTGGAGTTTTCGGAATGAATCCTTTTAATTTTTTTTTTTCATATTATGAATTTTTTAGTTATTGCCCTGCAATTTTGTTTTTATATAGTAAACGATATTTTCAAAATATTATCATTTCCTAGTAGTAGTAGCGGCAGCGAAAGCAATAAAATTTGTTTTCACGATCGAACATTCGTGTTATTTCGAATTTTTAACACTTTTTTATTTCTATCTATAAAATTTAAGTTGCTTTTAAAATTGTCTAATGCCTCCGAATTTTGCCGGCTCTCAAATTGGGTCGGCCTAGGCCCGGACTTTATGGGCCTAAACCATAATCCGGCACTGTATACATATACATTATATATATATATATATATATATATATATATATATATATATATATATATATATATAATAATATATATTATACACATATCATGGCTCCAACGATTTTGATGTACATACCTGTAATTTATTAAGTAATTAAAAATGTGATAACACGTATGGATATTAAGAATTTTTAAATTTTGGGCCCGACCCCGGATACAGCCCATAAAATGTTGCAAATTCCAAAATTTCACAGTAGTCTTTTTCTCGATACTTATCTCTAAATGTATCTTAAAATTTCCGATCGATCGCACTAACCGTTCGAACGTTATAAGCTTAGAAATATGCTTTTTATCGCATATGGGTTGATATATATATATATATATAATTAAAATTTAGTACCATTTCAATTTAAGGTATCGCATTCTCCTCTAACACCGCCTACATTCGCTGAAAAAATAACCGCTCTACTCTGACAGAGATACGCTTTTTGTGCACTTCTTAAAATAAACTTTTTAGAAACCCGTCGAACGTTATGCACGGAGCTACGCAGGCATGAGTAATCCGTACAAGACGATGTTCACTTTCAATAGCTTATAGAGACGCCTACGTGAGAGGATGAAAATGCCCAGACGCTATAACGGACGAGGCATAATTTTATTTGAACGGAGACGTCAATAAACAAAATCTTACTTACGAGAATGAAGAACATTTTACGTTATAGACAAATCCAAGCATTATTCGACAAAATTTTGGGCGTGGTTATACTTTGAGACACGAGCTACTATTATAAAGGTTGTCATTTAAGGGATGTTGTCTTTATGACCTGTCGAAATAGAAAAAGAATATAAAACAAACTTTTTCTTTATCATTGTAATCCAGAAGTATCGTTTACACAACATGATTAGGCAGTATGCTATCTCAATACACCCAGTGTATGTATACATATTTTATGTATAAACTAACATAAACTCGGAAGTTGATAGATGAAGTTGTCTAGGGAGCCAGCCAAACAACGCACTTTTAGTAAGCCATTACGGTGTGATTAACAATAACCTTCCCCGGCTTCTTTATTTTTCCACCAACCTAGTTCCATTCTGAGTGGCCTTTTCACCATGAAAAACTAACTCAGGTCGTGTAAGCAGGACGCTCAAACATTACTGTTGTGCCGCAACGACATATATATATATATATATATATATATATATATATATATATATAAACACATACATATATATGTATGTCTATATATATTCATTTACCGAAGTATTTCTAATTATTATAAAACCATCATACGCCCAATACGGACTTATAGGATACAATTATTGGAATGCGTCAAATCGTCGAATATAAAAATTACACAAAGAGCTCAGAATAAGTTATTTCGCACCAATGCTCGTTAGTTTCAACGGAATGATGCTCTTTATGCGAATTTCCATATCAAAACGGTAAAAGAAATAATAAATGATTAGGCTCTAATAGACCAAAAGAAAACGGCTTAGTTGTCATCTAAATTAAGAGCCCTTGGCACTTTTGTCTAATGATGTGGACTTAACAAGACTCAAACGTTACAAGCCTCTTGACCGGGTCGTAATCGAATAATAACCAATAGAGCTTAGTCATACCTCTGTAAACGTTTTCGCATAATATTAAAAATACGCATATAACATACTGTTATATACATATACATAAACTGCACATGCAAACGGAAGCATATTATGCATGTACATAATGGACGTATGTAATATTACGTAAGATATAAGGATACAGTAAGAATTGAAAAAAAAATATAATATAAGTTTTTAAATTTCAGACTTTTAAAATGTGTCGGATGGAAAACAAGAATCAGAAAATATTTCAGACGATATAGATGAAACGATATTTCGGACGTATCACTGGGTAAATCACTTTCCAGGTGAAGAAATAAGTATTAGAGACATTACGAAATTTTAAGGATAGTAACATTCGTACACAATAATGACGATGAATAAATAAATGAATAAAAAAAAAAAATGAACTTAGCAATAGACAAGCAGAAATAACAAATAAAGAAGTTATGAAACGTATGAGAAAAGACCGGGAATTAATCCGATTGGTCAAATTAAATTAATGATCTGGGTCATTTGATGCGAGGACCAAAATACGAACTACTACAAATAATGCTGATGGGAGCGGTAGGTGTTCGTGGTGTTGACCGCAGAAGAATGTCACAAGTTTAAAATATTCAAGAATGGATGGCGGTTGCCGGAGTCGGAAATCTTTTCAATTTAGCAATGGACCATTGATCCTCTTGCGCTTATATTTCTTGTATTTTAATTGCAAAGAAGTTCTGTTGTAGTCCCCTATTTTATTGACTATTGGATATTTGATGCTGGCGAATGGCGTAAGAATCGAAAAAATGTTATTGTACGCTGTTTTATTTGCTGGACTAAATCACCGTAAAAAATATGTACATTTAGCTTAAACTTATTTATGCAATTAAATATAATTACACCCGTCCTAAACATATTTAAATATAATTGCACCTTGTTTTAACTTATAAACTAATTATACAATCTCAACTAGTTTAAATTTATGTATACAAATTATTATTATAATATTTTAGTAAAACAGTTTTTTCAGATAAACTTAATTGGACGGGCACTGTATTTGTATTTCACTTACACAATCAATATATTTACGTTTTTACGAATTGGGATAAAAAAAAAAAAAAAAATACTTCAGGTTAGGGTAAATTCAGAGCCGCATGCATAACATCTACTGTAGCATATATCGGTAATTTTAGTATTATTCTGCAAACACTGATTCCGAAGTCGCTGTAGCTTCAAAAGGTTAGAAGTACTTGTGTATGACCATGCGGGGCATGCATATAAAAGCATTGGCCTTATAATCATTTTATGTTACTAATTTGTTGAGCGTGTTAACAGAAGATTTTTTACTAAACACAGGGTAAAGTTTAAAAGGGACCTGTGTGTATCCTATTGACCTAGTAATCAATACACTTAGAAAATACAAGACTTTTCTCCGAAAATTACACCCCTGGGTACATCGGTTTTCCAGTGTACGGATATGTTATTTATTGTTAGAGTTTTAGTAAATAAGATTGCGTTTTGCTTATATTTATTTTAATTTTCCATTTGTTATAAAATAAGAGTTTATGAAAACCATCAGTTAATCTCCGTTGGATAGTATCTATTCTGCAGAATGTAATAAATATCAATGTCATACAAACCAATTTCTAAGTTCTTTTGGAATGTCATTTATAAATAGTAAGTATAAACAAGGCACGAGAATATTTCGCCCGAATAGTTTTTGTCCTGCAGTTTGCATTGTTTATATGAACTAAAAAATGCCTCTATTAGTGAGATAATTTTTGATGAGTCCTACGATATAGTTAGGAAATTTTATTTGAATTAGTTTATAAATTAAGCCAAGATGTCAGGTAGAATCGAACGCTTTTTCTACATCTAATAAAATTAAATCGGTAGGCATATTTTTATTAAATCCATCGGTAATCAGATCGGTAATTCTTGCTATCTACATAGTCGTGGATATGTCGGTTCCAAAACCGAATTGTTGATCTAGTAAAATGTTATTTTCTGTGAAATTTCTCAATCTGCTAAGGATAATATTTTCAGGAAATTTATTAATATTACTCAATAATGATTGGGTTTGAGGTATTTTTACTCGCTTCAAGTATGGGAACTACTTTTGATGATAGTTTCCGGAAACTAGAAAAGTATGCGAGCCGTAGCATGGAATTAATTATGATCGTAAGTTTTACGAGACCTTTAATAGGTATGTTTTATCAATGTCGTGAAAATATTATTCAGACCAACTGATTTCTTATTTTTAAGCGTCTTTATAACTTGACGCAACTCCTTCATTATAGCTAAATTCTTTGATGAGTTTTGAGATACTTTTTAACTGTTGACATAATTTTATTTTGTTGATAATTATGAGTGTTATAGTGTATATATATATATATATATATATATATATATATATATATATATATATATATCAGCTAATAGGTTACTTTTACCCTTATCCGAGCTGTATACAGAATCACTATAAGTAAGTGGTGGCAAGTGTAGATCAGAGCCTTTAAAAATTGTTCTTCACAATCTATTGTCACGCGTACCGAGCTTCTGAAGTTTAGAATTCCATTTGCAGTTACGATCTTCAACTAATTTAATTTTAACTATATTAGTTAAATATTGTAGTAATTTCTTTAAGGATTACGTGTTTTTTGATACCGTCGTCTCATGTAATTTTTTAGTTTTATTAAAGGAATAAGATAAGATTTGGCGACAGAAAGAGTCTGAATTGATGTTAAGAATACTCAGCAGCTTGTATAATTAAGAAAATCTTTCACTTCAACATCAAGCTCTGTATTATATATACGAGGTCTCTGTGTAGAATAATATTATCAGCAATATAATTTCGGTAGCTAATCTGCACTCGAACTTAATAGGGAATTTATTACTCTGTTAATTTGAAATCGTATAGGATTATGGTTAGAGCTTAATAAAGGCAACGAAACTGGCTGACTTATCAGAGTAGTATTTTTAGCACGAGGTCTATAACACTTGGGTGGAGACGATTATTATTCGGATAAAAAGTAGGTTGCTCGGGAGTTAAAATATGAAAATTGTCTTTATCAGACATCTGTAACGAACAATTGCCAGCAGAATTATTTCAGTAACCGTTCCACGCTTTGTATATGTAACACATTATGTAGTAGTCGATGGTAGAGTAGGAAAATATATACCGCATCTTACGAATGTGTCTATGGAGACTAGACGGATGATATATCTAGGTAGTCATACGTCGTTTTTACTAGATACTCGTCGTTGTCAGACATTCGCTTATGCAACATCGGCCAGAGATACGAGTAAATGAACTTTAGATGTCGTGCAGATATGTTGGATAGTTTTAGGAATCGAAATAGGAGCCGGATCTTTTGTCCACTGTCCTCATGAATTGTCTAAAAGAGAGCCGGGAGGTGTATTTGGTACCGAAATAGGTTGAATTTCTTGCATTCTACCAGAAGATGATTAACGGATAAGGTAACAGACATACGCTTATAAATACGTGTTAACAAGTATTCGCAAGACTACTTCGTAATAAAAAAAATCTTTTAAATAATTTTTAATGGAATTAATGTAATATTATTATTATTATTTTTAAACACGTTCTAGTCGAAGTAGCGAATAAAACTAAAATCGAATTATTTTAATAGAAAATCTATAATAACTATAGATTTTTCTTTATTAAATACTTTATTTGTCAAAATGTGTGATGTAAATTACAATACATTTTTTTATTGATATTAAAGTTGTCTCTCCTCCATCGCCGTTTAAGCTTAATCAGGTGATGCCGCTCCTTACAATTTCTTGTCATAATTAATAATAATTAGTCACGACGACAACGAGATGATCGGGTAGACATATTCTGGTCTATTTACTAATAGCAGATCGGCTATAATCACAAAGGTTACTTATATTTAAGTCGACGGTTGAGTAATAGTCGGCACATACGCATCGGTTGAAATAAATAATTCATATAATTAACGACCTTAATAAACTAGAAGACGATCACGACAATATATATATATATATATATATATATATATATATATATATATATATATATATATATAATGTATATATAAAATTAAATATTAAATTGAATAGTAAAATAAATAAACTATATATCCGATAAAAATTAATTTCAAATAAATTAGCTCTGTACGAAAGGAATAATCAAAAACACCGAATAAAATTAAATTAATTAATATAATCGATACATTTAAATTTTCCACATCAAATATTAATAAAATCTAACGTTTTCAAAACAAAACACTCAGATTAAATTACCGAATACCTCGGTATATAAGATTGACGTGTTTGCACATTACAAGAAGAAATCAAGAAAACAGCCCGAAGACACGACTTCCGGCTACAACGTTACACTAATGAACTTAGAACTGTTGCATAAGGCCGAGATATTTAGGATACTTAAAACGACGAGGATTGCAGACTTAATCCACTAAAATAAACGGTGGATCCATCATTGACATCATTGAATGTATCCTCCGCACAGGTACGTACTCATTCTTTACTTTTTCTTTCTCATTTCATTCGTTTATGATAAAATTTATTTCATTTGATAGCCTGCATTGACTGGTCATATATTTGCATATATATGAAGGAAAAATAAATAAAACAAATATGCCCACAAGCACGACAGGATTTAGTTTAATAGAATACGTCGGTAGCATATATAACAGGTTAATACTTAATTAATGAATAAATTCTTACATTTTATATATATATATATATATATCCTTCTTCATCTTAATCGGTTACTCCAAGGGGCCATCGTAATCATACAGTAACTGTGTCATTTTGCGCCATGCTTCTCTGTCGTGTGCCTGTCGCACGCACTGATGTAGTGTTAATTCGCTCCAGTTTCTTATTATATTTGTCCACATGTGCGCCCTCCGGTCTGTTTCCTTCAATCTTCCCCTATACTATTAATATCTCCAAGTTCCGTTCACTACGTACGATATGGCCAAAATATTTTATCACTTTAATGATAGCTATATTAGCTAACCGCTGCGTTAGGTTTAGTTCTTGTGCTATGGAAGCATTTGTTCGTTTCGCGGTCCATGGTATGCGGAGAAGTTTCCTACAGCACCACATTTCGAAACTGTTAAGTCGGACTAGGCTAGTTTTATTCAACGTCCATGTTTCCGCTTCATATAGTACTATCCCATATATATATATATATATATAAAATATATATAACGATATTGCACACGTCGCGAACAATCTATATTGATTCTTTATTTTTAAAAATGCTTAATAAAAAACCTACAAATTATTCATTGAAAAACGTCAGTTATTTTGAAAATCGTTACATTATAATCTAGGGAGGTGTTAATTATCTTCTGTGGATCAGTTCACAGTCCATCTATATACGCGAGCACCTGAATCGTCTGCCTGTCCATTTACAACATTAAGCCGCTGGCATAAACGAATCCCGAGAATACTCTATACACGTAACAAACGCCATCCACTTCGCCATACATCGTAACAATTCTCGTTTACCGAGAACAACGATAATTTCCTCGCAAGTTGGCAGAATTTTTTTTTAAACCATTCGTTCGTTATACAAGTCGGCGAAGTCACGCTACGTCAATCGCCATAATGAACGACTAGATAAAATAACCACACGAATATATGATATATATATATACACATATATATAAGTATGCACTATCTTTAAAACTGCCCACGCTTCACGCTTACATATAGTAAACCCATGTATACAACGATTTTAAATGAGCCAGGTGTCCTTTCAAACGCAAAATTTAATACACGTTCGACGCACGATAAGTACACTAATTTTAATGTCGGACGGTACATAGATAGAAAACCAATTTTGATAATAATAATAATATAGTAAATTCTGAAACACTTAAACACTAATATATATGGACATTTTAGAACATATAATCACGTTTTATATATATACATATTTTTTTATTATTTTTTTTAATGGTCCAGTTATAACACTCTTTAACCAGTCTAGTTCTAAGTTCTTAATTTTTAATATAATTTATATATATATATATGTCTATTAAATACAAATCTTGTTATATATATATATATATATATATATATACATATAGACATATACATATGGTCAGGAAGAAGAAGGATTTATGGACTTTAAAATATATTAATAAACGAAATATATTCACCAGGAATTATTCTAGGTAGCAAAAAATCCAGACTTATTTGGTCAAATAGTTTAGTCTGTGAAAAATGGTCATCTATTCATCGTCTGACAGTAAATACGAACAGGAGTATCAACCCACAATTATCATCTTTTAATCTCGAACAACGAATTTATCGGTTTAGTAAAAATCGTCGAAATATAATACACCTTATTGTATTCACAAATAACATTTAATTATTTCGAACGATTTATTAAATTCCCGGAAATATTACGATATTGAAAACCCCCGTTTTAAATGTAGTATACCCGACGTATTATTAATAGGATATTTTCCGTACATTTAAGTCGACATAACTAAAACGTATATATTCGCTCGTTAGCGCTTATCATAATATACTGTCTTTAATTCGGTTTAGATATTTTGAATGAGTTTCCCAAAAATCTACTACTAATTGAATTATCAGTATGAAACTAAAAAAAAAAATATATATATATTCGAGAAAAAGACAACAAAAACCAAAAAATAAAAAAAAATAAAAATACGTCCGTCTATATAGTAAATAAATTAAATAAATAATCGGATATTTATATTACTTCGTCGAACTTATCATTTAATCTAGACTTGAACAGACGACTCGACTATCTTTAAAAGTTTAAATATAAATTTAAACGCGGATAAATTTATCGCATAAATAAATCTAAAGGTTAACATTTAAATTCGTTCATTTGCAGAGATTTATTTCGTTCGCCTTCGAAATTGATATCTACTTTTATCTTTCAATAAATCATCCTATTGTGTTTTTTTTTAATATATGTATATTTTTTTAAAAATTTTTATTATTAAATTATTATAAAATAGGTAATAATTTTACGGATGGTATCAATATATTTTATAAAATAATTTAAATTTTATTCGATCAATTTACGTCGATATAGTCTAGTTTTTGCAATAAGAAAAAATAAACACCGTCCAAAATAACCATTTTCCCGCTTAGATCGACTTTTCCAGATTTATTATTCGTACACACACGCGCAACCATACATTACATACAGTGTATTCGACGACTGAAAAGTTTATATATCATCGATTAGAACCGGTTTAACTTTGTTTTTAGCCTTTAAACGTCGAAAAACAGTCTTACAATAGAAGCGCAATTTTTTATCTTATCTTTGCTCATTAATACATCCGAATAACTCATCTTCATGTTTACATATGTATAGACAGATATATATATATATATATATATATATATATATATATATATATATATATATATATATTTATATATATATATATATATATGTATATATATATTTAATTTCAGAATTGTAACGTAAGAGTACATAATTTTCGTCTGGCTTGATGTTATAAGTATAAATATAAATATAATTAAGTATAGATAAGTTAAAAATTTAAAATGTAGATACCCTAGATATGCGAAACGGATAAGTCACGAGTTTTAAGAATACCATCTAGATGAAGATAAAATAATAATAACTTAAACTCGATCAAATGAAATATTCCATCACTAGATGGAATGCTACTCATGATATGGTATGGATACAAATTACAAAACTTACCAGATAGCATGACTTAGGTGTGAGTTAACGATAGCAATAAAAAAAAAAAAAAAAAAAAAAAAAACGGTTATGGGGAAATTACAATCTACAGAATTTTAAAACGGGACCAGAACTTTCACGGATAGATCAAAAAAGCCGGTTCGAGTTTTTCAAAATACACAAAAACATGGTCAACATTTAAAAAGAAACAATCGCGAAATATTATTTATTTATATTTTAAAACTTTAGCTTAACCCTTGAATAACATCCGAATGACAGAATAAAATCTTCAATTGCATTTTCTTCTTCTTTTCCTCAATCCGTTGATTGGTGGATAACGATTCACGATCCTAGCGAGTTAAACTAAAATTATCTTTTTTCTGTCCTTCTTTTAAAGTTGCTCTCGTGTCTTCTATGATTTGATCTATATATTTACTCCTTGCGTCCTTCATCTCTATCTTTGACTTTCCCGTCAATTAGTTATACGAAACTTGTATTGTATCGATATAAGTGGCCTATCCACTTAATTCTTCTACTTTTTAGCTTTTGAATAAGCTCCTCGATTCATTTAAAAACTTTTTTTTTCCGTCCAACTAATTTTCTGTAATCTACGCCAGCACCAAGTTTCGAAGGTCTCAATTTTTTTTATACATTTGACGGTTGATCGTCCAACTTTCCGATCCATACATCAGTATGATCCTCCCCGTACGTATATGACTTAACAAAGTGATTCGTAGTTTCTACTTTTAAATTCCGCGACGTTAGTTGAGATCTCTTTCTATTGAAAGCCATTTTTGCTCGACTAATTCTATTCGCTATGTCATCATCTTGAGTGATTACATTTTCTATTATTGCGTATTTTTCAACGTGTCCATTCAAAAATCTACGTACTCATACGATTTAGAAATCATAATTTTACACCAAACCGTTTTCGATCTACCTAGAAAAATGTAGACACTGTTGAATGTCATCCGACAACAGGTCAAATGTCGAAGATTTGATGCATTTCCGAAAAAGTGCGACTGTTGCGCGCGGAATGTTACACCACCGACCATGTAGTGACGAAGTGTCCTCTAAAGGCGGTACAAGGAGGCTGAAGCGAGCTAAGTGGTCATACCCAGCATGTCGGGAAATATCTTCTAACAGTTCGATCTGGACTTATAAAACGAGGCGGACATTTATTCTACGTCAAACGACATAAATAAAAGTAAGTTAATATAATAAGGACGCGATAGTCGTTACGATTTATAAAAAATCGGATATTCCGGTCGGCTAACAAAATTAAACGGCAAACAACTGGAATATCTGAAAACGTAATAAAAAAAATCACCTTTAAAATAATACAAAACTTCGTCGATGATAGGACGTCGCATTTTCACAAATACTAAAAGGTACGGTAATTATTTATTTTTTAAAAAATTATTTAGTAGAAAAATTGTTAATATATAAAATATTAAATAAAACCAATTTTAGAGATTAGCGAAGGGTAAATTATTCGGACGAAATAAACGCGTACAATTACTGCTCGTAGATAACGTGTAACGCTGTTTAAAGTTCATTAACATTGAGTTAATAATTACAACATTTTCGAAACACGCGTATAAACTGAAATAAATTAATAATCATTTATTCGGGTTAATTTAATAATCGTTCATTTATCAAAAGTAATAAATTCGGCCATTTCAATTTACGAATTTTTTAATATATATATATTTAATTAATAATAATCATGTTTTTTTTGTAACGGGATTTAATATGCTCATCAGATGCTATTTATTACGCTTCGTAGACAGTATCATCAATTTAGCTGAGTTGCCGGAATATAACTGGTAAGATTTAGTAAGTACAATTAGGTTAATTTAAGGACACTATAATTGAATATCGTTAATTACTATATCTTTAGCATAGTTGCCTCCACTTCTTACATAAAACTTGTTCCAAGACATCTACGCGATGCATACAGTCTTCTTTCAGTAATTTAAAAATACATTCGCAAAAAGAACTATCACCTACATTCGATTTATTATTTTGAACTATCATCCTGTATTCTCCGCGCATTCTCACTTATATACATTACTATCGGTTAGGTTCTTGCACCTTTATACACAAACTTACTTTTAAAATAAAATTGTCCCCAAACGCTGTAAAAAAAAACCATCTCTTTCTAGATAAGACATATCGGTTTACACATTATAAACTGAAAATAGTAAACAATACAATAAGAATAATCATTATCATTTACGAACACAAACAAAAGATAATGAACGTTATGTATCGCTTTGTATCACACTTTAGGACTTGGAATACGTTATTAGTAAAAACAATAGTTGTTTCTTCTTCTTGTATCATGTCTTCGATAGATGTTGGTGAGATTATCCGTTTGGCATCTGATCTGTCAGATAGTAAAGCTTCTGAGTTGAGACCTTCATGTTTTCAAACCTATTCCCCGATTTCCTGTGACGTTTTCTTCAATGACAATTTGCAGTACCTTCCATTTCTCAAGAAATGACCGAGATAGGCTACTTTCAAAATCTCTTTATAATAGTCACCAGTTTCAGTTTTGTTGTTTTTTTTTTTTATTTAACTGGTGCAAAATATCGATAAATATATTCGGATAAGTAAATCTAACGGATGTCTACGTTTAAGATGTCCGGTGTTGTATTCGATATCTAGCAGCTGTATTGCTTCTAACATTTACGCGACTGTGTAAACGCTTCTCGCGTTTTCAGCAAATTCCTTAATGACTTCGTTACAGCCAATTGGAGATCCGAATGAATATCATCATTACGTGAATGTCGATTTACAGTCCACCGTTTCAAGATTATATTTTGATGCCGCTATATCATTCCTCGATCGGAACGCTTAGTACAGCCCCATAAGGAATACATCTAAATAGGTTTAATGATTTGTTTGTACAGGACATATCCAATACGGACTGTCAACCTCTATTAATCGGTATAATTGTCGTACTTCGGTTTTCACTTGTAGAACTCTCATTTTGACACGAATTGACGAATATTTATTTATTCAGGTTTTTTTCCGACGTATAAACAGCGTGAATTTTTTAATTTCATTACGTTTCGAAAACAAAACTTAAAATTCGTGAACATTTAACGAATATTTATTTCTCAAAGTTCGAACGAAATATTCCGTCATAATTTTTTTTTTTTAAAAAAAGTAATTTTAAAATTTTAAAATTTAATTTATAACTTACTAATACGATATATATATATATATATATATATATATATATATATATATATATATATATATATATATACAGTCGAATCCGCTAATAAGGGACTCCGAATAAGAGGGACAGCCGTTTATAAGGGACAATCAGCAAAACCCCGAATCAAACGTATCAAACGAAGATTATTTTAGTTCACTTTAGTAGGACAACGAGTTGGTTATTAGGGACAAAGATTAATAGACTTTCACGGCAATAAATAGTGAGACGGGCCATAAGCCAGCCCATATAAAATGACACTTCCGGTCATAAAAGGAAAATATTCACATAAACAAAACTCGAATAAAAATGTTTTAGTCATTTTTACAATTCGTTTTTGTTAAAGCGAAGATTTTTGTTTTTTCTTCCTTTTGTTTGAGATGTCCTTGTGTTGACATTCTTTCATTTGCTCTATACGTTTATTAATTATGCACTCTCCGATAGCTTATTATGTTCTTAGTTTAGTTCTGCAAAAACCGTATTTATTTTTTTTAGGAAAATTTTCTTTTCTTTTTTTTAGTTCTGGTGAATTTTTTGTATGAATAAAATGTCAGGTAAATGTTTATCCTTAAAGGAAAACATTTCTATTTTAGACAAAATCGAAATTCAACCTCCCAATATGCCTATTCGGGAGTTAGCAAAAATCATGGGCGTCTCCAAAAACACCATCTCCCGTTTAAAAACAGATGAACAGAACTACGTAAAAAATAGAGTAGTACTGAAAGGGCAGTCGGGTGGTGGAAAGGAAAGGAAAAAGAGAAGGTAAAAACCCAGAGGTTGATGAAGCTCTTAATTTATGGTTTAGCACAGTAACACAAAGAGGTGTTCATTGGGTTAATGTTGAAATTAAAATCTGTACAGTTTGCGAAAAAAATGGGTTATGAAGACTTTGCAGCTACGAATGGTTGGCTTGCTCGGTGGAAAGGGAGACACGATATCAAATTCAAAAAACTCATGGAGAAAAGGCAAGCGCTGATTTGACAGGAGCTGAACAATGGAGTTCGAGCAAAATTTCGAAATTCCTTCAAAGTTACAGCCTGAACGACATTTATAATGCGGATGAAACTGGTTTATTTTATCGAGCCACACCAGATGGGTCATTAGTATACAAACACGAACAACTTATTAGTTCAAAAAAAGCTATGAATCGTATCACTGTGCTATGTTGTTGCAATGCAACTGGAAGTGACAAAAAAAAACTTAATTATTGGTAAAACTAAAAAGCCACGTTGCTTTAAAAATGTCAATGTAAGTAATCTGCCAGTAACATATTACGCAAACAAAAATGCATGGATGATTGCTACTATTTTTCAAAATGGTTAGAAAACTGGGATATAGAATTACAGGGAGATTCTAGAAAAATTTTACTACTTATTGACATTGCAACTTCGCACCACTCTGTCGTTAAACTGAAGAATATTCAAATTGAATTCTTACCTCCAAACACTACTTCAATAATTCAGCCACTTGATATGGGTGTCGTAAAAAATTTAAAAGTGCAATATAGGAAGATGTTTTTTATTTTTTAGGAAGATGTTGATACAGCATATCTTAGAAGCAGTCACTTTTATGACAATTCAGAACTGCTTTGCTCATTGTGGTTTCAAGGAGCCTGATTATGAAATTGTATGAAATTGTTAAAATGGAAAGTAATAAAACACCGAATGAGTTACTACGTGTGACCAACTGTGAACAATTTTCAGATATTGACGCCAATTTGCCATCCTGTGACAATAATATTGAAGATTTGGATAAAGAAATTATGGAAAATATCACAAAGAAGAAACAAATACAAGAATCAGAAAGTGATGATGACACGGATGACATTTCCTTACCTCCTGTGTCTACTGCAGAGGCGAAAAAATGTATTAAAAAGCTCCGGCGGTATTTTATGCAACAGAATAATAAAGGTGCTCCTATGGCATCACTAGATAACTGTGCAGATTTTGTTCAAACGCATCAGATGAAGAATTTACACCAAACAACTATAGCGCATTTTTACAGTAAATGAACAATTTTTACAAATAATGTATGCCTCCTGCATTTTTCTCTTAATTTCCATATAAATAAATATTACGCATTAATAAGGTTATAAGTATGTTAATTGTTTACTAAATTGTATATATTCTAACACCCACTCGCTTCAACAAGAGATTTTAAAAAATTCGCTTTATGAGGGACAAATGACTTCCGCCCGATGTGTCCCTTATAAGCGGATTCGTGTATATATATACATATATATATATATATATATATATATGTATATATATATGTATATATATATGTATATATATATATATATATATATATATATATATATATATATATATATATATATATATATATATATATATATTATATAATCAGAATTGTAGAGCGGAATTTGTTAAAAGTCGGATAAGGGAACACAAGAGTACGATGCGAATAAATTTCGTAATAGTAAGAATTAGTAGACGTACTTGGGCGTAATTCCGCAAATTGCAAAACTACAATTACTAAATTTCAGAAACATTTTTTTAGAAAAGGAATTTTATCGTTATTTTTTTTATTTTTTTTTTTTTTTTTTAAATAGATAAAATTCCTCCGAACCAAAACCGTTAGTTCGGGAATTTACACTAGAATTCGTTATCATCATCGCACATTTTACGTACTTACTGCGACTGCGGTATTGGTATAATGAGAAAGAAAATAGTATAGATTATTATAAAATACAAGTTATGTTCGTAATCAACCAGCCACGATGATAATATTGAGAAACTTCCAAAAAGAATTTCGTAGGACGAATTTTTCTTTGTGAATATGTTGGCTTTTATTAACGTGAAAATTATGAAATTTTCTAAAACAATAAGATAATAAAATTGATAACGGTATCATGAACCGAACAACGTTGAAAGAAAACACAAGTAACTACCTAATAAACAAAGAAACCAGATAATTAGTTTAATTAACCGTATAGTAATTAATAGAACCGGCTTATTAAATCGTCTAGCGTTAATCGTGCTAGAACTTTCTCCTCCATCTTTGTCGTACGTACGCATATAATACTATTACCCGTCCGTTTTTTCCCTTTCACTCGCTCATTCACTCACTCGACAAACACACAAAGACTGATTAGGCAGTTCTATAACGTTCTTCATTTCTTTTGCGTTTTGAAGTTTTCTAATAATAAATCGGACTTCTTCGCTTCTGGTTCGTTTTATTTATTTGATTTTTTTTTTTAATTATCAGATAATTAACTCGTTAAAGGAGGTAATTCGCCGAAAAAGTAAAGTAGGAAGAACGATAAACACAAAATCTACTAATCAACTACTCGTCTATTACGTAAACAATCGACATATAGTATAAATATATATAAATTATATATATATATATATATATATATATATATATATATATATATATATATATATAGTGGCGTATCCACGAGGGGGTTTGGGTGTCTGAACCTCCCCTTGGAATCAATTTGATAATAAGAAAATATATTACGTTATTTACGTTATGCCTATCTCAACTCACTGCTGGGTGTAGACTTTCCCCAAACGTTTCCAAAGCTGCCTATCTTGTGCGACGCGCATCCAATTGATTCCGGTTACTTTCACAATGTCGTCCCGCCACCTTGTCATGCGTCTTCCTTGCCTGGGACGATGATTAATCGGCCACCACAGCAACATGCGCTTGGTCCATCTGTTGTCATCTCGTCTGGCAAAATGCCCTGCCCAATTCCATTTCAGGTTAGCTATGCGTTCAACTGCGTCTACTAATTTCGTTCGTTGTCTAATCCATGCAATGCTTTTGCGCAAGAAAATATATACTCGTTGTTAAACGCAGTTTTGCATTTGTTAAACCTATTTTTCTTTATTTATTTTATTTAAATTTCGTTGTTTTTGAAGTAAAGAAATAGTTTTCTAATATAGGAAGTACTAGAAGGATTTTGTCACGAAGAATAGATTTTAAATTTTGCTAATTATTACTATGTATTATATTCCTTCTAAAAATATAAAATATAAAATCATTATTTATCGTTTATTTTTTCGAGGAATTTATTGTACTTTGTAACCATCTCCCTCTGTCTTCCATAATATACTATTACAGTGTTCCAGTGACGTTAAATATTTCTATTGCTTCTAATAGAGTTACATATTCGACGTCTAATAAGTATAAAAATAACTCTGGCGAGTTGGATTGCTTAGAGTTTAACCTACTTGAGTTTTGGTTATTTACTTAAAGTTCAATTTAACTCGGGTTTACTGTTACAATTTAGTTTTGTTTGTACCCCCTCTTCAACCAAGTCTGTCTACGCCACTATATATATATATATATATATATATATATATATATATATATTTAAAAAATAAATATATAAACAAAAAACTAAACCTGTAGGATAACAACGGGCTGAAAAACCATGATTTCCGAAACCAAAATGGCGTTTAAATATATTAGAAGAAATTTTTACCTGAAACAAAAATTTTAAAAAAAAAAATTAATTAAAAATACTAATATAGTTCGGTGTAAATTAAAATTATCAATAAGCGAAACTACTACATCGTAAAAGTTTATAATCGACTGGAAAATAATAAGTACATTATAAATTACGATAGTGTTATATATATATATATATATATACTAATATATAAAACTGTATAACGTCTGCCTGTTATTTACGAATATTTTAATTAATCAGTGCATTGGACTATTTTTATCACATAAGAAAGTTTAAAAATTTTTGCCTGTCTGTCTGTTTCGATTTAATTCACAAACTATTGAAACAATAATTACGAAATTCGCACAGCTTATAGCCTATATTATCGGATTCGTTCTAAGCTTTTACAGATCATCTTTTAGATCAAAAATCACATTCGCGATTTTAACCTTTTCAGTCACACATTATAAAATGTCGACACCAAATTATAAATGTTATACAGGTGTTTATTACAAAATGCCGCTTCTTCGATGAACTGTAGATAATTTTCGATTTATTTATATGAATATTTTAAAAATTGTGACATACGGCACAATTTTAAACCTATATCAGCTTTTCGGGGCTGCGCTAAGAAGTTCAATTGACAGCTAATTCAAGCTCGTCAAATCGTAATTCTTCGAATTATTGTACACGTCTATCGTTATTCTAGTAATGACGACATCCATCGTGATCTTAAAAGTTCGTATGCGAAGTAATACATTATTAAAACACACGAACTCTCCCTTTGCATAAACATCAAAATGTTAAAGCGAAACAGCTGTTGGATACCGATATGATGACAATCGCGCAGAAACATCACAACTAGGTGTAAGTTTGTAAATATTAACATATCTATAATACGTTATCTGGATGCCTTCTACACTGGAGCAACTATCTTGATACCCGTTTCCTATAAATTCACCACTACCGTGTGATATATGCCGCCTTAATAATTGTAATACTTATTTAAGCACAAGCCTAAGATTGTACGAGTATTAGTTTAATACCCAATAGGGTTATTTAATATAAATATAAATATATATATAATATAAATATAAATATATATATAATATAAATATAAATATATATATAATATAAATATAAATATATATATAATATAAATATAAATATATATATAATATAAATATAAATATATATATAATATAAATATAAATATATATATATAATATAAATATAAATATATATATAATATAAATATAAATAATATAAATATAAATATATATATAATATAAATATATATATTATTTACGTAGTGCCCTCAATGAAAGACATGTGCCTAAAGTATTGTAAAATTGGTAAATTTCGCTAATTGTACAACAATAACAACCGCAACATATGTACAATCTGAATGTAACACATTTTGCAATCAGATATTTCTTTTATTTACCTCTTGGACTGGAGAAGAGTAGATAATAGTCGAAACAAGAATGTCCTAATTAATGTTCTTTTAGGTTTGGTTACTCTTTCAATTAGTGAATTACATTAGAAAGTCATCACGACATATGCGTTTGTTTATATATATATATATATATATATATATATACACATATATATATATTGTGTGTATATGTGTAAAATTTGAAATGAAAAATTACAAACGCGTTACCCACAAAATTTAGTAAACATCTTGTACACTATAGCGAATAACAAATCACAAAAGAAAATCACTAACGAAGTACATTCTATGTGGCGTGCAAATTTCCATTTTTTCATTGTATTAGTTCACCAAAAATAGATTTTCACAACAAACTGCTGACGAAGCGAATAACGCAACTTTCACAGCGTGTACTTCATTTTAAAACTAATTTGACAAAATTCGCAACAAGTCGAAGAAATTTTTATTCAAACGAATTATAGACGGAAACGCATTCATATGGTCCGAATAAATTACTGCGCGAAAACCTAAATCGTAAAATTTAAATATACATATATTCAAAACGGGCATATTTAAATAAAATAAATTTTTAAATAAATCACTAAATAAAAAATAATAGCAGAATTGCCCCTACTAAGACAGAATGAAAATAAATAAGACATAAACTTTCATCATCGCCGATTTGTCTTCTACAAAATGTGCTATCTCGAAGTCATTATATGCAACGCGGGTGCGAGCGTATTTCAATTACAGCATCAGAAAATACTGTAATCCCTTATTCCACAGGTCGGGGTAGAAATAATCGAATAACGGTATAGTGGCCTGTGAAATTAGTTCAACTGTGACGTATATATTATATTATATTAGAAGTTACAAAAAATGGCTTCGCCTGCGTAATTATGTTTTTAATACAATATCGCCGTCTCTTTCTTTTAATAAGAATATATATATATATCCGTCCGTTATTTCGGCCACGTCCCTAACGGAACAAAACTTGATTTGCATTGCGGGTGTTTGGTGAAGGTACATTCGGACCAGAAAAACGTTGTAAATTTTAAACGATTTGACAGAGATATCGCTGTCTCCTACTTTTAAAAAATTTAAATTATTGTAATTTCTGTCCTATTTGCGATATCAATGAAACTTAGAACGAATCCGATAATATAGGTTATGAGCTCTGCGCATTTCATCATTATTGTTTTAATAGTTTTTGAGTTAAATCGGAACAGAGCAGACAGACAAAATTTTTTAAAAACATAGATTTTCTGTTTATGTGTAATAAAAATTGATAATGCAGTGAGTATAATGAAAATATTCGCAAATCACTGACAGATACTACAGTGTTATATATTATATACACATATACAAAGTTGCACAGACACAAGCGTTTTTCCACCTCAACAACGGAACCTATAGTATACTAGGTGTGACATTAGACCGCACTGTATCAAAGGAATGTAGATCACAACATTTACCTAGGACAGGGAAGATGCGGACATCTAATGCAGAAATGGAGTATACATTTGCGCCATGCCAGTACGGAAATCCAAAACTAACAACGCGGCATACATTAGAAGACGGTTGTGAATTTACACATGTAGATTTAACGTTACAAGATGTTAACATGCTTAACGACGGAGCTATAACGTGATTAACAAATTTAAAGATAGACATGATGGGAATTTTGTATAATCATATATGACCGACGATTATACGATAAGAGGTAGAACAACAGTTGTACATAATAACCTGTGAGACTACTAAAATAGGGAAATCCGAAGTATACAAATTTATCTTAACTTAAATATCTTACAATTCCTGGGCGTCGTGTATGTACGTGAACATCGGTAGATGTAGAAAACAGATTTAAGGAACATATGCGCACATATATATAACAACTTTAACTTTAGATATGACATCTATTAGGCTTGTTGAATCATCACAAACTTTTAATTAATAGTGTTTCGCAACAAGGACGGTTGAAACGAAATAAAACAAGCCGTGTGAAACGAAAATCTTTTTCATTTGAAAGGGCCTCAAATGTACACAGCGGCATTTAATGGTGGCGCAGATTTAAGTGGTTCAACGACTTTGCCGCATAGATATATGACTGAATTTTGAGCGATAGCATAGGTAATGTTGACTTTAAGGTCATTGGTCGATTACCGTTTATTGGCACAGCACAACAAGAAAAAGTCTATCGTGGTCGGATCGTACGATTTCGATGGCCAACTCACGTCACCTCTGCAAGAGATAACCTTACTCTCAAATCGTTCGTGTAGAATATCCATCGTGGCTTCCGCTGTATAGCATGTAACGTTATCAAATTTGGCACGGTGATTTAGAATTTGCAACAATAAACACGCGCGTTATCAAAATAACATCTGCCAACATACATCTACCCACTCTTATTTGCCAAACCCTATATATATATATTAGTGTAACGGAAGTTAAATTTAAAAATGCTGTACATTGAAATATGAACAGCATAATCGCACCTAAAAGTAAGTCTGTGTACTAACGAAATACTTCCTGAAAATTATAAATTTTAACGGAATTTCGTCAGTTCGAATGTAATATTATAGAAAACTGAGTCTAGTTCATTTCTACTGAGATCTAAGAGAGTAGCTTTAAATCACAGATAGAGATCGCGACGAAAAATATACGTGGACCCGGGTCCCGACAAGTAGTAGAGTGATTCAGAGTGAATTAGAACAGATAGGTTGGCAAAAACAAACATTTATAAGCACTTCATCAAAATAAATATAACTTTAACCTAACGAAATACACTGTCTTTTAAATTACGAAAGGACTTATAAACAGTTTGAACATGCTAACTAGTTGGACTACTTTCATTATAATGTACATAGTGTTACTTACGGATACCCACACGCACACACACACACACACACACAGCGGTGGTCTTGTTCTATACATACTATTGTGCGCATACATACTGGTAAACATGCTTTTCTACATACTTGTACTAAGGAAATATGGACAACGTATTTTCATTTTTTTTCCCATATAAATCAACTACATAATACACGTCCTTATCAAGAAATCTCCAAAATACACAATAATGCTGTACAACGTGTAAGCTAATAATAATAATAATAATAATGGTCGAATCAATTTATTTGGAATATTATACAGAATGGTACAACATGAGCCTTGTATTTATTAAAATATATAATAATAATAATAATATTAAAAATGTAATTATTATAACATTATAATTCTACATTTCTATTATACCCGCATTAAGACAGCTAACAATACGCTATACAACAAACACTTAAATTATTACGTCTAACCGCAACCATACACGAGGCCGTTCTGTAAGGTTTCCTATACTCCAAATTCCATCGTTTCATATTCTATATTTAAAAGTACGCGGTTGCTTTCAATTCGTCGAACAAGTATTTACTCACGAAATGAATTAAAATTTACTAACCAACTTTAAAACGTACAAACGGAAAAACAAAATCAAAAATAAAAAATATTTATAGTTATCCCTCTCGAAATTATTTGAAAATTAATACAGGTATATCTTTCTCAGATTTTTTTTTTTTTAAACTAAAAAACCAAAATAAGCCCAAATTAATAATAATAATAAAACGGTAATTATATTCAAATCAAATTAAAGTACATTTACATTTAGTCTTGTTAAAAATTAATAATTATAAATGCCAGCGAAATGCTCAAAATTGCGCGAAAAAACAGGCTTACAGGATATGTAAAAACATAAAACCATTGGAAAATCGCCAAACACGGCTCTATACTGATTAAAAATAATTTCACGAGTACTCACTAATCACATAACAAAAATACAAGGAACACATATTTTACATACTTAAGTATATAAAAAGAAAATAAAATAAAATAAAAAAGGTAAAAAGAAAAAAGTTAAAAAGAGAAAAAATACATTTTGCAGCACATATAAAATCCATATACATACTCTATATAAACCTACACACGAAACAAATACATACAAGTTCATATATACCACATCAATACGTACCTAATACGTACATACCTAATATATATATACACACACACCTAATACGTATATACATACCTAATACATATACATATATACAACAATATCAATACTTAATATAATATATTTATTACTGCGATCATTAATTTTTATTTAGGAAAATTTGGTAAGGTTATGAAAATAGAACATTAAAAATTATAATAATGTTTGCCTGAAATTCTATTAACAGGAATATTAGATCGATAGTTTTCTTATTCGCCATTTATAATTTATAAGATCAATTCTACGTGACGTAGACAGCACGTTAAAAGCCGCAGCAGCGACCGAAGCAGATTGTTTACGAATCCTTTCATACACCCCGAGACCTAGTGATACCTTCATTAAGTAATATATTAAATTCTAATCCCACTTTTCGTAACAAAAATTAAGCAAATAGAATTTACACAATTCTTATAAGTTTTTGACTATCGGTTGCACGGATATAACCTAGGTAACGAAAAATTGATACTCGACCAATCTTTATTATACCATATGATAGGACATTTACCCGCTTTTTAATCGTAAATCTTACCTAAATATTAACCAACAAGATGATAATTTAGAATAATCTGTCCAATAATTACCTATGCCTATTCGGCATGGAGCTCAGTATATAAGTCTATTTTTAATAAACTGCAAATCATTCAAAATATATATTTAAGATGTAAACGTGCCCCGTTACGCGAAAATCGCGCGTTCATTTAAAATTACCGTATATCAGGAATTTCGTTTTAAAAGTGTCCAGTGAATTTTTTAATAAATGTTTATACCATGATAATGCGTTGTTCGTTTCCTCGATCGGTAATTACGATTCCAGGCAGATAAAATTTCTGTATACGAAATAAAAGCATATTAAGCATAATTTATTATAAGCCTGCTTAATCTTAATTAGTTATTATTTTATCGCTATTTTCGACGGTCTGCTTTGTATATTTCTATTGCAGGTTTCATTTTCCCCTGCATTTTGTATATATATATATTTATATATATATATATATATATATATATATATATATATATATATATATATGTATGTTGAACATCCGCTGTTAAAAATTAAGTTTCCGCTGTTATTTCTACTGCGGTAAGTTTATTTTAAACGGTACGCAGTATCATAATTATTTCGCTAATGCATAATAATGTGTAAATATACGTTTTTTCGTTCCGGTTGATATAACGCTAGATATAAATGAAGTGTCGGAAGAAAATACGTAGTTTAATTTCCTTAATTTTTCCGCGATATATAATGAATGTCCGCTCCGAGCCAACCTAGAATCCAATTTAATCCCGAGATATTTCATTCCGTTTACCATCTGTACAATCGCTTTTCAATTTTAAACCTTTCCCGAATATATAAATCTTGATTCATACAAAATTTTAGAATTAACCTGTTACTATTTAACCAATCTAGAACACAACTAACATAATCTTGAAGTAATTTTTGAAATATAAGCGGATAACGCGATTCAACCGCGAGCATCGTATCGTCCGCGTAACTATTTAAACTGCTATTAAAAATAATGATAATAGTTAACGTTCAACCTATAATATTTATTATATAAAGGCGCAGTGGGTGTGAAACATTATTCCATTATTTTTATATAGATAAGCATATATGATCATTTCAAGTATGTGTGTTGTTAAAATATAATAAAATTACTAAATTCAATAGTAATAATAATAAAGAGCTAATTATACTACTACTACTACTACTACTACTAATAATAATAATAATCTTAACGTTAGATTTTTACGTTTAAATACAGTACGAACCAAATTTACATTTACTTCATGAATAATTGAATCAGGCTGGATTTTGAATGGTTGAAGGGATAAATTATGAATAATTACGTTTAAACTACAATAACGCATATCATTTAACCCGGAGCAGTTCTTCCAAGTATTCCAAACATACCCCCACACATTTTATTGATATATATATATATATATATATATATATATATGTATGTATACAGTTAATATTATCGTAATAAATAATAATCGATGAATTCTTTCCTTTTTTTTGCTAGCATTAAAACTGAAAAAAAAAAATGGTTTACACCTATATCCTGAGAGGAAATAAAAGTAATCCTAATTGTAAATTGTTGAAATTATATTATATTATATTATATATATATATATATACATATATATATATATATATATATATATATATATATATATATATATATATATATATATAATGTATGTATGTGTGTGTAAAAAGAAAAATGATAATATGAAATTGATATTAATGATGATGCCGAAGTAATTTTATTTTTAACACGTCAGCCTAGAGTACCGAAGAAATGATAAATGTTTTTATTAGATCGTCTTTTGTCTAGAATAAAATTTCTAGCGCATAGATTTTGGAAAGTAGTTTTCGATAACTATCCTCTGCATTTTAACTTCCCGGAACGTAATAACGATCAAGACAGGAGGACAACGAACATTAATAATAATAATAATGACACTTGGACAAATTATCGCGATATTCATACACGTCGTAATGCATAAATCGCTGATATTCAAGTAAAGAAATTTTATTTGCGTTGCTATTTAGAAAAACTGACGATAAAACGAGTACAAACACATAGATACAATCACCATCGGAAAAAAACGCTATCGCCTAAATATTAACACGTAAATATCGAAATTGTACTATTTTTAAACGAACATAATTTTAAAATTCGTTCTAAATTTAGGATCGAGTATTTATCTACGACGATTAAAAGCAACGTATTGACGCATTCGAAATGTGGATACATTATCGTCGACTAACAAATTAAACACTGATGGTGCAAAAAACATCAACGGCCGTGATTGCGCCATCATAAATAAGGATGATACAACCCACTCTGGAGGAGGTACCGGGTTTAAGCCCCTCAAAACGAGCTTAGAAAAGTATAAAATACATATCAAGAAGGCGCGTAACTTGTAAGCTCCCCGAACAATTTCGCAACTAAAATGATAGTTGAAACAGAGGAGAATATTTGAAAGAGCTCTGGTTATTAGTAATAAAACCTCATCTTGAAGAGCGTGCAAAACAGTCTAGATTGCAAAAAGTACTGTTAGAAAATATTCGTTACATTCTTTCCGCTAATGACCTTAAAAATTCAGCTGACGGTGCAACACAAAGAAAAAAAGGGCTTTCGAATCTGACCCCCAATGACCAGTGCGTTTTTTTTTCTGCAGTTGTTATTACTTGTTTTTCCTTGTTGTTTGTGATCCTTTATAGTTGGTGCCGACATGAAAAGGGACTACCCTTTCGGCGACAGACGATTTTTATAAATATACAAAAAAGTAATAAACACGTAATTCCGAAGTTACATTAAGAAAAGTAAAGAAGGTAATTTCAAAACTTAAAACGTAAAAGAGAAAGACGTAAATGATGTTGACAAATTCCTAAACTGATTGATCCACCTGCCACGGTAAAATATCCGCTCGATCACCATGGACTATGCACTACGGAAATGAAATGAAAGATGGACTAGTACCGATGCAGTAAAAAGTAACATATATCCTCCAAGGACAACGACGCAAAAGAATACCGGCTCGGCTCAAAATAGGACATACCCCGCTAATGCATGCGTATATCTTCGGAGATGACAAACCTCCAGAGTGCGAACTCTGTGATGAACCCTTGACTGTAGCATCACCTGTTACTGAAATGCAAAAAAATACGAAAATTGCAGAACGCTGAATAATACACCAAAAGAATATTTCAAGGATGTTCTCCCGGACGATATAGCTACAATACTACGCGTATCTTATTTGTACAATTTTAATGCGTTGTATTTAATTAATGTAAATTAAGTGGGTCATAGACAAAAGGCAATGAGTACTGCCGTTAAATAATTAAATTTTAAAAAAAATCTTAAAAACTGAGATCGTCAGCGCTAAGAAAGTATCGATTAAATAAAATAAATTAAATTCTCGCCTATTCCGTACTTCTGCGAGACGAGTATACAATGAAAAATTCTAAATTGGGAGACTAAAGAAATAATTGAATTTATATATATATATATATATATATATATATATATATATACACATATACATACATCACGTCTTAAAAAATCCGCATAAAGCTATTCGAATAATTTCACCTACATTCAACAAGAGATCCCACCTCACGGTCGCAAATAAAAAGTTATTATATACAGCTATCATTCGTCCTACGTTAACTTATGCATGCTCTGTCCGGAGTTCAGTTTGCAACAGCACTTACAAAAGAAAAAAGGTATCCATTACAAAACCACTGTTGCGCAGAATCTCACTAAATGCCAATAGATACATCAAAAATTAGTGATATGCATTCCGCATTAAACATAACATACTTATTTACAGACATCTATCAAAACAATTCTATGATAACTGCAAAAGGCGCAACAACAAATTAATTCGAACCAAGTATACACAATAGATATACTCGTTATAAGCACTGAAGCACCGGTTAGCACATTGTAAATAGCTAAACTATAATTCAGGGACATTTTATTTATCTTCGGATTTTTTTATTTGAATTTTTTTTTTTAATTTTTTCTGTAATGTTTAAATATAAGATTATATATAATGTAATACAATTTTTCTTATATTATTTATTGGGAAGGAAATTTTTTTATACTTGGTATTAATCATTTTATAATGTAAACAATTATTTAATAAAGATCTTCTTATATATATATATATATATATATATATATATATATATATATATATATATATATATATATATATATATATATAAGACGGAGAACTCCCTATATATAAGTAGAGATAAGGCTATCGGATATATTCGAACTTCCTGTATTTTTAGAGGCAACTCGTCATAAGTTAAATGATTTGAATTACAATTATATAATACGCTTTATAATAAATTGTTTAATTTTAACGAATTACATGAGATACATTATTATTTGAAACTAATTTTATTTAATGCATCGTTATATTTGCGTACGTGCGAAAATATATATGTACAAATATGACAATTTTAAATATAAATTAGAATAAAAAAATTATTTACTTAATAATCGAATAGAAAAAGCAATATGAGCAAATATCATCTTTGTTACCTGGAAAATAATTAATCTTAAATTTTGCAATAATTATATGCATCTTAATTATAAACGTTAGCACTTTAATTTTCTTATTAATTTCCAATTTTTTATCCGAATCTAACCATCGGCTTACTTTTTCTCCAACCACTAGGATCAGCACTAGAAGACTAGCACTCGGATCAACACCAGCATTAAAGCTATATTTATGATCGACCAATTCTTTTAGGCTATTTCACAGATATGGAATATATAAAGCTGAAATAGAAACTTATTGCATATACGTATCAACCGTTTGACTTAGAACCACCGGGCAATATATGTTGGAAACGGAACCGATTCATTTTAGCCACACAAGATCTGATCATTGTCACAATAATTATCAAAAATATATATAATGAAAAAAAGGAAAATGTAAGCGACGCTTACTTGCAGCATAATGGCATGTTAAACTTGATGTAAAGAGTAAACAAAACAGTATGAGATAAGCGAATTTAGGACATAGATAAAAAACAAAATCGATGATAAATTACTTCTAACGATAGGCGACTTGTACAATTAACACCCGAAACAAATGCACGATGCCACGCGTGGAATAGGAATCGAAAAACAACGTGCAATTATCACGAAGTTAATATAAGTGGACGTTTATTTAGCGAATAGCTCGTACAAACACAACAATTATCCGATAAATGTGGGAAAAGATGAAAAGATGATCATAATGATTAATTAATAAATTTCACCGAACCGAGAAAAAGTTTTAGATACGTATAAATAATGCTGCTCTCAAATTCGTAACTACATGGGCATGAGTAGCGAATTCGAATAAAAGATAAAGTTTAGTTTAAACTTTATATATGACAAAATTACATGATATTAAAAAAAAAAGTTATTGAAAAAAATTAATTTTGAAAAGTCTCGAAAAATATAACTTAAACTGAAGCATAATTTACAAGAATGTAATTAACGACCATAATAATAGTAACAATAATATTATTTATAATTTTCTTATCGCGCCAGGTAGAAGGGTAATGGTAGAAACATACAAATTCCAAAAATTCTAATTAAAAATAATGATTTTCCATATTACATAAATAAATAAAAATTTTATAAAAACACCACCTACGGGTACAGATCTATGTTCATTACTGCTAATCCTTCGTAACACATTTAAATTGCGCGCGCGCACACACATGCATATATATATATATATATATATATATATATATAATGCATATATTATATTCTACTAATCGAACAACTTAGCGCTAAAACACGACGTAGTTTTTATGATTGTAGTTTGTTTGAGGAGGTACACGTAAAAAATGTTTATTCGCAAAAAAGGTCATTGACCTCTGGGTTTTGCCAAATATCTCATTTGTCATGGCTAAATTTCGCTCACACGTATTCGTCAAATATACACACTACTCACCTACTGAGATATTAAACTTTGCAATACAAACATTCAGATATACTACGTTATTTATTACCTCTATACGTCATTATTTTACCTAAGGTAGGGTTTATATAAATTATATTATATTATATTTTTTATATATATATATAAAACCAGTGGCAAGTATTAGTTCAAGTACTTAACAGAGAAGTATAATAATAAGCTCGCAATTAATAGTAGTTATTACATACTGCTAAGGTGATGAAACCTGTTCTTTCTAATGCCACGAAAGAGACAAATTCCATTTTAAGAATATACTTAAGTTGAAAACAAAATTCTCACGTTCCATTGGCAGAAGTACACATATAAATATATATATATATATATATATAAAAATTATACGGGAAAAGATATGCGTGTATGTGACAAACTGCAACCGGTGATATTACGATTAAGTAGTTCTGGCTAAATGATTCTTTATTTCTAACATAACTACTACAGATATTCCAAGAAAATACGCCCAATTAGATTACATACATGCATGCATACACGCACATGCATACATAAATTCATATATATATATATATATATATATATATATATATATATATATATGTATGTGTGTATTTTTCACACATTAAGTAAAATAAATCGTTGAATTCATACGTTCCGCGACAATGAGAATCAAATAACGGGAAAAGTTATCGTTTGAAGAAAATTTGATTCTAAATCTTCGGAATATAAATATTTTCTACACATTAACACACTGACACACACACACACATACTTATTCGTACATATATATATTTATATATAAAATACATAACCAACAAGTGGAACGCAAACAAAACACGAGTTAGAAGGATATTATTAACATCCGATTAAGTAATTTCATCATAGGCTGCAGCCAATTGTTGAGCAGTTATTTTTATTCTTGGTGGTAGAAAAAAACGTGAAAACATTTACCATATTAGGACGTATCAATTAAGAAAAATATCTCAGATATTTTATGTAAAGTTACAAAAAAATCACGATTTCAAATATTGTACACGTCGGATGTAAGAAAAGATTTATCCTACAATTAAAATCGCCGATATTTAACTTATTATCAGTAATTTTGGGGAGGGGGGTTCATTTCCTTTATACATTACCTAAAGACGCTATACGGAAAACTTGTAATAATAGCGAAATAATTAATAATACTTATAAAATATTGAAAACGGCAGATAAAATAAATGAAACAAGATTATATTCGTAATGATGAGTTCGATTAGATGCGAAGATAACGGTACCTTATATATCGAACGATCTGTATATACTTTTGCATATATACGATCTCGCGTTTATACCTCTAAAGATGTTTCATCTTACATTTAGGGTCGCGCTTAATGTCGACACACACACATATATATATATGTGTGTGTGAAATATATTCTTACGCATATATAATATGGCCAGCTAAAGTATAGTAAGAATAATAATAAAAAATCAAACCGGTTCAGCCGGGAGATTACACCTGAAATAACGAAGTACAATACATATCTTACAAATCCAAAGAAGACATTTCTCCAAGTGTCCTACTATAATTATTTTCTTTCTTCGCTGAAAATCAATTATTCGTTTGTATGTATATATATATATCATGGAAAATATTCACATTTTATTAACGTTCAATACACTCGTATCACCTTTATTCTTATTTACGTGTGTGTGTGTGTGTGTATGTAGGTTCAGGCGCAATTTATACGTAAATTTATAGCTGACTCTTTTAAATCTCAACATACAACCGTTAAGCGGCACTCAAAAATGACCTTTATACACATACACTGAGATAAAAAATAAAACGAAAAAACACTACAGTAATGAAGTAAAAAAAAAACAAATCGATAACATGTTTCGCGGAAAAAACAGTTTTTTCGTTTTAATTAAAAAAAAAAAACTATTATCATTAAAAAAAAAACGACTAAAACTAATTGCTCGGTTTATTAAAGTTCTGGAAATTCATTTAAAATTAACCAAACATGACCATTTTATTTGGTAAGCGATAATAAATAATTAAGTCGTTTTCTAAACACAACGCCATCGATTGGACTAGTTTTCACATTATTTTCCCGGTAAATGTTATTAAACTTTATCAAACGATCAATTCCTCACTATATCAACCCGCTGCTGCGTGTAGACAGTCCCCAAATTTTTCCAACGACTCCTATCTTCTAATTTATTCCTTGTCCGTTTAACAATATCATCTTGTAGCCATAGGACCTCCTGATTATTGGCAACCACTGTAATATCCGTTTAGTCCATCGTTTTATCTTCTTATCTTGCCAAATGTCCGGCCCATTTTCCATTTTAGTCTGGCGATCCGCTCCACTGCGTCTACCAATTTCGTCTGTTCGATCCATCGTCTTGCGATCTTCGAACTTGATTCCACGGATAATCCTCTCGCGAGCCGTTTGGGTTTTCCTAATACTTCTAGCAGTCCCGGCTCCATGTTTCAGGTCTGTATGTCAAGACTGGCATTACACGTTGATTATACAGTTTACTTTTAAGGCTATTCGGTATTTCTCTATTTCTAAAAATGTTTCCTAACTTCCCAAATACCACCCGGGCGAGCGATATTCTTCTTTTAGTCTCCGGCTGCATTATATTATTCATATTCGTAGTAATTTCCTGTTCCTTACGTGTTCAATTTTTTTCGCCGTTTACAGTACATTGCTCTACCTTACATTCATCATTATTTTGGTTATTTGTACATTTATTTTAAGTCCTATTTTCATAGAATGCGCGTCAAGTTGGTTTATCATAAATTGTATTTAATCAGCACTATTATCTATTACGACTACATCATCTACAAAACATATATATATATATATATATATACCCGGCTATCTCGTTAACGGCTCTAGCGATTTCGATGAAAATGTGTACATACGGTAATAGTTGATAATTTTGCCTGCGATAAAACTGAGGCCATACTTTTCATCGGCAAGACCAACAAGCCTATAAGGGGATAGGACCCAAACTTGCGATGACTTGTGCATTATAGAAGTTCATATCAAATTTTAATAGTTTTAAACGAGAAGCAATACTTGGCAGAAGGGCATACATCTTTCTGCCAGTATTTGCGGCATCCCATCTGTGCTGCCATTTCTCAACTAATAATGAGAAAAAATGTTTTTTAAAATTTTGATTAGTCGCTCGTTGCGCAGATACTCCTTCGAGCAGATTCGAGTGTTTCATTCTTGAAAAATTTCCCCATAAATCTACGCTCACGAGAGCCCTGCCAACAAGATATAAATCCAATGGCAGAACGCCACAGACCACAGCGGATTAAATGTTAATCGCGATAGTCTACTTAGGGTGATGAATATAGATGATTAATATGAAGCAATAAAGAGGAGCTTTCTTTTAAAAGTCGCCAACAACTATCGTTCCTTATCGTTGGCTTACTTTTCAACGTTATATAATTTGAGATAAATGTGTTTTCGATAGGATCTGATTGACTACCTTATCAACGGGAACCCTACAAGCAACCGTAATGAAAAACAAAAAACCAGCCAGACGCCAACTGTGTAGTATATTCAAAATGAACGCGAAAAGAGTATTTTCAAATTCTAGTAAATAGATTCGTATCTTATAAGAACAGTTAGGGGCTGTGTTAAATTGAACTGGATAATTTTCCCAGAAGAAAAAAAGGCTATCGATTTAAAAAGTCGTCAAATGGTCGGCGAACAGTTTCTCCCCTAGCACGTATTCGGGGGTCTTCTAGTAACCTTTCGCGGCAGAGAAAAAGCCTAAATAAATGAAATACGTAGTAAGTTCGTTTCAATGTAACCGAAGCGATAACAAGCTTTATGAATATAAGCCGGGAATTTTTTCTTCGCGTCGATAAAGAACTAAACGACCTTGAACTTGAGAACGATTATTTTCCCATTTTAGATGAAAATAAAATCACGGTCTGATTTATTTAAATACGTTCAAAAACAAACCCCGAATTCGTTCTTCCATTATTTATTTATTTATTTTGTTTTAATATAAATTTTATAAACGGTTTATAAAGTCGAATCGGCTTGAATGGAGAATAGAATTAATTTTTTTTTTTATACAATTAAAGAAAATCTATTTCTTTTACAACGGTTATATAGTTCGGACTATTTCTATATACAAGCGCAATTTTTTTCTTTCAAAATAATTTCTTAAACGGCAAGAAAAATCGTCTTTATTTAAAAGCCATCGACCGAAATTTGACGATCAACATGTTTGTCCTTGAACACCTTCGCCAAATCTATAAACGTCTTGTTATAAAAGCACACTTCCGTTTTTCTTCTGCCTAGTTTCCGATGTTACTCCGTGACACCATTTAGGATAATAAAATGTTTTCGAAAGTCTATCATCAGACAAGGAGATTCGATGTCACCTATACTGTCCATTAGCGGGGCCTTACAATCAGTATTTGAGAAATTCAAATGGGATAGTAAGGTTTTAAAAATCGGACAAACGTATATCAACTATCTCAGATATGCGGACGATATAGTGCTTCTTAGCGAAGATATAGAAGTGAACGAAATGGCACATGAACTTAATATAAAAAGCAAGGAAATAGAACTAAAAATCAACATAGCCAAAACAGTTCTGTTGCGAAATAAATTCACACACATCAGTAATAATATGATAGATCAGAGAAAAATACAGGAAGTAACAACGTTCTATTGCTTAGGACAGATTATAAAAGATAGAATAGAGGAGGAAATAACGAGAAGAATCAAAAGATGACCGCCTTAGCGTGTGGAAAACTAATAAATATTTTACAAAATAAGGAAGATTCCTGTAAAGAAAAACGTTTAATCAATACGTGCTCTCGATAATGACATATGGAAGTGAAACGTGGAATGGGCGCAAAAGAAGAATCCAAAAGAAAATGAACACTGAAAGTCAAGTAAATGGATTAGAGAAACGATAAAAATAAAGAATATAATACTAAGTATAAAAGAATCAAAATGCAGATGGGCTGGTCATCTGGTAAGACACCAGGTTGCAAATAAAAATGTGAACTTCAGACGGAACCCGTAGAATAGGCAGAACATTGACACGTTGGGTTGACGATATAAATAAAGTCCGAAAAGATTGGGCAAGTAAAGCGGCTGACGGGGAAAAATGGAAGAAGCTTCGAGAGAGCTACATCCAGCAGTAGATTGAAAAGAAGAAGATATGTATTTTAATTTTCTGGAGCGTATAACATGTAGGTTTTATTTGCATTGGTAATAAATACGGCTAGACATATATATGCATCTTCGGCGCTTCGATATAAGCGTGTATAGCTCAACTTTCCATACCCGTACAGTAGTACCAGCCATACATAAATACATTACAACGCACCAGTCGTAGTTTTAACTGCGCATTAATGTCTTACGAATTTTTTACATTTAAAAGATCTTCGTTTTTTCTACGCGTGATCGTGCCGCGATCGATCGATTGATCGGTTTCCGTATATGAAACCAGGTTTCGGAGATACCGAAATATAGGGGAATTCTGTTTATGACTTGATTATTTAAATTTAAATTTTGACGCGTCTTTAGCGTCGCTCCTTATACGTATCGCTGACCATTTTAAATTTATTTCAAATGTTCTTCGCTGACTTATCAATGTTATCCGAGATTAGAACTCGTCTGCTTATCTTATGTTTGCAACATAACAGTTTTCGATGTTGACACTATCTCGTCATCCGACAGTGTTTACTTTAAAATCGCTTCCGAATATTAAAGCGTATAACAGTAACGATGCGCGACTTTCATTATTGGTACTTCTTCCCATTAAATATTTTCACTTCTGACTCTTGCAGACTGATTACAGTAAAGTTATTAATCGTCTAATTTTCCAGTCTATTTTAATAGCCTTGAAAAATTTAAATTATTTCACACAATCGAACGTAATCAATGAAACCGCAGTAAAATTTGCGATGTAAGAACTATCTTGCAGGACAATCATTTAAATCCGTACCTATCATCGATTTAGTCCGACGAAACTGTTTAAGGTGGTCACGAGAGTATGTAGTCAAGTCCGAGCCTGCTGAGTGCGATATAGTTGAAACGGAATAAATTAACAGGCAGTTTCAAAAGATTTCGAAGAAAGTTACACACGGTGGTATGAATTCAGCTTGACAGTTTAAAATTAAGAGAGTTATGTTCAGTACCGGAGACGGCTTTATTATCGAACACAATCCGGAATCCGGAATGGGCTGGCAAATCTACCGCTTACGATTCCCTATGGCTTGGAAATCCCCTAAGAGGGATAATACTAGACCCGTATACCGCGGTAGTCAGGTAAAATAGAGATTGTACGCAATTAACGAGAGGATTTTATTGTTTTCGAGAGCTGATAGACGAGTCAGTTACAATTAGTGTTTGGGCGGCGTTAAAGGTTTACGCAGTCGAGAATAAAATCGATGATGCGAGTAGAAAGTGTTTTAATGTAAATGGATAAAACTTCATTCTCCGAATCATCGAGAGAGTGTACATTATTCGGTCGTATTAGACAAAATTTATTATATAAAATTCGCGAAAATATTAATCGAAAGAATCTGAATAAACGTTCGTACTAATTTACTTACGTGGTAATGGTAATAATTTAACCCGGGAGAGACGAAACGAATTAGAATGTTCTACGGAAAACTGTACGCTATTTTCAACCTGAAATCTCGACTTAAAAAATGACGACCACGCTTAACCGTAAAACCAGAACCCCGCCAAAAATAACAAAAGTACCGTTAGAGCGTTTCTCTCTATATACACCGGTTGGTATAACGCGCGTATATAAGGCGGTCGTGTAAAAATCATTATTTAAGTATAAATATGTGCGAGACTTAATATGGAAACATCATTATCACGTACGACGTACGCGCGAACTGTACCACATATAATAATACGTACATATAAAATGCATACGTCGTGCCGGTGCCACACCAGTATAATAACGTAACCCGTACGGACTACGTCGAAAAATAACGAAGGTAACGGAACAACACAGGACATATAGAAGGAAGAAAAATATAAAGCAGAAAAGGAAAAAGTATATAGAACGAGAGAGTGAGATAATGAGAATGATGGGGAAAGTTCTGCAGATATGGAAGTCGAAAATAATCTGGACGTTTATGAAAAGAACTTCGTCCGGCGAGGAGGGCAGGGTGATTAAGAACGGAAAGAGGAATATTATTGGAAAAAGACGGCGTCTAGAACGTCGTCATAAACGATATAAAGATAAAGAACGAAGTATAACTGCGAACCAGCGTAACATGTAAGGTTGGTTTCCTGGCCTGATTGCGCAACGGATGTGCAACATCACCCGTTGCTACCAAATTATATACCTCTATACGTACTGACGTATATATATACAAGTGTGTGTGTGTGTGTGTACACGTATAGATCGTAATATTCGACTCGACTACTATATTATACACATCGCTCGCTGCAACAGAGAAGACAAAAATAAAAATAAAAAAGGTATAGGAGTCGAGAAACGACCTAGGATAGAGGTAAGTAAATAACAGCAGCCGTCGCAGTGTGTGCGTGCGTAGCTACGATACGTTTAATATGGTATAACGACGACGTGATAACATTGGCCTCATTTCCATCTGCTGCGTTGTTGTTACCTGTCTGTCTATCGTCCTATTATTATGATACCTGTTGTCCGTGCAGACGTAGTACGCATGGCCAATGCGACCAACAAATCTTCAACGGTAGCGGAGTTGCCAAGTATCTTAATCGCTGATTAAAGATTCAAATGGAACCGGCGTGAAAAAAAAAACCCAACAGAACGATTTATTGTAAAACCGAATACTACTCGGACATAATTTACGATGGATAGTGAAAATACCGTATGGTCAGTGTGTAAAAAAAAATGTCAGAAAGTAAACAATTAAAAAGTAGATCCTTCACCGAAGGGGAAAACAGGAGAAGAAATAGAATACACACTAGAGCGTTTTTTACTAAAAGGTAAAAAAGCCGTAAATGTCCGTTCAATTTTGTCTAATGAATCATTTTAAAAGAAAAAGATGAAAAAAAAAACCACGCGGTTAAAATGACTAAAACTTTTTCTCTACGAAAAATCGCAAAGCTTTTCGACTGTTAAGCCACTATTAAGTTAATTTAAAAAATATACATTATAAAAATATATACAAATTTATAAAAATATATAAAAATGTATAAAATGTAGAAAATATTACTCAGTTATACGCAACAATTTACGAAAATTATCAAAATGATAAGTGAAAATTTATCACTTTTATAATTTTTATAAACCGCGTTTCTAAGTTATAATTTATACATAATATATTTCTATAAATTTGTATATATTTTCATAATTTATATTTTTTAAATTCACTCGATAATGGATTAGCAGTCGAAAAGTTTTTGCGATTTTTCAAAATGAAAAAATTTGCAGCGATGTTAACACCTTTTTTATTTTTTTTTTTAAATCACTACATCCCAAACTTTTTATGATAATTTAATTAATCAAAATCATGAAATAAAAAACAACATGACGTATTATTTTAAAAATAAAAAATTTTCCCCGTTGAAATGTAATCTTTTGAGATTTTACTTAAGTGATCGATCATTTCATGGAATTATGTCGAGCCAACGGCGGATATTAGCGTCAGTACTTCGAGGTAGTGTTCTCGGGTCAATTCCTTATAATATATACACGGCATACCAATCGCAACGTATTTGCAGATGACGTTGCAATACTAGCTAGTCACGTCATGAAGCCTCAAGATTTATTCAACACCAGTTATCATTACTCCAGAAATGGGCCCTTAAATGGAGAATAATGATCAGAAATTATGGAATACATCACGTTTACCATTAAACGGGAAACATGTGTAAATTATGGTAATTGTACAATATCGTAAGAGCGGTAAAATACCTTGGAATAACAAACGACAGACGCCTAACATGGAACCTACACATGTAATCAATACCAGGAAAAACTAAAATTACTATTAAGGCAATTATATCCACCGACGGGAAGCAAATCTAAGCTGAGTCTCGCAAACAAAGTTATTCTATATAAAACCATTGTTGCTCCTGTTTGGAAATACGGCCTAGAAATATATGGATCAGCTGCAAAAACGCATCTCGACAAAACACAGTCGCGTCAATCGAAGGTACACTTAGCATGGTGACCGATGCACCATACTACGTTCGCAACAGTATAATTCACAATTATCTGGATGTCACTACGTTGGTGGCGGTGTATATATAAGCAGCGATACAACAAAATACATAGTGTATTCGACAAAAATTTGAACCCATGTACAACTGGACTTCCTGATAATCCGTCCAGAAGACTGAGAAAAAAACAATGCCGAGATGCACTTATAACTTAATAATATCGATAATAATAATAATAAATAAAAAGTAAGTAAATCTGTGTAACAAGTAAGAATATATAATCGTAAATTGGGGATGTGCCGTTACTTAGAGAATAGAATATCTATCGCGTTCTAAGAGTCGGTATGCAAAAAAAAAAAAAAAAATAAATAAATAAAGCTCTGGAAGAAATTAATGGTAATAGTGAGAGTGTGAAGTAGAAAATCAAAAACTTGTGATATAGATTTCGGTATACTTGAAAAATATAAACGTTATAATTATCATCTTTAAAAAAACGTTAATTTGCAAAATATTCCTAATTAAGCAAAAAAAAAGCCCTAGAAGGAAAACAATTTACCGCCCTTAATGTGTGTGGTTTTCTTATTATCTGTCTTTTAACTACAGTACATATTCTATTATTTATTTAAACTCCACCTAACGACGTACACCGGATGATGATGTTACGTCACGAGTATAAATTAAAATCCACACAACAAATCCGAATTTAATTACTAGCCTGCTTAAAATACGAAGTAGACTTACATACGGAGGAAAGGTAAATATGTCCGACGTATAAAAGAGATAGGAAAGGATGCTCGTCCACCGACCTTAAACATTATTCACAGTCGGTCGTTTAAAAGGAGACGTTAATTCGAAATAGAAAAACATCGAACGATATCTCTCGGGCAACATACGAAATGTTTCGGTTTTTATCTCTAAACATTGTTTAAAAAAAAAATGTAAGAAGCTCCAAAACAAATCTTGTTTATTTTCCATCTATATATATTACGCACAAAACACCGTTTCGTTTTTACACGATAATTAATTAAAGCTTTAATTTTATTACAAAACGCGCGAGAATACCCGTGCGCATTATATAGGATGACCCGGAGAAGACGCACAAGATTTTGTCAATAGAGACGTGTATAGCATCTCCACATTGGTGAAACGCTTCCAGTGAGCGTGTAATATTTTTTTGCTCGCGTTTCTCATGCGTAGAATAATCACGATTTATAAATTATCAGTCGAATATGTTTATTCCGGTTTCTAGGATTAATTATGATAATCTTAAAGAAGATATTTTGAACAGGTGCGCGAATTAAAGTAAAATTACAGCCGATTGCAATCCTCTCTCTCTCTTAAATAGCAAGGCGTTCCGCAAGGAGGTATTTTAGGTCCTTAGCTATTTTTAGTATTATTAAACGATTTTCCTAATATACCTTTCGTCCACGCAGGTTTTTATGCTGACGATCTGGCGTTATTTTGCACTTCGTTCAGAACTGATACAATCTACAATAGGTTAAAAAAAAAACAAAACGATAAAAATACTATTTACAAGTACTCTATAAAGGCTGCAGGCTAAAATTAAATACCGAGAAATCGCACGCTATACTGTTTACTAGAAGATTTACTCCTTCTCCTCCTGATATTACTATTAATGGTGTAAATGTACACCTATTGGCGATAATATATTAACTATCTCGGAGTTACTCTAGACTCTCGTCTTTCATTTAACGCGCGCATTAATAAATCGATCGGTGACGCGAAAAAAGCCATTACTTGCATCAATTTTCAGTTACCGTTCTCACATTTGTTCGGTAAACGAGAAATTAATTTACACTACCATTATAAGACCTAGGTAATATGCTCGCTCGGTCTGGTGTTCAGTGTCCGTTAGTACTTACAAAAAATCATCCGGGTAATGCAAAACCGGTGTTGCAGAATATCATTAAATGCTCCTCGATGGACTAAAATACAGTACACGCATTCCACGCTAAATATTCCACATATTTATGAATAATCGAAAAAATGTTATGATAAATGTATCGTGACAATTGACAATAACATAATTCAGGTAATCGGGGATTTATGCTCGATCTTACACTAAATATAAGCGTCGCCGTTCGCACGCAGTTTACGAAGTTTTCCAGAAGTAGAATAGTAATTATAATCACTTTTCTCCGTGATTTCAAGTCGAGTATCACTAACATTTTATTTTAATATATATATATATATATATATATTTCAAATCAAATTATCGGGCATCTCCCGTAATTAAAGACATCCACAAAATATAACTTTCAATTTTTTAACCGCGAATAGAATAAAAAAGGTCACTACTCAACTCGACTAATTAAGCACTGATTTCTAATTTCTAACGTATACGATTCGATCTGCGTTACGATTTTTATTTTTATTTATTTATATACAAGTTAAACTAAATTTAATTTATATAAAATTAAAAATCTGATTATACAAAAAAGTTTAGGGTAGAACGGTTCGTTCAGATTTTTCGATTACTTTAATTTAATTCCGGCAGTTTTTATTCGAATTTTTATTGACCGATGTTAGCGGTGGTACGTTTTACATCATCGAATTAATCTACCGTACGTAATGCACTTAAAGTCGTGTAAGTTTTCCAAACTACACTTTCCCGATCTATACTTACATCGATCTTAAAAAATATATATTTTTAAAATTGAAATAAAAACAAAAAAAATCCGGATTAAAGTATAAGCGGGAAAGTTTAATTTTTTTATAATAAGAACAAATACCTAAGATAACCGGATTAAAGAAAAGATAACATCGAAAAATTTATTATGCCGATTAATAAATTTTAATTATAGAAATTACGAATAATATTCTGGTCTATTATAATTTTGAACGGAATTACTTTTTTTTTACCCGATATTAAAGCCGAATTTTCAGACACGTTATTTTACGTTTGTATAACGTCGACGCGTGTAAATCTCTTCTGAACAAATGTTTGAATAACCCGAATAAGAATTTGACTAGAATTTTTTTTCTATCGACCTAGCAGAACGAAGTAAATGGAAATCGTAAAAATTAAACAAGAAAAAAACTCCGATAGAAGTTCAATATTATAATAAATTTCGACAATAAAAAATTATAGTAATCGTAACCATCGTGATTTAGTATTATATTATTATCATCGTCATCATTACCGTAGTAAGAAAAAAAAAACAACAGAATTAGACAGAACCGAGCATGCGGAAAGCGCAGATTAATACACACACACACACACACATATATATACACATATGTATATAAAAGAAAAGAACACGATCAGGGAACATCATCATTATCACGGTTAAAAATCAACTATCAGATTTAATTAAAATTTTCCCGAATCTTTATTTATCTGGGGAATGATGAAGTAACCGTACACTAACACACTTTGCATACACATCACATGAATGTGTATATACTATGTAACACAATTCCTATAAGCAGGAGATAACGTTTATTGCATGTAGCCACCCCGTCGATAAAATTAATTGATAATTTAAAAAACCACCATCGACTAAAGAGGATGGGAACTATCCAAAAAAACAAGAACGTGTTATCAATAGAAATCGAAAATACACATATATCCATTTTATATATATATATATATATATATATATATATACCCATATATATATATAGAGAGAGAGAATGTATTTATATGCATGTAGTAACGTCGATTATATGCCAGAGATAAATAACAATCCTTAAGAACTGAGTTATAAACCATTAATTAACTGAATTACAAAATTCATAATAATAATCATTATAAAAATCGTAATGATAATAATAATATTAATAATAATAAGAATATGTGTAATAATTATGATAACGGCAATTATTGCTTGTTTTACATCCGAATATAATGGACGGTTATCACCTTTTTAAAATGCTCTTTTTTGTTTATCATTCGTTCGTTAAACATATTTATTCTGTCTTGATTTTTTCTACAATGTCGTTTAAATAATAGTAAAAAAATTTTAATTTAATAAACGATCACATATAACAGCTTTGTTTTCTTTCTTCTAATCGTACTCAAAATAACATTCAGCTAATAATTTCCAAAAAACAGCCGAATACGTAGAAATAAATATTAACGACGCCTAGAAGGTTAAAATGCATTAAGACAATTAATTCTTTATAAATTACAATTATTTAAAAGAAAATACGCGAATCGCTTCAAAATCTAGATTCAATAAACTCATATGTAAGTTTGCCCGACATTTTTTGAGAGGACAATTGGTACGTTAAATGTATTTTCGCGATTAATTTATTTCAAATATATATATATATATATATATATAATTATATCGATAATAATTCTACGATGCAGTTAATCCATCCTGCTTGATTGAAGTATTTTTTATTTCAAGTTAAATTTTTTCTAGCAATAACGGCGCCAAAATACACATCGTGCAATTATGGCTCAACATTTTTTAAACTTTATAACATTCTAAAAAGGTATTTTACGTTATATTTCACTTTATTACATATCATTAAGAAATAAAAAAAATCAGTTAAAATCACTAAAAATTTTTTCTTTATGAAAAATCACAAAGTTTTTCAGGTGTTAAACCATTTTATAGCGAGTAAATATAAAAAATTAAAATATACACAAGTTTATAAAAATTTAAAAAATATTACTTAGATACCTGTAATTTACAAAAATTATCAAAGTGATAAAACAGCATTTTTAAATAATCTGATAGTGTAACATGTAAATAACACAATCAACAATCGGTAATATATGTTTGCAATTGTAATGTTGTTTATCAGTGGCGTAGCCTGTGGGTGGTTTTTGAGGTCTGAACCCCCCTTGGAATTAATCTAATAATAAGACCATATATACTCGTTATTAAATGCAGTTTTGCATTTGTTAAACCTATTTTATTTTTTTTATTTACATTTATTTTATTTAAATGTTGTTTTCGAAGTAAATAAATAGTTTTGTAATATATGATGTACTAGAAGAATTTTGTAGAAAAACGCGAAGAATATATTTTAAATTTTAAATTTAATTAATTATTACTACGTATTATATTCTTTCAAAAAAGATAAAATCATTATTTATCGTTTATTTTTTCGCGGAATTTATTGTATATATTGTAACCATCTCCCTCTTTCCTCAATAACATACTATTAGTGTGTTCGAGTGACGTTAAATACTTCCGCCGTCTATTGCTTCTGATAGAATTACATATTCGACGTCTAATAAGTATAAAAATAACTCTGGTGAAGGGGCCTACTTGAGTTTTGGTTATTTACTTTTAAAGTTCAATTTAACTTCGGTTTACTGTTATAATTTAGTTTTGGTTGAACCGGGCTTCAACCAAGTCTGGCTACGCCACGGGTGTTTATATATAAATTTTATATTGTCGGATGTCTTTATTTATTTCGATTTTATTCGCTATTGCATTTTCGTTCATATATAAATTTTATATTGCCGACATTGTTGATTGTGTTGTTTACCACATGTACACTATTAGCCTACTTGAAAATACTGCTTTATCACTTTGATAATTTTTGTAAATTGCTTGAGTGATTTTCTGCATTTTATAAAATTATAAAAAGTTGTGTATATTTTTATAATTTATATTTTTTATATTCACTCGATAATGTGGCTTCACAGCCGTAAAGCTTTGTGAGACTTAAAAAATTTAGCGATTTGAACTACTTTTTTGTTATTTATTTTTAGAAAAAATCACTACGTTCCAAATAATAACTTTAATAATACGGTTTTTGGTAGATAAAAAAAGTTAGCATTTCCAAGTAATTTTATTATAATTTATCGTGTGTATAACTGGAACAATGTGGTTTTAATTTCATGTATACGTACTCTATTATGTCTAATGAATGCGCAATTCTTTTTTTTACTGTGCGCGTGAGAGTAATTTATTAGTGTAAAATATTTCGCGGTTAAAAATAATACAAGTAACGTTCATTTATAAAATTCCATAAATTCGAAAATTCCCTAAACGATACTCATCATTCAGAAAATTTATAGAGCATCTATCAAACGACTCATTCCGGACGAATCGATACAAGGTAGTTTCTATTGTCGGCTTCTTTACTTTCCTAGCGAGCTGGTACTTATTTCCAGACCAATCGTCGGATGGGTAACTGAGTTGGCTGGAGAACTTGAAAATTCCCGCCTTCCTCTCATAAGATTCGAAAACATGTAATGGGAACGGGAACAGCGAAGCATTATATGGTACGAGTCCATCACAATCCAAATTGAAATTTACGTTATAACTAATAAATTGTTAATTTTTAATGTTTGAATCGTTTAAAGGGCACGAAATCTCAGTTGTAATCAAAAATTGAATATTTTTAAGATTGTAACCGGTTTTTCAGTTGAAGCCGGTCTTCCGTTCGACGTATAAAAATAGGCTTCAACGCATTTATGTCGCTGAATTATATATATATATATATATATATTTCTCGTACATTAAATTTTCGCGTAAGGAATACTGGAAAAATCTATGGTCCGATCCGTTTACAGCAAGGCATTATAAATCCATCGAACCGTACTAATCCTTGGTTCTGCAATATTAAAGTTGAAACGATCAAATTGTACGGTTTCATTACTACCATTTGTCGACTGAGAATCGGCAGTAGCCTTCCTTCTTCGCTACATAAGTTGCAACTTGTTAGTTCTCGTAATTGCTCACATCCTACGGATATCCAGGTAGTGGCCAATGCGGACCATGTTAACTTTGAATGTTCCCATTATAGTAATTTTCCTGTTGCTTTTTATTCTTCTTGGTCCTAATGTTACCTTTTCCTATAAATATTGCATTTCTCTTAGCCCTTCAAAATACCCACGTATACACATATGGGGCCCTTTATTCCTATATCTTAAATTCTGGTATCGTTATTTAACTCTACTCGTCCCTGTTCTAGTCTGTACATATTATAAATACTTCCTATTCCTAATATAATTCCGATACTATATAAATATGGGTAAACTGTATGGAAGCCCCCCTCCAAAAAAAAAAAAAGAAAAAAAATTTCGTACCTGCTATCTTCCGCGGATGCAGCAGCGGCCATACTATAGACGGACGAATTATTATTATTGCTATTACTACTGTTAGAAGATACGCCGCAACTGGTTGATACGGAAGGCGGATTATTATAGCCGTTATTCGAGGGAGGAGTTTGCGGAGACTGAAATTCGTCTTCGTTGTTATTATTATTACCGCTACCGCAGCCGATGCGGTCGACGTGATTAAATCCGCCGATGGTCGAAATCGAACCGGAAGACGGTGAGATAGTAACGTCGTCATCTTCTAAATCGGTGAAAAAACCGATCGAAGCGGTACTACCGAAATAACCGAGCGGGTCTCCTCCAGAGGTGGTACTGGCCCCGCTGGAAGATATAGCAGCACTGCGGAAGGCCGTCGTGATGGAAGCCGCGGCAGCTACAAATTTATGCGGATAAACTAGTATTTCGCCGGCTTATCTAAACAAAATTTTAGAGTTGGTGTCTCGATTTTGTTTCTACTTTTTTTTTTTTTTTTTATTTTTGCCGGTGGAGTTACTTTGATTTTGATTATGGATTTTGACGTTCGCTCCGCCGCGAAAGTGTAGACTTCGTTCGATCGAGTTTGATATTATTATAAACGGGAATGTACGAACGAAGAATATAATAATACTAAATCATTTCCCGGATATAAAACAATTCGAATTGTTTGTTTTTAGATTGTTTGTTTCTCTTTTTTGTTGTGAGAAATCGTTACTTGTTACTAAATTAAACGATTTATGCCGGCCATAAAACGAATCTTTCGATTACCATTTTTTCACCTGCGAGCACCAGTAAAATAATTTTTAAAAATATGTGGACGTTATTAACAGGCTATTTTATAAGGATGCGTTAACTGTGGAACCGAAGAAACATTATTATTATTATTATTATTATTAATTATTATTACGTAATACGTAACACACATATATATATATAGTCTTATTAAACGCTAACGTTAGAACAACTGAAACAAATAATTCTTTTATAATAATTACACGCTAGTAAATAAGAGGAATATATTGAAATTTTTCGAAAATAACGAGCATTAATTATTTGTAGTCACTTTAGGGGGGGAAAAAGAAAAAAAATGTATTCGATAATTTTTATTTCATTAAGATTTCATTAAGATTTCATTAAGGCGCAGTATAAAATTAACGAGTTTACGGGTAAATTTATAAAATAGAACTTTATCGTAAAAAATAAACCGTATAAAATGTATTAAAGCGAAACGTCTAATATTACATTTAACGAAATATTTAAATACTCTTTCTAATTAAAAAAGAAAATAATAATAATAATAATATTGATAAAAATAAATAAAAAAGAACAATAGACACAGACTGTTATAAACATCGCTATCGTTTAATTATTCGACTATAAACAAGAAATTTATTAATAAAAATTGATAATCGTTGAAATATATAATGAATAAACGAATTATATTGTATAATAATAGCGAGAAAAATAAAAAAATATATATACTTTTTTTTTTAAAATAATAATCGATTAAGTCAGCGTTATTAGTTAAGTAGATATATTTTTTTTCATATATTAATTTTTTTATTGTTATTATACGAGTTATTAGTTCGGTATACATGTATTTTTTACATATTACTTACTATTAAAAATATAATAGCGGCGCAGACTAATTGTTAAAACGCATATTTAGTCAGTAGTACGGAAATAAGATACAGACCGTCGGAAATTATCGATATCATTAGAAAAAGGTAAAATTAGAAATAAAAAAATTTTATATGGGGGGGTGGAACAAACAGAAGATACTCGTCGTACGCGAAAGATATTTTAAATGTCCTAATTGTCGGATATCTTGTAAGGGAAAGTACAGGGGAAAGGGGGAAGACCGCGATTAAATATACCGGAGATAGCGGAAAGCAAGAGGTCGAGTTGTGTTGGTTAATCTGAAAAGAACCGTCCAGACGTCCTATTGAATCATAAAACATTCAGTGTGTGTAGCTATGTGGCTCATTAAACAAATTACACGCGAAAAAACTTAGAAAACGATAAACATTTTAAAAACCGAAAGCCCAACAAATCGTTTAAAATAACATAAATACGACTAAAATGAATCACGAATAAAATTATAAGGCGTTATCGCGATATTTTTGCACTATTGAGAATGAGTCACAATATTTTCAAAAATCGGAAAAAAATTTTAAATCTGTTAATTACACGTATGTGTTCGAATGGAAGGGGAAAAAATTAAACAAACGTGGTATATAAGTTTAATTATCTGCGAGATTATTTTATCATAAAAATAATTAAAACGACATTATAACTACCGCTAACGATTAGTAACGCGCTATTAAGTAAATATTATTTGTTAAATTTATTATCATTACTATTACTGTTCTTTTACGCGCCTCATTTAGGTGGCGCTGAAGGTGGGGTACACAATGGTTAGCATTTGATAAATATCGGAAGTCATCTAGAAAAGATTTGATTACTCTACACGCCGTGCGAAGTAGAAAAAATAATGTATTTTCGGATGAATTTCTCCATACGAACTCAAAAACTACAACACACAGTTTATCTCGGAATACTTCGTTTTTTAAAGTATAAATCGGATTAAGCAACATCCACGCAGAATAACGGAAATTTGTAATTCGGCTAACTAATAAAAATTTCCGCTATAACACGTTTGTTACTTTTAATTGCACGTTATAAATTTTTAATTGAAAATTATTAACTTTGCTGTGTACGAAGTAGTTATATATATATATATATATATAGAAGTTACCCTCGGCTTCGCCTGTGTAATTATTTTTTTAATATCATATCGCTGTCTCATTCTTTTAACGTTTATATATTAGAATAGTATATATATATATATATATATATATATATATATATATATATATATATATATATATATATATATATATATTCGTCCGTTAAAAACTTTAAATTATTTTATTTTTTGTCCTACTTGTGACAACAATATGAAACAAAGCTTAGAGCGAATCCGATAATATAGGTCTATGCGAATTTCATCATTATATTGCTTTAATAGTTTTTGAATTAAATCGGAACAGGTAGACGGACGGACAGACAGATGGACCAGACAGACAAACCAAAATTTAAAAAAATAAATTTTCTGTTTATGTGTGATAAAAATAGCCCAATGCAGTGATTATAATGAAAATATTCGCAAATCACAGGCAGACTACAGTTTTATATATTAATATAGAAGTATAGATCTATTATATAAACGCACACATATATATATATATACACATCCATACAACGTGGAATATTTTAATGGATGTGTGAGAAACCATTGAAACTTAATTTCGATTTGTAATGTTCAAATTTTCTCAAAAGTTTCAAAATATTGTCCATAATCTATAAGTATGATAATATATAATCTTTTTTTTTCCTGAGATTTCATTAGACAATGAAATAGGTAAGTAATTAGTCAAGTTATCACCTCAATTACCCACTGAGTTCAGAATTTTGATATATATATATATACACGATTTTACGATTTAGATGTCGGTTTACTGCTGGACGCAGGATTTCCCCCAATTTCTTCCATTCAATATGACCTTAGACATCCTAATCAAAATTCTATTCACCGGCGATTCTTATTGTATCGTCGATCGAACTAAGAATCTTGCTTTCATCCGTTTCGTTTCCTCTACAATTGCAGAACACGCTTTGTTCATCCGTGGTCATTTTTACGGTCCGCATGATCGACTCTAATCTATTTTAACTTGGTCATTTTTTCCGCTGCACCTCATCAGTTGGTTTTCCTCTGATATTTTTACATGGCGTACTCGATCTATACCCGTCTCATATTCAGTACTATCCTTGGCTGCGTTACTATTTTCTCTAAGTATGTTATAGCACTAGTACCGCAGATTGAATGTAAAGTTTACTCTATAAATTCATCGGTATTTTTCGTTTTTTAGACACGTCAATTTTCCAAATACCGTCCGAATTAAAGATATTTTTCTATTTATTTCTAAGTACGTTGCAATCGTTCATTATAATTCTCGGCTTAGCTATTTTACGTTTTCAATCGTTCCATCATCCATCATTACACTTACGTTTGTATATTTATCTTCGTTTTAGCTGGGTAACCCCGTTTCTCAAATAACGCATGTGGATCTATATGTGTGTTGAGAGAGAGATGGAGAACGGAGATATATAAAACACATGTCGATACGTTGGAGAAGGAAAAGCATTTTCCGCGAAAATTTCTAAGCAACTAACTGAATCGTACCTACATACAAATCCTTCTATAATCAAATGAACGGGATATGATGGGAATTATGAAATTTTTGAAATTGTTATTACCCAAGTGGAAAGGAAATTCCCTAAATAATCGGTAGATAATTGTCAACAACGATGTACCGAAATCAGAGACGCGTCGAATTAGTAAAATATTTATCACCCTCTAAAACGAGATTCTCTTCAGAAATGAATTTCATATAGGGGCTAGCGCCCGATAATTAAAGTATATACACGTAATTCAACCACGCTTCCTTTATCTACTGCGATAATGGTGTTATCGTTTTCAGCCGGCCGCTTTGAGAATGAAAGTAAACACAAACAGAAAAAAAATCGATTCATCCGGGTTAGACGGACTCACTCGGAATTTCATTAATGAACTTTAACCGGAATGAGAACGGTCAGGGCAGACGTTAACAATCGAAATTGAACTACTCCGGTTTTGGAGTACACGTCTTCACGACTTTTGCGTCGCTCGAGTTTCCACCCATTTCATTTTAGTGGGATTCCGTCGGTGTCGTTTTCCTTTCGTTAGTTCCCATTCTACTCTCATCCAAAATTGCGAACGGAGAAAAGCATTTTCCCCGAGATATTACCACAATCCGGACTCATTTCTATACCTATTAGTCGAATTTCTTTGACATAGATACGAACAACGGATAAGAACGAGAAATCGAACAAAGGGTTTCCAATTAAAATTATAAGCCGAGAATAGTGGTAACTTTTTTTCTACATCTACCGAACATATTTTAGGATATATTAAATTTCATAATTTCTTTAACATCGACCAATTTTCATAACCGACACGGGTGAGAATATATACGTACGTAATGTATAATTACTACTGTAAATAATGAAATTATACGGAACGAAAATTTACGTTCGTCGCGAGAATAGTTTATTTATTTATTTATTTTTAAATAAGAAAAGCCAAAATGAAAATAAAAATAAAAAAAAAACGAATTAAGTATTAAGTGTAATAAAACGCGCGGATGATACTTTCAGCGTTGGTGAACTCAGAATTAAAACGAATATTACAAATTTGTAATATTCGGATAATAAAAATCAAAATACGGAATCAAATTAAGCATTGGAAAAACAATATCCGATAAACTAAAATATTAATGACAATGTTTTTTTTCTTTTATCTTCTTCTAATCTAGAACTGGTGTGTCTAACCCGTCATCTACCAGATGTAATGAATGTGAAAAAAAACAAACATTTTTTTGGTATGAGTCGGTCCAGCGACAGAACTCCCAAGTTATGAATGATGACAGCCCGAAAGCATTATCTGAAGTCGGTAATACGTTTTTCCTTCAGTCTTCTAATCGCCGATCGAACTTGCAAACTTATTGCCAGGGTGACAAAATTAGAAATAGAATCAGTTCAAGCTATAGATAATAAAGACACCGTATAAAAATTATGTATATATACATATATACATATATATATATATATATAGTTGGACTCCTATCGCCAATTCTTTATTTTTTCACTCATTATTTACCTTTTAAAGAGTTAGTCTTTTTTTTTTGTAAACATATAGGAAGTTTGTTTTTATATAGAGCAAGTATGTAAAAAGTACTGATGCATTTTTAGGTGAGATAATAAGATCATGTAAACGTGATAAGAATCACTAAAAAATGGAAGCACATGGTTGCGTTATGCTTAGTCACAAAAACGAACTGTTGCTCTAAGGACAGAGGATGGAAGGAAAATCGTGTATGCGTGTCTATATATGTATAAAACAAAAACATGTTTACACTACCACAACGAGCTCGTCTCTTCGAGTGTCATTTACGATTCCAAGCAATTAAATTTCATGTACTCCGAACACCGAAAACACATATTGTAGTAATAAACTATAATTAGTTTTTTTATTATTATTATTATTAACCGCTTTTACAAAGTAAGTACACTCGACAAACACACGTCATTTACTTTCATATATTGTTTTAATTATTATTATTATTATTTTTTAAACAGTATTAATATAAGAATTTTTAGCAGTTTAAACTTGATGCTAAGATTTATCATTAATAATTCGTAATTAGGAGAAAGATTGAAAACGATAAAATTTGCAGACGACCAAGCAATAATTGCGGGATCTTAATGGTAAAACGTTTTTAAATAAGATTGGAAACGTACTGGGCATATCAACACGAATAAAACGAAGGCAATGACTATTAGCGAGAAGAGGCTAAGGCATTTCATAAAGATCAAGCAAGTACAACGGTTTAAATATCACGGCCAGATAGTATCGCAGGATTTATATTGCGATAATGAGATAGAATATCGAATTGGAGTAGCGAAGTGTGCGCTCCGAAGAAAACGAGTAATAATAAGACAATAGTCCATGCAACTTTAAGAAAACAGATAGTGAAAATGTACGTGTATGGTCCATAGCCCTTTATGGCGCTGAAACACGGACACTAAATAAAAAAAAAATATCAATAAATTACATGCGTTCGAGATGTGGACTTGGAGGAAAATGGAGCGGATAAGCTGGATGGAAAATAAAACGAAGGAACAGGTGCTGCAACAAATCGAAGAAGAAAGATCGTAGATGAGCAGAACGCTTAAATTGGATGGGACACGTACTTCGACACGGCGGATTGCTCCGAGATGTATTAGAAGGATGGTAGGAAAAAGAAGTAGTGGTAGACCAAGAAACACATTCGTAACAACTCTACTAAATGACACGTAAGAAATTATGTCGAACTAAAACGTGCGGCTGAGGACCGGAATCGTTGGAAGGCGATTATCGTGGCAGTAGTACAATGATGGTGATGAATTCGTAATTAAGAAAATTTGTTTATTTTGTAGTCGCGGGATTTTTTAAATTTTTTTCTGCGCAGTATTTAACGTAATATATTGCTTTTATACTCTTAATTATGTGCTAAGATGACACCGGTACACAACGCCTGTAACCCGCATTATATATATATATATATATATATATATATATATATATATATATATATATATATATATATATATATCAAATTAAAATATATTGTTGTTGTTTTATGATAGATGTAAATTATAAAATGTGAAACAAAAAGTACTCAATAGCTTTGAAACTGAAAATTTTCAGTAGTTAAAAATTACTGTACCTTAATATACTGACATATATATTGATTACTATTGTTATTTACATTATTATTATTATTATTATTATTATATCTTCCGAGTATAGTAAATTTCTACATATAGACGTTTGACGTCTAGGTTAATAGTTGATAATAAGCTATGTTAACTATTACAAATTAAAAAATTAATTTAAAAATCGATATTATTTCACGATTTTTATGTTTTGTTCGTGAGAAATTGTTAAATTTTGCTATAAAAAAAGCAGGGCAGAAGTCAGTAGTCTAGTTCAAAATTTTATTTAAAAAAAAAAAATAATAATAATAATTCAACAATAGTTTAGAAATTAAAATAAATTCTTACTTTATTTGTCTATTTATAAAAGAGTCTATTTATAAAAGAATCTATTTATATGTATAGAAAAAATACTTTTTTTTTTCCTTTCTTTAAAATAACAATTGGTACATATAACAAATTTTAGGCAAATCTACATACACATCAACACGAGGTTACGACAATAACTATGTATGCATAATTTGCGTTTAAAAATTACGAAGAATTTAATCGCGAAATTCATAATACCGATCGCAATTATAATATTTCACGCGCAAAAAGAAAAATTAAAAACAGAAAATTATTATTATTATTATTATTATTATTAGAAGAACTAGAACTGATAATAATAAAATAAAATTAGTGTGAAATAAAAATTATTTATTAAACGCGTTGATAAAAACATTCGATAGTTCTAAAGATCGTTTAATTAATATATTTAGTCTTTAGTATTTTAATTTGCAAGATTTTAGGTTATCGCGTTAGCAGGGCGGTTGGTGAAAATTTTCATTTTGAAACTAAATGTGATAATGTTTAGTTGTTACTTAAAAATTATTATATCACCACTTTTATCTACCTTACGTCTATATAATAAGTCGTACTAAATATTCATCCACAGTTAGATATTCATTTCGATAGTAAATTTGTATATAATAAATTTTTTTAAACTCTATAGTTCATACTTTTCACAGTAAGTTTGTTTTATTTCGGTCATATGTGCATGTCCCGATGGAGAGTGTGTTTACATGAGAGTATGGATGTATGATATATTTCTGTGGGGTTTTTTTCTGTTCTTTCCGGATGTTTGTTTGTATGTTGTGGGTATTGTATTTCATTAGATTGATTTTTCGGTTTGTATTAGTAATTTTTTGTTTTTAATCTAAATATTATTTATATTAATTAGCGTGTTGTGTGAGTCTGGTTCAGTTTTATTTTTGTTCATACTTTTACTTTATAATTATTCATTCACTAATAAAAAAAAGATCACGATAAAAAAGTCTCAATAGGAAATAGCATGATTAAAAAAAAAAAAATGAAGTTAACTACCTAGGGATACACCTAGACAAAAAGCTAACGTGGAGGAGTCATATACAGAAAAAAAGAAAAGAATTGGACCTAAAACTAAAAAAGTTATACCGGCTCATAGGCTACAACTCCGAATTGTGCCTGCAAAATCCGGTTACTAGTATACAAAGTTGTATTAAAACCAGTCTGGAGTTATAGCGCACAAATTTGGGGGTGTGCAAAGAAATCGAATAAATTGGTGATCCAGCGCTTCCAGAACAAGGCGTTACGATTGGTTTATCGAATGCCTACGTGTCCAGCGAAATTATACATCGAGATTTAAACGTAAGAAACGATCTTTTAAATGTTAATCAAAAATTATTCATCAGCGATAATGATGATGATGATGATAATAAATAATAATACTGAAACCGAATGAAGGGAACATATAAACCTTGAACGAGGTTATAAACTCTAATTATTATGAAAATGTTCAATTTCTATAATATTTCTCATTGAAGGTAATTTCTAAGTTAAAAAAAACTATATACACTTACACGTATATATATATATATATATATATATATATATATATATATATATATATATATATATATATATATGGTTTTGTGTGTTTTAAAAAACACAATTACTAGCTGATGAGTTTTTAAAGAATGGAAACTGCATTACAACTAGCGTTAACATTACACACCATCGATATAAATTACGACATATATATATAAATAAAAAAATAAGATGGACGAGATAATGACATAACGAAGAATTAAAAGCATTAAAGGACGGACGCGGTTGTTTGTAGTTATTTTTATTTGTCTTTTAGTAGACACAAACTAGTCAGCGCGAAATGGACCAGCGACGGGGGTAAAATAAGATCTTGCCAACTTTTATAAAATAAATAGTAAACGCATGCTCGCGACACACACGACGATGCATAAATAACACGTTCGATATACTCGATTAATCATTATCAGTAGAAACGAGAAATAAAATAAACGGGAAAGACACAATTAACAAGGTCTTCAAACATCATATATAGTGTACAACCTTCAATTTGTTTCGTTCGAAAAATTCAGTGCACCTATATAATATCGAAGGATAATTTAAAACTCATTTATCTGTAATAGAAAATTTGAATAAACTCGCTAGTCGAACTAGAAGAATTGTATAGAGGAAAAAATTTAATCGATTTCAAACATTTCAACAAAAGGAATCGATATCGTGTAAATTTAATTTTCTACCACGTCGATCAGTTATACTGCGACATAACGAACATATTTCGGAAGCCCGTCAATAGGTATTCGTAACGGCAATTATTCAAACTCGATTATAATATGTCCAAATAACACGAATAGAATAGAGAAAAATGTGGTGATAGTAACTTCTTTAACAGACATGAACAATATACGTACAAGAAAACATATTGGCGCTTGCATCTATGCAGCACTCTCAAATGAGGTATCACAGGCGATAGGCGGCTGTAGCATGAGTTGATTTCCGTCGACAGTATTTAATACAAATCTTTCTCAGAATAAATACATTCAAGAAAATATAGGAAAAATCTGGGCACTAGAGATACATAATTTAGTATTAACATATCAATTTAACGACATAACACTGTGGACTTTCAAAAGGCCTTTGATCGGGTGAAACATAACCAGTAGAAAATATAAGAATTGGTGGTAAAGATAAACTTATTATTACAAAAAAAAAAAAAAACAATACACAAAGGTTTCAGACTAGGTTATATCTTGTCCACAATCTCCTTTCATATCTCTTTTTTTGAATCGTAGGTCCATAGTAGGGACATATCGAAATGCTATCATAATTCAGAATTCAGTAGTTTGCATTACCCATTTCGATTGTATGCACGCAATCAATGAAACTGTTCCCGGTAAATTTTTCGAACAAAATTTAAGCAGGCTAAATGGACATTAAATAAATCATATCGCATACGCGGTAGGAAATAATTTAAAATAATTACAACGATTCCTAGATGTAGTTAGTGTCGTGTGTGAGAGCTAAACGTTTCAAAAACAAAATATAAGGTAATCGGAGAGATAAACACGAAGCCACACTATAGGGTGTCATTCATGGCTGACCCCAGTGAAAAAAAACTAGATGCAACGATCAATGGGACGCGTAAAGAGAGATAAAAATTCTTGAAAACCAAATATTACGTAGTAGAAATATAAAATCATATTGGAGAATAGGTTTAGCATATCCTCGGTATTGTTGTAAAAGTCGGATAATCATAAAAGCAGTGCAGCAAAAACTATATCTTTGAAACGCAGTTGTATCGTAGAATACTTGGCATAATGCGAACAGATAAAATACGCATACACGACGTATGAGAATGAATGCGAGGAACTTGTAAAAGAAATCGAGTATGGTCAGTTGAATTATTTGGGTCATGTAATGCGACGCTAAGAAGGATACAACCTGTTCTGTGTGTTAATGGGAAGAAAAAAGCAGATTATAGAATCTGTCGGATTGGTAAAATTTACACTATCAGTGATAAGTTTGTTCCGAGCAGTATGTTGCCAAACAACGTTCGACAACGAACAACTATAACGAATGAACAATTTTAGCAAACTGCTCTATAATAAACATCTATTAATTTAAACGGTGATCATTTCAGCCATCGCTTAAAATTCATTCGTATCGTCCATTTTTCACTCGTCGTTTATTTATCCGACTGTCCAGAATATCTGATAATAAAATTCTACTCCTATTCTGATAAATAAATCATTAAAAAATATCATTAATTTTTTTTATTTTATTAAAATTAAAGAATTATATTTTTAATTTCCACGATTTTTTCAACACAATTTTAGTTTCCGATATTTATGATAAAATGCGAAACACGGGATAAAACAATTTTTTATTATAGTCTATTTTAAATTTTAATGCCACTAGGCTCGATAAATTTGTATAAACTCTAACAGAAGACAATGGATCTCACAAGCAATTACTTCAATACTCACAGGTACACTTGTGTAAAATATTAGATTACAGATAAAACAAACGGCAGTCCAATAAAATTATAATTTTATAAAAATCCCGATGATTCTCATTGGAGAACACACAACTAAATAATAAAACTTTCTAAGCGAGAGTATAACGTCAGTGTTCTTTATTTGGTACGTAGATATTAAAATTGAATATTTCCAAAAAAATAATAAGGGACGTTTATTAGTTGACGTAGGATGTTTATAAAAATACTTATGTAACATATTAAAAAAATAAATAATTATATTTTCATCTTCGAAATTATTTCGTACATCGAAGAGTATAATTTTGCGTTAAAAATTGTTTATCGAAAAGGTTAACACGTTTACATAGAATTTAGATCGGATAAATTAAACCTGCCTCGAATCAGTAGAAATACAACGAAAATACGTATAGGAGTAGGTTAAAATTAGCGTTTATTAAAAAGCAACGCTGAAAAAAAAATCTTTCCATGAATTAACTGTTGTCGCGGATTCGGATAAAATCGGTCATATGTTCGGACAAACGTCATCGAGAATTTTTATATATATATAGGCGTATTTCGGATAATTATAAAAATAGAAATTTACTTAATCGTCCGAAAAACCGAATAATCCGATAAAAATAAATGAGGTCAAAAATTAGACTAATAATATTAATCATAATAATAACCAGAATACGCTCATTTATTATTACGGGACTGCTAAAGATAACACAATTTCACTAGCGATACCGTGTCAAGGTCACTCTCTCGCGTAAATAACCCCTTTCGAGCTATTTTTTTGGAATAGTATCTTACTAAAGAAAAAGAAAAAAAATAGAATTTAGAATTTAAAATGTCGCGTCGAAAAGGAAGAATTTTACGAATGCGGTGATAACCTGGTCTGCGTATAAATTTATTTACCACGTTTTAAATTACGAATATCCAAGAAAAATTATAAATTCAATGAATTTTTTCGAAAAAAAAAATTATAGATATAATTTTTTACTTTAGGGATAATAATAATAATATTATTTCTGGAAAAATTGAAGGTTAAAGAAAATCCGGAAGTAGACGAAAAATATTAAAGGAGATTTCTCTAACACGAAGCCAGACACAAATTTTGTGCGTAACCGGCAACATCCGATAGATCGAGCACTGAAGAAGAAGAATATAAAGTTCATTTGACGTTTATAACTTTCTAGAAGTATTTGAAATGAATGATGAACACACACAAATTATTTAATACATATTAGAGAAAAACACTAGATGGTCTGAAAACTGAATACGTACAGGTCTATAGTTTGTTTATGATATAACTGAGAAATACGACTAAGGGACACGTACAACACAGAACAATATCATTAGCTCCGAAAAAGTATTAGTCTTTAATATATATATATATATACACACATATGTTAATTTGGAGTTAGAGCGAAAAATTCAGTATTTAAAAAATATTCCTCGAAACCGTACATGCATTAACGTATGTACGAATGTATGATGTATATGGTACAAACATAAATACATAACAAACATATTATATAATATATATATATATATATAAAATCCGTTTTTAAAAAATAAGTATAATGTATTTTAAATCGAAACAACATCAAGGTGTGTTATCTTTAATGACGCCAATTACCAGAGTATGAAAGAGCGGATTCTTTTATTTAAAATTTTTGATTACTGCTCAGACGGAATAAAATGACGAATTAATTTAGGCAAAATCGTAATGATACGATTGAAACATATACTGAACAAATCTCTCGATACGGACAAATAGAATTACATCGATTGTGTGAAAGACGGATCCTGCAATTTTTTGGACATACTATAACAGGAACAAATCTAGAAAAATTATTAAATTTTGGTAAAACACCCGGTTTAAGTGGAAAAGGTAGAGTGCCTACTAGGCGAACTGATTGCTCGCGGAATCAATGTGATACGGTAGCAACAGCAATCGATACGGCTCAGAACTGGACTCAATGGAGCGTACTCGCAGAGCATCACGATCAGAATTGACTGAATACAAAATGGAATGGAATAGAAGTATTCGCGTATATTTGGGCGAATATTACACGCGATAAATTAGATAATAACGTAAAAACTTCAATAATATGTGTATATTAAGACGTACGATAATAATAATAACACCCGTAGTAATATTAGTAGTAGTAGTAGTAGTAAATGAACTTGCCCAAAATGTACCGAATATAACGGATATATACTCGTATTCATTTGTGAAATTGTGGAAATATGTGACCAAACAAAAGTGCGCGAGAGTTGAAAAGAAAAGATATTGTCAGATTACAGCATAAGGAAAACCTTGAAATATAACAGTAATGAAAACAAAATATGGAGAACAAACCGACACGTACATAATGACATAACTGTTAAATACCGGATGAAATATTAAATGAAAAAAAGACTAGGCTGCTTCAAACAAAAGATAAGGGGAGGTGGCTACAACAAAACGAAAATATTAATAAAATATGGCGTTAGCACATAATTAAATCGATGAAGAAAGTTTAACGCGAAACAGATAAATAGAAAAACAAAGGATGTCCTGCTACTACAAACTGAAATAATCTAAAATGAGAAAAACAAATATACAAGACAGTAATTGTCGAGTGACTGAGGAATGAAAAAGTGCGCGTGTGTGAATGAAGGAATAATATAAGATTAATTAGCTCGTAAGACAAATTGTACATTACTAAAATAAGATATAAAATAAATAGATTATAAGACGAATTGTATACATTTTGCACAGATTGAACACGAATAAATACGTATAAATCCGTCGACAAATTGACGGAATGTAATAAATTTTAACAACGAGGGATGTGTGAGAGTGCAAATGTGAAAGCACTGATTTTTGTTTATTTTACAAATATTCGTTGTTTTTTTTTTAAACAGTTGCGACACTAGTAGTAGTACTAATTGCAGCAGTGACTAAAAACAAAGATAGAAAAAAAAAATCGGAAATTTGCTTTAAAATATGAAATGCAAACACGTAGAACAAAGTAATTCAGATTGAAAGTACATAAAATGAGCAAAAAATCATGAAAAAATGTTTTATGTTTATTATTTTATCTGTAAATGGCAAACGAGTACAACAAGACAAATCCATCAGATATCTTGGAGTACACTTAGATGAAACTCTTACATGGTTTAATCATATCAAAGCGAAAATAGTTGAACTAAATCATGTTGCTCTGACAACACTCGGCAACTAAAAATTACTAACAAAATATTACTTTATAAAATGGTGTTAAAGCCATGTACGCAGCTGAACTTTGGAGATGTGCGTCCAAAAGTAATGTGAATAAGATTCAGAGCTTCCAGAATAAATTACTTCGTTCGTTGATCACGGTATATATCTAACCATACACTACATAAGGATCTCGGAATCAAATATGTGACTGAAGAAATACAGTCAGGAAACATATGTCGAGACTAGAAGTACATAGCAATTCCCTAGCAGCGAAATTACTGGAACAATCAATAAGTCCGAAGGAATTAAAACGAAAGACCTGATTCGGTCTAGTCACCGACTCAGCAGATCCCTGAGCGTGTCCAAAATTTCATGACAACACATAAGTCAAAAAAATCTAGTGGATGGCCTCAGTTCTAGACGAGAAAAAATTATTTAAAAAAAAAAAAAATATTTTACCTTTAACTTTTACGACATAAAAGAAATATCGTTAATATTTCAAGTAATAAATACGAATAAATTATATAATTAATTTCGTTCGTTCCAATTCTTTAAGGAATTTTATAAATTTAAATTTACCACCTCTTCCGATATCTTAAACTGACAATCTCCTGCACGGTTTCGGAAGAAATTGTAACAAACGTATACTGAAGAATTTAAACAGCCTAAAGCATTTAAGTTTTTTAAAAAGCCGTTTAAAATATTACGATATCATTACGTTAACTATTCGATTAATTAAAAAAAAATCAAATTTTCATCATTATAATTCTAGTTTTAACGCGTAAATTTAACGTATGCAAATAACGAGTTCGTATACTTATCATAAACAAATACTATTAAATATTAAGTGCCGATAATCATATAAAACAAATATATACGCATATATATATCAATCAATTTGAATTACAAAAAAATTTGAAGCATTTGTAAATAAGTGATTTCTTCGGTTCCAATGAGAGCTTTAATTAACGCATGCCCACGATTAACGTAAAAATGATTTACATAATATATAATTAATAATTCCTAACCGAGATACGTAATTTAATTTGTTACGTTTTAAAAAAAAAATTTTAATAATAGACGAATAGGAAAAAGATTTTAAGCACGTGTGTAATACATATGTATGTGTGTGTTTATATGCACACTCTTGGATTATCGAATGAATTAATTACCCTGTGCGTTAATAAAACCGCTTGTCACTTTGTTTTTGACACACGCGACAAAAAAAAATAAAAGAAAATATTAACGCACTTTTTTTGTTAGCATTCGAAAGAAACTAAATTCGAACTATACGCGCATCATTACGTTTCGTAATTCATTTAATAAGGTTGTAATTTAAAAAAAAAAAAATTAAATAAATTAATTCACTTCGAATACGCACTATTTAAATTTTTCGTCGCAATTTTAATCAATCGTCCTCCGATGATTTTTTACAAAAAAATTAAAATAAAAAAATAAAATAATCATTTTAAAATATAACGGAATAATTTACACGAATTATATCGAATTTCGTGATTTATAAAATTAAATAAAATCGAAAGGAAAGGAAAAAAAACATGATCGCGCACCACACTATATAACGTATACCAACACAAAAAAAAACATGCGAGAAAACCGATATACCGTCTTCGACTGACTACGAGTCAATTCTGGGCAATGATTGTTGTTTACAATACAAAAACAGAGAGAGCAGCAGCCGGCGGTGGACTCAATGAACGTATATGTAATACACGCACACAATCAAAAACGATAAAACCTCCTAGGGACACACTATATATTATATATATATATATATATATATATATATATATATATATATATATATATATATATATATATATAGATGAACGCAACACATAACCGACAACCGCTTACTATGCGATAATGTCAAACGTAATATACCGGCTACACTGATACCGTATAATTGCTAATAGACTTCACACACACTAATCAGTTAATACTGTAGTAGTGAATAAACGCGTGAACGTATTATTACAAAATACAAACGCTGTACGTAATATCGTTCGTATACATCTCGAAATACATTTTATACGTTCGGAATATTATATAAAATACTAACACTACTACTATACAATCGTCTTACCACTTCTACTAAAATCATTACGAAAATTTATAATTATTATTATTATTATTTCACACGTGTGTGTGTGTGTGTAAGCAGTCGTGTTAAGTAAAACGTATTATAAGAGCCTACGAATAATCTATTAAATACAAAGTTCTATATAGAGAAAAATACAACGACGATTATTATAGAAATTACGTCGGCACGGGCCTCGATAATAGGATAAAAGTTGCGAAATGAGACGTTCAAAGAGGAAGTAGACGGGGAAAATCCCCAAAATTGACGATGGAATAAAAATTAATATTGTAGTAGACCGTGGGGAGATTTAGCCTTTGAATCAACCATCCGATTAACGAAAAGACAATCAGTTGACGTTGCACTTTAGTAGAGACCTTGAACACTGTCTTATACATATACGCACACGCATAAATATGCATATAAACAGCTTTGAGAAGCTTGTAGATGTATGAGTATATTTACTTTAACAGTGCAGATGTTAATAGATCTTTACAAATTGGTTTAGTAGGTGTTCGGAGTTATTCGTGATCAATTTTAAGATTCTAGAAATCTAGATGGTAGAACTTATTAGTGATTTGTTTAAATTATTATTTACTTTATCGTCGTAATATTTCTCAGGCGTAATTTGCCTATTTTAAACTTCTCCAAGAAAGAACTGAACGCTATCTACTGAAAATAAATGACTTTTTTTATACGGCCATCGTTAATACATTTTGAATTTACCGAATACAAAATTATAGAATAGTACTAGTATTTCCAACATGGATAGCGTACGGAGACACCCAAAACGTAGCCTATCAATTTGAGCGCAATAATTAACCGATACTAAAAACTTCCAATGATCATCGATGAAATTACCAGCTTTACTTGCAAACACGCAAAAAGACTACGGAAAAGCACGTTAATACGTCATACGGCTCGTGGACAATTTGAAGGATTTAAGACCGTTTATTTAAACGTCAAAAACCGTATAACTTGGTGAAGTAAGAATAAGACAGAATCACTCTGTTGGAAGTGTAACTCTTCTAACGTGCTACCAACTCATCATCATCATATATAATAATATAATATAGATATCGACATAAATCCTACATAAAGGACGCCATTTAAATTTCGATGCATAGAAATCTAACCATCAACGCTATTCTGACGTATCCGTATATTAAATAACCATTCATTTTATTTGATGTCACGTATACTTGACAATATTCCTACGTATTGTTAAAACGTAATATTAACTTATTATTATTATTACTAGTATATTGGAACCAAATCGCAATAATAAGGAATGAAAATGAAGAATTGGAAGAAATTCCAATTAAAAAAGGTGTCCGTCAAGGTTGCATACCGTCTCCAATTTTATTTAACATCTACTGGGAGTCGATTTTCAAGCACGCTTTCAACGAGTATGACGGTGTGGCAATAAGCACTTGTGAAACATCCGTCATGCTGATGATACCGTTTTAATTGCTGACAGCTTTGAGAATTTACAGGACGTGTTAAGCAGATCAGGCGCGTCACACGAACTATGTAATAAATATAAATGACCGGTAGTACGTCGGAATACGGAAAGGATAAAAAATTAAATAAGAAAAAATTAATATTTATCGACGGTGCAGAGATTGGACGAGTTTCAAAATTGCAATATCTTCGTACTTGGTTCCCTGACGAAACGGATCAATCGGTAGAGATAAGAGTAGGAATACAGAAAGCCAGGGAAGCTTAAAACATGATGACGCGGAAGGATTTGAAATTTCAACTATACGAATACGTCTGCCCTGAATGTTACATATACTCAATACTACCATACGGTACGGAAAGCACACAGGAACCTTAGAGAAGAAAATCGAGTAAAATATCATACCTAGATCACGTGATCCATAGAGAAGTGATGAATAAAATGCCAAATCACGCTGAGGCGCTTTATACCGTCCGAACCAGAAAGTTAAAATATTACGGACACGTGCGTAGACATCGAAATATGGTAAAATTATTGGCCATAGAAAACGCGTTTTCTTCTGGTAAGTATATATGAGAAGATGGTATCAAATATCAGCATCCAAACTTCAAAAGTCGTCCAGAGAAAAGGGTTTAGTAGCTATGACGATCGCAGACCTTGGACTGGAGATGGCGTAACAAGAAAAAGTTTATTATTAATTTTTGATATTATTATTTTTATCATGTATTACTGCGTCATTAACATCGATCTATTAATATGTATTATTATTAATATCATCGTCGTGTTTATATTTGCGATTATTATTTTCAGCGGATATACGATTAATTATTCGCAAGAATGAAGACGTACGTCGTGGCAGAATTTAAAACATGAAATGGAAACGTGCAAGACTGACTCAATTTTTCTGTTCGATTTAACTTTTACGTAACAGGCGTATTACCATTATATTATTATTATTATTATTATTATTGTATTCTATGGAGCAGATAATGAGCTTTATTATTACGTAAATGCGAAACTTTCGGTTTTTCAGTCGTCTAAGTTGTCGTTGCTTTTCTTTGCAATCGCGAATGAATCACGACTAAAGATAAAAGCGAAATATTAACTAGAGTCGGTTGGTTGGCGCCTGTCCAAAAATTCCTTGTCCCATGTAGCAAATTAACTTTCTAAGGACATTTTATGAAATTTTTTTGTTGTATTTCGTGTTCTGAAACGATCATATATATTATATATATATATATATACAATATCTGAAGAAAACATTTTCTAGAAAAAATTCTGATTTTATATATACATATATATATATATGTATATATATATATATATATATATATATATATATATATATATATATATATATATATAAATAACATATTCGAAGAAAACATTTCACAGAAAAAATTCTGATCATATGTATATATATATATATATATATATATATATATATATATATATATATGAATAAATTATTTTCTTGAAAAAAGTTCTGATTATATACACATACATATACATATACATATACGAAGAAGCATTTTCTAGAAAAACAATACAATTTTGATCGTTTTTCACTTCTAAATCAAAATTAATCGTCGTCCATCTCATCAATATCTCGTGGTATAGTGACATATCTTCAGCTGATGAAAGGTGGATAAAATGGTGACATATAGTTTTGGCGCTGCTATTTTGGAAATGACAAATACAACACAAAACGACTTCAGCGACTTTGTCCAAATTATTAGTTGGATCGCCAAACCGGTATTTACAACATTAAGGAGGAACGCGCTAATATGGAAGAGCTCATTAACCTGATAGATACAGGGCACACGCAACACACACACACACACACATATATATATATATAAACGGAGTACAATAACAGGAAGCTTAACTGGAAATAACGTTCAACTAATTATCGGTAGGTAGCCATCGGAAAATTATTAACAGTCCGTGTAAATTAGTGTGATAAGCAAAATTAGATATGTTCCAAGAACGCGTTACTTTTAAGAACAGACTACTTTGTTAAGTATCGTATTACTGCAGAGTTTATTTAGTATCATTGCCATAGGCATCTGACGGCGTTTATGTCGCATATAGTACCTATACCGCAGCAACATACAGCGATTAACACTGTCGCAGAAAAAAAAAAAGATTATTGAAAAAATAATAAAGTACGATAAATCGTAAGTAATAATCCTCTACAATTGACGATATCTCTCGGAATGTACTATGTGAAATATCTCGTTAACGTTCGCACCTTCCTCTTGAGTACGTACCAGAAAACTTACCCTATAGAAACCTAAGAAGTGGAATCAGAAAGTTGAGTTGTAATTCATGATCAGTAGATTCTACTGCTACGGTCATATCTATCAGGTAGAAGTTTCCTCGTGGAAACGTAATCCAACAGGCAAGTGTACGTTGTGGTAGTATACCAGGTTCCTCGTTGTACAAGTTGTTCTCGACATAAATAGCGAGGTTATTACCTCGCCACGTTCGCGAACGATAGGACAATTCTCGCTATTGGTAGCACCCGAGTTGAAACCGATTTTATACTGCGACGTATGCTCTCCGAGATAGTTTCATGGATGAGAAATTGGAAATTCAAACTAGATGAGTAAAAGTTTCATTTTACTTACGAACTGCGTCCGAAGAACATACATCCGTTTGTCTAAATCAATAGTAAACAGGTTCTAGTATCCACATACGTTAAATCTTAGATATACACCTAGAACAAGGGTTAACCTGGTAGCGTCATATTACGACTATGCGTGATCAGATTAAAACTAAAACTCATATTCATTATTGGGACGTCATTCGAAATCGAGTTAGACACATTTATCAGAATATAATCAAAACTCATCCGGATCTACGGTTTTCAGTTATGGAGGACGTGCTGCAACATCTAACTGCGCTATCATTCAGAAGTTTGGGTACAATATTACACGGCTGATCACAAGTGTACGATGATTTTAAGAGCGCTTAAATCTACAACACTTATGTATCTTCCGATATCAGCTAATATAGTTCCAGCTGCAATTAGAAGGGAGGCAACATTATTCAAAGATAGAAATAAATTTCAGATATACACCGAACTGACAATGTCTGAAGTGAAGGTCCGCGCCAGTATCCAGACTTAAATCCAGAAAATCAACTTAGACAATGGATGAATTATTAGCAGAAGATACGGAAGATTTTAATAAATGGAAAATAACATGGAAAACGAATGTAGAACATACAAAAAATTCCAATTTAGTTGTCGACCAGAGGAATGAAGTTAAAGGAATGGATTTACCGAGGAAATAAAGGCACTAAATAGAATACGGACTGAACAGGGAAGATGCGGATATGTAATGCAGAAATGGGGTAAAGCGACATCTGCTGCGTGCCAGTGCGGAAATCTAAGACAAACAATGCAACATATATTGGAAGACTGTAGTGAATTCGTACTTGTAGGTTTAACATTTGGATATGTTAACAAACTTAATGACGGAGCCGTTGACTGGAATTTAAAGTTACAGTTACCGTTAGAATTTTCTCTAATTATATATAATCGACGATTATACGATAAAAAAAAGAAGTGTGATCTTGATTTACAAGGGGTGTTAAAGAGGGTGGGGATGATGTTTGTCGTGATTTTGCATGTACGCGCAAAATTACGGGTACAACGTAAACGGGGAAACGCAACAATTACTGAATATAGTAATTTGCTAAGTTATAATTTAATAGAACATGTTAGTGGGTTATGCTTCTTTAATCTCTTTGTAATGCAAAGTATTTATAATTAGTTATTTAAGACTTTTTTTTTTTTGTTGTAATTAATCTTTAATTTTAAAACAAATATTTTCCTACCACTATTATATCAACATCTTTAACTTCTACGATTACATGAGTGTTCGTTTATATAAAGAATAATTCTGTTCCCGGGATATTCATCGTTGAATTTTAGCGCAAATTTCTATTTTTTGTTTTGTTTTATCCTAACCTAATCAAATATTCGATCTTTCACGGATAGAACTTAGTCATGAGGCAAAATTTAGAAACTTTCATTCGAATTCTATAAACTTATTTATTTATATAATTTTATTTGTACAAATACGCCGCGGAATCTGCATATTAAAATTTAACAAATTTGCACGCAAGAAAACTAGTATCCGTCTGTAAATATTAATAACAGATTTTTAGGCATATATCATAGAGATAATACTGTAAGTAAATTATACACACACACATATATATATATATATATATATATATATATATATATAATGATAAGCCGTTGTTAATTCACTGCTAGATGAAGGCTTTTTTTACCGTTTTTCACCTACTTCTGTCTCGAACTTTCCTCAACCAATTTTTCCCACCTACCTTTGCTATATCATTGTGCCACCGCGTCATTGGCCTTCCCTGTTTCCTTTTTCTGTCTATCGACCACCGCTGTAGGATCCACATCTTCTCTTCGAGCCACGTGACCAGCCCAATTCCATTTTGTTATAGCCACTAGCTCCACCGCATCATCAAATCGTGTTTGTTCAGGTAACCATGCATTCTTTTTATGATCTTATAACCTTATATTCAGCATTATTCTTTCACGTGCCGTATCCTTTCCTTTTTAAATTCGTTTTTGTGTATATATATATATATATATATATATATATATATATATATATATATATATATATAATCTGTTAGACTGCATAATGATTTGGTAAACATTAGCTACCTGACCTGGCATTCCAAAAATTTACATAAGCAAGGTATAGTGACCAATAAGAGAGATGTCGCAGCAGATTTTAAACACACACACATATATATATATATACACGAATATGTATGAAACCCTGATTCACACTTTACCTTATAATAAAGTATAAATCCTAAAGCTGTTGTCCGATTTCTTCTATTTTAACGTTACAATTCAACTCTTTTCTTAACGTCAAGCTGTTTGAAATATATTCTGAAATCACGTTTTCCCTTCATCAGCATCCTTTGTTCGAAGATTAGGCAACGACTTAAAACTTCGTAAATTTTTTTTACTCCCATCTAAATCCGAATTTACCGCCCGACAGGTATCCCGTTATTTTCATTTAACCATCTGTCGATTATTCCCTTTGACGTGTGACTTGTCGGTCTATTCTTGTTCTTCGATATTCTATTAATATATTTAAAATTCTTTTATCAATCGCGTTTTTTCTTTAATGACATTTTATGAACTATTCGGCTTTGTCTAGATTTTACGAAATACGTCAAATTTGTATTTATTTCAGTATCGTTTTTCTACATTATTTTCGGCACGTATCTTTTCGTCAGCGTCGTACACAAAACGACGCGTCAAATTTTTCTATCATCCATCGTTACAAGTTATTCGCTTGCGGTTTTTTTATTTTTTTTTTTTTATAAAATAAAAATTTATTTATTAATTATTATTTCTTACTTATATCATATTCACACACCACATCTACTTATCTGCGCTATACTACATCTGTTTTACTTTTCTTAATTCTCTATTAATTATACTACCACACATTTCTTATAATGATATTTATGATTTTTCATTCTGTTTTTTTTTTCATTATTAATCGTTTCACTCGTTAAGCTTTATTACAGGTTATTTTATCATCATTTTCTGCGAATTTTAATAAACCATTTTTTTCTTTCTTAAACTTTGACAGAATTGATTTTTATATTGCAACAACTTGTTGCACGGTGTTCCTGAATTTTCTGTAGTAATTTTATGTCATCCACCCCGTTTACGGAGAATATAATTATGCTTATAAAATATAACGGAATAAATAAAGTTTTAACGTTCGACAAAATCCGGTTTTAACATAATCATTAACATCAAATTTGTTTATGTAAAACATAATATAGAACGTAACAAATAACACACACACATATACGCATATGTGCAAATAGGATACACAATAAACCCGCATCATATAGAAATATAAGCATATATATATATATATATATATATATATATATATATATATATATATATATATATATATATATAGACATATATGTATATGTATCTTTTGTTATTAAATGAGCAATTCTTATATATATATATATATTACTCGGCTATCTCGGAAATGCCTATAATGATTTGAATAAAATTTTGTACATAATCGTCATTTCTTAAGTAATTAAAAACGGCTTGTAATTATAAAGCACGAAATTTCGGGTTCCAACCCCGAGTAAAATCCTTCAAAAATTTTCGAAATTTTGATTTTTTTTCCCGGTTCATTGCCTTCTTCTCGCGATACTTATGTAAATGTACGCGATAAATTTCAGTTCGATCGCATTAACCGTTCGAGTGCTATCAGCTTAGAAATTTGCTTTTAACCACATTTTAAATTTTATACCTCGGATACCATTTCAATTTAAGGCATTGAATCATCCGGAAATACTTTTTAATCTACGAATGAATTATTTTACGGGAAACAAATTCGATTGAAGGATTCTAAAAATCATTTTCAGAAAAATAGCTTACTTCTGGTATTTATCAAATCGGAAATTTTTTGCTATAACTCCGGAAATTTATGAAACGAAATTGTACTCGATTAAAAAGTTATTGTATGGGATAGTCGTTAATAGCATAAGATTTTTATCTAAATGCACTTGTCGAGAAAATAATTTTACAAAAAAAAAAAAGAGAGAGAGAGAGAGAAAAAGCTTGGTCATCCAAGTTTATATATTATATATATATCAACACACAATAATTTTGTATAAATAAATTCACAATTATATATACACAAACGCATGTGTACGTATCTGCAAGTACATATACACTTACCACCAACGTTCAATTCTGTCTACACACAGAAACACCGTATTCAAAATCCGTCTTATTTTCAATCGGTTCTAGCAAAATATATATATACATCCGACTACTTTTCAATCGCCTCTAACAAATAATGTCGACTTTTAATATAAGTATCATATTTTTATAGTCCAATGGAGATTTTTAAAAGAAGAAAAAACGTAACTAGAATTCACAATTTAATGTAACATTTTGTGTAAATTTTCTTCAAACTTCGAAAATTTCTGCTACATATGGTTGATATTTATCGTTTCTTTATTTCTCACAGCAAACTTATCTATTGTAAAAGTTAAATTTACTATTAACTGAGAAACTTACAATTAGTATTTCATTAAAAATAAAAAATTGATACAATACAGCATCGAGTGTTAACCGGATATGTAACTGAAAAATTAAACGATGTAAAGTGTTATAAAGTACATAAATTCAATTCGGAATTAATAAAAGATATCCATATTTAAAGAAGCCACGCATCACATTATGATATCTTGTCAGCGCAATTTACTTAATAGAACATTAAACCCGAACCGTCATTCTTAAGTACTGCTAAGTGAAAATTGTTTAGTGTTAACTACTTCAATAATTAGGAATAAAATACGTACGCGACGTAAGGATTTAATATTATCTAAAAACTTTTAATATAATTCACTAAATACAAAACACAGATTAACGACGAATTAAGATTGAACACCATACAGCCATATCACACAATTATCTTTATACCAAAAGCCCAACAAACTTCCCCCTATGCGGACATTTAACAGAACCAACCGTCACACACTTAATCTACAACTGCCAAACACTCACACCCCACACAGGCTAAAACACAAAATACAGGGCCCGATACATAAAATACTCTCAAACAACCCTCAATCAATAGGTAGTATTCTGGCTTTTGCAAGAGAAAGCGCACTCCTAGCATACATATAAACTAGACACACACGTCTTCTTACGCTGTAATAACCCTGGTAGTTACAAACGGTGTATGGAGATTTACATAATATATATATTAAAAAAAAAAAAAAAGATTGAACACCTAGTAGTTTTGCACAAAAATCTGTTCATTTTATATAATACACGAAGTTCAAATTACATCAAAATAAAGGATTAATGAAAGTAAATATAAAGTAAAATAGATTATTGTATGTACAATTAAAAGTTTAAAAAAAAAAAATTAATCAAATTGCTTAAATTAATAAACAAATTTTAAAATATATATATATATATTTTTTTTTTCTGAAAACGACCGACTTATTCGGTTTAAGTTAATTTACGTAATAAATAAATAAAGAAATATTTAAAATAACATAATTATGTTAAAACTCGGTGTTCTAGTCGGCGATGTTTGTAGCGCGTATATTACGTAAGCCGGCCATATTATAGTCCCCTATAATCGTAATTAATTCATTTTCGTGAATTTTACAATTTCAATAAAAAATTTTAGCCAACTTGTTGATATAGAAAAATACCAGCTCGAGGTTTAGTCGAGAATGCGTATCTTGAATCCTATCAAACCGGGTGGCATTTCTGCGACAACGGTTTTGTAATAATTGTAATTTACAATATATGTACTGTTAGAAACTGAACACCAAACGGAACATGCATTTGTTAACCGGGGATGAATAACAGCTTTGTATGTAGTAGTTTTTTATAACAGTAAGGTGGGACCTTCGATGAAATACAGGTGAAAGAATTCTAATAGGTTTTATAAGCATTATCGATAGTGCGATTAATATGATTATCGAACGACAAACGCCAGTTCAGAGTGACGCCTATGACATCTTTAACCCATTTAATACTTTGACCGTTAATTACAATTTCTAGGTAAGGGTAACCAGTGCATTCGGGAAAAAAGAATGGATTCCGTCGGTGTTCAGTTTCAATTGCCAACGTTTACAGTACTTACAGACAGTGAGTGCGGCCATTTGTAATCTACTATAAATTGTATCGAGTCTGTATGAATCACAATACAAAGCTAAATCGTCTGCATGAAGAGCAGTTTTAATATAAGGTATTTTAGGTAAATCATTTATTAAGAGCAGGAAAAGGAACGGGCCTAACAACACACTAGCTTGTTGGACACCAGCGTAATAGGATCCCATTGAAGAGCTAATAGATCGATGAGTAACATAGAAAACTCTATTATATAAATACGATTTTATTACTTTAATTAAATATGCGGGATAATGGTATTGGAACATTTTATATAAAATAGCATCGTGCCAATGTCAAACGTTTTTTCTAAATCAATTAATAATAATCCGGTGTGTTTAAAATTATCTGTTATAAAGTCAACTATGCAAGCTGATGCACTGTGTAGAATTATTAGTTTTCAAACTATTCATTTACAAGAATATGGTTTTCTGATGAAAACTTTTGCAACCGACTAAGTATAACGTTTTCTATTAACTTAAAGTACTTAACAAAACTAATGGGACGAATATTATTTATATTTGACATATCAAGTAGAATAATAACTTTAGATGTTTTCCATCTAAGCGCGAAAGTAAGAATTTATGAGAATACTATTTATTATTTCGGTTATATAAACAATTACTTTGCGGGGGTTAGTTTTTAACCGTTGTTGCGGAAATTTCGTCAAATCTTTACTAACTTAAAATGCCGCTTCATATAGGAACAGCAGATGACGTAATCACTGAAAATGTTGCACAAATCGATGGGGCATTTTTACGGACTGCCGGAAAAATGTTCCAAAAAGACGTCGTAGTTGTATTAAAATAAAAATTTGTTAATAACGTATAATGAAACATTTAATCGGATCTAATCGTAATTTTTCCTTTTTAATTAGCGTCTTTTTCGTGGCAGAATCGTTTAAATACGATGCTGATAAGTTCGTAATATACTTTGTACATTTTTTTCGATTTTTGCTGTCTCGCTGAATTTTGTGTGGAAAAAAATCGCCCTCAATCAAAGTTAGAAAAAGTTGATTCGCATAACATTAGAACCGGTTTCGTTTTTAATCGAACGCTTATTTTACATAGAAATTACCTTTTCGATAATCTTAGCCGTGTTCTACATACCCATACGCACAAACAATAGTAAAATACTATGGAATTTATTACGTTACAATGAGACCAGAAAAGGTAGAGGACAAAGAAAAAGAGAAATGCAAAGATCAAAAAGAAACTTATTACATATTTTAGGGAGGGGGAAAGTCTTAATCTTTGTTTTGGTAGACGGTTTACTACGGGTGACCCCTACTATAATAAAATGAATTAATTAATTTTCTACTTATATATAATGTTTGTAAGAGGAAATTATTACATACACGCGCAAAAGAATTAAATCGAACGACGCGAATATTTAAATATAAACAAATTTAATCGCGGCTTATTTAACCAATCGCGATAGAGATTAATCTATATTTAACCATTTCAGTCGCAATGTCCTCTATTACGTAAACTTTTAACCCATATATATATATATATATATTCTCAGAATAGTGGACATTCGGTCGATATAAAATGTTTCAATTCTAGAACTATTTATATAACACGTTAAAAATTATCTAGTCATATTAAACAAGTTGCCAAAGAACAAGCTGGATTCGTTAAAGGACGAAGTACACGGGAACAGATCCTAAATATGAGACAATTAATAGAGAAATCAAGGAGTACAATGTGCCTATAGTGCTGTGTTTCATTGATTATCGAAAGGTTTTTGATAATGTAATCTGGAGCAAACTCTGGTAAATATTGATGGATATGGGTGTCTCAAAGCACATTCAAAAACTATATTAGCACAACCAAAATATCATAAAGCTAGAACTCGGTACACAGTCCGAAGAATCTACTGTAAAGAAAGGTGTAAAACAAGGATGTGTACTTTCACCCATATTGTTCAATTTATACGGAGAACATATAATGAGAAAAGTTTTATAGGATTGGGATGAAGGCGTTTCTATCGAAGGACTCAAAGTTACAAATTTACGGTTTGCTGACGATATAGCATTGATAGCACCTAATATGGAAAAAATGCAACGATTATTGAAGAAATTAGAAGATATAAGTAAATGCCATGGTCTACAAATAAATAATGGAAAAACTAAGTTAATGGTAATTGATCGGAAGAATAAAATAAAGGAAAAACATAAAACCATTCCTGGTTATGAAACGGTAGAAAAGTTCGTTTATTCGGGATCCTTGTTGGAAAGTAAAGGCGGATCTGAAGGTGAGATCAAGAGAAAAATTCAACTAGCACGGAGTGCGCTGATCAAACTAATACGGATATGGAAAGATTCCCCTGTTACGAAAAATACAAAAATTCAACTTGTACGCACTGTGGTTTTTTCAAGATTTCTATTACGGTGCAGAAACGTGGACGATTAGAAAGTCCGACGCATAAATAGTTTCGAAATATGGTGACGGAGACGGCTGCTTCGAGTTTCGCGGATGGAAAAGCGTACTAATACGTCTATTTTGGAAGAAATTCGTCCAACCCGCAGATTAACAACGGAAGTTCTCGCACGTATTATGAGATTTTTTGGTCACATCATACGAAAACATGGCGGAATCGAAAGAACAATAGTTATTGGAAGAATGAATGGTGTGCGGCCAAAAGGCAGAATACCAATTAAATGGACAGATGCGTGACTGCTGCAGCTCGAATGTCATTTTCAAGATGTGTTCATGATGCCGAAGATCGTTCAGGATGGAGGCAGAAAATAATGAAGCTGTTACCTTGATCACGATACTCCTACGTCTAAATGATGATGATTAAAAACAATATATTATACAGGATATATTTGAGGAATTTTAACCATACTTTCAAATATCGTTACGAATTACGGCGATTAAGAATAAAGCCTGAAGTTGACTATCGATCGAACAATCTTAATAAGTCGGAAGTTAATTTTATATCGGAACCGTAATTTCAAGAGACGTCGAGATTTTATTATTAAAAAATCTACCGATTTGATAATATAACACGAATCTATATATACATACATATAAGAGAATAATAGTAATGTATTAAACATAATTAATAATCAATTGTTCCCCTTTTAGGATGATAGAAAAAAACTTTCCAATTTAGTTCATCTGCTTTACATTTATTCGCGAAGGCGCAAATTTAACTTTTTGAAATCTCAGTTCCTTTCCAAAGCAAAGAATTTAATTTTCGAAATTAAATTTATTTGAAAATGTCACTTATTCGAGTACTGTTATTTTAAACTATATTCTATTATGTTATTTATATGACTAATTTAGAATTAATAGTTATTCACAGTAATATATTACGTACGTGTCAAATCAATAATTTAGTCATATTGACGTGTATGTATGTGAAATAACCGAAAAAATGTTTAAACATTCGAAAACATGTGTATTTTAACTTTTGTCCCCCCCTCGTTATTATAGGTGTTAAGATAATTTAGTGCGAACGAGGAAAGTTATAAGAGTATTTTCATTTTTAGGTAAAAGTATTTCATTAAGTGTTTTAGGAAACTGTAACGAAGAGCGAATAGAGTTATACAGAGAACAGTGGAGTAATATATGAGCTATAGCGATTTGAACATTACAGGATGAACAAGTAGGAAGATGGGTTTTGGATAAAATATAGAGTCAAACGAGTGTGACCTGTGCGGACACGGAACAGCATCACTTCGTTCTGTCTTTTGCGACGAACACGTTTAATAGACCAAATGTCACTATGTTGAGGTAAAAATCTGACTGTTGCATGTTCGTTAAATTTAATGGAACATGCAGCGACGCATATCGGAACATATTGCTGGAAGTAAGCTTCTTTCGCAGCTCGATCTGCTTCTTCATTCTTCCATATCCTCTATGTCCAGGAATCCAAAGTACACGGGTCTGCAGACTTTGCTTGCTGATTATAGAATTAAATTTCACAACCAATGAAATGCATGCATTTGGAATTTTCTTTCAGCTGTTCGATCGAATGCAGCGATCCTGCTCATTTTTAAAAGATGCGATTAATATAGCCTGCAGAATTTAAAATAGTTCACACGACAGGACACTATAGTACGGTGGAAGTGGATAATGGACTATGTCATCATTATACGCGACAGCACAGCCACAGCGATATTCATTTTTTAGAAAGGAATTTATTGATTTTCTGTTGACATATGTTTCGGTTCTCGGAACCGTATAGGTCAGCATTAGGAATGGAAAGGTTTGTCTTCCAATGAGGTAACACGAACGGATCGATAGGTGTAATTGTTGGCAGATCAAAAAGTTAAATAACAAGCGGCGCTGTTTTTACTTGGTATGAAAGATTTGTATACGGTAATTTTGAATCTTTCACGATGTCAGCTATTTGTGATGGTAGTTGCTTAAAACTAAGAAAGTGTATGTAAAATTTTAAGATGACATAGTGGCGATGTAGATCTAGGGGTAATTCATTTGCTTCATAATACAGTTGGATAATTGGCGTTGTAGGGAAAGCTCCGAGAGCGAGACGAATTGCTTTGTGATGTATTACAAGGAACCTATCGAGGTTCTGTAAATATTTAATAATGAGTCTTTATCTGCACCATACGAAGTATACGATAGTTTGCGTAGTAAATTTAATCTGCGTGAGTAGGATAGTATAAGATGTTTTATACGCATTTTCCAAGTCAATTTGTTATCAAAATGGCAATATTAAATAATGTTGGTCCGAGCATAGAACCTTGAGGGACTCCATTTACAAGACGTAGGTTGTTAGATATTATATTACGCATTCCTCATGACGCACTGCCGTAGTTACCATTACTAAAACAAAGTAAAATTCCATTCTTAATGGACAGTTATAGACAAATTTCCGTGACATCGGTTTTGTGTAAAGTTATGAAGAAGATTAATAATAGACTACAATGGATACTTCATTCACATTCACTACTCTCAAAAATTCAATGCGATTTTGTGCCTACTCGTTCAACTAATGATCAGTTACTCTACTCGTAGAACTCAGTTCTAAAAATGCTTTCCCAAAACGCGAACATCTTCTGGCAATATTTTTCGATCATCAAAAAGCATTCGATACTGTCCGGAAACATACGATAATGGATAATACACAACTGGATCATTCGAGGACGTATAACTGTATTCATTAATAATTTCGTGAATCACCGAAATTTTGTGTTAAAAATTCGGTAACTTTTCGTTTATTTATACTTACGAATAGATTTCGATTTTTAAAAATATACATTTAAAAATTTTACACCATTAGTGAAAAGTTTTAATTGCTTAACCCTTTTCAGTTATTACGTCCATTATATGGTAGAAGAAATTTTGATTCGGAGAAAAAATGTTTTATTTTCTTGTTGACGTGAAATGTCGCAATTTTCAAAATACTCGTATAAATACGTCGAAAATTATTTATAGTTGAAAAAAAAATACATTACACACTCGATAAATATTACTAATCGAATAATTCATAACAAACTGAAATTAGTTACTAACACTGTATTAAGCGCTTAATAATCGAATAACGAGTAGTAACTACTAAAACGACTAAAAAAAAGTAACTAAATATAAGTACCGTATTTACAATAAACGACTAAATTGTTTTCGTAGTATAAATCTGACTATTTCAGCGAAACCGATTTAACAACTGGCTGCTTTGAACCGACTAATAAGTCAACAAACAACTATTTCAATTTCAAAAAAATCATTCGTACTGTTTGTATTTTTTTTTTGTAATTTTACGTTAAAATAATTTGTAATTTACATGATTCATTATTACTTATCAAATGTTTTACACTTCTTACTACATTTGAAAGATCATCCATTGTATATTATTTTATATTTTTTTATGTTTTAAAAAACCCGTTGTTAGTTATGATAATTAAATTTAAAAATATATATATATATATATTTAAAGTACAAACAGCTATTTAGACTAAAATTTTATCATAGTTAATTGAAAATGAAGAATGATTTATAATTAGTACGTTACACTGCGACATTGCACGTGAGGAAAGTACTGAATATATCTGTTATGTAAAACTAATTAATCGATTTTTAAAAAACGATATTACTGATCAATCGATATGTCCATGAATAATATGTATATATATGTAAAATTTATTTATTATTAACCGTTTAATGGCCGTGATGTGTTGATTTTATCTAGAATATATGCAATATTAAAGTAAAGTAAAAACATGTGTTTAAATTTTGTTTTACATATATAACATAAATATTTTAAATAGTACACGTATGAAAACCTCGACCTATTTGAAATAAAGAAAGTAGCTTACGAAAAAATAAATATACGTTTCGCGCGGGAAAATGTAAATAAAAACAAACCTTGTAACAGAAGAGAAGAAATTTAAAAAGAAACAAAAAACAAAGTAGCACTATTAAATTAAATAATAGTTATTATATAATATAAAAATATAATTATAGATCAAAATTAATTAGTCATCATCATGATTAAGTGCCGTATCCGTATCGGAGGTAGGCGACTACTTACCTATACATATTTTCATGTACAGCGTAAGTAACGTGCAAGGAAATCGTAATATGACGTTAGTGTAGATAGACATACGCACACACGGGAGAACTGATTTGTTGTCACGATACAAGGCAGCCCCGCGTGTTTATTGTAGTGCGCTATATTATTACTAGCGCGCATATAGTGTTGTGTGTAGTGGTTTGGCATTGCCTTTCACGCGATAATAATATTAGAAGTATTTATATTTTTTATTTTCTGATGATAATTTTTGCGTAGCAGATCGTATTCAAACTCGGTACCTTCCGTATAGAAGTTCTTGCTCTCTAGTCACTCCGGACTCCGTATAGAAGTTCTTGCTCTCTAGTCACTCCGGACGAAATAATTTAATATTAATCTCTACATTTAATACGGCGATAATCATCTAACACGCTGATCAATAGTTTACAATTTTGTGGGTTAATTTTACAGGTAAATTCGAAGATCCGAAAGAAACTTTAATATTTTATTGTATTCAGTGACGTTTAATTCTGCGGCAGTTGTTTTGGATTGTAATAACGGAAATTAAGAATTAATTTTAAAAAACATAAGTACTATTTATAAATTATAAAAAAATATAGAGCAAATATTTAGTTGGAAAAGTTAATAAATTAAACAAAAAAAACCTACTATCCAGCAGAAAAGAAGACATAAGCTTACAATGTTACAGAAATTACATGATAATATAACTGATTTACATGTATATACTATTAAAAGTAATATAACAAGAAAGTAGATGTTGTAAATTCATTCGTCTAATAAAATATGTTCGATGCGCATGTGTTTATACTTTTTATATGTCTTAGGGATTGATAGTTATAATTAGCTGATTATTTGATGATATACATCGATCAAAGATCCACCTCGTTACAATTTCGTCACGTATATAGCGCGTAAGTATAAAATATCTGGCTGATTTAATATAATTCTGAAGCACACTGATTTTGTAGCCTCTGTAGTTTGTTGACACTAGATAAACCGGCAGAGGACCATACAAGACAACCGTATAGCATCCTAGGCAGGATAAAACTATGATAGAGTAAGAGTTTATTTCTCATTGACAGGGTAGATTTTCTGTTGAACATGGGAACAAAATATGCAGTTTTTGTTGCTTTTTTTATAGCACACTGATTTATGTAATTTGTGAAACTTATAATTAAGTAAGACACGCAGATATTTAATATTTGTTTGTCAGTGCGAAGGTTTGTTTTTAACAAGAATATTATTATTTGTGATAGGTTTGCGTGAAGAGTATCGATTCTGATTTATAAACAAAAAAAAAAAAAAAAAAAATTAAAATCGCTAAAATTTTTTTCTTTATGAAAAATTACAAAACTTTTCGCCCGTTTGGCCATTATCGTGTGAATATTTAAAAAAAAAATAAAAATATAACATGAAAAAATATTAATTTAAAATTACAATTCACAAAAAGTTTGAAAAATGAAGAACAGGATTAAATAAAACAATCTAACAGCGAATGTAATCTTAAATTAATATTGTTTTATTTTATATGTATATTTTTTAAATATTCACTTTATAATGGCCTAACAGCCGAGAAAAGGTTTATGATTTTTCACGAAGAAAAAACTTTCACCAAATTCCGCATTCTTTGAAAAAAAAAAAAAAGATTCTGATTTATTTTTATTTTTTATTTGAAACAATATAGTAGAGAATATCTCAGCTGCATTACAGATAGTGACAACCTTAAACGAAGGCGTCGTGAATGCCACGTCATCTGCGTAGAGGTAAGTGTCTACTTTGTCACAGTCTGGGATGTCAGATATGTAGATTATAAATAACGGTGCCAAGATGCTTCCTTGGGGCGATTACCCTGGATGTGTAGTTTGTGGCGACACCAATCTTGATGATATTACGCACACTTTATGTTTCATCGTACAATATTAAATGACCTACAAATGAAGAAAATAGCACAGACGTATACATGAATTAAAAATATCAGTAATTATTGATTTGTGGGCAGTTTTTTTTTTTTTTTTTTTTTAATATTAATTCGGTCAGGTCTAGTTGAGTTAGTATTCCTGAGATTAAAAAATGGTCTTCTTTACCTCTTTAAAATCAGATGGATTAATCGTCTACGCAACATATTCGGGTAATAAGATATCATTCTTTTGGGTAAAAATGTTTTTGAAATTCCTAACACGTTCGATTTTTAATTTTCTAAAGAACAAAGTTCTTTTATACGAAATAAAATCTCGTTCTGGCAAACTAAAAAACGATCATCCTGCGAATAGTACCGTTTTCATCACTAGGCGCAACGATAAATTATTTTTATTTACCGACCGACGTAGACTAGGCGGGAGAATTATTTACTACTAACCGAATAACGAAAAATAAACAACTAGTCGGCGTGGCTTGACGGGAGTTATCGTAGAGGTTAGTGAACTCTGTCAATATCACCTAGTGGAAACGGAGAAGGCGCGTGTATGTGTTTTTTAAAATCACGAATTAAATCTCGGTGGTGACTCAATAGAACGAACGCGAAGAAATATAGTCCATGTATTCCCGTGCGAAATACGATATTATGGTCGAAGTCGTATAATTTCCTAACGACGATTTGTTCGCTTTAATTGTCTTAGAAACGGATTTTATACGTTCAAAAATTGGTATTTATTTTTTAAAAATTCGGTTTCTTCCTAGTAAGCGAATAATATTTTTCATTCTTTCAGTCACAATGTACACCATACGGTACATGTTAATTTTAATGTTAACCCTTTTCTTGTAGCGGTGCTTCTGCACTTGATATCATAAATTTCATACAATCGGAACGTAAGAAGCTTTAGGATCAGACTTACGTGTGTATACAGCAGTCGTCCCTTACTAGGTATTATTACAACCGTTTCTTCCTAAATTTCCATGGTTCTACTTTTAAATAAATAAATAAATAAATAAAGGGAATAATGGAATTGCACTAATCGGTATATTGCGATTCGGGCATTATTGATCGCCGAACTGGCTGTTCCTTATGCAGCTTAGAAAAACTCCTTACTGCCCACTCAATACTGAACGTGCAAACTGCAATCCTGATTACGTGTTCTTCGGATGACCTTAAATTACTGCGCTCAGCATGTAACGAGGGCATTCGAAGAACGAGTAATCAGAATTGTAGATTGCACGTCCAGTATGGAGTGGCCAGTAAGGAGATTGTCCCTTCTTCATCTTGAGAATTTACATCTATTTCCAGACATAGCGATATTTCTAGAGAAGTTGTTTTCGTTTATAGAAACATGAGCTAGTACGTAATCACGTTGGGTAGGCTGCAAAAAATTAAAAAAAAAAAAAAAAATGGATACGCCGTTGCAGAGTTTAATGGCTGATATCAATTTTACCGCGAACATTCTTCGTCGTTTCTTATTCCTATATTTCTCGCATTTTCTATTAATTTTAATTTTATTTTCCGTTATTTTATCTATTTTCATATATTTCGTTTTTTTAAATTTACGTTATTTTATCACAGTAAAGTGGTAAAAGTGTTATATTTTTGATACACCAGTTGGAAATGTCGCTCCTGAGCGACACTCTATATGGCCCCCCCTGACGGTCTTGTGTAATGCTGGGCCTAAGTTTTTTTTATAATCGCGAGGTTTATAATAGGCCGCATACCAAATTTCAGCATTTTAGAATAAAAATTGAAAAAGATCCGATGAAAGGGTTAACAAACATTTTTTTATTTTCCGGTTGACAGGAAATGTCATATTTATATAAATACATTCGAAATTATCTGCAGTCCGACATTTTCAAATGTATTACTGAAAATGTTAATCCTTCCAGTCGCGAAATTGTCGCCTCTTCTTCATTGTGGTCTCTATTCGAGCATCGTGAAATCGCGAACCTTAATTTGTCGAACTTTGCATCCCCATGCGTTTCTGTTCTCACGTGGCGTTTATCATCTGTTCAATTACATCCATGTATGTTACGGGCGCTCTTCTGTTTAGACCACACACTATCTCGCCCTAAATGTAGCTATTCGTTTACTACAACGGGTAGACACATTTCATTCATGATAGAGACGTATTATTCTTGTTCTCTGGGTCCGTCGGACTCTGAGCGTTGTTCTTCAGCGGAACATTTCGAACGCATTAACTCGTTGGATATCTGTCGCTTTTAACGTTCAGCATTCCAATGCGTATATAGAAAGACAGATAAGACCAGCGTTTTCATAAGACGTGTTTTGGTATGCATTGTAATATCTTATCTCGTGCAGATTTTTAGTGCGAGCTTATTTCTGTCGGGGTTCTCTTTTAATTATCGATGCTAGATATATACGAGTTTATCGATTACTTGAAAGTTGTGTAGGCGTCAAAGACCATTATCTTAGTTTTTGTTGACAGTTTCCACGGAAACAATATTATTTATCTTCATCTTACCACTCGTGTTGTTTTATAAGGATTTAATCAGTTCTATTAGACGCTGTAGGACACTGGTTTTTCATTTAGTATCTGCCATAATCCGCTTAGCTGCACGCAATCAAACGTTTTTTTTTTTGTTTGTAATCTATAAAACATACGTAAGCCCTAATATTAAATTTCCGTCATTTTTCTATTATTTGCCGTATGTTAGGAATTTGTTCTTCTCTTGCGACTATTTCTGTCGTGAAACCGGGTTGTTTCCAGGATATTCATAGTAACATATATATATATATATATATATATATATATATATACAGTTTTAACCCTAAGGATATTGTGCAACATTACCTTGCTAGCATATGGAAGCTATTGGTTCGTAAGTAGTAAAATTACGGTTAAATTCGATAGATAGTTCAGTTTTTACGTTTTTGAGATACAGTATACGATGTAAAAAATTTACTGGAACGAGATGAAATCAGAGAGTAATATTTCGCGCGCGATAATTTTTATTTATAAGTTTGGCATATAGTACGCGATTAGGCGCACGATAATTTTTAAAAAAAAAACAAGAAACAAAACGAGTAAGCAGCTTTAGGCTATTGCGTCACAGATACCGAGTAAGCCTCAATCGGCTTCTAATAAACGGACATCTAACCGCGTACACTCTAGCGGATGTTGTTGAACGTAAATTATAGAATAAATTGATATTATAATCCGTCTTAAGCGTAATGTACTATATTGTTACTAGCGGTGCATATGGTGTTGCGCGTTGTAATTGCTTTCCACGCGGTTTCATCGCTGTAAAACTATTTTTTATTTGCGCGAACCTTTTCGACAATCACGTCCATTATCAAGCGTTCACAAAAATTGTTTATAATGATTGTGCTTTTATTTTGTTCTATCTATAATTCATAAAATCACTACTCTTCGATAAATATGCCTACTTGCGTTTAAAACACATTTCGTCTTGTTTTAAAAGTGCTGCCACAGG